>SEMN01000097.1:512500-1112500 GCA_005408345.1 Macquaria australasica | reverse complement strand
TTCATCCATGACCTCCATGTACCATTCTACCATCTCCCTCTCCAAACCTAAATCCCACTCCACTCATCCACTATATTCTTTTTATATCTCCTCTTCATCTTTCTGTCTTCCATCTCTTCCACCCTGCCTGCAGTTTCCCTACTTCTGCCAGAGCTTATTGGAGAAAGCCATGTGGTTGCAGAAGCCTGAGAGACGGATGATGGTGGTTGAGATGTGTGTTTCCACCGCTGGTCAGGCTGTTCGGAAAGAGTCCTGCTGGGGTGGCAAGTTAAACATGCTGAGAAATGAGTCACGATGCCTGAGCTGTGTGTGTTACTCTGACTGTGTGTCTTGTTCTCTAAAAAAAATCTTGTGAAATAAGGACACCCTGCTGTCCTCGTTTCAGTTTTACTTACTGTTGAAAAGAGAATCTAGGATTAGGTCCAGGCTGGAATGAAGCTTGTGCTGCAGATGGTTTAGAGCTTAGACATATATCTAAACATACATATAGTTTTGTCAGTTTTGTCACCCCTGGGGTTCTTGCTTCTATTCCAATTCAGTGGGAGTGAATGGAATTAAATTTGTGCTGCTCAAAACAATGATAAATGACATTTAGAAAACAGCAGCTTTCAGAAACAAAGTCCTGGTTTGTGAGGATAATCCACAGACCTCACTTTAAAGAGTTATCATCAGAACTACACTTTCTACTTAAGAAATAGAGCATCATAAATTATATCCATTCACATCCATTTTATTGGGGCAACAGAAGAAGAAGAAGTACATGTTCTCATAAATCTCGGCACATAAAAATGATACTAACTGGCCACTAGCCATAACTTAAAAAAAAAATAAATAAATAAAGAAGTTGTTTTTTTTTTGTGATTTTGGTGAACTGAACCTTTAAAACCTTGGAATGAATGATGTCAGGAGAAAGTCCACAAAGGGAAGTAACAAATGTTAGTGTTTTATCTTGTATTTCTACACGTCTAGTTTGTTGTCTTAACCATAAGTTAACCAGCAAAATTAATGTAACAAAAGCGGTGATTGATTAAAGTAGCAAATTGGTCCAAAGGTTCCCTTACTAGCTTTTTCTGAGCTCTCAACTGCATCTCACAGTCTTCTTCAGTGACTGAAAACAGTGCGTGTTACACTTAAGTTACGTAAGTGTAAGCAGTTGGTCGCGTGATAACAGGTGGGCGTATGAGATCTTAAGCCCTGTTTCAGTTCAAAGATGGTCGTGAAATGGTTTCCTTGATCTTTCTGCGGCCGTCCACTGACTGATTAAAAGCTTAAAAGCTAGTAATTGGACCTTTGAGTTGGGACTATTGTGTCACACAGTAGAAATGTACACTATAATGTACTGATGAGAATGTCATGTCACTGTCAGTGAGAAATGATCATAACATATTTGGTTAGAATGTCGTAACAAACAAGAGCAGTTTTTGCTTGTTTAAAGAACTATTTGTACAGTAGGTTAGGATTTAGATCAATGTCTCCAGCAGTGAGGGGTAAGGCTAGGATCAGGGGTTTAGGTGATGTGTAATGCATGTAGTATGAGTGCTTATCTGAGCCCTGCAGAGAGAGAAATACAAATCTTAACATGATCTGGAGGGTGAAATTAAAGCAAAACCCAGGGCAGAGGATTCAGGAGGAAGCAGAGAAAGGACACAGAGTCAGGCGGTTCCGGTGGAGGATTTGCCCATGCTGTCTCGCTTTGACTCGCAGACCTGTGACTCACAGCTGAGGAATTATGCACGAGGCTGCATGGGACCAAAGGAACACAGGACTCCAGCTGGGACAAAGACAAAAAGAAACCTCCAAAGGACCTGACACACTCACACACACGCCCCTCCACTACACAGCACCGCTGCCTTCTCCTCCTTCATCTCTTCATCGCATCATTCCTCTCACGCTCTCCCAAGGTCTCTTTTTTGTGGTGGTTATAAACACAACATCAATGGAGTTTGAGAGGCTGTGTTGCAGAAAAGGGAGGAGGGGGACCACAAACCTCCCTCCCTTTTTCATTCTTGCATTGATTTTGTCATCACCCAGATGCAGATTTTTCCAAATGACCCCTCAGGTCTGCTGACTCTTCTTTAAAAGTTGATTGTCACCCTTTACTCCCCGAGGAGAAAGCATTTAAACTATAATAGGGGCTGAAAACCGTCCTTTTTTCAGATGGGTTTGACAGAGCGAGGCAACGAGGCAAGACTCTTAAGTGAACCCTGAAATGTTCCGTGATCAGCCGCATCTTAATTTGAGGGCACTTGGTTTTCAGCCGCCTGTCTCATGCTCCTCCTCGAACATGGTGATCCTGTGCAGCCAAAGTAAACTCATCCACCTCTCCAAAAACCAGATCTCCCCCATCAGGAAATTAAACCTGGCAGGGGGAGGTCAGGCAAGGGAAAATATGACCAAAGGAAAGAATAGGAAAGTCGTCGTGATGACCTGAGACTTTCTTCTTTCTCTTCTGTTCCTGTATGTGTTGTCCTTTCTTTTTTTTTTTTTTTACTTTTATCTCTTTTTGTCTTTTACTCATTTGTATTCAGTCTTCTGTGGCTTACTTTTATGGGTTTTTTCCCCCTTGTTTTATACTTTTATAAGTCTTTCAGTACTTTTATGGCCTTTGCTGTCAATATTATGTGATTTTTATAATTATCTTGCTCTTTCCTTATAAATGAGGAGTATCAAACAAATTGTGACCATTTGAAAAAAAAAAACTTAACATATTGGTTACCAAAATGAAAACGTCTGGATCCTCTATATTTCAGAAATGAGCTCGTCATGTGTTGTCTCTGACTTTTATTTCTCTTTCACTTTTCTTTCCATTTGTCTGTATTCAGTCTTGTTCAACACTGATGTATACAGTTAGGAGAAGAAGGGGAGCTGGTGGGTGAAAATCAAAGACGACACTTAAGGAATGAGCCTGGGACTATTCATCACTACCTTATTTATCATTGTGAATCTGTACTAAGAAACAGAGTGCACCGATCTGTCCTCTCAAAGCTCCCTGTGCCAAAGCAGCTAGACACAAGAGGTAGCAGTAAAGATGAGATAAAGCCACTCAGTCTGCAAGTGGATTTTAGTAGAAAACATCTAGTTTCCTATCGCAGACTGAGGTGATCTGTTTAATGCATCATCAAATTTGAAAAGGTATTTCCAGGCTAGGAAGGGTTTTACAGCTCAGGCTAGATTCAACCTTGGATCAGCCATAAAATCAGACAGAGGAGAATAGAAAAGTAAAACAGGGAGAGAAAGAAAAAAAGTTACAGAGATGATCAACAGGTTGATGAATGTGTAGCAGCAGCTTATCTGATGTTGGACGGCAGGATCCTGATCCCTCCCAGATGGTCCTGATCCCTCACACACTGACTCAATACTGGAGGACACACTAAAGTGGCAAATGGAAAACAATACAGTTCATTGTCCCCCGATCAAACTTGTGCGCAGCAGATTGTTTCCGTCTGCTGTGGTTATTTATGTTACGTTACATTTGAGATACTCCAAAATAGTTTCCCTTCTGGAGGAAATAAAATTTAAAAAACTACATAATGTCCATTGCTCAATATTTGAAGTGTTAGATTACATGCAGTTGTAAGCATGAAGCCTGATAACTGAAATAACAGCCGTGTTTCAAGTGGAATATTTTTTAAATTTCAAGAACGTAACTGACTTCCCTCTTCAGACTGACCGACAGTATAATGAGTGCAGCAGTGTAATGCTGTAAATCCCAAGTTGGTCTGTCTCTCACAGTTTCCACTCACACCACAGCGCTCACAACTCCATTATTATGGATGGACGGTAAATTCCATGTTTCTGTCTTGCATTTCCAAAATGTCAATTCAAATAGGCCACTTCAGACTGAACTTTCACTCGTTTCAATAGGCTGTTTGTGAGGTAACCATGAAAACATGAAGTCTTTCTTCTTTCCCAGGATTGTGGAAGAATTGGCAGAGGGGAGGGGGTCATCCTACGCAATAGCTCGTCCACCAGACACTCGCCGCCTCATAAGAGCGCCCTTGATAGCAACACCTCCGTGGTTCATATCTGAAGCATTGCCTCAGCTCAGCCAGCACCGTGCCAGCTGCAGCCTGATGACCTCACCTCTTTAGACGTCAACTCTTCCCACTGTGGGGTCGACAAATCCACGCATGCGCTCGCGGTTAATAGTTTTTATGTTTCTGTAGATGGAAGTGTGAAAGAACAGAGGGGTAGGAGGGTCAAGAGAAGCACACTCACAAAGACACACGCTGGCCTTTAGTTTCTCTGCGTGATGTCCTGGTGTTACCCTTTTGGAAGTTGGATGCTTTCCCGCTTAGCAGCCAACGCCGTGGCAACAGAAACCTGTCAACCCGAAGAACCAAAGAATTCGCCTCTGATCGTTTCTTTTTTTATATGAAATGCAAACTGCCACTACTGCAAGTGAACCGTTAATGATGCCATTGGGGATTAAGCACACCCTTAGTTTAACCAAAGCATTTAATTCTCTGCCTTTTAAAGAAGGAAATAAATCACTTGGACCTCTGCTTATGCATGCCCAGTAGGCCCATTCAGCAGTGCTGTAAACAATGTATTTTATCTTTGCTGCCAGTCAGTAAGTCATGTACTGTTTTGTAAGTAAATGCAACAGGAGTCAATTACTGGTAATCTAAGCAGGAGGGGGGGAAAGCCTCAGATACCAGTAATTCAGTTATCACGACTTTTGAAAAATCTCTGACCCAAAATGAAATGGGTTTTTCCAAAAACTGGATGGTTCATATGGTGGAGTTATGATGTGATGATGACTTTATCTTCATACCAGTGGGAGGAGGCGGAAACGTAGCTTTATCCCATTCCTAATGTGAAAACCTGCCAAATGTACAAATCCACCTCCTCACACACACATGCATAAATACACTCGCTCTTACAAAGCTACCAGTACAGTATATGATTCGTTAACTGCAGCTATGTGAGCGTTTTGGCACATAAAGGGGGACAGCAGTTGGGATATCATGTGACGCCAACGTCGTCATCTTTCCCAGTTTACAGTAATTGTAAAAGGATTAAAGTAAATTGTGTCTTTACTTTCACTTTTTTTAGTTTCTTTTCAAACATTCACACTCGCACAATAATTACACCTGTCAGCAAAGAATGAAATTCATACTTCTCAGCAGAAATGACTGCATGCTTCAACGCTTGGGTGTTAGATGGCACAAGATTTATCTGACGCTCTCTCTCTCTTTCTCTCATGGGTATTGTTTTTCAGGTCGGGATCAGGAGACAGAGTGTGGTCGCCAACAGTTAGTGAAGATGGCAAGACAAGCCCTTACATGGAGCCTGACTCACAGGTAACCACTGTTTACTCTGGATTGCCCGAAGTCACAAGAGTTTCTTTAGATTCATATTCACACCCACTGGGATGCTGTCAGAACTGATCTGCCTGAATTTCTCATGCAGACAACTCAGAATTTCTGTGCTCGGATTTTGGTCAGGCCTTGTATGAAAAATACTCTTAAAATTACTCACCAGCCCACAAATGAGAGAAAGAACTAATTAGTGAAGTTAGACGGGCAAGTCTTTGGTTGCCTCTTTGACCTCCATTTTATATGATCGTCTGTCTCTGGCCCACTCAGACACTGTAATGATCCTAAAGGTTTATGTCATGACCACTTGTTTTAATTATTTCAGCTTTGTTTCTGAGAAATCATGCTCAGGATACTAGAATACCTGTGAGCCTCAGCTGCCGTTTGCAATGGAAAACGCAGCGCCATAGTTGCTGAATTCATCCAAAATTGGCCCAGAGTCCAAATGTAAATTGATTTAAGCTACAGATTCTAATCAGTTTGCTCAACATTATAAACGTTAGCTTCCTCCCGCAGCTCCACTAGCGGCGAACGTGGCAGAATTTTATGATTGTGATTGGATGATTCTTGCAGAAATGCACCTTGGGGGTCCAAGTTATCTTCCCCCCTGGGATTTTTATGTACACAGGCTTATACATTTGACTTTTTATCAAAGAACCAGATATTTTCTAACACAGCTGTTAATCATTTGTACAGATGATTCAAGAGGGTTTCATGCCCGCCCAAGCCAAAAAATAATCCTTTCAGAATATCTACTAAATAATCCACAGACCTCAATGTTAACAGTCCCACCACTGAAAACCTCAGAAACAGATATCTCAAAACCTCTACATAAAAAAGAAACTATCTGCATGGCTAGATATCACTTGTTTTTTGTGAATTAAGTTGAACTGACCCTTTGAACCCAATCAGCTCATTCAGTGTTCAGTAATTCTGGAGGAGACGTCAGCTACAGTAAATTCTTAAATTTAAATATAATTCTTTGACTTAACTATGCATATTTAATGCTGCCACCTTAAAAGTTAAAGTCAGTTTGTACTTTGAAATCTACTGCTTTGGATTAGGGCCCTTTGCTACCTACCTACCGCATCAGCCACAAGAAAGGATCATTCACATCTGGGGTTGTAACTTAAAGTACAGTTCGCTGGGTGTGAGACCCAAGTCTTCTCAGTCTGTTTATATCATAAACAGAATCCATGGAAACAGGCACAACACTTGATCCCTAAATTGCATGTACGCTATCGTTCACATGATTATAAATGAGATAATGCATCCCACTGTTCACTGGAATGGTTATGAAATAGTATCTTGATTGTTCTCCAATCGTACGAGCTGCCAAACGGATATTCAAGGCATGATGAACTCTAGCAGATGATCTTTTCCAAGTTTTCCAGTGCTGGCAGGCCAACAGGTTTTTGTGCACAGAGAGAATAGGAGGTGTACGTGTCGTACATATGCTGCGAGTATGCAGACTGTGACTGAAACAGAAAGACAATGAGCATATTGTGGCTCAGACATTTGAGTGTCCATTTGTCAAGTACTGTGTTTGTGGTAGTTGTGGAGTGGGGACTGATCTGTGTGTCTCTCAGCCCTCGCTGTGGCAGGGTCTCTTTGTCTAAAAAGGGTGGAACAGACACACAATGAGCTGAAGTGAAATCTATCTGTCCACTGATCAGTGGGAGTTTGACACCTTACTGGAAAGTATTATTTTCAGTGGCAGAGACAAAAGTAAAAGAGGCTTTAGCGTAATTAGCTGTTTGTGGTCGTGAGATTGGAATTCTCATCAGATGATTTCTTTGTGGATATTAGCAGCTTCCCAGGGGACTTTGGTTTCTGATTGGCTGTCAGGTGACCATTACAATTGTACAACAGTCATCATCTCAAACAAAGATTCAGTCTAGAGTTCAACCACTGTTCTGCGTCAGTAAACAAGGTTTAACTGTGAATACCTCATTGATTTATTGGTGAAACTGCTTGTGTTTTCTCATTTTTTTCCTTTTTTCTCAATGGATGGCAATGCAGTGCTAATTAGCAAATGTTAGCATGCTAACACACAAAACTAAGATGGTGAACATGGTAAACGCTCTACCTACTATACATGCCTTTTTATTGTGAGCATGTTAGGATGCACAAGTTTGCCTAAGTACAGTCTCACAGTCGCTAGTTTGGCTGTAGACACTTTTTGTGAATACACATATTAATTTATTGTATCTCCTGCCTAAATGCTACAATGCTGCTGCTTGATGCTGCGTTACCAGAAACTAACTCTCACTGAAACAGAGGTAGGTGGCAGGTCACCATGGTATAAGCATGACGATACACTCAGAAAAAATAGTTGACTAAAAATAACCACAAACAACAGACAAAGAACAAGAAATTCCCCCTCTGCTTCGGCTCTGTTTCAGCCATTATTGTTGTTTGTCAGGACACCTTGGGCTTTATCATTGCTTACGTAGGCGGTACATTCATTGGCAAGTCCATTTTTATGTGTCAGTCTTCACTATGGGCTTATTCAAGATAAACTTCATTAAAATAAGCATTTCTTGCCACCTACAACACAATACTGTATATGTGAATAAGAATCACATAAAAAAATGTAATCCGTGCCTGTCCAAAAAAAGTCTATATATCCAACAGACCTGTAAGCAAGCAAGCCTTCTATGTCCAGCAAATGGGCAGAACTCTGCTGCAACAGTCTTCATCTCACAATCTCAGCACCAGCTCAGGTCTTGCTTTGATTAGCCTAACATGAGGAAGTACCAAACCTGAGTGAGAGGAACCATCAGCTACAACTGTTTATACAAACACAGACATGCATGACAGGAGGGCTTTGCATGTGGGTAATACGAGAGTAGCAAATCTGTCTCTCTCATGCTCTTTTCTCTGAGTTTCCCCTTTGCCTCTCTCTGTATCAGAGACATCTTATCCGGTCCTTCCTCTCTCCCTTACTAAAGTCTAAAAATGTTCCCTGGCGTCTCATTTAATGAGGTGAACCTGGACTGGCTGGAAACTGCCAAGTCAGGGCCACTTTATCGTCACGCTCAGGTGGATTCTTCTGAGCATGAAAAGAGGAAACATCCGCTCCCGGGGGGCACATAAAAGACCGAGGCTCTCTCTTTCTTTGTTTCCTGATGTATTCAGATACGGCTTGAAGGGCTACGCTGACACACAACAATGCCGATTGTTCCTCAGACACATTGGAAACAATATATGCTCTGGGGCCTCTCTCACACCGGCTGAACCAAATCCAAAAGTGAACTATGTGATACCGTTGGCCCACAGTTACTCCAATGATGAGCCAGTTTGGACAGCATGACCAAAAATTAACTGAATCAAATCGCTGGATGAAGATGACAGCACAATTTCTGATTGTGTTGGCAAAGATTTGAAGCAATGTGTCCATCATCCACAACTTACCTACTGCTATGTGACGTGACCTGCAACATTAGGACTCATGCTGAAGCAGTAAGCTTTGGATAGCAGGGTGAGAACTGAAACCAAAGAGGCATACCAGGGCACTTCAAGTTATGTATAAACAAAACAATTCCTCTGGAAAATTACCACACATTTTTCCGGCCTACACCAACATTCGTTGGTGTTTTTGCTCAGCAGATTGACTCCATTGACTAAGAATGTTGCAAAAGTAGCATCAGAAGTCAAAGCACTTTTTTTCTTGCAGAAATGCTACCACTTGAGCCCAATAAACAGCTCACGAATAGCTACGAATCCAATGATGGCATTCTTCAGCACATTCTGTATATATAAGATTTTCCTTTTTTATTCATCGACTCCTTGTTGTTGACCAACTGGCTATGTTGGAAATTCCAGTCTCACTTGTGGGAATTAGCTACTGAGCAGGAAGTGACACATGGAAGCTATGAGGTGTTTCCTTTCACCTTGGGAACATGGTGGACTCTCATAAAAGTCGATGAGGAAATGCTGTATTTTTGGATATAAGTAAGTGTATGACTCAATACTGTTGATGTGACGGTTTTCTTTTATCAGTCTTGGGAATTCAGTGTGCTCATGTCTTGGCAAGGCTGTCCACAGACTACCGGATGTCGTACACAACTTCCTGAAATAGAAATGATTTGATAAAGAGTGGTGGCAGGGATGAGATAATGATGAGGTGTCATAAGTAAAATGGCATGAAGTGCATGTGTAGGTTTGACAACCAAATTTTGACTTCAGCTCCACCTTGTAGTTTTGGGAAGACAAATGAGTTGTAATCAGATGCTTCGCACAGCTTCCAAATTTCATGCAAAGGAATAGGGTGCACTTGAGAGAGAGAATGTGAAGGCAATAACAAGCTAAAAAAAAGTGAATGATCACAGACGGAATCAGTAGATTTTTTATCAACCATTAACAGTATTTGGGAAATTAGTAACAAGAACCTACAAAGTTGAACTTCATTGAATTAAGCTGTATTTTGTGGCATTTTTGCTCAATCACAGTCACTTTTTTTTCTTGTCAGACGCCTATCCATCTTATACTTATACTGAATAAACCTTGCAATGCCGAATATTGATAGCCTTGCCAGCATCCGAGCGCTCTTCTAATCAGATTCACTTAACTTTAAATGTGGTATGCATTTTTCACCCTGGTCGTCCCTACGTCCTAGAAAGCTATTACTGCTATTAATGTCATCACATATCTTAAATCTGAACCTTTTTCCAATGAGAAAGACAGCTTAAGAGAGATAATGCCTCTCCTCCTTGTAAATGGTTATCTCATTGAACATCTGTCAGCCCTACTCATGGAACAGTTTTATGCAGAAGTAAAGTAATACCACCAGTTACTGACATGTCAGGTTTTCAAAATTCCTTCCCTTAAATCACGTAGTGGCAGCTTCAAGTAGGTGGGAATGGCCTGTTGGTCAGTGTTAAAGCCAAACAGCATTTTTTGGCAAGCAATATCAGAATGCCATTCATGGTGGCTACCCTATTATTAAAGTGATAGCTGTTGTGGTCGAGCACTATGGCCTTGTGGAAAGAATGAGGCTTCACAATGCGGAAGCTGAGAGGTCTGGATCACACGTCACCGAGGCTTCCAGTCTCAGCCCAGGAGCTGGCAGCTGAAGGCGAATTCTCCAAGCTAACATTAATAGGAGCTGACAGACACAGTCCTTGTATGACTTACAGACCGTAATTCTTTCACTGCTTGGAATCGAATTTTACTTAAGACGAAAAACGCATGCATGATACAAATTTGTTTTATGAATGGAACAAGGCAGTTACTTTCCAATATCTGTCATTAGGAATCATTTGCTTTTTAAAAACACAAGATAGTATTAAGTTAAAAACTTGATAGAGTTCAAGAGTTGTAAACTTAATTTGTCAAAGATGCATATTTATGCTGAAGAATGATAAATAGTAAACTAGGCCAGTTAGAATAATGGGTTTTGTTGAAAAACTGAACATTTTCACCATAAAGACCTTAAAAACATATATGGCACACAAACAATATGGGGCCATTAAAGGGTTTACAGTATTCTCATAGGTTGCCAGAATATATTTTCATGGGTCCACTTCTTCTTATTCCCTTGTCAGGGAATCTCAGACCAGTGGAGCATTGCTGGGAAGTCTTTTTAGCAGCTCCACATTCATTCACACAGCAGGCCTTTTAGATCACAGACCTGTGACCCCACTTATTTGGTTGTTTGTGTTCACTAATCATCCAGTAATCTCCAGAAATGTCCAAATCAGTCTTTGGGTTTTCCTAATGGAGCCCTCCCTGCTCTGCTTGGCTGTCGGTGTGCTGGGGGAGTGGACAGGGTCATTGAGATCACTCTCTGCTGGGGTAAGACGGTCCAGAGAGACTGCAGCCATCCAGGCTCATTCAGATTTCATCTTTTGCAGGTTTTTCAATGATTAAAGGAAGATTTCTGTTTTTAACCTTTATCCATCCATCCATTTTCCATGACTTTCTGGGTCTGGGTTTTAGTGGTAGCAGGCTAAGTAACACAGATCTTTAAACCCTGAAATGACCTGGACCTGTATATAAAGTGGCTTGTATTTTTATAGTTTTAGTCATCTGTATTAACCAGCTAAATTGAGAATTTAATTTATTGGGAAGTGGGTTATGAGAGGAACAACATAAAGCACAGGGCAAACACATGAGTCCATAGTGAACCACATTAAATAAATAATTTGAATGGAGGTGAAAAGAAAATATCCTCGTCCAGATTTTTAATACTTGCCAGTTTCCTTTAATCAACATTATTTATGTCTTGAAGCGAACAACCTCCACAGCTAATTAGACAATTTCTGTAGTTGTATTGTCATCAAAACCATCTAGCTAAATCATGCACAATCAGCAATGGTAGCTTTTTCTACATACATTTAGTCCAAACTGAATTATTTTGTTGCCTTCTCTTAAAAAATGTAATCGATGTCACCTGAAACATTCAGGCTGTATTATAATTCTATAATTGGCTACATCACAAAGAATTTAATTCAACCCAGTGGCGACTTGGCATAAAGTGTCTTAATAGTTTTATTTCATAAAGAAAATTGATAAAATACATCACATTTTCAAAGGATTTTAATGCTACATCCATCTTCCCAAAAGCACTTCTTCACTCCCAGACAGGTTCATGGCCAGAGGCCCTAAAAACTCTACTATTTTCTTGTCTTTCTGCCCCTCCACCTCAGCTCCCTGCTACCTCCTCTCCAGCCCGTCTGTCTGTCCTCCCAGCGAGGCACCCAGGGCCAGGCCCAGGGAGCCATAAAGGGCTGGTTTGTGTTTGGTTAGTGGTGCAGAGCGCCATGTGAAAAGCTTAATTTCAAAGGTCCAGGGGAATTAAACCATGCAGGAGGCAGAAAAGAAGGAGGTGGTGTGCATGTGTGTGTGTTATCATGAATTTGTGTATGTGTGAGGCAGGCAGGCTGAGGTCTCAGTGCTCAGTTAAAGACAGGCATATGATTTCAATTAAGGTCCTCCACCTTTTTCTCCTCCTCAACCCCTCCTCCTCTCGTCTGTCTACCCCTCTCTGACCAAACTGTGGTTGTGGACTGAGGTACCAGAGCTGAAACTGCAGTCTTCTCCCATTCGAGCCCTTATTAATCAGGGTAACTTTTAGTCAGGTTGATGAATGGAGGAACTTGGTGGCTCTTGGCTGAATGCACCTCAGTTAAACATAACGCAGTGTATAAGAGCTTATAAAGAGGTAAATGCACATACATCCAAATGCAAAGTTTCTTTCCTTTCTTTCTGTCCTTCTTTCTGTCTTTCTTTGTGTCTTTCTTTCCTTCTTTGGCACGCACATATGCTCATACATGGTCAGTCATCCTGAACCATTAGCCATGCTTGGTCACCATTGTAAAACAGGTCAGTGAAATCAGATGGCAGCCTGAATTTATGTGCATACAGCAGTAGACAATGCTGGTTCTCATAAATAGTTACTGCTTTTGGTTCTCTTTCTCCGTCTTTTTTTCCCCTTTCAAAGTTTCTCTTCCTCCAAGCCAGGAGGAATGCAGTCAAGATTTGGGTAAAAATGAAAGAGTAGCTAACTCAAGAGAGAGAAATTAGGAAATAGATGATCTCACAGATGGCCTTTTTCAACAATCTTGTTATGTTGAGTTTCTGTTGGAGATGGACTGAAGCTGCTCATATTACCTTTAAACTGTTTTGATTACATTGGGAAAGCAAGATAAGGTTACCGGGGGGAATTGGGGTGATAAGGCATTCACCAGATTAACGTGACTGTCACCTTAAGACAAAATCTCCATTAAACCTATATGTAGTCCAAACGTGAAAAAGTAGAATAAATCTTTTTAATGAGACAGTTGGCTTACAGCTGATTTTTGTAAGAAAGAGAAATCAAGCCCCCATACCTTTAGAGCAACTTGAAAGCACTTACAGGTCCTGAATGTTACCAAACTGGCATTTTTATAAGGCAAGCACCAGATGTGCTGCCTTATAAATCTGCCATCCACCCAAAGCAAATATCTGTGAGGCCAGAGAGGAAAGAGTGTTATGAGACAGAAAGACAAGAGGAATGGTTGGGGAGGGGTGGCTGGTTCAGATCAGCTGAAACAGAAGGAGTCACACCATGTCAGGCAGGAGTGTGAGGGTGAGAATGGGTGAACATGTACTTGCTGCTGACAACAGGGAAATCTACCTTAACAAGAGTTTTTTTAAGGGCTACGTTTGCCTTTGTGGGATACTGGACTAAACTGAGGCAGGGGGAGTGAAGGAATTTATCATAGCACTGATTTCTTTCTGTCTGATTGTTGTGAAAAAAACCCTTTTATTTCTTTTATTAAAATAATTGTGTCATCACATTAAATTTGACCAGTTATTAGTGATGGGAAGTAAAGTACATATACTACATAGTACATATACTGAAGTACAATTCTAAGGTACTGTACTTGTAATCTTTCTTAAGTAATTCCATTTTATGCTACTGTATCCTTCTGCTACATTTAATACTACATACTACATTTTGGAGGCAATATTTCACATTGTACTCCACAATTTTTATTTGACAGCTTAAGTCACTTTGCAGATAATTTGCAATTTACTTGTTGATACCGTCATCAACAAATAAATTATGATGTATTATTATAGATTATGCACTATATACAGTAATTAAAATGAGCCCCTCTTTTATCAGCTGCACCATTAACGTGATACTTGCACATTAAAAGAAAAAAATTTAATCCAATAATATAATGTATATAATTCTGAATTGGGCCATTCTGATGCTAATACTTATGTACTTTTACTTAAAGAATCCACTGATTTAGCATTGCATTCCTATAACATTGTCAGCCTCACAATGGACAGTAAAAAAAAAACGATGCAGCAGAACCAGAGATATCGTCTTTTTTAGTCCACACATTCTTCTTCCTTGTCAAATCCTGGCGCCTACATTACCCATAGTGCAACTCAACCACAGAGATTCAGGTGTGTTATGCTAGCAGCAGCTAATGCAGCCTCGAGCAGTTAGCCTCAAATTGAGATGAGGAGCGAGCCACAGAGGTCATGTAAGCTCACTTCTTTCTAACTCCACACACATTTTTTTTTTTCATTTTCAAACTTGTAGTCTTCATCCCCAGCCAATGCTGACTCAAGTGACATCACTTGAGTCAGTTTATCAGATTGTGTGCAGCTCCCTCTGGAGCCACAGCTTTTTTTCACATATGCAGTGCCCATTAAAGGGTCTGAACAGTTTTTCCTTATCTGGATTAAGAGTGTAAGGATAGAGGGTGTCGTGTGTTGTTCAGATTTTTGAGCCCATCAGTGACAAATTTATGATTTAGGGCTATGTAAATAAAATTGACTTGATTTTTTTCTTCAGGTCAGTTTCCCCTCCAGTCAATAAAACAAGATTGGAATGTTTTTTTATCCTTTATCTTTCTTTAAATAAATCACCATGTACGTTAGCGTGCGATTACCTATCCTGCTTTGTACGTCATGTTTGTACAGATTAGGAGTCATAAATGTCTTAACTGTCATGCCACTGCAGGAACATGTAACTTAATACACTCTCAGGGATTTTCCTCCACTTGACTCCTTTATTCTCTGAACGCAGGCATGAATAAGCTTGCCTGACAGTTATACAGTTATTGTACGATTGTTATCTGCAGATTTAGCCCTTGTCTAAATATGAGAAATGAATAATGGATTTTCATTAAAAGTAAAAAGACGTGTAGGGACAGTGATTTGTTCTGAAGAACTTCACCCTTCTAGTTCTCGGGAAATGAAAGACGCAAGATGAATCGAGCGGTGAAATAAAAGATGGCTCGGTTCAAAAGGGCAGCCAAACATCTCACCTGAAATTAAAATTCATCCATCCACAGAAATGTTCTTTTAAAGGAAGGATGGGGGTGTTTTAGGCAATAGGGTGGTACAGTGAGTAGTGAGATCATCATTAAAGTGTAATTACCAGGCCCAAACAAACTGTGTGGCTAGAAGAAGATTTTTTTTTGTGGTAGAGGTTGTATTTTTTATCTGCTGCCTGGCACAGGCCTCAGTGGAACTGAGAGGAAGTTTTGAAAGCATTTTCAATATAAAATTTCAGCTTAGTAATATCAGCGAAACTCTACAAATGTATCTGGAGCACCAGTGATTTTAGCAAATGTCATTATTCCTTCCATATTCACAAAATGTAGAGGCTGAGGGAACCTTTGATGAAAGTCACATGAGGTCCACCATCTGTGCAAATAGGGCTAAAGATAACGAGTACGATCTGGTTTGGCCCGTTTGGCCCTGTGGTGAGAACCAGGCTTCAGAGTGTCTGGTTTACTTGGAGAGGGAGCCACAGAGAGCTGGGTGTTTCTGACATCCTGCCCAAACAGGGTTTGGCCCTGGGAGAGAAGCTGCATTGAGTGCTGACTCCCCTGCCTGCTTCTCCAGACTTTAACCATGAATGGCTATCTGCTAGCATTTTGTTCAGAGACCTTCTGGATTCATCCGTCTTTACTGTCCGAGGTTTTGGGTAGAGTAGGAAGAGGTGGTTTTAAATTTCTTGAAAGTCATCTGTCTTAACTGTAGGAGGCAGGGCAATGACAGAGCGCTTTTCTAAGTTCAAGATGTGGGCTTGTTGGTGTAGAGGAGAGGAGGTCTCCAGCACGCTGAAAGTGCTCATTACAGAAGACCTGTGTGTGTGTGTGTGTCAGTGCATGTGTGTGTGTGTGTGTGTGTGTGTGGTCCAGGCGAGGGCCGAGGACAGGATGACATCCAGCAGACCCATCTGTTGAAATGACAGGGGTCGTGTCTGGAGAAGCTGTGAGCCTCCACCTCCTGCGCCTGAGGCACTTTAAACTAGCCCAAAACACACACGGCAACACGCAATCTCACACACATGTGCACACACTCATTCCAGTGACAGTCTGACTGTCTCCCATCCTACTGCATTGCTTAACTTGTAAACAAGTCACTTGGTTTCAGCTAAAATGTTTATAGTCTAAAGTTATGATAATGTGCAGCCCTGTTTAGTCGTTCAAAAGTGCTGGCTATCTCTGAAATTCAAAGCAAAACACTATCAGAGGTGGTGACATCATTGCAAGCCGTGCAATAAAACTTAATCTGTAAAGTTCAGTCTCTGAGACGGACGAGCCAGGCTGGCAGTGAGCGTTATCACTGAGTTGCGCTGATAGCTGTGGTAAACACTGAGAGGCTCGGTGATGTCACTGTGGAGTTTGTGCAAATGCACAAAAAAGGGCGTTGACCTCTGCATAAACACACTCGCTGAGTATACAGTGGTGTAAGTGTAGGTGTCTGTGCATCTGTCCTGCATTAGTCCGGCAGATTCTTCCAAACAGTTCCAGCAGAGCAACTATGTGGCAAGAACGCAGAAAGTCCGCTACAGCATGTCAAAAAGATAATAATTTAATCTTTTACGGTATTTCAACTCTGTCAGCTTCTATAAACTCCTCAATCCGTAGAAGAATCTGCCAGGGGGGGAAAAAAAACAATATTTTTTCAATATTTACACCACACAAGTTAATTTGTTTTGACAGAAACATCTGCAGGAAATTGAATGCAAGCTCCTTCATAATAAGCCTTACTATTAAAGAGGGAAAAGCAGAAATGAAGTGGAAAAAGCTTTTTTTCTCAATCCTCACCGCTGCAAAGCCTCATTTGGGAACAACCACTCTTTTCGCCTCTGAAGAATTGTGGTTTTCTACTCAGGGCACCACTGGGCTTGTGTTCTCATTCCTCTCCTCTTTGTACTGTCATTTCCTGAACCAAAACATAATGGGGCATTCTGTAATGGGTCCATTACCCTTTTTTTACTCCTCCTAACATTAGTATTTCTTCTTTTGATGTAACATGCTCTTTCACTTTTACCATTGCATCCATGTTTGTAGACTTTCCATACTATTAACAGTGGATATCTTGTGATGTTTTCTTTTACCTTTTTCAGTTTTTTAAATGCGTTCCTGTTTTGTTTTTTGTCTTTCTTTTTAGAATTTCCGTCCCATCACCAGCGGATATGGCGGTTACAGCCGTAAACCTTCATACACCCCTGAACCCCAGTCTCCGCTGGCTCCCCAGTCCCCGCTGGCTCCCCAGTCCCCGCTGGCTCCCCAGCCCACTCACCTGAATAACGGACACTCCAGACCCAACAACGGCCACAGCCACGGATACGGGAACGGAACCGGGCACGCTCAGTACAACAACCCAGCAGGACTTTATGCTCATAATGGCAGCAATGGTGACAGATCTCTGCCAAGCAAGATGGGAGGCCTTAGCCTCAGCGCCACGCATAGGTGAGGTGATCAAAGTGTGTGCTGCAAAGCAGTAAACAGAGAGTAAAACAATGGGTCCTAAATCCTACCACAACTTACAGTTTTGATAGGATAAGTAGATTAGTCTATATGTACTGTACAGCCCCCAAAAGGAAATCTGAAAATGTATCTGTGTTCATACTGATCAGTACAAAACAGGAATTGGAGTTTTTTAAGTGCCAAAATACAGGTGAAAATCAGATTTACAAAATACATCTTGTCTCTTCTTCTAGCCTTTTTTTTTTTTAATTACTAGAAGAATTTCCAGAGCTGTCAACATCATAAGAAGATCTCATTTACTGTGGTGATCACGGCCTTCTTATTAAAGAAAACACAAGTAGTAACTATTTAGAAATCCACATATTTTTCTTTTGTGAAAATCTGTAAAAGCTGAAAACAGTGAGCCTTATCTATGCAGTAGTTGTTAACAGGAGAAATAGGCTCATCTCTCGATGACTTTTCCTGGAGTCAGTGTTATTGCACACCAATTTTGTGAGAAAATCACACAAGGAAATATTGCATAAAACTGCACAAAATCTAAAATCCATTAATCTTTCCATTGTTAAAGCATCACCAGGTAAGCTTTTTATGTAAAAATACAGCTACAGTATATTTGAATACTTCCTGGATGCATGCGTTCATGTGCTGACTTCCATGAAGACACTCTAACAGATGCAAACGTAGAAACAGACACACAGATAGACTTCGGATGTCTCTTGACACACCTGCAGAGATGGCCATGTGGACTGCAAAAGCCATTTGTTGTTGTGCATCCCCTCAAGCGGGCAATAAATGTGTGTGTTTAGTCTCCCAGTGAACAGCCACTCCAGCACTCCCAGAGTTCCCCAGGACTGGACTGTTAATCCTGCCTAGGCCCCCCCACACACACACAGACACACACACAGACAAGGACACAGTTAAACACCATCTTAACACTGCTCATTGCCCACAACTCATTCATTACACAGTTTCACCACGTTCTCCTGTCTTTCTTTCTTTCTGTCTCAGTTTCAGTAACTGAGGCTTTTTCTCTCACAGACACTCACACATACACAAAAACACACACTCGGGCTGCAGTGAAGCACTTCCTTCGGATCCCCGGAGGGGAGTCTGGAGACAAACATGCAGTTAAGTGTGTCAGGATTTGAACACATCTGTCAGCAGCCCTGCTCATCTCCCAGAGGTTCCAATGTTTGAATGTATCAAATGAACAGGATCCATCCTGTTAGGTTTGGGAATGGCTTGATGGGTGGATGAACATGCAGAACCAGGGCGCAGAGCTGCTGTGATTGAGACTTCATGCCTGTGGAATCACATATCGAGTGTAAAGTGTACACCTCTGTTTTCTCCTCTGTGCGTCCATCTCTGCTGTCTCAGTAAGAGAAACATCTATGAGATGTGCTCTACATAGTCTGTTTAAACAAAAGAAATATGTTCTAGTCCTGTCTTAGTTTCTTCAACTGTGTTTCTGTCAAGTTTTCTTTTCTTCCTTTGGTGGTCTGGCAACTGTCATGTTCCTTTATCTTTTTGTTTAGGCTACTTCAGCTACTACTTTCCTTCCTCCCTTGGTCAAACATCACATCATGACACTACCTGATAAAAGAAAAAAGTGCAGTGGCCATATTTGATACCAGAAAAAAGAGCACATTTATTTGATCCTTTACAGGTTACTTTTATCTTGTCTTGACTGATTACCAAAGGAAATTGATGTTTTCTGTCATCTAGTCATAAATCACATTACATTGCAATAATACTGGATCTTGCCTCCTTTGTCTCCTTCAGCCCAGAGCCTCCCATACACTCCCCTGTGGGCCGTAATGGTGTCGACACACAGTCTGACGTCTACAGGATGCTGCAGGACTACGTGGAGCCTGTCTCTGAACCCAAACAGTCCGGCTCCTTCAAATACCTCCAGGGAATCCTGGAGGCTGAGGATGGAGGTAAGGGATTTCTGTGTGGGTGTGTTTCTGAGAGCGCTTACACTGCAGGCTTCATCTTTAGTGTTACTCTACTTTTCCCAAGAACATATATACATATAATAAATATAAGGTGGACATTTCTGAGTAAATATTTCCTCCTAAGCAAATGAGACTTATGATTCCAGCCAAAGGAACATCTTCCTTTGCTCAGGCAGTTTCTCTCTGACTGTTTTGAGCTCATCCATCTTACTGGCATAGTTTTCCTTTTATAGAAAGACACAGACAGCGAGGTTAGGGGATAGAGAGGAAGAGCGAGTGAGGGAGAGAGAGGGAGCAATACAGGACGAGAGAAAACAAGAGACGGAGGGAGCAGGAGAAAGATGACGTGCTTTAAATAGCTCACACACAGATGAGCAAGGGAGGGAAGTTTTGGTTAGGCAATTTACTGCAAAAACAACTTCACAAAGGACAATAAAGTCAGAAATATGGTTTTCCTGTCTGCCTTCTGACCACTCAGCATTCCAGCTTTTGAGGAGGAGTCATGTGATGCTGACAGCAGCAGAGGAGGGCTAATCCTCTGAACTTTAAAACATTCTTTTCAGGTTCCATGTTTTCCACTAAAGCAGGGCGAAAGTTGTGAAATTGGTAATTATAAGCCAAGTGTTGGTATGTTAAAGCTGACATAGCCTGGACCTCAGAGAAGTGGGCTTGTGACCTGTTAGCATGGATTGTCTATGATTAATGATTTTCTCAACCTCAGCGAATAACACTGAGGCGTTCTTGAGAAAAGTCTTTTTTAACTCTTTTTACTATTAGTGGAGCGTTACCAGCTGGGAATGTAGAAATCTGCAGTGTCAAAGCCAGCATGTGTGCTCAGTAAGTGTTTCCATAGGTAAATAATGGTTTTAATATATGTATTTTGTCATACAGTCATCTATTTGAACTCTTAATGCTCACTTAAATTAGAGAACCCCCCCCTCCAAAGAGAGTTTACATACTCCGGTTTGACTGATGTGGGTTTTGGATGCCAATACTAGCACTTGTGTTTTTGTTAGAGAATTTAATGATGGCTAATTATTGGTGCAGATTTGAATATTTTCATGCAACAAAACAACATGTTAATGTTTCCTCCTGATATTTACTTTTTACAGCAAAGAAAATATGGAAAATACGCTATTGGCCCTGAATATAAAATGATCCAGCTTATAAAATGGCCTTTTCACTAGTAAAAGTGAAACCTAAAATACTTCAGCAGAACATTAATCTCTCTCGTCAGGCTCTTAAAGTGGTCAGAGTGATTGACAGCTAGCATTTTTCTGCCTTTTTGACAGAAATATGCTAGCTGAATAAATCAATCACTGTTTTTCTTTCCCTGTAGAATATTATTATCCCAGGGCAAGAGTAAAAACATCCCGCTCGGTTATCACATCTCTGGGTCTACCTTTGATGTGTGAGCCGACAGGATAATCCACAGCACAAGGAACAACGCTGACTGCTCCCACAATGAGGCCTAGAGCAGTGCCAGACCATACTGTTTCCTTAATTTAGCACTTACGGTTACACTCAAAGCAATGAGAGAGAGAGGGAGAGCTAAAGAAAGAGACAGATGCTAATGACAGACAAAGGGGGCTGGAGGGAGAGAGACACTACTGATGGATTAAAGAGAGTTAAAGGGAACTCTTTTTGTCTGCTGTCAGTGGTCTTTCAGCTTGAGAGACTGGCAGGTTGATTGACAGGCTAAGCCCTCGCTGAAACAGGGAGACACATCAGGTTTACATTGGGATCATTTTAAAAAGCTACCTGTCTCTGTTGATGTTTGGCGGCGTCATTTAATCTGTGTGAGAGTGTGAAACACTGCCACAGATGCTGCTGAAGTCTGTCCCTTGGTTGTTGTTTTTTAAAAGCTCAATAAAGAAGTCAAATTAACAATTGAACACGTTCGACACTCACACAGGGTTAAAGTCAAATCATCCTGTTTTTGAATGCATACCTTGCTGTCAGGCTTTTAAATCACTGTAGTTGGTCCCCTTTTGAAGGAGAAAGCCCCCGTAGAGGCCATGTTGACTTTCAGGGGCTTTTAAAGTTAAAGCAAACAAGAGTGTCAGTTTACCCAGAATTCCACAGCCTCTGCCATGATTGAATAGCAATGTGGATGGAAGAGGGGTGGAGTAACTGTTAAATACTGGTGTGAAGTTAGGGTGTTTGAAGCAATATAACCTAAGGTTGGTAGATAATAGAAAGTTGTACTTGTATGCATTTGTGTACATATTGTACCAATATGAGGGTTTGTTTTTTCCATAACATGTTAAGGTATTACATAGTTGTATGCCAACAAATAAGCCTTTACATATGAACAGAACTGTTTCTGCATGTTTTAAAGAAATGCACAGTTTACTATTGAATGTGAAGACTTAGGATTGCTATGTTGCAGATGATATTTTCTAATTTCCACCTTCATTAATGAAAATTCAAGGTTAATTTAAGGGGAAGACAAACAGGAGACAGCGTGATGGGGGAATGTTTCTTCAACAGTTGGAAATAGAAATAAACAACATTCCCGTGACCTCTCTGAAACCTCGTCCATTTCCCGAACTCCCAAGTTTATTTCTTTAAAGAAAATTCCGAAAAAAATATCATATTCATTTATTTATTTATTTATATATATACTGTACCTTACATTGTTTAGCTCATAGCTTCATGTAGCTCATCACAACAGTGATGAATGATGGCCACAAAACCCAGTTTCAGTACATGGAAAGTGCTCAGGAGGGAAGCAGTCTGTGCCCCTCTCGGAATAAGACCTTGATGTACGAAGACATCCATCAGCATCACTGCTATGCTGAGAAGGAAATGTTATACTTTCAAAGTATAACACTTGTCCAATTATTGATTGCCTCCTGGATTATAACATGTAAACTTGGAATGCTCACACACAGCAATAGTTGTTAGTTTTAGCTTATTTTGCCTAAAAAATTGTATGGGAAGTGAATGAATCTATCCCAATGGACAAACTTGGATTTGATTTGAACAATGTGATTGGGATTGTCTGTAGCTGTGACCACAGCTCAGATAGGTAAAGGGAAGCAAATAAACATCACATCAGTCATGTTCCCCTTCAAACACACTGCAGAGTAATTCAATTCTGGATGTGAAGTTTCAAGGAAAAGTGGAGGGAGCATTCCAGTCAGATTGTTATTTCACGGGGATCAAGACAGAGCTGAAAAGATACAAGATTTAAAGCCCTAGCAAGATTTCCAGTCCAGTGGGGGTAAACATGTGATTCCAGTGGTGAGGGGCTTAACCCTTCGACTGTCTATTGGCACAGGAGAATTGTTCTTTTGACCGCACTATACCAAAGATTATTGTCATTATAGTTTTTGTTTTATATTCTGTTATTTGCTTAAAATAAATGCTCCATAGATGCCCATCATTAGCTCCCAGTGCCCAAAGTGAAGTCATTGCTTTATTTTTCTGAACACCATTTGTGGAAAAACCTTGAATTACTCAAAGAAAACAAAAAGAAAAGCAAAAAGGAATCCTTAGTTTTACTTCATAGCAATTCATTAGTCAATTATGAGATTTGTCATTTTCTGTTAATCAGTTATCATGTCAGCACTTTCTACCATGTTTTCCAATAATTTTCTTTGTCTCATGATAACGTTGAGCCAATTTTTCGATTATCTTTCTTGTCACGTTGTCTTGATGAAACCCTTTTTAAACCCCTAAGAGAAAGTATGTGCTGCATGGTCAGGAACAAATCAGGATTTTTTTTTTATTATATCCTTGAGAAGTTGATACAATATCCCACAATAGCTGTCTAAAATGATATTATTACAGCTGTTTATTTATCTTTCCACATTGTGATTCCCTTTGCCTTAAATTCCCAGAGGCTTCACGCTCTGCACTTGACAGGTTTGAGTTAGTATAGGGGCTAACATGAGTGTGCGACTGTTTTACAGTGTGTCTGGGTGATATTAGTCACAGTGTAGGACACACATTGTGCTGTGAATGTTGCGTGGGGTGAGCTATGTGTTGTAATGGGCCAACTTGTCACTGCCTGTCAAATAAAATATGGTGTCTGTCTGCATTTGGCAACAAAATATACAGGGCCCAAGTAGTCTGGCTATTTAAAAATGTAGAAGCAAGACTAAACAAGGACTCATTCATTCGGCTTTCTGTATCTGTTCCTGACTGTGGTCTAAAGACTTTTATTAGTCAACCTTCCCCTCTGTGAGAAAGTCACGAGAGTGCTGCACATAAAAGGCTTTCCATTAGAGTGCATCATTAGGCAATAGAGATATTAATCCCAGAAATAACATACCCAGCTAATGTCAGCTCTTAAACACACCATGGAGCAGTCAGAGGCTAACTATTACTGAGGGATGGAAAGTGCTTTGAGTCAGGTGCCAGATGCAAGGTAATTAGACTCTGGTTAGGGGCAGTGATAGGTGGCCCGTTGGCCTGAATAGCACCAGCATCATCAGTAAAGGGTAGTCATATACTGCAGTTCACAGCTGTGCCCCAGTTCACCCTGGTGCACTTGGAACCACTGGAGTGGCTCCACATATCCAGTATTAAGTATGTCCCTTTTATGCATTCCAGTCAGGCATGACTAAACGCTTGATGGCTGGAGATGACCACTCTTAATAAAAAAATCTGTGGGACGGCAGCAACCCCTATCTACCACCAGAATTACCAGCCCCAATTGCTTATGTGTTTTTAAAAATAGCCTTTGTTGGAGGAATTGTAACAACATAAATGCACATTATATACCTAAACAACTGTTGCTGTAGCTGATTTATTGTTGGTGTCTTCCAGTAAATGTTTTTTCTCGTGTTGTTACAGAAAGCTTTATTCTCAATCGTTTCTTTTGGCTAAATGTGGCTATTTGGCCTACACTCATTGATATAAATGGGGTGGACAAAATAACAGACTGTCAATATAACGCAATACATTTATCACAAATCATATGAAGACTGTATGATTGATGAGCTGCATGTTTTGATATGGCACAGTGTGTATGTTGGAAAAGTAATCTTTCAAAAAAGTGGCAGAAGACTGAGAATAATATGCAAGATAATAGTGTGTGTTGCCCAGCGAGCGCACTAATTGGTTTCTAACTATACACACATCTGTGAGGAAAGCCAGTAATAGTGAGAAATAGCTCAGTGGGGAACAGAAACTGACCCCTGGTGCCTCCTTTGAGGGTAGTGTGGGGAATACGAAACCATCTTTGTATCACTTACCAGCTGTCTACAGACCTGACAACCACCATGATCTAGTCTTACTACCTGGAACTCAAAGGGGATTTCCTGCAGAGTGCAAACACACACAGATACTCTCATGAACCTGTATGGTTTTTTCCCTTGAATTACCGGATAGGCACTACCTGGAATCCAGTGCTTACCTGGGTTACCAGAGGCCCTCACGGAAAATATTATATCAGCGCCTGGGATTCTGGGAGCATGCTGCGCTTTTATAGTATGCATGCTTATTTGTAAGGTCAGGCACCTGAATGGTTTATGGTGTAGTTTCCAAAGTTCCTATATTTATTCTGTGCTTATTTTGTTATTTCTAGGTGTGTCCCCAACAGAGAGAATGAGAAACTTAAAGTCTCCAGTCAGGTCTCCAATCCCCAAACTGGGCAGCCCCATCCCCATCTCCATCCCCAGCCCCATACCTGGTCTTCAGAAGCTACCCCAGTGCACGCGCTGCTGTAATGGCATTGTGTAAGTATTGTACAGATAAAGGTTCTGCCCTGACTCTGAAAGAAAGAGGTTAACTCGCGCAGGTCGACCTGCACTAACAGGCCTTTCACGAGTACTCAGGAAAACATTCCCATTTATCATTTTAATGATTAAACCAAGCCATCCTCCACACCCTTTCCCACGCACACATTACAAACTTACACTAAACATTTAGCGCGAGCTCATGCACACACACCTTTCTGCCAAAGTAAGCCCATGCACCGTTAATCCCCCCTCTATAAAAGCAGCTACAGGTAAGCAGTGATGTCATGGGCTTACTTTACTTGTTAACAAGAGTGCATTGTAGGAGCTCACAGGGTACAATAAGGCTGCTATGACCTGGAGCATTTTACAGGTTTTTAAACAAATATAGAGCACTGTGTCAAGAGTTTATCCTGCAAGTCGTGTGGTTAGATGGGAAAGCGGTTAAAAAAAAGAAGCAGGCTTATGACTGAATGGTCGCTGGCCCGAATCCCCAGTCCAGAAAGGAAAATCTTATTGGGAACAGTGAATGAACAACGCCCTTAACAACTGCCGTCACTGTGTGAGAGTGAAGCAGTGAACTTCCAAAAGCAGTGTTGATCAGTAGCCAGCCAGCAAAATAAACATGTACTATTCAGCTCCCGGGTGTGACAGTATGAATGTGTGTAATCTTACCTCCTCCACCTGAAACTCCTCTCAGGATGTGTTCTTTGAAAACTTCCCAGAAATATGACATATGATGATATATATTAACATGCTTGCATGGTTACAGTCGCTGTAAAGTATGATAATTTCTGATTTGCATAGATAATGGAAAGTTCAATAAACAGCCATGAGTCAGTCATAAGCAATTCATCATCACTTACTTCCTTTTAAAGTGTTCTGCTTAATGTTTTGTCCTCTGTGATGATGGCACCTCCCTAAAAACTGCTTGCAGTGCCTTTTAAGGCCATTTACATTTTGTAGTTTCCTTGTCATTGCATCATTTTCCTATCATGCATTCATGCATTTTCATCCTTCCTCAGCAGTGCAACCCTATAGTGTTTCATTGTAAGGCTGGTCCCTGCTATCTTTATTCCACTTTTCCCTTACACTACATAAAAGGCTGTGTTCTTCCTGTACACTGTCATTAAAAAAAAATTGAAATTCAGGCTTAGGGTCCAGCATAAAACGAACCAAAACAGAAAGATATATAAGAAGAAACAGAAATCTTTCAGCACTAAACACACTCTGTTTCACTTTCGGCATCCTCAGGCTGGGCATTAAGAAATGGATTAAGGGCAGGAAAACTATCACAATGAGTCATAAATGGATTAATCAAGCCCTGATGTGGCTTAAAATGAATTCATTTCAAGCAAAACTATCACACATTTGTCAGATAGATAGCCTAGAATCACTTAAACCTTTGACATTTCTCTAACTGTCATTCATGGCTACACTGTATAATATATCTCTCTAGCAACATAAACAAATCCAGCAATATTTGCTGTTCTGTGAAAAGCATCATACTTTATAAATCTATGGGAAATAATGATTGAAAAAGTGTCATACAGCACATGGAGCAACATTTTAAAGCAAGGTGTAGTCTGACGTTTTTATTGGCAGTGTTAAGAATAAGTTAAATGCTTGGTCTTTAGCTCATGAACAATGCCAAGCAAAACTCTTTAGGCTAAGTAGGCAGTGTTTAGGATCAAAGAGGAAAGGCTAAAAACATACAGAAAAAGACTGGAGTGACTTACACTGACACCAAACCAGTCTGTTTCATGTATCTCTCTGTGTTTTTCGTTTTGCAGTCATCCTCTGCTGCATCTCCATGATTCCTAAATTTGTTAAAGCCTTCGCAAGTCCAACACTGTCTGTCTCTGCTTCATCTCTCCATCCAGTGGCACCATCGTGAAGGCCAGGGACAAGCTCTACCACCCCGAGTGCTTCATGTGCGATGACTGCGGCGTCAACCTCAAGCAGAAAGGCTACTTCTTCATCGAGGACAATCTGTACTGTGAGACCCACGCCAAGGCACGCGTCCAGCCCCCAGAGGGCTACGACGTCGTTGCCGTTTACCCCAACTCCAAGGTGGAGCTAGTCTGAGACGGAGATGGAGCTGGCTTTACTGTAATATAACTGGGAAACTAAAATGTGGGAGAATGGGGCTACTGAGTATCCTAGCTTACATTTATCAGTCTCTGTCAAGCAGGAATGCAGATCTTGGATCAATTATGCTTTTGGGAGAGAAATTTGTGTTTCAGTGATCCAAGATCAGCATTTCTACCCTGACAAACTTTGACAAATGCTGTGTATATTGAGCATATTGAAATACCGTATGTTGACAGACTAAGGCTTGGATCTGATGAGTATCCCGAAACTCGAACCCATTATAAAGCTGACATTGTATGCTATGTCCCAACCTGACAGCCCTCATCTCTCAATCAGCGTGTTTACATTTAATTCTAGATCCAAGAAAAATATTGAACCAGTTATGGTCATATGCAGAAAAGGTGTTCATATGCACGATCCTATCCACATCACAAGCCCAGCATGTTACCAGGATATTCCATGTAATAACTCAAGAAACGAGACATGCACAGATGGCAAAATTCGGCAGAAAATGTGAGATTCAGAGATGTTTAACAGTAAACCCCAGCTACCTGCTTTTCTAACAATCAGCACATGAATTTATTTGCTGTGATGAAGAGGAGTTGGTGATTTTTCTGCCTAATTTTGCATTTAGCTTTTATAACGACAGTTCCTCGTGCAGCCCAGCACACTACAAAATGTCAGTCTGTGTTTTGCAAAGACATTCAATGTATAACGATATTTTGTTTAAGCTTTGGTTAAGGGGTTTAAAGGTTTCAGTGTCTTTTTAACTATGTTACAGTTACACATTATACTCCTGTTGCGGATGGACTTTTGCATTTTGTAATTTACATCTATGCAGTTTGCTTTTCAGACTTTCTGCACACTTTTCATTTATGTGAAACAATAAGCAATAATTCATTATAAGCAGATTTCTAACAAGTATAATTGTGAGTATCTGGAATGTGTGTCAGTATGCTTTGGTGAGTGGGTTTACTGAACTATAACCTATAGTAAATGCCTCCATATGCAGCTATCTGAGCACCACCTTCGGAAATGTAAACAAAACCCTGCAGGCGACATCCTCAAAGCTCTTTGAGGAGCTATGGAATTTAATGAGAATCCGTTTAAAGAATTTCTCCCAGCTGTGATCACTATAACCTCAATTTATAAACAACAAATTGCAAGAAATGAGACTTTAATGATGAAGTCACTTAGCCCGTTGCGGTGCATGAGTGTTGCATTCTGAACGGGTGTGATACACATTCACAGAAGATTGCAACTAAAGTGCTCTCAAGCACCTGACTGAGAGAGGAATTTCAGCACTCACTCGTGTTCTCACCAAGGAATTCCAGTTCATAAAAACAAGAGCGCAGAGTTCAGTGGGTCTGTTTATTAAAAACACCAATATGCTCTCCGCCTCGCATGACAACTTTAAAAAATGGTCATGTGCATGTGAGACAGGAGACACGGACCACAGAAAACTGTTAGAAACTCGTAAACTGGGACTCCACAGCCTACAACATGTGGGAGTAATATTCACTTTGTTTAGTTTTTTGGACCCACAACATAGATACATTACAGTTCCTCTTTGGAAGAGAGGAAAAAGCCAGAAGTTGGAAGTATGCATAGTTGTATTCCCTTCGTACTATAAACTCAAATTTCTGGTCACAGCCAAGTCCATGAAGCAAAATGAAATATACTTCTACATTTCCTCTGAGAGAGAAGGAAAAGAAAGAGAGGGAGTGAGGAGGAGATGAGAAAGAGAAATGAAAGGACGGCATGTATTCTCTTTTCTTGACAGAAATCCTTTTTGCAAGAAGAAAGAAACATGTCATTATGACTGCAATATGTGGCCATCAGTCTTTGGCTTTCTTAATTTTAGAAATGTTTCTAACAAAACTGCTTTTTAAATTTGAAATGAGAATGAGAAAATGAATTTTGCAGTGCTGATATCCATCATTTTTTCGAGATATTAACAGTGATGTGTAGCTGCTGGTATGCCACCTATACTAGTTATCTTGTAAATTATGTGAAAATTATATTGCTACCACATTGTTTCTTTAGTATTGTACATATTTGTTTTATCGTGATTCAACATACATATAACATGTCACTCACATGTCTTTTCATACCCAGTGTCTTTAAATGATTTCTTTGACACAAACCCTCTTCTTGTGTTTAACTTATTGTTCTACCAACACATGTTTTGTGTATTTGCTTTTTTTTTTCTAGGATCTAAATAAAATGACAACTGCATTACCATGACACGATCATTCACATTCTTTAGTGGTCTTAACTGCAGGATTTGTCACAAAAATTCAAGAGCTGCACTGTGTAAAACACAAGGGGATTCAATTTGTCTTAGTTTTACGCTCCAGCTCTGACATGACACACACTGTAAGACCACCAGGCTGCAATATGTGTGTCTTGCGACCTAAATCCTCAGGCATCCACTTCACAGAGGCCTCAAATCGGAGCATAAAATTGTCGGGACCCAAAACCTTGTGTTGCATCCCAGTCGACTTTATTGCCCACGAGAAGAAGTGCGTTTTTTGACTTAAGATCAGCTAAAACAGTTGTGCTCTCAAAATTCAGGATGTGAGGTAAAACACACAAAGTTTGTGACAGAGTATAAATTACACCAGGAGTAAACCTTAATTTAGTTCATCCTTGTTTTAACAGGGGCTTTCTGAAACACATCTTACATTGTTTTAAGGGTAGTAACTTCTTGACTGTGGAGTCCTGGACTAAGTTAATAGCTAATGAAGCACCAAAAACCTGGGTGGCATCATAAAAAGCCCAAGATAAGATCAGACGAGACGAGTAAGAATTGACAAAACAGTTAAAGTGGAATTAAGAGAATGTTTACGACCTTTGTTCTTGACAGTGCATCTTTGTACACGTAAAAAACATGCAAACTAGTTTTAATCTGGATTATTAAATGGATTGCCCCTGTCAATAAGTTCTCGTCGGTCTTCTATGAAATGCTGCAGTCCTCATAATCGACATCTCCACTGCCAGACAGCATTAATCTGAAGTTTAACCTGCACGGTTGGAGGTTTAATTAAGCCCTCATTTAGTTCTGTAGTTAACTAATCTTTCTTCAGGAAATTGGTTATTAATTCGTTTATATAAGGCTCGATTTAATGTGATACTATTACACGCCATCTCTGAAAAAGCCAATTTGAGCACAACTGGTTTAAAACTTTAGCCAAGAAGTAAGCTTAATGCCTGTCTGGGAAATGGGCCAATAGGGCTTAAGTATTCTCATACTTTGTAGTGATGCTTTATGGCACTGCAAATGTGTCGATTTTCATCACATTTGTGGCTTCTCATGTTGCCGTATGTGCATCAGCACCAGAGCAGAATGTCAAATCTATAATACACACAGTTGCTGGTAACATGGCACAGATTCAAAGGAATTCTTGTAATCAGAACCAGGAGGCGAGAGGCCACCTCATACCCCATTAAATGACTTTGCACCTTCAGTAATAACTCATTCAACAACCATAGTGAATGCGAGCAGATTTTAAGTGAGCTGTGAGAGAAATAGACTGGCCTAAAGGAAAGAAGGCAAGAATGAGAAATAAACAAAGCACTGGTGTTTGAACCGACAGTTCTCCTCTGAAGTGTTTTTTGTAATCAGCATTACTCACATTTGCTAATGTTTCTCATATGCATGACATTCATATTGTGTCCCAAACTTAATGTAAAGTAGTTGTACATCTTTATTATTGTGCTACAGGCAAAATCCAAGAATCCATTTTTTAGGAGTATTCAGTTTAATCAAGATAAAAGGTTTATTTGTGTCTGTTCTAGGGTTTGGATTTGTTTTCTGTGACAGTGAAAAAGGCACATCGTTCACTGCACTAGCTCAGTTTACAGTTTGTGAAGTAAATATGAAATGACCTGAAATTTTGTGTGGAAGAACTTCACTTAGCAGACCCACACAGTGTAAGCAAAACAGAGGTAATGAGAGATACAGAGAGAGAAACCCAGACTTTGCCACGTGGAAAGACTTCTGCTTCTCTCACATCTATAAATATTTAATCCCCTTTAAAGATAAACAAGTTGCTCAGAAACAGAGCCTGCTTTGCTCTGCAGACTGCTGCCATCTCATCTCTGAGAACTGACTAAGCAGTTTCCCTCATCTTACTTACCAAATCCACCAACCAAGGGTCAAATGACTTCACATCAGCCTGTATGGAGAAATGAACAGGTTAACTCTGATTTATCTCCACATGCACACACAAACAAACACACCTCTCTTTGTTGTGTACATGCGTGTGTTATCTTGCACAATGTCGATAACTAAAAGGAATGCTAATTTGACTAGGGGATAAAAAAAAGATCATGATAAATATACATAAACATCACTTGGCCAGGCCTGCAACTAAAGAACACAATAAGTTTCTCATCACTTTCTCTCCATCTTTCTTTATCTGTCATTCATCTCCTGTCTTCTGCCCCACTTAGTTCCTGTACATCTTTCTTGCAATTAACAATGAATTTATATCACAATGATGCTCACTGACTATTCTGTTGAAATAGAAACCTGTTTGTAAATCAAAAATACCTGATCTCTCTATTTTCTCTCCTTTGTCTGTGCACCTCCTGTCTTTATGAAGCATCCTGTTCATTCCTGATCTGTGGGCCCATACGGTACCAACCTGTTGTCTGTGACAGCCATGATTTGTAGAGTCTTACTGGATGAGCACCAGCTATACTTTGGTATGAAAGACTTTACATACAGCAGAGCTGCATTCTAGCCATTCCTCCTCAGATGTAAATTGAAGACATGTACCATAACTCAAAAAACCCATAGTATATAAGCACCACACGAAACTTTAATTTATAACAGTAAAGGTTCTTGGAGGGTATAATATGGAGCTCTGGTAGATGAGCGTTTGGTCAATGATGAAAGAGTGTGGATATAATCTTCTGTTTAGCTTTATAATAACACTGGCAGTTTAGTGTATATTAAAGGGCTTCCATTCTAGTGGCTGTGGTGTAAATGAAGCAGGAATGCAAGCAATTTTGTTTTTATGACCTCACATGTTACAAAATGTTACTGTGCATATAGTGCACGGCAGGAGGGGGGAAAAAATTATGACCTTGCTGTATGCTATGGAGAGTCTGTGAGTTTAGCTCCTCCCAGATATGGTGTGTGTGTTCGTCTGTCTATCATTAAAGACTTGTTGAAAAAAGTTGAAAAGTTCGATGTTGACTCCCTTCAAACGTGACAGGACTTTTTACAGATAGAGCCACAATACTTGCAGAATATATGGCGCAACTAGGCGACACATTAGAACATCTGTCTTATTTTGAAGGCCAACCAATTTCTAATCGTTTTTACAAATGCACTCTGTTTGTGTAGCCTGCAGATGTTTCTTTGGAGTAAAATCTGCTGCTTCAAAATGCAGCATAATGTTCACTATATGCACAGTCACAGGTAACAACCTTGTAAGGTTGATGGAATGTAGCTGCTTTTACTCACACTTAAACCATGTAGAAAATGTTTTGGAAATGTTGCTAGGTCCTGCAAATGCAGATTGCAAGTGCAACTTATATGGGAAAATGACTCTGGGTTCTTTCTTTCATTCAAAAATTGACAGCTTTTATGGAATAAAGTCTGAAGGGGTTGTGTTTTGTCTTTATTTATGGATGCACATGTGTGTGTATTCTTGTATTTCTTCAATGAGGACAAAATCTACACACAAGGATGAAAAGGTGCACAGTCTGTGTATACAGAAACCTCATGGTTTATTTGCAAGGATTTTTGTGTATATCACTGGAAGTCCCTTGATCCTCCTAATGTTTTGGTTGGCCTCGTGAAGGGATCAAGCTTTGATTGAGCTTTGCTTTGATTCTCATTAGAAGGGGATTTAGAAAGAGACAGTCACTGATCTTGAGACACCCACAGGATGACCTCAGAGTTGCTCAGCTCTCAGACGAGCAATACATTCTTGTGAGGAAACTGATCAGGTGGTCCTGAATAGGTTGGTGGAAAGAAAATGGCACTGATGCTGCCACAATGAGAGGTAACAACATTTTAAAGGAAATGATGATATGAGGTACTTGATTCTCTCAGAGGAGTCAGCGTTATTTCTAAGCATGGAGGTGATGGACAACAACACATTAACTGTTTCCATTAAGAATATTCACCTGCACAGTGGTCTTTCTCAAAACCTATTTTCTTAACAATTTCACCGAAACTATTGAAGGTTGTCAACCTTCAATAATACCTCAAAGAGTCAGAGACATTTTTAAGAAACCTGGTCCTGGTCAGGGCTCTTAATTTGGGACATTTAGGCAAAGTTAGAAAGATAGGGACAGGAAACAGGAAAGCACAATTAAACTGAACCAATCACAACAAGCCAATCTAAGCAGTAGAATGTAAACAGATGTCGCCAACTCCTCTTTCTTTTTTTCATCCTACCCACTGGACATTCTCCTTTATACTTCCTTTGCTTCTCTCCATTACTTTCCTGCCTGTTTTTAACACTCTTTTTAATGACACAAATGAAGCACACACATTCCCACACACTTTTCTTTACATACCCCCTCGCTACAAGAAGTAGCTACGTGTTTCAGTGGATACCATAGTAACTGTATGAAAAGTTCCACAGTGGTTGGCACTATAGGACAAACACTGCAAGATACAAGTGCCAGCTCTCTCTCCCTTTCTCTTTATTTCACTTTCTCTCTCCCCTTTGTGTCCTTCATCCTCCCCAGACATCTTTAACTGAGTGAATAAGGCCTTTATTTCCCTAAACAACTCACTCTGGACCTCTTGCAGCAGACGGACTGGAGATACAACCCTCTGAGGGTCTAAGTATAGAGCAAGAAGAGCCATAATTTTATCAGAGAGACAGAAAGAGGTGGGTCCAGCCTGTCTGCTGGAGTTATTTATATTGCTGGCTTTGCCTGTGCTGTATGAATCACACAAACACTGACAGCCAGAACAGTATTCATCTCTTAACGTGAACAGTTAAAAGTAAAACTCCTGATTAATTGTTGTGTTGTTTAGTAAACTTTTTTTATGTTTTGACCAATTCCATTGGCATCTTACAATGTCACTGCTATTTTGTTTCTCTTCATATCCCTCTGAGACATAAACAGCTTTCAGCAAGAGGTCAGAACAGAAGGGCAGACAGAAGCCTGAGACCAGTGGGTTATGGATGTACTAACATGCGGCCAAAATCAAACCAAATTAAACACGGTCATTTTATAAAAACATAAATACTCATGCCACATTAAATATAACTGAAACTGATCATGCTGTACTTTGGCCCTTTTTTGCTGCTCTCCCTTATACAACTTAAGGTTTCAGCAGAGCATGAAATGAAGCTCACCAGCTTGACCAAGGTGAGTGACTATGAGCCCAGGTAAGTCCAGAAAATGGAGCGCTAGCCCAGCTGGTGAGTGAGATTGGACAGCAGATCCTCAAAGCCATAAATAAATCTGGGCCATTTTTTTCACTGAGGCTTCAGAGGCAGTTACGTGTATTTTTAGGTTCTGCCTTTTAGTTCATTGTTTAGCTGTCCACTTCACTGTTGTGGTTCACTCTGTCACTCTTATAGCATCATTTTCAGCCGCAGGAGGCAGCTGTTTTCAGCGAAAAAGCTTTAAATCCCCCCTGTATGTAACGTGCCCAGCACCAAATGGCAGACAGGCAACATTAGGAACTAGCTGATGAACACAGAGGAGCATTTAGCAGATAACGATACAGATATTTCCCTCAGGAGTTGGTAGAGACCAAAAACAGAGTTAAAAGAGAGTGAATATTGGATTTACATTAGCCAAATTACCAGAATCACAACTCCACATGAATGATAGGCCTAATGTGGCTCAGTAACTTATATGTAAAAAAGTAACTGTTTGCTAACACCATCAACTGAAAAAGTGACAATATGTTCACAACTTCAATTGCAGGTTTAAAAAAAAAAAAGAAGGTCACAGTACATAAAGAAATGTCTCCATGTTTTACTGATAAAGAGTCATAAACTATGCCTAATTTCAGGTTTAAGTGCCTTTATTTCTACAGGATGGGTTTACACCAGAGGCAGGAAGTTGTGCAAAATAAGTCCATAAAACCTGTTAAAAAGTGTGGCTTTCAAAGTCACAAACCACAACGTGAACACTTCATAAAAAGAAGTAAGCTGAGAACACCAAAACCATCCGCTCACACACACACTGAGTTTAATCCACCCCTGTGTAAATGACAGGGATTGTGTAATTATAGTTGTGTTAATATGACATAATGTTCGATGCATCCACAGATGTGTGGGGGTTTTCTACAGACCGCCCGGATGAAACCATGCAGATACACCATGTCACTAGCAAACATGAGCTCATCTCCACATTCAGACTTATGACTCAAACTTGGAGCTTAAAAGCTGATTCATGTGTATTCAAGAGTGACGATCTCATGTTCTTCTTCCAGTTCACCACATTAAATTGAGATTTGCAGCTGTGGAACTCCATTAACCTACTTGGAGTAAAAAATAGGTGAGGCTCGCTGCACCATGAAGGCCCGTACTGTGTCACAGAGGCTGTCAAACATGAATAAGTGTATCAAATTAACTTGAAAGTGCTTTTTCATCGTGTTATAATCTAACACAAACACAAGGAGCTATTTGCAAATGGTTTTTGACCCATGTGAGCTACCTTTGGGTAAAGAGCCACAGGTTTCCTGAGTGAAATGGTAAAGCTCACCAGTTTTTCCGACTATATTAGAGTTGCCATTTTGGGCCCTGCCCTGAGGAGCTGGCAGCCACCCAGCCAACAGAATTTCATTAATATTGATTAGTTTCAGGCCAGAGGTTTAATGTTACCTCATCTAAATGTTATTTCAGAGGCCATCCCACCCCACCATTAAAGATATCTTGAAGGGAAGCACTTGAAATTTTAATGTTGTCTCCTGTTTCTCTGGCGAAATAGCTCAAAGGTACCGATGGGCTCAATGTTGAAATCAGGCTGAAAGGGGGTTCACAATGATAAGAAATTAGTTCAAATGTCAAAATGCGGGTCTTGTCAAAACTTGACTAAGATAAAGGATCAGATAAAGAGCAGTATAACAGGTTAGGCATTAACTAAGGTACAGGGACAAGAGCTCACAAATATTGGGGTCAGGAGTCTTTATCTTTATGTGAAATACCCTGATAGAAATGAAAACACCAAACAAACCTCACACAGGGACAGAGACTATAAAAGATGCAAAAACAGAAAAGACATTGTTACAAGATTGTATGTGTATAAGGTTCTGCAATTGCTTCAGCTGTAGTAAATTGGATACATTATAACAATTTACATTGTGAGAATAAGAACAGAATGTCTCAGTGTGTTCCTGTCTTTCTCCCTCAAGTCATATTCACTTCAAAAGGTGATTTATCTGTAAAATACTGCAGGACGGGAAGATGCTATGCATGGGATGTCTTGAATAACTTTAATCAACTGAATAAAGTGCTATCCATAAAAGAAGTGGACGACAATTCATAAGTCTGGGACCAGGCTAGCAGATGAGCAGAGATGCAAGACATCTGAGTGACAAAGCCTGATGTAAAAAGTACAGATACACAAATGTACATACGTCAAATGCCACAGAGACCTTCCATGTATTTTCACATGCATTGACATAAACTGATTCAAGATTGGTATTGGACCTGAAAGATGCTTCTGTTCACCTGCTGGTGCAGGTGTTCATCTTTCCTCAGGGCAGTTATTGATGGCTCAGGACATACTACACGGACATACTATTTCTTACCAATCTACATCTTGCTCAGGACTGACACATGATGATGATGTGACTGTAAACTGTGTACTGTTCCTAAAAGTAGATCTGAAAATCATTTTCTCATTATATTTTCCCTTAAAGCACTGAAACACAGACACAAATTCCACTGTGCTTTCTGCAGTGCCTATACAGTATCTACAGGATCATTGCAAACTTTTCTGGGTAAGTCTTAACCATCTTGCGAGGACAGAGCTTTTACAGAGAGAGAAACAACAAACAATTTAAATTTTGGCTTTTCGATCATCTACATGCACATCTTCATGTGCAGATCAATTTCTGTAATTATATTCCAAGAGCCATTTACGCCCATTTAAACAAATGGTATAGTTCAATTCCATTATTCTAGTCTTACAGCTTCAATAAACCCACTGACCCCTACTTGGGTTATTGAGATTAACTAAGCAACTGTCAGACAATTCTTTTCTGCTTAAATAATTTAAATTCAAACATATTTTTTAAAAGGAGGTGTCAGTGCAGAAAGTAAAAAGGTGTGGACTTCACTTGGTTGCTTTAAGTTCACATCAAGCCTCTTAGAGGTTTCCATATTTAGTGGTACTATCATCAAATAGAGAGAAGTACAAAAAGTAATAAAGTTGAGACCGTCTGAGAGAACATGGAGTTTACTAAAAGCCGCTGACATTGGTCAAATTACTGAAAATTAGAGTGTAGTTGTTATACCATCACATTTTTCAACCTCAATCATCAAGTCAAGCTGCCTCAACTATGAGAAAATAAGTCAAACAGGAAGATAAAAATAGTCCTCTGTGTTGGTTTGGCTATCGAAAGGCAGAGCATTTTCCACAGCTAAAACCAAACAATCAGAACAACAACTTGAGGCCCATAATGGCGCAGAAAAATGCTTCAAATAGCCCCAAAATTGATGCTACGATTCCTTAGCACAAACCAAGTATCTTGGTCTGCGGTATTATATAGTACGTGAGCACATTGTTAACTAAAATTAGACAACACAGCATGAAAATAGCTCTATTATAGCCAGTGGCTGGTGGAAGCAACACAGTGGTGCGTGTATTTGAGTGATCAAATCCAACCAAAACTAAACTTTTGCTAGCCTCTAATGCTAAGCCCATGCATTCCTAGCCAGCATTTATAATGGTTTCTAGGAAATTGACAATGTAGCTCCTCCAATTTAGATTTATATATTTATTTATTGGCTTATCATGGCCAAAATTAAAAACAGCTTTCCCCCACAGTATACAACACACAAAAGTATACAACAACATTTTTACGAATCAGAACACAAGTGGGCTGCTGTTGGTAATTTGTTTAACTTGGGTTTTAATCTTCTACTTTTCAAATAATCACATAAAGTAAAATAAATCTGGGGCAAATATATCCATGTCAGTTACCTCACCACCTTTACTGTTGTTTAATGGTTGAGTCAGGCCTGTATGGTGTCCCATCATAAACCTGCCACAGCAGCTTGGTACAGTAGCTCCCATAAACGGAAGCCAGTGAGCTGCCTGCCAAATGAGAGCACTTGTTTGCTTGGCATTTCCATGGTTTCCATGGCCAGGGGCTTAAAAGAGGCTTGTGTGTATGGTTGTGTGTGTGGGTGAGATAGAATGACTGCATGCAAGAGAACATGTTTTTCTTAAAAATTCTGCACATTTAGTTAAATGAACATGTCACGCATATATTTGGACATGTGCATGTGTGTTTGTGCATGCATGTTTGCGTGTGTGCAAGCACTTTCAAACTTCTGTGGGCTTGTCTAAATGACTATCCCATTTGGCCTTCTGAGCTACATAATGTCTCATTCCTCTCGTGCACCATGAGACCATTCGAGACCTGAATTCATTCACCGGCTCGTTACTGTGAAATCCCAATGACACAATACTTTCCGGCAGGTTCTGTTTGTGCATCAAAGTGGTTCCCTTTCTGGACAGAGACTACACTGGACCCATTGTGTTCTACACTGACATGAATGCTTACTTGACCATTTTATTCATTTGCGATTCAGGCTGGGTAATGACCATGAACAGTTATAATGGGTGGCAAAGCTTTGAGGCTGGTTGTAGAAACATTTAAAAAGTAAATTAGATTATAAAACAGTGTTCTTGACAAACTAAATCAATGTTTTGTTTCAGGACTAATTTCTAATTCAAGGGCAGTGGTGACTCCAAGGCTGTTTTAATCATTAATTTTTATTAAATTTAAGTACTACGGGCATTTCCCCCTCTAAGTGCCTCTTAGCTGGGTGGGTCAGGGTGTTCACCTACTTCACTATCCAAGGAGCCTTTGTTGAGCCTTCATTGTCTGAGTGACCCTGAGAGTTTGACTGAGACCAAGGCGGCCACTGCTCATTCCAAAAGTGAACAACGCAACATTAATTACAATGTTCACAGACCTTGACCCTCTTTTATCTTATTTCAAGCTGAGAAGAAATCAACAGCTACTGTGTTCCAAGTGGATGGTTGGGAGAGGTTTGGCCTGTTTTGATTGGTGGAGAAGTTTCCGATAAGGAAGACAGATGCAGTGAGGAAACTTTTTGCCACAACCTTGGCTCACGAAGTACACATTGTTGGAGGAGAGGTGTGGAGAAAGAATCCGATGGTATCTGCTGACCAATTGCTGCACTTTGACCTCTGATGTCATTAACAGGCCGGGATTGTTGAGAGGTTGCCATGAAAACAAAACAACAAGGATGACCCTGAGAAGTATCATCTTTTGCTTTAATAGCCCTGAAGGAAGGTTAACCAGTGCATCCACTATTGTTTCAGCAGCCTGGAAAATGTTGTTGGTGAACATTTCTCCCTCTGTCATCTAGGCACTATCATGAGTTCAGTATAATAGATTTAATCTTTCCAGGGCTATCATACTAGAAACATTATCACGACATGTCTCAACAAATGATATTGTGTGACATGAGTGAGTGAGAATTATTTTATAATCCAGTTCATCAGGTTTCAGTGCAGAACCACAGTTTCGATGCAGTTCACTTTACTCCTCTCTTCTTCAAATCTCTCCATCCACAATGTCATTAAAAATTTTAAATTATTATTATTATTATTATGTTGTTGTTGTTGTTGTTTCCTGTAGAATGACCTGCCTCACTGAAATTAAGAATTTGATGTCCATAAATGTCCTGCAGTTGTAGAGACACAAGCCCCAGTACTAGTAGAGGCCTTTGGTTGTGATGGCTGGATGCATAGACTGTATAGATGCCGCTGTCGGGTTAAACCTCAAACAGACACAAGCAAGATTTTATATTTTTGCGATATTTTGAGGGTTGCCAAGCGACGTGCCTCTGATGAACTTCACCTGTCCTCCAGCGTGTGTTCAGCATTTACTCAGTCGTTCAATATGCTATCTTTGCAGAGTATCAAGACTAAAAAAAGTTTATTGGTGATATGTTGGTTGAAACAGTCTAATAATGTGTGTGGTGTCTAACGTTAGTTTTTTGGGCTAATCCATCAATGGCTAGCTTTGCCCCTGAAGTACCGTCCTGTGGACTAAACTGTCATGTGCATTCAAATGCCACCAGTGCATTTTCATACATAAGTTTGAAAAACTGCTCCCATATATACACAATAATATGTACACAAGCTCGCAGCATGTTACCATACATCAGCACCGTCTTACCTGTCAAAGTATTGCACTCTCTAGATGTGTACACTGTTTTGTTTATATTATGGAATTGAGACACATGATATATGGCCATTGTCCACAACTGCTAACAAAGTGGGCAACAATTCAATCTCCCCGTAGAGTCTTTTAGTAAAAAAATAAAAGCTTTTAAAAATTCCAACATTTTACCTTGACATACATTTTTAAACTGAGGGGCATACTATAAGAAAGGGGACCATACTATTTTCTCATCTTACCCACTGAATGTAGGTTAGTATATTAATGCTCGGATTGTGTTCCACTCTCTCATCTGGCTGTCTGCCAGAGCTATACAGTAAAATCCTGAGCCTGAATGGAGGATAAAAGCTGCAGCTGTGGAAGCAGCAGGCAGTCAGACGAAAGTAAATGGAGTCATTCTCGAAATCAAGGCCAACTCACTGGACTGCTGCAGTTGTAACCCAATTATTCCCAGGCCACATGTTCTCAATGCAGGGGCGTCAGGCAGAGGGGGAAGCCCTCCTTCTTTCTCCTGCAGTCACCCCATAAAAACACAGAGAGGGAGAGAGGGAGGGTGGTAGGGAGAGAAAGTCAGGAAAGTCATAAGTGTTATTCCATATGACCTAAGTGTAAAGTCAGATTTGAATGTTGTGACTGTGGGTGAGGGTTGGCATGTATTGCAGTGTGGTATGGAAAGACATGGTTGACTGAAGATTGTAGTGTGCAATGGGAATCCCCCTTTGGAAACACACCTTTGCTGATATGACAGCAAACCTTTGAGAGAGAGAGAGCAGATTATTGTGCAAAAAGGCTGCCCACTTAGCATATTCTGTTTGCAATTGTAATTAATAGTAAGATTTGGAGAGTCAGTGAAAAAGAAAGCATGTCAATGAACAAGTGAAAGAGATTGCAGGCTGAACATAGACAACTCCAGAGGAGCTGCTATACTCATATGGAGCTGCTATGCTCCAGAGGAGGTGAAGGATGTGGTTTGTACTACAGTGTATTGTGAGGAGTAATTAATGATGTGAGAGTGAGTAGTTGTTACAGGGAACCACGCACAGAGTTAACAATCACCCATTATACCTCCCTCATCCTCTCCCTCTCTCTTCCTCAGTTACTCCTTCTGCCCAAAGAGTGACAGACACTTTTGTCCATGAAGCTGAAGAGATAAGGGGTTTCTTGACAGTGCATACATGGTGAGTTGGTTATTCTAGTGATAACTAAGTGATATGATGACCTGTCATTGCTGTCTGACATGATAAAGGAAGCTGAGCAAGAAAGTGATGCAGGAAAGCATTGAAAAGGCCTCCAAAATATGAAGTGACATCAACAATGGAGCAACCAGTTAAACTGTAATATATACAACATAATTTTCTTATGTTATTTAAGGGGCATTTTCTGGGAATAAGCAGTACAATATACATAAAATAAAAATGTACCCAATATAATTGAAAAAAGATTCAAAACTTATTTTTCTACAAAATGTTTTAATAAAAGTATTTTCTACAAGAGGCTTTAAAACACAATTCTCAACATAGAACATAGCTAAACATTAGAAGTTGGCTGAACAATAACAACTCTGCAAAAACAAATTTAACCTTCTGCATAGTCAACATAATGGTTTGAACATTAGAGTATTGCTATAGTTGTTTGAAAGAGTCAGTATTGTTAAGATAATGCATTCAAATCAGGAAAATTGGATTTACAAGGTGTGTAATGACAGCAGTGTTTTATTGCATGTTGTTGCCACCCTGTGGTCAAAATAGGAAACAAAATCTAGACTGTCAGTTGATTACTACTGTATGCTTATTTGACAAAGCAGAAATTGGAAAAAGGTGTCTTTTTAAAACATTCTTTAAAGTCCCAATGCTCAATTGGTTTACAGTACCCTTTCCACTGCAATTACTGACCATATGGTCTGCAGTTTATCGCAACCTATGTGGTTAAGTGGACTCCACTTGTTATGATTTGACAGTGGGGGGGGGAGCAATGCTCCGCATCAATTGGGGATTTAAAGTTACCAATCATACTAAAATGAACAAGAAGTTACCAAACATACACTGATTAAAGTGATTTCCTTTCTTGACCATTATCTGGTTACCTGTGATGACCTTTGGCCCCATCCTGTGGTCAATGATGATCACTACATTACTATACTACTATTACCATTTATATTTGACCTTGGTTTGAAGGTTTGTATGGTAAAACGCAGACAGGAAAGTCTTCATTATACAGTGTATTTATTTAAAAATGTTCCAAAATGTCACATACAAATCACTGAAAATAAATGCATTCATAAAAGAGCTGTTACATTTGGAACCTAATGCATAAATGCTTAAACTAATTTTGCAATTTTAAAATGATGGCACAAGAATCCAAGGGAAAAAATATTATTAAAAAGAAGTGTTAAGTAGACATGAAAAATAAAAATGTAATGTTTTTCATAAACATTGTATATAAAAATCTATATGCAGGATTCATCCAGGATATTACATATCATATACATCATATACAAGTATACATACCTAAATATATTATGTCTAAAAATCCAATGCAATTCGAATTATATGCACCATTATATACTGTTCAGTAGGGAGTGAGAAACAAAATATGCAATTGTTTTTCTCCATGATTTGAGGTAATAGCTCAGTGAAACTGGGTTATAGTTTATGTGGGTTTTATGGTTAGGACAATGGTGGAGGAGCGGAGCGGGAGACATGAGGCAAAGATACTACGTTTTCTAAAAACAGCAGGAAGTTAGTTATTGTAGTTTGGCTTGCTGATTTGACCTACCTATCTATCTGCAGTTGTAGCAGCAGCAGTGACTGTGACACCTCCCTGACTGATGCAATTAAGTCAATAATAACTAGCAAACTAGCTATATATAAACACACGATACATATATTTTTAGATTTAGTGTGACTTAAACTTTTCCGAGGATATCATTGTCATTGATGTCTAGCGCAAATAATCTAATAGGTAAAAGACACTCCTTAGAACTACAAAACTTTCCTAAGAAACTTTTTTTTTTTAAGTTTTCTTCAGTATCAGAGTAATCCAGTGATAGTTGTCTGTATATTTATGGGTACAATGAAAACAGGAACTGCTAATAGCTAATTGTAAATGTAAACAAATATTGGCTATATAGGAGGGAGCCCCTTGAAAACCCCTGGTTTGGTAGGCAAGGTTAAGGTTAGGATTTAGGCTAAGGCTAGGTCATGAATAATGTTTTAGGAGAAAGTTAAGTTGCATTTTGATGTGAGCTGGGTTTGATTTTCCTTGTATGCTTCATCACTCTAACGTCTGAGTAGACAATTTCATCTTCAGCGTTATCTAAAAGAAGTAGAAAAAAAAGTTAATATTGTGTGGTTAAGCTTTTGAGACTTGTCAAATCAGTCCATGTTTTCAACTGTCCTATCACAGAATGGTAACATAACTTAAATCATCAAAATAGACACAATTTTCATTTGGATGGATACAAACAATTTAGGTCCATTCCATATCGATTTTCATGGTGCACTAAATTGAATGTAGTGCAAGAGCTACCTCAAATGCAGAAAAATGCTTTCAAATATTTATAAAACTACAGTAGCCTATGCTTTGCAAAATTATTTTCAGAAATGTCAAGTACACTTTACGTGTTTTACAGAGTAATTTGGCAAACATTTGAATAAATATCACAACAGTCCCCAGTGAGACAAAGGGCAGATGAAGACATGGAAATGGGGAGAACATTTTTCTCTTACCTTCATTAACAGTCATTAGTCTTGTTTTCTTATTTAAATATTTCATACCAAGAAACAGAGCCAAATGGAGAAGTAGAGTGGCAACACTTGCTATCACAGCCACAGTCACAAGAGATAAGTGAGAAATGGAACCTAAAAATAAAACATCAACCCAAATTAAAATATTTAGATGATGTAGATTTCATAGATGTCATTCTCAGGGTAACCATAGGGCTTCTCTACGTATGCATCAGTCTGTACATATCTAAAAGTTAACCTGTCGCATACAGGTGGAAAATTATATATTTATTATTATTATTTAATAAATCAATTTTAAAACATGTGAAGTGGCAGTGAGGAGATTATATCAACCAAAGTAATCACATAAAAAGTAATTATTAAAGTAAATGAATCAATAAATAAAAATAGAATTTAATAATTCATTACCTTTACAGCTTGTAAGTTGGATAACTGTTTCATCTCTGCTGACATTGTTATGAACATGACACATGACATTTTGACCGTCCAAAGTCAAAATGATCTCTACTTCATCTCCCTCAGAGGAGCAGCTGATGTTCATCTGTTCTGGTGACAAACACATCTGAGACACAGCTGGCTTTGACACTGGAGCTGGAAGACAAAACATGTAGTCACATATACATGCAGTACCAAGCGCAACATAACACCCAACTCTGCAAACTGTAACATCTATATCTATTTAAATTCCTATTTTGAAAAACATCTTGAGGTCTAAAACATTTTAGGTTTAGTGCCACTATTAAAACCTTTTCATCAGAAAGACAAGTGAGATGGTAAGATTTGGCAGATACCTGTAATTCTCAATGCACGTTTGAGAGCTTTCTATATGAAATGAAAAGAACGTACGGAACTTCCACTAAGCAATAATACAGTTGGTAAAAATATACTTTTAAAGTGATATGTATGAATTCTCTTCATATTAAATTCAATATTTACAACATTTGATGAAAGGCCGTCTGTGTTTATCTATAGAAAATTGCTGTTAACCGAGTTTTAAGATTTGATAGTTTTTTGTTTTTTTTAATGAAATCTCAACTAATAAGTTCCACATTTTAATAGTTATATAGTTGTTAATATTAGTCTTTTTAAGCCTTTTTTAATGTTAAAAGTACATTTGTCGTCTACATTGGTATTGTCTGGTTTCTATTTCAGAGAAGCATTTCTACCATCTTTTTTTAAATCCTACCTTGTATTTCTAGATGGATGTTGTTTGTATGCAACAGTCTACCATCAGATCCAAATATTTGCAGCTGGTAATCTCCAGAGTCGTTTCTCCGTGCGTTATCCAGCTTGAATGTTCCATTGGTGTAGTGTGCAGACTGTCTGTATTCCTCACTTAGAATCACTGAGTCAATCATATTGACTGTGTTCAAAATAGTATAAACACCATTCTTTTTCAACATTAACTTTGATTCCTTTGTAGGCAGGTGAAAAATCAATGGCTCTCCAAGTGCTCCAAAACACTTCTGATCTCCCGTAGGTCCAGTTACATTGCATTCCATAGACCCTGATAGAAACAAGAACAACAGCAAATTTTTATTACTTTTTTTTAAAATGCTACATACCAATTAGCTTTTCATTTCAGTATGGAAATGGGAAACATACCTGACCATGGTAGTGAAAATGTCTTTTTATTACATATATTATCATATCATTTTTCCTGTGCTGTTGACCAGTAACAATTCAACAAGTCATGTGTGAATGTTTTTACCTATTTGTAATTGCAATCAGTGTTTTACATTTATCATGTAGATAATTGTATAATTTAAATCAAATACTTGAGAAGGTTTTCAGTCATTTTTACAAAACACAATGACTTAATGACTTGTGAAAATGACTTAGAAAACCTTATAATGTGGTATAGTAGCTGCTTTAGATGACCTATAATATTTCTTTATATACTTTAGTTGTTTTGGTCAACACACATACCATTAACTACACAGTTACCCTGAAGTGTACCTTTTGCCAAAGCTGTTGGGACCAGAGCTGTGATGATCATGAAGATGGAAATCATTTTTCTGTTGTAACACAACCAAGTTATCTTTAAAACATGGTGAATTTCACTTGTAGACGAAACAATCAACAAATTAAAAGATGCCATGTGTAGATTATCTGCATAATTAGAAGACAGTTTTAATCACAAGAATCCATGTATTTTAGAAATTATAAAAATCGTGCAATGAGTAATGAATGAGAAATAAATTATTACACATTTTCAGCACACTTGAACTGATCTCATTCTCAAATTCAAACAAATTTCACTCACCGCTTTTACCGTAGGATGTCTTCTTTGTGGCTTGTTGACTGGACTGTCACACACTGACAGGGGGCTGTTTTTTTCTGGTGTTTTCTTGTGTGGAGAGAATTGAGGAAGAGGTTATTTGCACTCAGCAAAGTACTACTGAAACTAGACAATCTCAAACTTAAACCATTGAACAGTGGCAGTATTTGGTGCAGAAAGTGTGTATTCTCTGTTTAATTTCACATTTCTGAATTATCATGCATTTTGTGAGCTGTTATGTGGATGGCACATGCACTACGTGATTGACTTTCTAAACTTATGATTTAGGAGATTATGGCACATAAGATTATCTTAATTGATCATGTTGTTAGAAATGGAAAAGTGTGCAGTGGTGAATGGTGTGCTTTATATGCATTGAGTCATTTTTTATTATAGTTGCCAGTTGTCTGACCCCCTAATTAACACCTAGGACCTCCCGAAGACTGATTTTGAGGGGGTCTCAAAATTAAGCTCATTATTTATTATTTATCTGTATTGTAAAATGTATTTTCGTGTTTAAATATTGAAAGGTAAGGCGCAACACAAAATGCAGCTGACAGTAAACAGGCAGATATAGCCTATGTTGGTGCTGCAGCTGCTGACATGGCGTCGGTTGTAATTCTGCAAACTATACACTTAATATAGGTGAAATAATACATTCTGACTCTGCGGTTCTGCTCCTCTTCTCCACATTTGAAAAAACAAATTTATGTCTTATGCCCTTATTTTTTCAACAGAAGAAGTTTTTAAAACAGTCCTTAAATCTCAAAAAGTGGAAAATATGGGGCTTGGAGATTTACTGCTAGTCTACAAATGATATCACTGTATAAACTGTGAATCTTTCAGAACAGCTCACCGATGTCAGAAAAGCACACAAGGACAGTTAACAGTTAAATACTGGTGAATTAATGAAGGTATCCACGCTGTGACAGCTGTAATATTACACACGGTTTTGGAGAGATGTGAGTGTGTGTCGTGACACTGAGTTTGTCTGAACAGGAAACACAAGTGAAAATTATTTACTGAAAATATGGATCTTCTGCCTGATTGTAATTATTTATCTATTTATTTACATTTAACTTTTATTTAATTCCCTGTTGTGCAGCCCCCATCATTATGCCCATTGTACATATGTGCACATCTTTTCTAATAAAACTGTAGTGTGCACTTTATGTGTGTGGTGGTGTCACACTACAACTAAACACCACAGTGATGTGCTCACAGTGGAAAATTAGTCAATGACGGGGAAAGCAAATAAAAGATTGTCCTGCTGACTCCTGAGTTGTCACTTCATGGACCTTTTTATAATCAAAGAATTTGATTGTGTGAATCATATTAAAACATACAGTCATGTAGTGTTATAAATGTATTATTCACATGTTGATAACATCATCAAACAATTCCCAAAAAGATAAAAACACTTGTTAACATCTAGTGTAACTTTTTAGTTTCCATACTGACTGATTTTTTGAACATGTTCTCTCAATTTAGTAATTAAATCTCTGAATATTTCCTACACCCATGTAAAGAAACCTGTTATGTTTTTATTATTCACTTAACTAGATTGCAAGCATATTAAAGCTGTGTGAAGATGAAAGATTTTGTATTCTTGCAAAGGATGATATAAAGAAATAAGCACTTTCTGCCTCTCAACGTGTAACCACGTTATTTATTTCCAAACCATGTACTGTCCATTATTCACCATAGTATGCATCACCAAAGTTTGTTAGAGGAAACTAAAAGGAAATAACACCTTAGACATGATAAACTCGTGTCTAAGGTCGTCAGCACAACAAGAACGGAAAAATGTGTGACCACAACTTTTTTCGTTCTCAGTCTCTGCTTCAGCCACAGTGGCAGCTGGTGTGTTTATATGTTTAATTGCAAAGAAAAACTAAAAGATCAAAGATAGAGAAAGCGAGAGAGAGAGAGAGAGATATGGTCATGCTGTGGTAGACTGAAGGATCTGGTAGCAACACAGCGAAGACTAAACAAGCTTTAGTAATTCCAGCCATAACTTAATGCTCAATGCTTGTCTCAAATGATCAAAGTATGCCAAGAGATCCATTCACCAATAACAGTAGGTCATATGGCCAGACTCGAAACTCTAATGGGATAGACTCACTTTACTTCTGGTTTAAACATTAAAAGACAAAATTGTTTAAAGCAGATTCAGTATAAATCTGCAAAATTGCAATCAAAATTTAGCTGCCACCCTGTGGACACAGGCAGCGTGAAATTAATCATTGATGCATGTGATAGTTAAAGTAGAAACTGGAAAAAAAGCATTCAAGCTCCCAAGCGTCTATTGGTGCAGAGTTCACGCGTAGCCCATGTGGACTGTCACAGTTGGTCTGGACTCTTAACATGAGTGGAGTTGAGTGGACTCTAACATAATGTGACAGTTGGCGTGGTGTGCTTGTCCACCCGTCTTGTATTTAAAGTAAACAGGCACACCAATGGGAGAAAGTTACCACAGAGTTCATGATCATTGTTGAGTTAGATGTGAGGACTTTTGGCTCCACCTTGTGGTCTAAATTGATCCCTACATTGCTTGCAGGTTGTACTTCAAGTCCAATGTAAAGCAAAAGACTCCCGTTTCTTTTTTCAGCATGGTGGTTATGTTTTTGTTTTGTTTTTTCTTGAGGAAACACAACCATACTGTGAAAATGTATTTTTGAATCATATCAATGTTTATTTCAAAATAGATGTACATTTTTTTTTAAAAAGCTATAAAAAGTTTCAAAATTGTTCACAATGCCGCACACAAAACAAATCAATCAAAGTAACACAAATTAAAGCACTGTTACATTTTAGAAGAATACATGAATGGTTTAAAGAAAATCAAATCAAATCAAAATCCAAAGTCAGCTATTTTAAAATGGTAGCTCAAATATTTTTTAAATCGGTTCATACTTTCACTGTTTAAGGTTATAGAAGGATTGTGGTTTTAGTTAAATGTTAATAAAGTAATCACATTGTTTCTGTCACGCTTCAAGTCACTTTTATCCATATTTAATCAAGACCTAACCTTATTCTTAACCTAACCTTAACCTAGTGTTTAGTGTGGCATAAAAACACAACCATAAAAAGGTTTAATCATGCTTTTGATGCTATGAGGGGATATCAGTATCAACATTTTGCAACATGATGTTTCCTCATTATTATATTAATAGAAAACAATGTGGGCAGCATAGTGTTTCTTTCAAAACATATTTGCTGTTGCAAATTAGTAGAATATAAATGTAATTTTGAGGAGACTGGGTTGGTTTGCAGGCCTGACTAGACACACACATATTATTTGGTAGTGTGTCAATTAAAAACCACATTTTTTTTTCTTTGCAGCGTTTCTGCCTCAGGCATAAGGACAGACCAGTATTTATGGGTTTGACTGCAAAGAGAGAGAGAGATGTGGTCATGCTGTGGTAGACTGATGTGTCTGATAGAAGAATGAACACAGTTAAGACTTTCATTGTAGCCATGACTTGATGTTTGATGCTTGTCTTTATGGAAGACATTAGGTCTAATTACCAATAATATTTTAGCTGTATAAAACTGCTCAGACTTCCATGTCTGGTTTGAAACTAAAAGGACAGCTGTAGCTCAACGCTAAAAACTGAAGGACAAAAACTGCACGAGGTACGAGTGGCAGCACAGTATGCCCAAGTTTGCTTGCACCCTGTGAACGTAGGCAACATGAAAAAACAATCTGATTGTGGAAATTAATCATTAAAGCAATGGCCTTCTCATATGCAGCCCATGTTGACTGTAAGCATATGTTCAGACTGAAAACAGTACTGCATTAGAAATTAATTAGAAATTAGTCATTAAATATGACTTATCACACGTGAGGAATTCTGGCTTCATCTTGTGGTAAAAAATGATCACTACATTGCTTACAGCTTGTACTTCCTTCCTTCTGATAGTAACTGTATTCTCCAGATGTCACTCATGAGTTACACTATTTATTGTGAAATGATTGGCCAAATACTAATTACAAACCAAAGCAAAAGACTGTCTACCTCTTTTTATCAGTTGCATGGAAACCTTAAAATAGAGTTATCTTCTTAGTTTCATCCTGGTAGACCCCCCACCACCACCAATAATTTATTGGCGCTTAATAATGTTTTAGGAGAAATTTATGTTGCATTCTGATGTGAGTTGGGACTGGTTTTCCTCACTCGGACATCTGTGTAGATAACTTCAGACATTTCTTCAGAGTTACCTGGAAAAAATTAAAAACAGACGTGAAATGCGTTTTGGAGTGGTAACCTATCACAGAGGACATCTTGTTGTCCTTTTAACCTTTTTCAAGCAAGTTTTCACAAAAGTATTTTCATGGTATTAAATGAATGTAATGCAATAACTATCTGAAACATAGAAAACATCCCTTAATGTCAGTATGGTCCTTATTGAGACAGATGAAGATATGGGTGAACATATTTTACTTACGTTCATTTACAGTTGTGGGTCTTGGTTTGTTATGAATGTTTATAGATACAAGATACAGAGCCACAAGGAGAAGGAGAGTGACAACACCAGCTATCACAGCCACAGTCACAACAGGGAAGGAAGAAATTAAATCTAGAAAACAAACAAATATCAAATCAAATTAGATGATGACACTGTCATGTCAATTTCAAAGATATCATAATGTTTCTCATATATTTCTTCATTATTTTGTTCGACATACAGTAAGTAAGTCATACAGTTGCAGTGGATGTGTAATTTTTATTACAAGCAAAACTGTACAAAGGAGAGGGACGAGAGGTATTCCAAATGGTACTTACAACGACAAGACTTTACGAATGTATCAGATAAAACATCTGAAACCAATACTTCTAAAAGCCAAGCAGCCAGAAAAGAAGTGAGTGAATCTAATTGATTTAAAAATTTGGAATAAAGAATGTGAAATAATAGTGAAGAGCTGATATTTACAAAAGAAAGCAAGGGTCTTTTAAACACTGTACCTTTACAGTTTGTCAGGTGAATAACCGTTTCATCTCTGCTGACATTGTTCCAAGCATGACACGTCAAGTTTCCTGTCAGATGACCATGTAATCTGATGGTAACACTTGAAACACTGGGTTTGTCTTGTTCAGTTTTATTCCCAGCCAGTGACTGCATGTTTGCTGTCCAGCTGCTCGTGGCCTGGCTGTGGCCTCCGGTCTGCACCAGTAAGAGACCGTCCAAAGTCAAAATGAGTTTGACTTCATCTCCCTCAGAGGAGCAGCTGACGTTCATCTGTTCTGGTGACAAGCACATCTGAGACACTGCTGGCTTTGACACTGGAGCTGGAAGACACATATATACAGTACCAGTCAAAAGTTTGGACACAGCTTCTCATTCAATGGTTTTTATTTATTTTAATTATTTTCTACATTGTAGATTAATACTGAAGACATCAAAACTATGAAAGAACACATATGGAATTATGTAGTAAACAAAAAAGTGTTAAACAAACCAGAATATGTTTTATATTTTATATTCTTTAAATTAGCCCCCTTTTGCTTTGATGACAGCTTTGCACACTCTTGGCATTCTCTCAGTCATTTTCATGAGGTAGTCTCCTGGAATGGTTTTATATATATATAAAACCATTCCAGGTTTTATATATATAGGTTTTATATATTTTATATATATATATATATATATATATATATATATATATATATATATATATATATAATAGTCATATACAGTATCTACAGTACAAAATGCAAAGTAATATCCACTACTTCAACTGTAGAAAAAACTTTATACAGTGACAATTTAAACTTTTTCATCAGAAAGACAGTTTATTTCAGTTATTAGATTATTCTCAATGCATGTTTTAAGGGGTATCAATGTAACTAAGAATATGGAATGAAACATAATCCCACAAACTCGATGGTGACAACACGCTTTCATTATTTTTTGTTTAAGATAATGTAATGGTAGCTTAACACACTATACTGTAGGTCAAAGGTAGATAATGATGAAACTATTACTTTGCTCAGTGCATCAGCTTGCCTTTATTGCATGTTTTGCATCAGCACGTTTTAAGAAGATAAATCCAGTCATGATTTTTCTTTCTGGTTTATTCTGGTAGTCCAGTGGCCTAAGACACATAGCAACAGAGGCCGACATTGCATGTACTTTCCCTCTTCTAATGAGAATAGTGATATGTCAAGTTGAATCTAATGTTTATATTATAAATGAAAGAAATGTTAACACAGATTTTTACATTTACATTTATTATATATAATATTTGCAATATTTGTAATACCCTGAAATTAAATGTACTGCACATGCCTATAAAAGACTAAAAATAACATAATTTCAAAAAATAATATAAAAAAAGAAGAAATTAAAAAGTTACAAATTCTGTTTTTAATCCTGATTAGATGTATTGTTGATTTGAAAACCTTAACACGCTGCTACTGAAGGAAGTTTCTCATCTTTAAGATAAAGGTATTTTTAAAAGTGGATCAATACTGTACATGTATACATACATTTAACGTTATTTGTGATTTACTCTAATATTTAATAAGCACCACCATATTTCCTTTGACACATATATATTAGCCAAGTTTGAAATATCTGCTTTTATTTTGTTCTTCATCCAGAACCTTTATTGAACACAGTTTTTGTTTCAGAAAAACATTTCTTTTTTTCACCTACCTTGTATTTTTAGATGCACAGTCACGCTTTTCAGTAAAGCACCATTAGATCCAAATTCTTCCATCTGGTAATCTCCGGAGTGTCTCTTCATTGCATTGCCTAGTTTGAATGTTCCATTGGTGAAGAGTTCAGGCTGATTCACATATTCCTCATGCACAGTCACTATCTGTGTTTTGACTATTTTTAAAATTATATATGCATTATCCTTTTTTAACTTAATCTCTGTATTTGCTGTATTTGGCAGATGAAAAATCAACTGCTGTCCCACGGCTCCAAAACACTGCTGAGCTCCAGTAGGTTCAGAGAAATTGCATTCAATAGACCCTAAAAAACAAACAAAACAATAAAATAAAATGTTTAATGTAAAATACAGATAAGAACAATTTCTTATGTGTCCAGCATTTCAGTAGGAAAAAGAAAACACATTTTTTGTCATGATAGCATTCAATCTTATATTATTATATATTTTTTCTAAATAAATGTTAAATCTATTTTTTATTGCATTTCTAAATTCAGTAATTCTCTTTGTAAACTTTTCTGCCTGACTTCAAATACTGAATCATGCAGTTTACTGAACTGCTCTCTCTACACCATACTGTAAACTCCAGTAACCTTACACCTTTACACTCAAATGTACCTTTTGCCAGAGCTGTTGTTGCCAAAGCTGTGAGGATCATGTAGAGGGAAATCATTATTTTTCTGTTGTAAGACATAAAGCAAATGTATTTAAATGTTACATTTGATTTCTATACTGTAAAATTACTAAATGTAAGATAGTTTGGTAGTTTGAAGTTAAAAAGCCAATTTTAATAAAAATTGAACAATACTTGCATAGCATTTATGGATCAGACTTTTCAGAAAAGGTATAAGAATCCTCCCGTCTTAGATTTTATACCCTTTACAAACTATAAAATCATACAAACACACAAAATATTACAGTTTTTCTGCTCACTTGAACTAATATCAGCATACGTAGTTTCAAATGTATAACTCACTCGTCGCCTTCACAATGGTGTGATGTCTTCTTCGTCTGTCGAACGCTGACCTGTGAAATTTCCACTGAGAGAAGGCTGATTTATGCTCCTCTTCTCTTTTTGTTGTCTTGTGTGAAAAGAGTCAAGGAAGCGGTTACTGTGTTGTCACCCACAACTTGCAGGTGAACAAGGTACTAAGATTCACAGCTTTGACAGTACTCCGATATTTAGACTGAACTAAATTAAACTTTGGTTTCTCAAACTTGAAACAATGTCCAATGTATTGTAAGCCTTTGGTGCAGATTTTCTTTCTTCAATTTTAGCATTTCTAAATTATCATGTGCTGTGTGAGATGTTCCTGTCATTGTGTGAATGTTTACCTAAACCAGTTTATATATCTTGTTACAACATATTAATTTGGAAGATTATGACCAAAAAACTTAAATGTGTATAATTGGCTACTATAAAACAAATTTAAAGTATGGGCCATAACCTGTGCTTCTGGTGTTTGTCTACAGAGGGACCCGTTATAAAGGACACACAAGTAGGCTTTAAAACACTTGAAACTGAAGGGCACTAGAGAAGGCATAGCTGAAACATCTGTGCTGAGTTTAGACACTGACACAGATTATGGCAAATAACCTTTGCTTTACAGAGCAGCCTAATACAGGGGACACACCAAGACTGAAAATCACATGCATTATTGCAAATACACATTTTTTTGTCTTTGGTTGGTCATACTGTTGCCAATAAAAAATATGATATATCATTTTTACATGAGTGTATTTGCATGGAGTTGGTGATTTACAAATGACCATGATAATTTTAGTTACTAGGATGTGCCAATATGTCTCTTCAAAAGATATAGGTTTATAGGTCACCACACTTCATGAAGTGGCTGTGGTGACATGCTGCTACTTAGCAGCTCTATGAAACTGTTTTATAATTAATGCATGTTTAAAGGTTCTCAGCATTATATTCCCTTTACAAAAACTACAGTATGATTAGTCAAGGGCGTACCCCGCCTCTCGCCCAATGTCAGCTGGGATTGGCTCCAGCCCCCCGCGACCCTCTAAGAGGATAAGCGGTATAGAAAATGGATGGATGGATGGAATTTTACTTTATAAATTCAAGTAGTGCATGACTAGTAAAAAATAATTATATTTTGGTCTTTAATACACAGAGAGCAATGAAAATAAGTCAGTCTTCAGTAAAACAGAGTGTCGTGTCACAAACTCGTTTTCAAAAGCTTTTTAGAAATATCCACCGTTGATACCAGTGCCCCTTTTTATAACAGCAGAGCACTTAAAGCTAATTGAAGAACAAGAAGTACACAGATGACTGAGGTCTTTACTCTAAGTGAGGTGTGAGTTTCCATTTCAGTTGCAAATACAACTGCACAAAAAGCCTCCACTTGTGAATGCATCATCCTTTATCTTTGTCAAACAGACCCTGTAAAACGTATTTTCCTTACTATACTGTATACATTTCAGGAGGAATCACTTTTTGTTACTTGTTTTTTTGTTACACTTTGTTACATAGTACCAGTTTCTCTGAGAAATACTATTAAAGGACACAGCTCAAAGCACCATTTCTAATATCACAAGTATTATGCAGTACATTTGTTCATAAAGGCATAGGTGCAGGGTGCAATCAATGGGAGCAGAAGTTGCCCATCACATTTAAAAAACCCAGTGGTTCCAACACCCACGCACAGAGACCTGCTATTGTTTTATTTGTAATTTAACTGTGTTTTAAGGAAATTGTAAACCTGCCTGAAGATGAGAGGTGTTGTATTTTTGCTAAGGACACATGGAGAAAAAAAACACTTTCTGCACCTCAGTCTATATGTACCTCAGTCTGTATAGCCAAGCTTTTTATTTAACCATAAGCATACAATATTACTTAGAAACATCTGCATCACAAAATGATCTCTCAGGCAACTCAGGTAATGCAAAATTAAACTATGTGTGTGACTGACGGTTGAAAACCACAGCTTTTTTTTTCTCTCTGTCGCTTCCTCAGCCACAGTGCCTCATCTGAAACTCTCACAGTCCCAGGAGACATTCATCTCATGTCTGCTGTAAACACAGATAAACTAACAGGAACTGCTGCATTCAACAATACTATAAAGCAGACTGGCAACAACTTTATTTATTTAGAGTTTAATTTCTCATAAAGAACATTAGGTGCAAAAAATGTACTAGAGATTGTTTAGCATTTGCAGATAATCTTTTGATCTATACTGTTGATCTGTTATTTAATCAGAGGCAGCAACAACATGGTATCAGGCATTAATAACATAACAGCAGGAATAATGAGCAAATGTTTTAGCATACATTTTCAACATAGATTTATTTTATTTTAAGAAACACATTCTCATAAGAAAAACAACATCAAAGCAATGATATTATGAGAAAGTATATAACAGTACCCATAACATTGGTGTTCTAATTGTGCAAGAGGAAGTGCTTTTTCACAGCTCACCTCACAGCTCAAAGAGTAGGTGGAAGTACTTGGTAGCAGAGAAAGCATGATCATTTTCTTCCAACACAACTGATTTGTGTTGCAGTGGGGCAAGCTATGTACTCAAACTTTTAAATTTGACAGGAAATTCATTTTGCTATCCAAGAATGATGCAATGGTTATCATTCAGGGATTCAATGATGTAATCCTTGTAGTGTGTTCTGGACCTTTGCAGTAGTTTCCTCCCTTGTCTCTTCAAAAGAGCGTCACCATCTTTATAGGTGACTGAACTACCTCAAGCAGCTCATCTGAATCTTTATTATCCAAGGGGTGCTTTTTTCCAATATCTGGATGTCCAACTCATCCAAATTTGTCTATTGTCCTTTGTCTAACATTTGTACATTTGCTCATCAAACCTGTGTTATATGGCCTAAATGTGTAATTGTATGTACAGAACACTGCTGAATACTGTCCTGTAGAGTTTGCTCTCCTATGCTTTGCAATGGGTTTCATTGCTTACATACAGAAATGTAAATGGACAAAATTACTCTTCTGCTGTTTGGGTATACGGTCCTTTGTGTTTTTGTTGCCTCAGACCAGCAGTGTTACTGAGCGTTCAGACCAAAAGTGGTGCTGTTGAGTTAACAAGAACGCTAAGAAAAGCCTGCAGATATTGGCTGAGCAACACTTAGCCAGGTTAGATTTTTTGGGGGGTGTTGCTGAATGATTAGTAGACTATTGATAGGTGGTTGCAAAGGCGTACATGGATATGGCCCTTACACCGTGTCTACACAGGAGGTGTTCAGGCACAGTATGGAGTGTATTTCACCCGTATTTTGGTAGCGCTCAGAGCCTAACATTCAATCACAGTAGTTAGATGTGTAAAACTTGAAGTGGTCACATTTACGTGCATACAGTGCGAGTAAAACACGAGCTGTTACGCAGCCTGTGTTGACAACCAGATTGTTTAAAATAGAAGTGTATCTGTTCCGACGTTAGACACACTACTGAAAATCAGGGCTGAAACGCTTTCTGTGTAGACACACCAATTCTTGCTAGATGCTTTTTCAATTACAATTGCTAGGTTGTCAGTAGGTTGTTGTTAGGTAGTTGTTATGACATTCTGTGTGTTTGGAAGAGCATGGATACATGGTTGCTGCAGTGTACTGTGTGACTGCTGAGCAGTACAGAGTGGGTGGTTATTAGAGTGTTCCTGGTGGCAGTACAAAGTGTTTTATGGGTTCTGTGGTGCCTTGTGTGGTTTCTAATATGTTGTTTATTTGGGATTGTTGCATGGTGGTTGCTAATGTGAATGTGTTGATTGATGCTGTGATTCTAGGTGGTTGCTGTGGAGTACCGTGTGGTTGCTATGGTATGAAATGTGTCTTCCAAAGTCACGAAGATAGTACTAAAAATGTTTGTAGCAATGCCAGAAGCAGCAGCAGTACAGAGGGAGAGAGATTGGACTCAGTCAGCACCATGGACAGAGGCTCTGTATGGAGGTGGGTTTACATAGATTCTCAGCTGCATACAGTGAATCATGTTATTATATCATTATAGTATATTACAGTTACAGTGTATTGCTACAATTGATTGATCTTTGGGCATTTTTAATATTTAAGTGTAAGTAAGTGCATTATCCTGTTAAAGATTTATTGTACTTAGTGGAACTCACAACCAGAAGAGATAAGGCTGACTAAGAAGTGGTCTTCTTAGAAGTGGTCTAACGGAGCAGAGGATGCTTTAAAGGACTGTTTTGACACTACTGTATGGGACATTTTTAGTGACGCTCATGGGGAGGATATTGACAACCTCACAGACTGTCTGACAGATTACATAAACTTCTGTGTGGAAAACACCATCCCCACTAGGACTGTACGTTGTTTCGCCAACAATAACCCCTGGATTACTCCTGATATTAAGGCTCTCCTCAAGGAAAAAAAGAGAGCTTTTGTATCGGGTAACAAGGAGGAGTTGAAAAGTGTCCAGCGAGAGCTAAGGAGGAGGATCAGGGAGGGGAAAAACAGCTACAGGAGAAAGTTGGAGAGTCAACTGCAGAAAAATAACACCAGAGGAGTTTGGAAGGGCCTTAAAACCATCTCGGGCCATATGGACTCCAAGCCCGGCCTGCGGGGGATCAGAAGTGGGCAGATGACCTGAACATATTCTTCAACAGATTCGATCAGGCATCTACCCCTCCCCCTGCCCCGTCTCCTCTGCAACCATCATTACCATCTACCCTCCCTGCCTACAGCCCTCCCCCTCCCTCATCTCACCACTCATCACTCCCCACAGCCCTCAGCTTACAGCCACTTAATACACCCACACCACAGCCTGGGCTGGGCCCATCTCCCCATTTCACACCCGCAAACACCCCCCATTCAGCCCTCATGCCCCCTACAAGCTCAACCGGGCTGTTCCTCACAACATCCCAGGTGAGAAACGAACTGAGGAAGATAAGGGTGGGGAAGGCGGCGGGCCCAGACGGCATCAGCTCCAGACTTCTGAAGTCCTGTGCGGACCAGCTGTGTGGGATTGTTGAGCACCTGTTCAACCTGAGTCTGAAGCTGGGGAGGGTGCCAAAACTGTGGAAAACATTGTGTCTGGTTCCTGTGCCGAAGACCCCACACCCCAAGGACCTCAATGGCTATAGGCCAGTGGCATTGACCTCTCACCTGATGAAGACCCTGGAGAAACTGGTCCTTGTTCACCTGCGTCCGCTGGTGAGCCCATGTATGGACCCTCTGCAGTTTGCCTACCAACCCCGCATTGGGGTGGATGACGCTGTCATTTACCTACTTCATACATCCCTCTCTCACCTAGAAAAGGCTGGAAACACTGTGAGGATCATGTTTTTTGATTTCTCCAGTGCTTTTAACACCATCCAGCCCAGGATTCTGGGGGACAAGTTGGAGCACGCTGGGGTGGACCATCACCTGGCAGCATGGATCCTGGACTACCTCACAAACCGACCACAGTATGTGAGGTTACAGGACTGTGTGTCTGACACACTTCTCTGCAGCACAGGGGCTCCACAGGGAACCGTTCTGGCGCCTTTCCTGTTCACCTTCTACACAGCGGACTTCACCCATAACACTTCGAACTGTCACCTGCAGAAGTTCTCTGACGACTCTGCCATCGTCGGCCTCATCACCAACGGGGATGATGGGGAGTACAGAGAACTGACCCAGGGCTTTGTGGGTTGGTGTCAGCAGAACCGCCTCCAGATCAACGCGAGTAAAACCAAAGAGCTGGTGGTGGACTTCGGCAGGCGCAAACTCCCTCCACCTACACCAGTGAACATCCAGGGAACGGACATTGAGATTGTGAGATTGTACAAGTATCTGGGTGTTCACTTGAACAGCAAACTGGACTGGTCAGACAATACGGACGCTCTGTTTAAAAAGGGCCAGAGCCATCTCTTTTTGCTCAGGAGACTAAGATCTTTTGGAGTGCAGGGTGCGCTCCTGAGGACTTTCTATGACTCTGTGGTGGCATCAGCTGTCTTGTATGGGGTGACCTGTTGGGCCAGTGGCATCTCTTCCAGGGATAGAAAGAGACTGGACAGACTGATTAAGAAGGCCAGCTCTGTCCTTGGATGCCCTCTGGACTCAGTGGAGGTGGTGGGAGGCAGGAGAATGGTGGCCAAGCTATCATCACTACTGGAGAACACTTCCCACCCCCTACATGTCACTCTTTCAGCACTGGGCAGCTCCTTCAGCGACCGGCTGCTCCACCCGCGGTGTCTGAAGGAGAGGTACCGTAGGTCCTTTCTGCCTGCTGCTGTCAGACTCTATAATCAGTACAACTCCCGGTAATCTACACTTGACTGTCAGTGTGCAGACTATTCACTACTATACTTCATCTGCTGCTGTGCATTATCTTCATGCATATATTTTATTCATGATGTTATCTACTTCATATGTTGCTGTGAAATATTTTTCATATACATGTATATTATATATGTGCAATATTTTTATCTTATCTATTTGTTCATACTTACAACTGCACTCAGTCACTCTATTATTTATTTCTGTCTATACTGTGTATAGGACTATTTTTCTATTTATTTTTATTGTATTTCTATATATGACACTTTTGCTGGCTGCTGCAACGCTAAAAATTTCCCCGCTGTGGGACAATAAAGGCTTATCTTATCTTATCTTATCTTATCTTATAATGGAGGTAGAGGTGAAGGAGTTCTAGACTAACACTGTCACCAGTATCTCCATCACCAGCCCTGCTACTGGGTTAGACAGGATTACATAATCTTGGAAGGGAGAGACAGGGGAACTGATTTTATATTGACAATTTAGCGTAGCATCCATAATAGTAAGTAAAACATACAGGCAATTAATTGTACTGCATGTTACTACTGTATATTTAATTGGGAATGTAAATGGAATACTTATTAATAGTGATAATGATGTAGTCATGACCGCTCTTGTAGTTAGATAGTATTACTAGTAATTATGTATGCAGCAGCAGTAGTAGTCGTAAAATTAATGGTAACTAAAGTAGTAGGGGTAGTATCAATAATGGCGTCAGTGATAGTTGTGCTATCACTACTGCTACTATTAGCAAAACAAAGCTCTGCTTCAGGCATTGTAGTTTACAGGACAGGTACCATCATTTCATCATGCCTTCAGTTTTGGTGACATGATGTCTCTGCTTCAGAATATAAGAAGTTGACTCGGACTGAGAAAAAAAGAACAAAGGAGGAAATCAAAAATACAAGTGTAACAAGTTAAACAAGACACTGCTATATCCATGCTTCATCTGCAAAGTAGCTTTAGTTGTCAAATAACTGTGGTGGAGAAAAAATAATATTTCTCAATCAAATGTATACTGTTGTGTAAAGCAGCATTACATGTAATTACACAAGTAAAGTACAAGTACCTTACAATTTTACAGTACTTGATTAAATGTAGTTACATGTGGGGACCTTTGGCTCCACCTTGTGGTCAAATAATGATCACTACATTGCTTGGATCTCATAGTTGAAATCACTATAAGTGAAATTCCATTTGACCCTAAAGATGTCTCTCCACATTCTCTCCACTTTCTTCCACCAGTTGTGTGGAAACTTAGAACAGGTGTGATCTTCTCTCTATTTGCATTTGACCATAATTTGATGGTTTATATGGTGAAACACTGACAGGAAACAACACACCACTAGAGTGAAAAGGAAATCTGTTGTTCGTGTTCATCATTAGCAAAAATCTTTCAATAAAAGTTTATTTTAAAAAATCTTCTACAATGCCAAACACAATTACAAAGCAAAATCACTGAAAAATAGCATTGTCACATTTGGAAAGCAAATGCATGAAGGCTTGAAAAACAAATTCCACGATTTCAAAATTGAAGCTGAAAAATCAAAATACAAAAATACTTAATTTACTGAACTTTTTACTTCACTGTCTATATTGCAATACAGTATAGCTATATTTGTCACAGCAAGGACAGATCTTTAAAAGAGCTTTAGTTTATTGTTTTTTTACAGACAGAATTCAGGCGAGGGCTGTTGCATGATTAATGTTTTATGATAGGATTATGCTACATTTTGTAAATAGCAGCTGAGTAGAGAATGCCATCTTTGGAAATACCTGGAAAAGTAAAGACAAAAAAAACAATGAACAAGCGTATAATTACTTTAAAAAGAATATTATCATAGCACATCTTTGTGTAATGTAAAAATAGTTCTCACAAACAGTATTAGTTTCTCAGGTTGGTAGTAATGTATGGCCGCTTGGTGAGTGACTAAGATATAATAACAGAGATGCCCAAGATTAAGACAAACTTTGAAAACCTGCAGTTTTTTTTGGTTTTTTTTTGCTGGTTCCTTCCATCAAATATGAGATTTGATAAGGCTGAATTTAAATTATATTAACTTAACATAAACTGAAGGTGTATTTATAATTTTACAATTTGATGTGAAAGCTGGTGGAGTCTCTGTTTTGTCAGCCTATTCATGTAATGTCCTCTTTTGAGACACTTCATTAACGTGCTAATGGGATATTGAAAGGACAATGATGACAGCAGCAGTAGCTACCATAGAAATAATATTTTCTTACCTTCATTAACAGTCGTGGGTCTTGTTTTCTTATATACATGGCAGATACCGAGACACAAAGCCGAAAGAAGTAGTGTGACAACACCTGCTCTCACAACCTCAACAACAAGGAAGCGAGAAATGAAAGCTAGAAAACACAAACATCGGACCACATTATATAATACAATGATGCAGACATTTGATTCTCAGTGATATCTCAGATACTTCTCGTACATACATACACATCAGACTTCTCCCTGAGGTAATATGGATTGTAAGGAACATTTGGGGGGCTTCCCTGCTACTGCAACCCTGACCCAGATATGTGGCTAAAAACATTTAAGTTTGTTACTTGTAACAATAATACTTTATTTGGCAGAGGGAAGCTAATATCAAGCAAAATAAGCAAAAATTAGGAATTGATCATTCTTTAAATACAGTACCTTTACAGTTTGTCAGGTGAATAACTGTTTCATCTCTGCTGACATTGTTCCAAGCATGACACGTCAAGTTTCCTGTCAGATGACCATGTAATCTGATGGTAACACTTGAAACACTGGGTTTGTCTTGTTCAGTTTTATTCCCAGCCAGTGACTGCATGTTTGCTGTCCAGCTGCTCGTGGCCTGGCTGTGGCCTCCGGTCTGCACCAGTAAGAGACCGTCCAAAGTCAAAATGAGTTTGACTTCATCTCCCTCAGAGGAGCAGCTGACGTTCATCTGTTCTGGTGACAAGCACATCTGAGACACTGCTGGGTCTGACACTGGAGCTGGAAGACAAACACATAGTCATATACAGTATCTACAATACAAAATGCAAAGTAATATCCACTACTAACTCTGCTAACTATGGAGCCATTATCTATTCCAATTCCTATTTTGATTAAGAAAAAAACTTTTTAGGGCTAAAACTATTTAGTAAGTATTCAAACGTTTTCATCAGAAAGAGAGCTATGTTTGTGTAGCAATTCATGACTAAACTTAATTTAAAACTGACGATATGGAATGAAAGTTTGACCGTGTGGAATGAAAGCTATTGCCTCAGACCCCATAGTGACAACACACTTTCATCATCTTTTGTATCAGATATGTAACTTAACACACAGGTCAGAGGTAGATGATGATGAAATAATTAGTGATGAATCACAAAATAATTAAACAGTACTACTGTGCTGTCTAATAAAAGCAAAATGGCACAAAAAATAAATTATGAGCATTTATTTCTCATTAAGTTGGCTCTATCAATAAAGCAAAGACTCATTAATAGCCAACACCTTATTAAAATACGCATACGTACACACATATTTTACATAGAAAAGTCTAAGATGAAGGTGTACAATGCGCACTCTTTGTCCAATCAAAATTTAATTCCATATTCTTATGTGTCATTTTTATTTTGTCAGATTTTCATTTTTATAAAATGTAAATGTTTTACTTATATATTAGCCAAGTTTAAAATGTCTTTGTTTACTTCCCATTTTAGATATACAATAGATTTTAAACCCAATTTTTGTTTCCATCAGGTAATCTCCGGAGTGTCTCTTCATTGCGTTACCTAGTTTGAATGTTCCATTGGTGAAGAGTTCAGACTGATTCACATATTCCTCATGCAGAGTCACTATCTGTTTTTTGACTATTTTTAAAATCATATATTTATTATCCTTTTTTAACCAAATCTCTGTATTTGCTGTATTTGGCAGATGAAAAATCAACTGCTGTCCCACGGCTCCAAAACACTGCTGAGCTCCAGTAGGTTCAGAGAAATTGCATTCAATAGACCCTAAAAAACAAACAAAAAAACAATTAAATGCTTAAATGTAAAATACAGATAAGAACATTTTTCTTGTTATTTGTGTCAGTAGGAAAAAGTGAATAATACAGACCATTTCATAGAGATAAAAAACTATCTACTTAAAAACATTTACAGGTAAATTTCCCCAGTCAACACTCACTGATAATATTAGAAAAAAACACAGCCACATCACCCGGTTGTTTAAACACTGTCTATGATATGTTGTATCATATTTTTACATTATTATATTTTGCTGCCGAAGTAATACCTTTTTGTAAATTATTTTTTCTAAATTGTGATTGTCTTTGTAGACTTGTTTGCCTGACTGATACCGAAGCCATTTTTTTTTTTAACTCAATGATAGTCTTTACACCATACTGTAAAGACCAGCATATGCAGTAACATACTTTTACACTCAAATGTACCTTTTGCTAGAGCTGTTGTCGCCAGAGCTGTGATGATCATGTAGATGGAAATCATTGTTTTTCTGTTGTAAGACACAAATCAAACAATCATCAAAATGTTATGTTTAATTTCATTTATATGCTGAAAAATTTGTAAATTTAAGGTTGAAAGTTCATGTGTGGCCTTTTTTTAGTTTTTTTTTAGTTTCAAGTTAAAAAGACAACATAATAAGAATTAAGCCTGGACAACATGGATAGCATCTATTGATTATGTATTTTTATAATTAGACTGTTTTACAAAAGTGATGGTAATTCATACCCTCTAGACACTAATGTCTGCTTACTTTCACTAACTAAAAGAAGATTTAAATTCAAAACTGTCACTTACCGCATTCACAATAGCCACTGACAGAAGGCTGTTTATGCTCTTCCTCCTCTTGTTGTATGATAAGAATCAAGGAAGTGGTTATGCTATAGTCACCGAAAACTTGCCTATGACCAAAGTAGCTTCATTGTACAAGTCTGTACTTTGTGTTTGTAGAGAGAGTGTTTAAACAACCGGGTGATGTGGCTGTGTTTTTTTCTAATATTATCAGTGAGTGTTGACTGGGGAAATTTACCTGTAAATGTTTTTAAGTAGATAGTTTTTTATCTCTATGAAATGGTCTGTATTATTCACTTTTTCCTACTGACACAAATAACAAGAAAAATGTTCTTATCTGTATTTTACAAATGTTTTTAAGTAGATAGTTTTTTATCTCTATGATTTGCTGTGGTCCATCGTAATATGCTGATCATATAAATGTAAACTGTTATTAAATATAATGTGCACTTTAAATGTTGAGTTTGAATTTGGCTTTTGAGCTAGTTCACGTAGTGGTGACATCCTACATCTTAGCAGCTCTTGTGAAACTGTTATAGTGTATGTGGGTTTTGAAGTTGTCAGCGCCATATTCCCTTTACAGAAACTTAAAGATTAAAATATCTTCAGTAAAACAGTACCAAGTCACTAACTAACCTTTAATAGCCATGTAGAAATAACCGCTGCTCACACCAGTGTCCCCCCATACATCTTCAGAGCAATGAAAGCTGCACTAAACCACTTTTATTTCCCTTACTTGTATGCATTTTAACTTTTGTGCACATAGTACCAGTTCCCTGAGAAATACTATTTGAAAGACATTGCTTATTATCCCATTTTAATGCCATAAATATTTAAATGCAGAACATTTGTTCATAAAGGTAGCAGGAACTACAATTGAAAAGAGGGGAGAAGTTGCCCTTTTCCATTTTAAAAATCAAATGGTTCCAACACCCACGCATGGAGACCTGCAATTGTTATATTATTTACTTAACTATGTTGTAAACACATTGTAGACCTGCAAGTAGATGAGGTGTTTCTGCAAAGGACACGTGAAGAAATACACACTTCCTCAGTGTACTGCATAGCCAAACGTTTTATTTAAACCATAACCATACACTAAATATTACTTCTGCATCATTAAACTTTCTCACAGGCAACGCGTGACAGTATGTGAAATGTGTGAGACAGGCAGTTAAAAACCACAGCTTTTTCCTTTCTCTTCCTCTGCCACAGCCACACAGTGCCAGCAACATTAAATCAATGTTAAACTTCAAGCAATTCTTTGGTACGTTCAGCTAAAGTTGTCACTGAAAAAAAACCAAAGGAAGGTACTGCAATACTTTCAGTTGTAATTCTCTATACTTCGATTTGCCAGTTCACACCAGACCTCACCTTCTAAAATCTTTAAAAAGTACATATAAAAAGTTATCACTGTTACGATTCACAGTCTTCAGAGTCTTCTTGCATCAGTCAGTGTAAAACAAAAAGCCAGCTTGTTAATAATTATTTCTCTGTATGGTCGTAAGAAACCAACATGCTATTTATTAACTATACATAGCTTACTCATCTGAAAGCAGACCATCTGCCCTACATTTAAAATAGCTCACCACACAGTTCAATGAGTTGATGCAACCATTTACAAATCTCCTAGCAATTACATTTGTGCTCTTTTTCAGCACACAATTGTAAAACATTTTTTTCATTGGCAACCTCCGTGCAGGTCTTTAAATTCGAGATATTAGCACTACAAGTGAGTGCTGCTCAGTTGAGTGCCCTGATTGTTTAAGTTAGTGTTTTTCTTCATGGACCCCACCTCAGCCAAGTTAAATATGTTGTTCTCTGAAGACACATTAGTTGCTGTGTTGTTTCTGTTGTTTTCCCCATTGTATTGTAGATCACAACATACAGGTTTGTCCAGTCCTCTTTGTTTTTCCCTGCTCTTATCAATCTCCTGTCCTTCCCCACTCTGCTTCCATTTCTCTCTGACTTTTCTCTCAGGGTTCACAGTAATGCCCTCCAGTGATGTTACTGGGCCATCATTTCCCTTGCAACCCCGACCTAGGAACAAAACACCAAGGAGAGGGTCAGTCTCTCAGGAATAGCAAACCAGGAAGAGGTAAATCAGTGTCATAATGCAAACAACAGAGAGTAAGGTGGTTGAGTTTGTATCACAATAGTAGCTGAGAGGGTACAGATTAAAAGAAAATACAGTTAATTAATTCAGATAATTCATTTGATTGAAAAGTCTCACTTAAGATATTTACCTCCTCCCTGTCTGCACCACAGGGTCACCCTGGTGATGAGGTCATCAAGGGGCTGCAGCGAGGTCATCCAAACAGGAAGAAAGTCCCAGTTTTGCAGCCTAAGTGGCAAACAATCAGGTCTGCGTGCCTGGAGCATGTTTATCGTTGCACCAGATATAATCACCATAATGACTGGTACGCCAATCCCGGTCATCACCTTCCACCCGGCCATGGAGAGGGCAAACACGAGGGATGGCAGTAGCAGGAAGCAGATGAGGAGGTACAAAACAGCAAACCAGCGGTACCTGTGTATGTGTGAGTTAGTAATAGAATATTTAGATTTCCCTTGATGGTTCAGCTGCTATCTTTAAACATTTTGATGGTTGTGAGTAAAAAGCAGCAACTATTGCTAATCGTACCTGGCAGTGCGGTTGCCAAGGGCACAGGCCATACGTATGGGTAAGCGGGTGGCTGGTATGGGATACCACAGCAGGATACCAAGGAGGTTAAAGAAAAAATGACATAAAGCAACCTGAAACAAAACAGTAGATGAGGGTAAAAGATGCCTGCATAAAAGTGAGACAAAGAGAAAACTACAGAAAAGTGAGTCAAACAGAGTGAGTTGTAAAAACTTTAGGAAGAGGTAGAACCTATATGACAGAAGACACAACTATATGAAAATGAGAGAAAAAGCAGCAGGAGGCTTATGTTCACTTATATCATATCTTAACTGTCATAAGTTACAGTATTAACCATAGAAAGCATAGACAAAGAGAGACTGGACTCATTCAGCACCATGAGAGAGACAAAAGAGCATGTGTGTTTGACAATTTTAGCACTATAGAGAGAAACACGAAGAGAACCTGAGCTTGAATGCTTCGGTACTTTTGAGTGGGAGACTGGTTTTGAATGTGTCGGCACCATAGACTGTATATAAAGACACTCCCACACCTCCGCACAGGCAACGCCTGATTCTGTGCGAAAACGGCCTGATTCTATGTGAATTCGGCCTAACATGGAGGAGGCAGGTGTTATGACCTATACTGCAGCCCGCCACCAGGGGGTGATCAAGATGTTTTGGCTTCACTTTTGGGGATCTGTCATGTAGTTCATTTTCAAATACAGTCTATGGTCAGCACCATGGAGAGAGACAGGGAGACAGAGGCAAGAATATATATGTGTGTGTGTGTGTGTGTGTGTGTGTGTGTGTGTGTGTGTGTGTGTGTGTGTGTGTGATATACCTGTGTGGCAGCTGCTAACTTATCTCCCGGACTAGCCAGGGCTGCCAGTGTAGCTGTCGTAGTGGTTCCAAGGTTGGACCCCAGGGTTAAAGGGTAGGCTCTTTCAATACTGATCACACCAAGCCCTAAGGGTTCATAGTATGATTAACAACAGGTACAATAGCTCTAGTTTTGCATTTGACAAAATCTGGATTGTAAGAAATTCAACTTAAAGTACAAAACACTAAATAACATAAATAAAACAAGAGGAGACACAAGCTGAACATAAACAAGATCCACTGTATTAGCTACAGTCAGGTAAAACATCAGTAATAGGACTAAGGTCAAAATAGGAATGTCAATGGGTAACCTAGCTTCCATGGAGTTTGTTACAAAGTCTAGGGGTCAAAGAGAAAACCTAAGTCATGCTTTAGGTTTAATGGATCTATCACTGGACTTTAAGGAACCAAGAGTTGTTAGAGAGCCGAAAATATCAAAAATACTTAAGAATAACTGAAGATGTGCTTAACCATTATCTGCTACAGTCTTGTTAATGCTGTACTAGCAGGAGAGTGCTGCATGTAACTGTAAGAAGGGGTACTTCATTAATTGTTGTAGTTGACAGCAAAAGAGGAGAATGATGCTAGAATTTCCTGTTACCAACAGCTTATTTCCATGTATAGTAAATAACAAATTAGTAAATTGTTCAATTTCAGAAACATTAAGAAAACCACTTTTTTAAACCAATGCAAAGTTCAGTTTGGTAATCAAAAAAATCACTTGACACATAATATTTTTATGATTCTGTGTGTGTGTGTGTGTGTGTGTGTGTGTGTGTGTGTGTATTACCTATGAGAGGAGTGATGGCAGAGGTGAAGACACTACTACTCTGAACCAAAAAGGTCATGCCTGCTCCTACTAATAGAGCCAGATAACCTGCCAGCCAGGTAAAAGGGTAGGGGAAATCTACAGGACAGGACAAAACAAGACAGGACAGGAGAGGGCATCAATGTGTCCTCCACATTGTCATTGTTAAAATTAAGATAGGATGAAGATACATTTTAGGTTAGGATAATTGAACAAGCTATGGATGTATTTAGAATAAGCGCTTTAATATTCCTACAGTATATTACCTGTATTAACAACTTTATTAATAGCTCTGGCCACCTGGCCCTTCAGCAGGGTGTTGAGCAGTTTAACCAGCAGTATCAAACAGCTGCACAGCACCAACAGGGAGCAAGCCAGGAGGATCAGACCTATGGCCAAGTCTGACAAAGAGCAGTCCACAAAGAGATGCCTACCTGGGCAGTGAGATAGAGATGTGACGTCATGAGGATTCCATGTAGAGAACAAGACTGTTTGAGTGAGAAACTGAATTTAACTACCAAGATGTAAAGGAAGGAAAGCTATTCTAAGAACCACATACCAAACTTCAAACTACAAATCAGTGTGTTTCATTTACAGTGCATGTTGATGATTGATGATTGGTGCACAGTTTAAATCTAGTGATTAAAACTCACCAGTAGAAGGGAAAATGTATGAGAGAAGAGAGATGTTATTCTATCACAGAGAGCTTAAAAACTTAAAATCACAGAAATACATAAAAACTGAAAAAAAGGCATACATTTCTGTGTATGTTCTGAAAGGTTGTGTGTTCCCCAGGATGTTTCATTGTCCAGGTAGAGCACAGACTGAGGCAAAGAGATGGTGGGACAATTTCAAAATGTAACACATGTAGCCAGTAACATATTTAGTACACTTATAGTTTTGCACATTCAGTATATGAGCATGATGTGCATAACCAACCTGGTCTTGTTAAATTTTGTTAAATGAGCACAGTGTTTCATAGCAAACTAAAAGTGAGGCAAACATGTCACCCAGGGAATGGGACACGAGAACAAACAGGCAGTAACTTGACATTAAAAATGGGACACATTGCATCGTACCAGTACCTTCACGGTTGTGGTTTGACACCATTGCTTCACCAGACTTTTGTTCCTCACGCTCTGGTCTCCTGTAGCGATAGCTGTAATGACTGACCGGTCCAGCTACACAGGGAGAATCTTGTTATGACATTATTATTATTATTATTATTATTATTATTATTATTATTATTATCAGTTTGTTAAAATTACAGTTTATTGCTGCCATCAGTTGTTCACAGAGATGCAAATAGGGATAGTAATATTACCAGCCGGCTCTTTGTAAAATTAGTTATTTTCTGTTTGGTGACCAATTTCTAGGTTTGGCTAAGACTGTTGGTTCTCACCATAAACACATTGCCATTTGTCCACTTGAATTTTATTGCTCCAGTCCAAAGCTGTTATTTTCAGCTGTCTGAATTTTATTTTATTTTTTTATCTTGTGCCCCTGATAACCGTTCTCTTGTTTATTCCTTGTTTAATCGGTAACCTTCTGATGTAGAATAATTATGCAAACTCTATTTAATAGGTGACGTATTTACGTCAGTTTTTCCATTTAAAATGGAGGATGTAATGTTTGCTTTTAAAGCTAATGCTTTTTATTAACAATTTGGTTCTTAGCTCATTTTTCTAGCATCCATTCTAAAGAGCATCTGTTGATTACTTCCTATGGACTGTCCTTAAATAGTGAAAGAAAATGTTTCCTGTGCTTATGGAAATATGCAGACCCAGTACCTGGATGATCATTTTAGTGAGCGGCTCAGTGAGGACTTTAAGAAGTTCAGGAGCTTCTTCTCCAGTACTGAGCTGTAGTGTGTCGACCGCGGCCTGTGACAGTCGCCTCAACAGGCCACTCACAGCTTCCAGAGGGAGAAGCACCGAGACAGACAACCAGTTAAAACAGTCATGGACTGTAGCTCCAGCAAATGCCCTGGAATATAAACACAAGGTAAGATGTTTAGGTTTTTTAAATTAAAAAAACCTATAAATATATACACGGCACATACACACACAGCTGTACCTTTCAAACTCATCTCTCTCCCCAGCCTGCATTAGAGCAACAATGGTGCTGGTGACTGATGTTCCGATGTTGGAGCCCATGATGATAGGAATGGCTGACTGAACATCCAATACTGTACAGAAAGACATAATTGGACAAAATGTATATACATAAATTTAGATAGATTAGTTGAACAGGAGATATGTTGTATTCTGTTGTCTTGTGTTGCTGGCGTTATACATTTAAGTATCCGTAACTAACATTGTTATTGTTAATAATTGTTAATGCTTTAACTCACACCCAGAAGAGACAAGACTGACTATGATGGAGGTAGAGGTGGAGGAGCTCTGGACTAACACTGTCACCAGTATTCCCACCACCAGCCCTGCCACTGGGTTAGACAGGATGGCATTTTCCTGGAAGATATCTCCTGCTACCCTGCCTGGAAGGGAGAGACAAAGAGACAGACAGGGGGACAGCTTTGATATTTAAAATCAAGCTTAGCATCCATAATAGTAAATAAAACGTGCAGTTTCATGTCTATGATACTACGCATGTTGCTATATTTTATATCTAAATGACAATGTGAGTTACTGTTGTTGAAAGGATGATGAGGATAATGTTGATAAAGGATTGTGATGATGAGACTGCTTACCTCCAGCTAGTTGGAAGGCAGAGCTTAAAATGTCGAGGGAGCACACGAAGAGGTACAGAAGCAGAAAGAGAAGTGGGATTTTGCAGAGAGCAGATACCGTTGTTTTCACTTGCTGAGTTTCCATGGTCAGATCCTGGAGGGCATCAATTATAAGTTACTGAAGCAGAATTACTGTTTAGTGCCTGTAGTAATGGTACTGATAGTATTTATATAAGCAGCAGCAGCAGTTATAACTGTAGTGGTTGTAGTAATAGTGGTGGTGTGATAGCTGTTTTGTTTCAGACAATCTTAAAGATTACAGAAACATGTTACCAAGCAATTTACATTAAACTAATGCAGGGTGGTCTTATACTGTACTGTATATCAGTGCAACATAGAGATTCGTTTTAACATTACAAATTACATTCACTATAAATAAAACACAAACACAAATGAATTGTAGAACAAAATACTTGCAATCAGTGCTGCTTCAAGCACATAATAGTAGTTTGTACAAATACTATTATTTCAACATACCTTGGGTTTTGATGAAATGGTGCCTCTGCTTCAGAAAGCTATTGCTGACTTAAATTGCAGTAAGAAATAAAGAAACAAAAACAGAATCTTTTGAGTGAAAAGCCTGTATGTTTCACCTCATACATATATAGTTAAAGAAAGGGGAAAACAGGGACAGAATGAGACCTGAAGATGAGAAAGAGAAGGAAGAGAGAAAAGGCAGAAAAAGAAAGGGAGGTGCTACGGTGTAGTGAAGATTAACTCTTATTAGTAGAGCATGGATGACTGGTGATATAATGGAAAGCCAAGACTGTCTTTGCTTACATTTTAAGGGACTGGAAATCTGCCTGGCCTGCTCTAAATCCCTCTCTGGTGGTGGGTTGTACTCATCACAACACATTACAAGAAAGATGATTCACATTACTCATGGTAGAGTTTCAGCTACAGTAGCATCTTGTTTTTGTTGCTGTTAAGGATTTGTTTGTTATAATTATTGTTTTGTGAACATGAAAAATGCTCTCTTAGAAACCAGAGAACCATTGTACAAAGATGTAATGTTATCAAGCTCTGAATTTAGGATCTAGCTCTGTCAAATGGTTAACTGACTTGTAAATTGTGGCACACTCTGGCTCCATATGCATTTCTCTTTTATTCAGATGGCGTTGCGGCCCTCAGGCCTTCTTCAAGATCAAGAATCATTGTAGAACACAGGCACTGGTATGTTATAGAGGCCACACTCTAGTAACACATCTGATGGTGACTAATCATGTTCTACCATTAGAGTGAGAAAAATACAATCAAGAGGCCTTCAGCGAATCAAAACTTAAAACAACACAGTGACAGGAGCTACTAAAGTTTTACATATTAAAGCTTTAATCTCTATATATGGTATAAGACGTAGTTGTCACTTTGTTTGAAGTAATTTGATTGGCTGTAGCTTCTGTGTGGAACCGGTGCTGTCTGTCTATGTGTTGAATACTGACGCAGATTCATCCCAGAGTCTCCTCGTGGTTGCTTTCTCAGGGAAGAGTGGAGGAGGCTGAGGCCATAATGAGAAATGCTGCTAAGAAGAACAGAGTTGAGGCCCCACAGGTCATCTTCCAAGATTACAATGTAAGTTGGACTGAAAGTATGCAGGACCAAACAAAAAAGCACAAAAATTGAAGACATTTTGGGGAACTTAAAAGGTTCACATTTGTTTTCAAGCCTGTTTTAAAACAATACTCAAGTATCTATTTGCACATTGAAATTAGACAAATCAACCTATCTTCCAAAGTTACAGTGTTTCTGGTTCCTCCACTGCAGCTCAGCAAAAAAAGCACAGACACCACTGTCTGGGGAAACATGTTAGAACGGGATCTTTCCATGGCCAGAATGAACAGGAGGAAATGATTACACCGAGCAAAACCTGTTTTAATGTTGTTATGGCCACCTGACTACTGTTTTACAACAGACTTGGAAAACATGCAAACCTTTAACTAAAGTCACTGTAGGAGATTGTAGGAGGTAACACCACACATCAGAGCCACAACAGCCATTCTCTGCGTGGTGTGGTGAGAATGAGAACTTACTACACTTTTAAACACACTGTAAAAAAACATTCTTTATGGCCTGGCTTTCTGCATGGGGGAATTGTCATGTTGATACAGAAAAGATACCTCTCAAATTTGGAAGGACACAATTGTCTAAAATATAATTTTATGGTGTAGAATTAAGATTTCTCCTAACTGGAACTATGTATTGCTGTCTGTCATAGTGTCCTGTTTTGATACTACCACTAGGAGTCATCATAGTTAGCAAATTTCAAATCCTACACACAGGGGTTTAATAATATAGTATAGACATAGTATTTTGTGTTTCAGGCAAGAGTCAAGTCAAATCCGAAGTGCTACATTTTGGTTTTCAAATTCTAAAGAAGTCATATGATTGTAGTTATTTCAAAATAAATCATCACCACAGTAATAGTAGTATACCAATGTAGGCTGCAATAATTAATATAATTAATGCAATAATTATGTCCCTAAACACATCGAAACTCAGTGCTGACCTCTGTATCAGCTGTTTCATCTCAGCAGCTGTAGAGGTGCCCGCCTACATTTCCAGCTGGCAGACACTGCGATACCTTCCATGCCGACTGTTTGGCAGTTGTACAATGCTCTGGGGAGGAGTGTCCCTGTAGGCTACTTCATTCAGCTGGAGCCTCAAAGTAAGTAGGGAAAACGAGACACCTGAAATTACAAGAGGCTGAGGCTTCTTACATATCAAGCGACCTCTCACATTTCAAATAACAACAAATTTAGCAGCAATGCACCATTACACAAAAGGTCGGTTAAAAGTAGCTTCTAACTGGCAGAGTTAGGAGAAAGTCCTAAAAATGAGAAGTTTGAGAGAAGTTAGAGGCAGTCCAGAAGACTCCTAAATCACTAAGACCTGCTCACAATCAGTTAGCTGCTGCAGTTAATGAGCCTTGTTGTGTTAGGGATTTAAAAAAAAACAACAATAACAAACTTTTAAAAGGATAATAAGATGGTGGCTCTAATCATCTCGCCAACAAATTGAAACAATAACACCAGAGAGATTACGGTTTGCACAACTTTCCACTTCTGGGACACTGGAAAAATGCAGTGTGCAGCGATGATTAAGTTGGAATATTTCAGCCAACAATGTCAGAATTATTCATCAAACCAAAATTATGCTCTTCAGCCAGTGTACATTAAATAATCACCAACTGCAATAAATAAATAAAGCTGATTGCATGGCTGGATTACCCAGTAAAAAATGGTGCTATATGTAGAATTACCTCATCAAACGATGAAGATTTGCCTGGCCAACTGTTAAAAATATCATAAAATCTACATGCATCCATTTTAATTGTTGTGAATCCAAGCTGACCACAGCTGCTGTTTTCTATGAGGCAGAAAGCTTCACACCTTTCAGAGCCACCTTGCAAGCCCACAGGGGATGAGTGTATGATACTAAATACGTAGACTCATACAGTCCACAAATGGTTAAAGGAATACGCCACTAAATACCTGAGACTAAAAGAGTGGGGATTTATATTTCAAACGGTTACCTCTCCCTGTCATTTGAGCTCCCCATTGTACAAATTGCATAGTACAGTTTTCCTGTATCCTTGCCTAGACTATTTTAACACATCAACCACCATAAAGTCGATAATTATTCTGTTGTCGCAGCCCCAAGTTTAGGTTTATCTTAAGAGCTTTACTATACACAGTATGTGTTTGTCACTGTCATTACAAAACGGTCATATACCCAGGCCTCTCTCCCATCCTAATTTTCCCTCCCCCCCTACAGGTGTATACTTTAGTTCCTGCCATATATTGCACTGGGGACTCTGTTGTGTCTGCCTTAACCATTCTCTGCTTCCAGAGAGTTTTGGACGACCTCTACCTGAAACTATTCAACAGATACATAAGCGAGAAAGGTGAGGTGCTTAGGGAATGAAGCTACTACTGTGAAGCAATAATCTTATTGACTAACTAATGATTTTTGACAAACTAAAAGATGCATTTAAGATGTTTTTATGATTAAATGAATGATGAAAAGATTACAACTGTTAGTAAAACAATAACAGATTGTGTATAATTTAAGCTTGGAAATATTTACTTTATAAATGTAGTTATGTTATCCTCATCATCTTTTTGAGTGAGTTCAAGTGGATGTGATAACAGTGGCATTAGTTATTGCTGTAAACACAGCTGCTTGTGATAGTGATAATGAAGTTGATTGCAGTGGGGAAACTTTCAGAACTTTTAGCTCTTTAGTTGCCCTGCTGTCTGAGCCGAACATTTAATCAAATAATGTTTTGTTTGTCTTCTTCCTCTGTAACAGGGTAAGGTGTCCCTGTATCACTCGATTCATTAATACACTTTTTCAAACATTTTCATCAGATATGAGCTGGTTGTTTTTCCTACTTAATAAATTTGATAACATTACATTACTCCTCTGTAAGACATCAGGATATGAAAATAAAGTACAAGAGGTAAGTAAGCACCTACCACAAATCCTTTAACACAAAGATGGTACACACTGTAATACTTTACTACACACTCTTTGTTTTGGTTTGTTTTTTAACAATTGGGCAACATTGGAACCACATGTTTATTTGAGGAAGCAGGTATAAAGGAGTTCTTTTTAACAAAAGCAAGAGAGGCAGGGAGCCAAGAACTCTGTGTTCTTTGTTTGGCTGTTTGCCAGTGGAGAAATAAAACCAGAGACATGCAAACTCCTTCAGTAAAGTTTTTGTTTTGTTTTGTTTTTGCCTGCACACAATTCAGCCTAAGGTGCATCAAATTGCCTTTTGATTTCAAGTTTGTTTGATTTTGATAATGGAAATATATCCAATAGTCTACAGTTGTCCATCCAATATCCAATCGTCCTTGATGCACCAGGAACAGGGAGGTGGCTGGATGGCAAACGGGCGGGGAGGCATGTCTCAGCATAATTAGGCCACAGTGTTGTTGTTTTAACACCGCTGTAGGAAACATTTTAGAGCGTCCAGGATAAATGTGCAAGACACAGTTGCAGGAAGAGAGAAGAGGATCATTTGACTATGAAGGATTATGCTGACGCCATCGCTTTTCTGGGTCAGTGGGGACGTTTCCAGCAGGCTATCTTCTTCCTGCTCTGTGCCAGCATCATGCCCAATGGATTTGGCGCTTTCACGCTCGTCTTCCTGACTGACGTACCAAGTCACCACTGCGTTGTTCCTGATGTCAACCTGACCGAAGAGTGGCGTAAAACCATCATACCGGTGAGACTGCCAGAGCTCCTGCCGAAAGATGCGAGTTTATATCTTTTTTTTTTTTTTTACCTTTATCACACATTAGGCTATTAGAATTGACAAGCTAAAAATCAGCACCGCACTAACTTTCCTCTGAATGAAGTTTAAAGACAAATATAGAGCCAAACTGAAAAAGAAATGACTACAGTATTTCTGTCGGCATTGTATGCGTTGCCTTAGAATAATGAAATGTATTCATATTTGTATATCATTATCATATTTGTTTCAGTGAAATTTGCATGTACTTCTTAAGCTGATCATATAAAAGGCTATCTAAATATTGTTGCCTTGAACAAAATGTCCCTAATTAAGGCCATGCTCAGTGAAATATTCTTTTTCACATGCAAACACATCATGCAATCATGCAGAACATGAGCTGCCCAATACAGTGAGAATTTTAAAGCCACGATTGCCTATATTTCACTCCTGGTTTGTTTAGGTTTGTACACCACTTACTTATTATAGTTTGAATGAAAGCCTACAGCGACTCACCAACAGCAGCCATAAGTGGTAGGTCTACATTCCAGGATACTAGTTTGTGCATGTATGAGGTTTCATCATTACCAAAACTATTGCTTTACATCCCTATGTGGAACTATACTGTGCTGCTGTATGTTCTCTTTCCTCCTGCACCCCCCCCTTCAACCCAATCGGTCGAGGCAGACCGCCCACCTAGAGCCTGGCTCTGCTCGAGGTTTCTACCTGTTAAAAGGGAGTTTTTCCTTGCCACTGTCGCCTAGGGCTTGCTCATGGTGGGAACTGTTGGGTCTCTGTAAATACAAAGAGTCTGTCTAGACCTGCTCTACTCGAAAAAGTGCCCTGAGATAACTTTGTTATGATATGGTGCTATATAAATAAAACTGAATTGAATTGAATCATACACAGGAATAAGTTCACTGCAAAAGAAATTAAAGTCAGTATGATTATGAACCAGTGCAATCGAAATCACATGGTTTGCAAAGGATTTGAAAGTTTTTTTGTGATATCACTGCAGTTTTGCTGCAATACTTTTTTTGATGATTACATTTGTAGCTTTGTAGTTTATGTATTTATTCTGCATCGACTCCTCATACGGGCTGATGAAGGGGCAACCATATTGTTGCATCACAGTTTAAACACATTTTCTTACACAGTTTGGCACCATACACAATACAAGGATTGCTAAGTTCACTGAAAAAGAAATGTCACTAATAACCCTAATAAAGTTTGTCATTGTGACTGTGAGGTGGTGAATGGGAAACAGGAGCTGAGCAGGTGCAGCAGATACAGGCTGGATGTGGTCAGAAACCTCTCTGCTCAGGGATTCATTCCTGGCAGGGACATCAACCTCACTGACGTGGAGCAGGAGGGCTGTGTGGACGGGTGGAGCTACAGCAGAGACATCTACCAATCCACCATAGTCACTGAGGTGAGTGTGTCTGTCCAAGACTGAATGAGCTTGCTGTCATGTTCTGATGGTCTTCTCAGTCTCCCTCCTCATCCCTGTATTCCTCAGTCCTTATTCCTAATCTCCCTAGTCTGTTTGTGTATTTGTTTTGCTGTCTCTGTTTGTGCACCACATCAGCCCCCTTCCTGCCTGTGTCTGTATTTTATTTGCCTTTCATGTAGTGTATTTATTTAAGAAAGAGCTTTTACCCTGCATCACTTGGATTTGTCTAAAACCATTGTTCAGTACTTAGTAAAATGTAAAGGGAGTTACCAATTTTATAATCATGCCAATGCGCCACACACAGCACTGTGAACCCAGCTAGTCAGTCAGCTTGTCAGTCAATGCTTGCTCATTATCCTACCTATGAAAAGAGTCCCCTCACAAGAAAATGTAAGCCTTGTTATATCCTTATGTTTAACAGTTTTTTAAACATAAGGCTATAACAATGACTGAGTGCTGTTGATATGATATTATCATGCACTGCCTTCACATTGTGAAGCTAGTCATTGGCTAACAGTACACCAATGGTCATTAACTTGACAGTGTTTAAATTCCAATGTTCTGTCTAGGAATTTACTTCTAAATGCAGACAACAAAGGAGGCACACCCTTTGACAGTTTGTTTTAGTTGCTGCAGCTTGTCTTTTTAATCCAGCCTGCTTCTCCAGCCTGGCCAGTCAGGCGTTTTTGTCTCCATATTTGCTTATGTTTCTGTCATGTGATTTGTATTTGCTTAGGCTTAAAGAGGAAAAGCTTTTGTGCCTCGTTTGTCAGTTTAGGAGTATCAACACAGCTATGTAAGGCATACAAGACACCACAAAATACGTTCCACAGATGTTAGTGTAACAAAATGCTTAGTCTCACATTGGTAACATGGTGCTAACCTCTGATGCATCAATAAGTGTCATATAGAACCAACAGCAGAGAGCACATAACAAATTAAATCAATAAATCATTGCCTAGTCAATGTATTTCATTGTTTAATTGTTATTGTATGGCTGTTCCAGTTTGACCTGGTGTGCATTGAGCAGTGGAAGCAGCCGTTCACCTCCACAGTTTTCTTCGTGGGAGTTCTTTTTGGATCCTTCTTCTCAGGACAGCTCTCAGACAGGTAGTGAAAACACCAGCTCAGGTGTTGCTGTACCTCCAATTTCTTCATTGACACTGACATGATTTTATACGGGGTGGGAAACTTTGCTTTCAAAAAGAAAATGGTAAGCTACATTTATCCTTTATAATAGTCAAAAATGGAACAACTTGTTCTTTTGTGGAGATGTTAGCATTAAATTACACAGTGATTAATCCACATTATGTTGCCTTTTGTGTTGTCCTGCCAATTCCTTGCCAGATTATGCAGGCCTGGTTCCAGAACAAAATGACTTAGCGTGCAACTGAAATTAGTGGGAGTGCACTAGTAGCTACAGTGCAGGCCGGCAACAGCCATGAAAAATAGTGTGGGTGTTACAGGTCCTGAGTGTGGTCCCCAATGAACAGATTATGCTGGAACAGCTGGGAAAAAGTTGTAAACAGTAGTAAATGAACACAGCATGTCGTTCCTTTTCAGTTTTTATTTGCAATGGTTCCTCAAAAGCATCATATATCTTAAAATTACATTCCAGGATATATCCAGTGTCCATTCTCTCACAGAAAGAGTTCTATTTTAGTCTTTGGACGAGAATAAAATCTGTTTTACTACTGTTCAGAGTCCATTCAGCTTGACAGATATCAAACATAAGCTAGCTAATGAACAAATCCAGATACATAACACATAACATTTCTCCCACTTGGCTCAAATGTATTTTGACTATCTTGACCTTGAATGTATGCTGCTTAAAAGTTATAAGTGAGTTCATGTTAAATGTTGTTTTGTTATTGCCTCTGACCTTGAAGAAAAAGCAGATGCGGACCTTTGACTAATAAGTTTGAGAACCCCTCCCTTATACTTTATTTAGTAGCCTTAGACTACCGTATAACATTTGGTGGACATTTTTATCCGAATCATTTTTAAGTGCCTTCAATGTGTTTGTGTCAGATCTCCAACCCCCTACATATAGAAGAAAAACAATTGCCCTTTATTGTCTGTATATGTACTTTGGTATTTTTCTCATTTTTACTTGGTTTATTCAACTTCTCTATAGGTTTGGAAGGAAACCTGTTCTTTTTGCAACCATGGCGGTTCAGACGGTTTTTACTTTTATTCAAGTCTTCTCTGCTTCATGGATTATGTTCACCATCCTCCTCTTCATCAATGGTTTGGGACAGATGTCCAACTTTGTAGCTGCTTTAGTGCTGGGTACAAACATCACATTCTACAAATACTGCCACAATAGTTTTACACATTTGTCAGATTTTGAATAAATGTAGATGGTGCAGATAACTTAAGTTTGGTAAAAAAAATACCGTACATATCTACTTGCCTTTCACTTGTTCACCACATGTCCCTCTCTTTGTATCTCTGTGTGCAGGCACTGAGACCTTGACTGGCAATGTGCGAGTCCTTTACTCATCCATGGGCACATGTTTAGGCTTTGCCGCTGGCTACATGATGCTGCCTCTCTTCGCTTACTTTTTAAGGGACTGGAAATCTCTCCTGTTGGCTTTGTCTGTGCCTGGCCTGGCCTACCTCCCCCTCTGGTGGTGGGTTGAACTCACTACAAGAAAGCTTACCATTAATTATAATTTAGTGTATTTGTTGTAATGAAAAATCTCAAAGCTGAAACTAAAGACTAAAGCCTTGACTGTGTTATGAATGGTAGACAAACTTGCAGGCTTACTAAATAATTGGCCAAGACATTTTTTTCTGAAAGAAAAACAAACCTAAGTCATAACCAAGTTAATCACCAGCAGAACACACAATAGATCAAGACAAAGTTTACAAATCAAAGGCTGCACTTGTTTTACAACTTTTATTATCTTAGTAAGAGTTTCCTAAAAGAATTAGCCTATTAAAAAATGGCAAACTAAAGTCTAAGATGACTGCATGACCCTGTAATCTGCATCTACGTATAAGACATTTTAAGACTTTATTTGTTCATTTAAGATTATATGATTTTAGACTCTTTTGAAAAAGGACAAATTTGTGAAAATGACTATAATGACTAAACTTTTTCCATGTATTAAAACTTGTTTTCACCCTCTTTGTCGCTTTGTCTTTCAAGCCCCTCTGATCCAGACTGAACCTCTCTGTCTGCCTCTCTGTTGTATAATGAGGCAGGTTCATCCCAGAGTCTCCTCGGTGGCTACTCTCTCAGGGAAGAGTGGAGGAGGCCGAGGCCATAGTTAGAAAGGCTGCTAAGTGGAACAAAGTTCAGGCTCCGGGGGTCATCTTTCAAGATTACAAGACAAAGACACACTCTAAAGGACGCCACAATGTCCTCGACCTGCTGAGGAACAGCAACATCAGAATCACAACACTCATTCTCTGCTTGGTGTCGTGAGTAAACACAATGAGATTTTTCTGCATTATTAAAACTGGGTTTAGATAATAAATTAAATGTTAATGGCAGGGAGGGCTCATCGCACTAGAACTTTAGAAAACAAATGGACAAAACACAATTACATGAAGAGAAGATCATCAATTTGACAATACATGCGCATTATACAGGAACACACTGCAAATGCAGAAAACACAGGCAAATACAGACAAATCGCTGCAAGTTGATTCTACTGTCTAACCTCTCCACCTTACATTTCCTGAATAAAATCATTAGTTAGTATCCACAGCCAGAGAGTCAAATTTGGGGACTGCTTATCTGACTTCTGTACAATATTGGCATCTCCCAAGGTTCTGTATTAGGCCCTCTTTTGTTTAGTTTCTTTATAAATTACACATATTATCATGTCCTGTTAAAGATTAAAAACTCAAATGTATACATATGATGCAGTTTGGTATGTCCATGGAACAAGCAAACAAGAAGTGGCTGATTAATTGATTGTAACTGATTCTGAAATAATCTCACTTGCACACAGTTCTCTTTTCACTCTTAAGCTATTGCCTACCAGCTGTTGCTATACTAAACGCCAAACACTTCATAAATATACACTCTGTAATTACTATTGTCAGAGATTTTTTTTTTTTCAGAATGGAAAGCTTTAAGCTGTATATGTACTTGTGTGTTACATTTTTACATGGGGTGGCTCCTGCTTTGAGACAGTTTTATGGACAGCACCTCCAGGAAAAAAGTGATTGCATTGTCACATTCAGACGCAGTCAGATTGGACAATCAGCTTTTGTGTGTGTAACGACCAAGCAGAGCAGGAAGACCCAGATGCAGGGAACACATGGGAAATAGGTGTGCAGGTAAAAATCAGTACTTTACTAGATATTTCAGAGACAACCCAAAACAACTGATAACGGAAAGGACAAAAGGCAAGGGTACAGCACACAGTAATCCAAACAAAGTAGGTAGCATAACAACTAGGGAATCAAGACCAACTGGCAACATTTTCCAGGGAGAGGCTGGTTAAATACCCTAGCGGTTCTGATTGGCAGAGCCAGTCAGGTGACACATGCAACACAGGTGGAGCTAATGAAACTGGTGGGAAAAAGAACACCGGAAGTAAAGTTGCATCAATAATACAAAATAGAGACCCTTCAGAATAAAACAGGAAGTGACAGGATGAGTTGTGACAGTGTGAGAGCAGTAAACCTCTGGAATATTCTACCTATTATGGAAATAAGATATGCACTGCATTGAGTACACTTAAAATTTGTTCAAATCTGTATTCATGAATGGACTTTTTTTCTCGATTTATTTATAGTGAAGGGAGGTCCATTGGTCATGATTTGCCACCACAGTTAAAGTATGTGTCACTGCAGTCATTAAATGCTATTTCTATGCAGATTTCTATTCAGTTCTATTCTCTGTTGTGTATCTTTGTCTTGCCCAGGTTCACTATGACTACTGGATACTATAGCCTGTCCTTCAACACATCCCAACTCCATGTTGACCCCTACATCAGCTGCTTCATCTCAGCAGCTATAGAGATTCCAGCATACATTTCCAGCTGGCTGGCTCTGCGATACCTTCCACGGCGAGTGTCTGTCATCGGTACCTTGCTCATTGGAGCGGTGCCACTGTACCTCATTCAACTAGTGCCTCAAAGTAAGCAGGAAGAAAATATGTTCTCCTTAGCAAGAGACTGAGCATTCTTAGACTAAGGAGCAAATAATTAATTAAAAAAAACAAACCATTTCCTCATCCTTTAGGTCTACCAAATCTGTCTGTTGCTCTGGAGATGCTGGGTAAATTTGGTATTACCACTGGTACAGCCCTGATGTTTGCTTACACTGCAGAGCTTTACCCAACAGTGCTCAGGAACACAGCAACAGGGATAAGCAACACAGTTTCCAGAGCGGGAACCTGCATTGCACCATTTTTGTTAAAGCTGAGTGAGTAAACTGGGTTTAGATAATAATTATTACCATTAGTTTAAAATTGTATTTATTAAGCAGTTGCACTGATAAACTGACATACCCACAAAGTCAGTCACAAACACACACACTAAGGACCCAGATTTTTCTCCCATTTAAACTTCCCCTTCTCCTTTTTTTTTTTTTAGGTATATACTTTAAGTACCTTCCTTATATTACACTGGGGACTATGGCTGTTGTGTCTGCCTTTGCTACTCTCTTCCTACCAGAGAGTTTTGGACGACCTCTACCTGAAACTATACAACAGATGCATAAGAGAGAAAGGTGGGCTGCTTAAGAAATACACCTTTTTATGAAGCTTCTTCTGTGCTAAAGTTATTTTTATATAGTAAGTTATAATAGATGGTTGGTATATTTAATAACCATTGGGCATCTATGAAGTGATAAACTGAATTCACATTTTAATGCAATGTTAATTTTATTTTCTGTTATACTGCTGAATGTGTTCCTATTTATTTAGCATCTTAAATTATTTTGATTGTATACGGCTTTACCTTTCAGAAATTTGAGTTAATTAGCTTATTAGTGAAACTGCTTACACACAGCGTGCAATTATACGTGTACAGTATAAGTCCAATAACCACAGTAGAAAAAACAAATTAAAGCACAAGCACAGTAGAAAGAAATCAGCTTCAGGGGCACTGACTTTATTTAATATTTAGTGTACCCCACTAGTTATATACAGTATCTTTAAATTAAAGAGTGTGAGGCTGACAAATTAATTTTGAAATGAAATATATTTAATTGATTTTTTTAATTGAACAGGTAGCTGTTTTCAGTGGAAAAGCTCTAAAAGCAAACTGTACTCTACCTGTTCAGCACCAAACGGCACCAAAGTTAGCTACTACCTTGTGAACCTAGTGGAGCGTGTAGCAGCTAAAGAGCCAGATATTTCCCGCAGGAGTTGGTAGAGACCAAAAACAGAGCTAAACATGCTCCTAAGTGGATGTGATAATGTGACACTAGTCACTGTAGTGAATGCAGCTGCTTGTGATGATGATAATGAAGCTGATAGCAGCGAAGAAATATGTATACTTTCTCTTCTTTATTGCCCTATATTCTTTGCAGAACACTATAACCAATAATGTTTTGTTTGTTGGTTGGTTTGTTTGTGTTTTTTTCCTTGTAACAGAATAAAGTGTCCTTGCATCACTGGAAGGGAAACTCCAATACCCGTGGTACTCCTGGACAGTCCACTATGATTATCTAGTACTTTTGAGTATGTTTAATACTGTTTACATTTCTTAATATTTGAATTATTTTTTTTTTTTAAGTTTAGTAAGTTATTCATCAAAAATGAACCTATAGTTTTCCTTTTTGATACATTTTAAAAACACAATTCTGCTCTTCTCTAACACATCAGAATGTGAAATTGAAAATTAAATCCTAAATCATACATGTGGCCATTTTGAAGTAAATGTTTATAAGATTTTTTTTTTGTCTTTCTCTGTTTTGTCTTATTTGAACAAACATTAGGTTTTAAGTGTCAGGCAAATCTCACATCTCAAATAACTATGTTACAAAATGTATTTTGGTTACATAAATACATAAAAATAAGTATCGTTCAGTCTCATTTACGCATGCATATACAGTCTACAGGTATATCCTCAATGAAAGAAACGCACACAAAATGCTCACTAGATGGCTGTTAATAAATGTTCCAGTAGTCAAGCAAGAGTTGCAAGGTTCATGTTTGTTGTGGAAACCTAACACAAGTGACTGGTAACAAGTTCTTGCATCTGGAAATTGTAGCTTTTTATTACCTGTGTAATCTATAACCTGACAAGGACAATAAAAAACACAATAACAATCTGGCTTTGAGTACTTGCACACTGGTTATGACACAAAAGCCCTGCTGGGTCTAGTTATTTTCTGGCATTTGTCTAGACATGCATATTTCTATTACAACTAGAATACGGGTGATTTCTTTACTGTTTGTACAGTTTTTGCAGCTACAGTATGGCTATAATATTGGATATTTGTGTTTCATGGCCCTATTCCCACTTCATGGAAGTAGTCCTGAGTTCAAAGAAATGCTTGAGAAATGTTTTATAACATTGTAACCCTCCCTTTTAACTTGATCTAGTACAAGGCGTGACTAACAGGCAGGTGGTGTGAAGGCAGACCATTCTGTTTTCTCTTTTGCAGTAGAGAAAGTAGATACATACCGTGGAGGGCACAGTTAGGATTCTGAGGCTATGAAGGATTATGATGACACCACAGCGTTCCTGGGTCGGTGGGGAAGTTTCCAGCAGATTGTCTTCTTCCTGCTCTGTGCCAGCATCTTTCCCAACGGATTTGGTGCTTTCTCCCTTGTCTTCGTGACCGACATTCCCAGTCATCACTGCCTGATTCCAGAGGTCAACCTGACCCAAGATTGGCACAATGCCATCATCCCAATAAAGGTAACTAAGTTTTTGAAGACAGCTCCTGACTTTTTTTCTCAATATGAAAGTTAAACTTAATCAACAATTCCAAAAGAGAGAAGCTGAAAAAAAAAAATCGCAGTCTTACTCGTATTTTATATTTTTCCTTGGAACCAACCAATTTATGTTCCCTACAATATTGCTAAGGACACATGTAATTTGTATTTGCTGTGATATTTGTAGTCTAATTCTATAACTGGTCAAAACAAAGAACTTTTTCATACAACAAAAAATCTTGAACAGACATGCACAAAAGGTGAATGAATTACTTTTTACATGTATATAGATTATCATGATGCGGTTTTATGTCAGTTTCAAACATTGTGCACCAATGTGGGCTCACTACAGTGAGAAATTTACATCTTTGTGAGTTCAGGCTTCAAGCATAGAAAATGCTAAGATTTATAGTCAAAACACAATTACGATGATGTGTCATGAAAGGCCTGCGAGGCAGCTCTGCCGTGACAGGCCATCTAGGCAACAGGGGAAGGACCCAAACGCAGACAGTGGCAGGCTGAGTGCAGCAAAGTAAAACGAAAACAAAAACTCCAGAAAACACAGAGAAACGCAGGAGCACAGGAAACTGGCAAACCAAACAATGAACCAACAAAGACCGGGGACTGGTATATATAAGGGAGAAAACGAGGGAACAAGAGACAGGTGAGAGACAAGACACAGGTGAACCTAATCAAACTGGTGGGAAACAGAACAAAGACAGGAAGTAAAGGGCACACAGGGAAACAAGAACAGTAATTTCAAAATAAAACAGGAAGCACGAAAGACACACACAAGTCCAAAACAAGAGTCCATGGACCATGACATGATGTCTATGAAAATGCCTGGTCATGATTGAACAGCACAACTGAAGAAATCACAAAGTGTGTGCAAAGATTTGAAGGTATCACAATTTTAACACATTGTGTCTATCAGATAGTGAATGGGAAACTGGAGCTGAGCAGATGCAGCAGATACAGGCTGGATGTGGTCAGAAATCTCTCTGCTCAGGGATTCATTCCTGACAGGGACGTCAACCTCACTGACCTGGAGCAGGAGGGCTGTGTGGACGGTTGGACCTACAGCAGAGACATCTACCAATCCACCATAGTCACTGAGGTGAGTGTGTACATCTACCTACAGTATATGTGAGTGTTTTACAAGGCTGTTTCAGTATTATAATTAATCATTAAACCTTTTAAAATTACAAATGGATTTGTTTGAATGTGTTAAGAAGACAAGTTTAGAGGGAATAGAGTCAAGAGCAGGTGGAAAACATTGTCTGCTTCTTAACTTAACATTGAGATCTATGGAATTAATAGGTGAAATATCATACCAAAGGTGAAAAAAAGCAATGAAGAGATCATTTCCTGTGTAAACAAATTAGCTGGATAATTGGGAAAAGATATTAACATTCTCCCAGTTTGCACTGCTTAAAGGATACATATGTTTAAGCCGTTTTGTTTGTATTTTTATTTTGAAATTATGGAGAACTCCATTGATAAAAGCACATATTCCTCCAAATATCATGCATTGTATGCAACATTCACTTATCATCCCAACATTTGCAGCTGTTTCTACCAAAAACTAAATAAATTCAAACAGCAGTTACACAATGGTATCGAGTGGCTGCTGAACATAGCATCAAGCAGCAAAACATCCCCATGTTTTATCTCAGACGTTAAGATCAACCAGGCTAAAATGCAAGTGAATATTGGACTTTTATCAGGTGGCGAGAAACATGACCCAGAAACCAAATGATTGCTAATCCTTCTTTGTGTCTGCTGGATGTTTAAGTAGGTAATAAATAGTAATGTGGTGGTGAATTTGCATCTGTTGTTTTTCTGTCTCCCCCTAGTGGCCAGTAATTAATTTTTAAATCAGTGAATGATCATAACATTGACATGGACTCCTCCTGGTCTATGTATTTAATTGTTTAATTGTTCATGCATGGATATTCCAGTTTGACCTGGTGTGCAGTGAGCAGTGGAAGCAGCCGTTCACCTCCACAGTTTACTTCCTGGGAGTTCTTGTTGGATCCTTCTTCTCAGGACAGCTCTCAGACAGGTTGTCTCACAATGAAATCATATACACAGTGGTTGAAAAAATTACTTTTAGGCTTGCTGCTAATGTTCTTTCTTTATTTACCTCAATTAACTTGTCTTTAATTATAGTTCTTTACATGAACAGTGTAGAATAAAATCTTTAAAATCTTTTAGTTCTATTTTTAAATGATCAGTTCAAACTAATAGAATGTTTAGCAACCTGTACTGTAAACTTTAATTTTCTAAAAGCTTTAATACAACCTTTTTAGAGTAGGTAACAGGCATTTTCCTTAGAATTATGTTACTTTTTGTTGCATTGTTTTGTAGTGTTTTTTCATGTAATGCTGCATCTCTGACACTAGAGGTATATAGTAGATGATTGCCCTTTATGTTCAGTATATGTTCTTCATCTTTTTTAAAATCTTATTTTTATTTGCTCTCAATTCATTGTTTGACTTCTCACTCTAGGTTTGGAAGAAAGCCTGTTCTCTTTGTAACCATGGCAATTCAGACAATTTTTACCTTTGCTGAAATCTTTTCGTCTTCTTGGACGGTGTTCACCATCCTCCTCTTCATCAGTGGTCTGGGACAGATCTCCAACTATGTATCTGCTTTTGTGCTGGGTAAATGTGAACATTTCATGCTCTAGTAACAAATAATACTTTTATACAGTAGTCAGTGATTTTGCTTACTATCACTTTATTATCACTCTTTATCAATAATAACTTCACTTATTACCTGCGCTTCTGTGGTGCATTTCTCTCTTTTTCTCTTTGTGTGCAGGCACTGAGATCTTGACTGGCAATGTGCGGGTCCTGTTCTCGTCTATGGGTGTGTGTCTGTGCTTTGCGTTTGGCTACATGATGCTGCCTCTTTTTGCTTACTTTTTAAGAGACTGGAGATCTCTCCTGTTGGCTTTGTCTGTGCCTGGCCTGGCCTACCTCCCCCTCTGGTGGTAGGTTGTACTCATAACAAGAAAAATGTATTCATGGTTTATTCATGGAGTTTACCTTACCATACAACATAAATGTCATGTCATAATAATTTGGCTCTTTCACTAAGAGAAATATTATAACTTTTATTATAACTGTGTTCACCATCTTTGTTGCTTTGTCTTTTAAGCCCCTCTGATCCAACCTGAACCTTTCTGTTTCTCTGTTATATAATGAGGCAGGTTAATCCCAGAGTCTCCTCGGTGGCTGCTCTCTCAGGGACGAGTGGAGGAGGCTGAGGCCATAGTGAGAAATGCTGCTAAGAAGAACCAAGTCGAGGCTCCAGAGGTCATCTTTGGAGATTACAGTGTACATGTAAGTTTGCTTTGACTTAAATCATGTCGGACCAGACACAGGATGCTTGAGGACACACATTGTTAGTGTGAATGTCTGAATGGCAATTCTTTCTACCAAAATGGGGATCCCCAAAGTCATTAGGATTCCGCCTGTAGGGAGCATTAATGTCCGTCCAGTAGCTATTGAGCTATTTTATTCTGGACCAAAGTGGTGGACCGATAGACCGACCAACTAAAACACAACAAACTGCTAGTGAGACTGATGTTTTGTATCTTGCAGGCTGAGAAGACAAACACTCACCCTAAGGAGCACCACAGTGTCTTCAGCCTGCTGAGGGGAAGAAACATCAGAAACACAACTGTCATTCTGTGCCTGGTGTGGTGAGTATCCAGTCTGACCATTTCACTCACCAAACACAATTTGATTTTTAGATCTTTTTATACCTCCTTCTAGCACTTGTTTTAGTTCGTATCCCAGAAAATCTAATTATTAAAATATCAATTGACACTCACTAACTAATCACGTCAATTAATCGTCATCAATTATTGTTTTTGCTCTTACCCATATCTTGCACGCTTAGCTGTTCTGTCTCGATGGCAGTGAAGCGTCAGTAGAAGTCTAATGGTCTTGGTTTGCTAGTGTGCTAAGTGTTATTAAATGCAGTTTCTATGCAGGTTTCCTTTCAAACATCTCTGCTGTCTGTATCTCTGTCTTCCCAGGTTCACTCTGAGTACTGGCTACTTTGGCCTGTCCCTGAACACATCCCGACTTCATGCTGACCCCTATATCAGCTGCTTCATCTCAGCAGCTGTAGAGGTACCAGCATACATTTCCAGCTGGCTGGCACTGCAATACCTTCCACGACGACTGTCTGTCATCTGTATCTTGCTCCTGGGAGGAGTGTCACTGTACTTCATTCAACTGGTGCCTCAAAGTAAGCAGTGTCATGACATGGTGCATCACAATACTGTCATATTTCCAAGCAAATATTCTTAGCCCTTAAAAGAGTACTCCACAGATTTAGCATTGCACTCCTATAATACTGTCAGACTCATGATAGACAGTTAAAAAAAAATATGATGCAGCAGAACCAGAGTTCGTATTTTTTTATTCCATGCATTCCTCTTCCTTGTCAAAACCTGGCGCCTACATTACCCACAATGCAACTCTACCACCAACAGTTCAGTCCAAGATTCTGTGTGTTATGCTGGTAGCAGCTAATAATGTAGCCTCGAGCCGCTAGCCTCAGGTCTGGTAAGCTCACTTCTTTCTATCTCCACACCCCCAGATTTTTTTCATTTTCAGATTCGTGGTCTTCAGACCCAACCGACACTGACTCAAGTGACATCACTTGAGGCAATTTATCAGATTTCGTGCAGCTCTCTCTGGATCCACAAAAGGCTTTATACAGCTTTTTTCAAACATGCAGTGCTACTCCCCAAAAGAGTTGTATGCAGACTTTAATCTGTGTTCCCCTTTAAGATAGCTTCTAAGATTGAAGAATTGTTAAGAATAGGAGGAGGACTTAAAGAAAGCTTAGGGGTTTCTTCAGCAGAGAAGAAAATGGCTGCTTGAAGTGAAAGCAGGGATAAACATCTCTAAACTCTACATGCATTTAATCTGCTACAGAGTGGATCATACAGGGACGGACTTTTTGTTCCATTCTGTTTTTAGACCATTTCTTTCAGGTTTATCAAATCTGTCTGTTGCTCTGGAGATGCTGGGTAAATTTGGTATTACCATCGGTACAGCCCTGATGTTTGCCTACACTGCAGAGCTCTACCCAACAGGGCTCAGAAACACAGCAACAGGGATATGCACTACTTTTTCCAGAGTGGGCAGCTGCATTGCACCTTTTTTGTTACAGCTGAGTGAGTAAACTGGTCTTAAATAGCAATTATTAACACTTGTTTAACATGGATTTATCTAAGCACATTGACAGATTTTAGTGGATAAGCATGTGATTTAACCTATGTGTAGTTTGGATGCTCTGTACACACTGATGAATTCACATACTGTAAATGCACATACGCAGGACCCAGAACTCTAACTCATCCTAATTTTCCCTTTCCCCCTACAGGTGTATACTTTAAGTACCTGCCTTATATTACAATGGGGACTCTGGCTGTTGTGTCTGCCTTTGTCACTCTCTTCCTACCAGAGAGTTTTGGACGACCTCTACCTGAAACGATTCAACAGATGCATAAAAGAGAAAGGTGGGTTCCTTAAGGAACGTCCTTAAGCACATGGATGTGGATTTTAAATTTTAAAGAGTTCATAGGTTTGAATGTAGCTCAATCTTATAAGATTTTGAGCAAAAAGCTATTTTAAGAATAAAGTGATCATTTTGAGAAGTTACAACTGTTCAAGTAAGATGCTGTGTTTTGAGACCAACAACCAAAATGCTGTAGTTAGTCCTCATATGGACTGGCTTCCTGTCCTGGATTTTGCCCAGTTTATGTTAGGATAGTGGTATTTCTTTGAATAACTACCAAAGTTATTGTGCTTAAACCATCAAACCTTTTAGTGTGTGGCTGAGGTTTTTTCCCCCAGATAGACCTGCCTCATACTAGGTGTTCAATAGTAATAATATAATAATATAAATAATATAATAATATAACCACCAAAACCAATCCCCCTCATCATCATCATCATTATCATTATCATTATGACTCAGAGGATGTGATAACAGTGGCATCAGTCTTTGCAGTGAACGTACCTGTTCATGACGATGATGATGAAGTTGGTAGCAGTGAAAGAATATTCAAACATTGCAGCTTTTTCAGGTTTCTTCTATGCTGAGCACTAAACCAAGTGATGGTTTGTTTGTCTTTTGTCCCAACAGCATAAAGTGCCCGTTCGTCACTACAAAAGAACATTCAAAACCTGTGGTGCTTTTCGAAAGTCATCTCTGATTGTCTAAAAAAAATTACTTACATGAAGGCGTTATTAATAAATTTTGTTATCATTCCTATTGTTTACTGTTCTTACAATTCAAAATTTCTATCAGAAAATTTCAATCAGGGCATTCAATGACATTGCATGACCTTTTTGTAAGAAGTGAAATTAAATGAATTAAAGCTTGACCATTTTGGAGTAAATTAAATTGTGCTTGCAGTCTGTGCATGGTATCTCAAATCACAAAGATGTATACAAAAAATTCAGAAGAAACTGAAATATGAAATATGCAAGTGTTAAATGTGAAGCCAAAGGTGCAGTTGTATCATAAAACCCTAAAATGGCTACAATTGTTTGTACAACTCTGACAACAATTGGTTACACTTTTCATTTCACAGAAAACATATTTTAAGGCACCATTATATTGTTTGAATAACTGTCATGTTCCTTGGTCCTGTTGAAGTCATTTCACAAATCCAGTGACAACGTGGACAGAGACATGACGTTTGTCCAGTTGCTCGCCTCCAGCCGGATATCAGTGTTGCTCCTTGTTCATGGGACAGCCGGAGACTTCCTTTCAGCAGCGTTTTCCTTTTCTTCAGTGTGTGTGAGTGTGTAAGGTGTCTTCTTACAACATCTAGAGTAAAAAACAAAACAGTGATACGGTTACGGTAATGATTCACAGAACACAGACCCAGAACAGTGCTGTCCAGGCCTGTTTTTAAACTTAATGTAGGTGAACCACAAGCCGGGCCCAAAAGAGGAGGGAGAGCATGTATAATATGCCGTGCCTACTTTTAAATATCTAATGAAGTGGCACCTAGTATACATACTCATGAATAAACCAATGCTCACCCTTCACTATACACCTCACACAGTTTTGTGGAAACTGGGCTAGTGCAGGAACACTAAGTACTGACAAAGTCACTGAATGACACCAAGTTAAAATTCAATAAAAGTACAATCTTTTTGAATAACTTACAGCAAGTAATATGTCTAAAACATCTATTGCATGCAAGATGTTGTATATGCATTGCAATATACTTTACATGTTGAGTTAAATATTCATACTTGTGCCATGTACTTATGCTTATTTGCTTTCTGGTGGAAAGTTAGATGAGAAGATCGATACCATTCTCATATCTGTCCTTTAAATATGACGCTACAGCCATCAGCCTGTTAGCTTAGCTTAGCACAGCACAAAGACTGGAAACAGCTAGCCTGGCTCTGTCGGAAGGCAACAAAATCCACCTACCAGCACATCTTAAACTCACTTAACACTGTACATCTTGTTTGTTTAATACGTACAAAAAGTGTGTAGTGTGTTGTTTACCTTTTTCTGGTTACGCGTAATTGTGGCTGTGGTGGGTATATATTTCATAGTAGCTGAAAGAAATGGTTCTGGTGACTGGTGGGTGAAAGCCTGAGTGCAGATATGAGGCAGTGTTTGGATTTTAGGCTGCCAGAAGTCACTTATTGAGAAACTTCAACTTCTCATCTTTTTACAGTCAGTTAAGCTGGACTGTTAAACAGTCAAAGGGCAGATGTTTTTGCGCTTGTGTGTGAACATACAGTAAAGTTAATCATTTTAAATCTAGCTCAAATCTCACACAAAATAAACAGATTTGTGTATTTTATAAAGAAAAATCTTAGCGTTTTTTTTGTCCTGCATCATCATCATTATTATTATTATTATTATTACTATTATTTATTTATTTAGTAGGTACTTTTGTCCAAAGTGACGTACAAATTAGGTGCGTGGTGGACAACATAATGTGTTTTCTATCAAGTAAAACTAAGGAAAAAACAGTGCTAAATTAAAATGAAAATGAAAACAGAACATTGTGATTAACTAAAACAGAAATAAAACTCTCATCTACATGTAAAACTAAAGTAAAAAAAAAAATTTAAAATTCAAGATTATAATTCTTAATGACAGTAGAAAATGAAACTATCAAACCCAGACAAACTTACTGAAACTAAGCACAAATCAACATAAAAATTGACTGTACAACTGTACAAAAATTTAAACTCATGACCAATACAAATCTATAATAACGCTATAATAACGTCATGACAGGCAGGTGTAGTCTTACCCGGGGAAGTGCTGCATGTGAGTGATGGTGTCAGGCAGAGGCATTCCATAGCTCTCAGGCAGCAGGAGGCTCAGCAACCCAGACAGAACTGTAAGGGATCCCATGAGGATGTAAGGCAGTGAAATGGAATAGCTTCCTGTGGCAACACATCAAAGGAGGAGATGGTGAAAAACAACCCTTGTTACAATGGTAGCGTAGAGCAGTTAAAAACAGAAAGACGAAAGTTGGAGAGAGTGGTTTGATGTGGCTGCATCAGTAATTTAAATCCAATGCACTAAATCTTAAAAGGAACTTCTAAATTTTAACTGAACGCTTTGGGATTTTCAGTGGACTGCTCGATCCAATCTGAGTGCTAATCAAGCCTGCTTTTATGTTTTTGTGCTAGAAAGTTTTGTACTCATTTTATTTCTGTAGAGGCACCAGCTTGTTGTTAGTCTCTTGTTTCTAACAGTGTTTAGTGCAAGTCAGTTGGGAGAGAAACATCTTTTCTTAACAGTGCATCCATTTACTTCCATGCATGGGAAAATTTAAGTAGTGACAAATCAGATAAATAGCCCCTTTTAATCAAAAAGTTCCAAGTACTATGGAAACAGAGGAACTAAACTAAAAGTGTCTTATGCGCATTGCTGTTTGCGTTTCCACCGCAGCTGAAGAACAGTGAAGATTGGGCAAATTAGATTCATGGGGGATTAAAAGACAATGATGGCGTTTGACTGCTGTGTCAAAATAGGCCAATAAAAACTATTAAATCTGGAAGAACCTCTCAGTAAATTGGCAAGCCATGATGATGATGATATGGTGAACAGAATATTCATTTAGCATTTTTCTTTAATTTCAGTATCATATTTAAACTCTAAATTCATTCAGATTAAGGTATTTTAATTCTTATGTCAATCAAGTGCTCTTCCCCCTCTGGAGGGGACAAATTATCTGTACATGACTGGTACGTCTGGACCCCTCATGAATTTTGTTTGTACACTAAGGATGCTTGCCTAAATACAACCAAGCTCGCACTTATCCCACAGTGATCAACAGACAGCTCATTAAGATGAGTGACAGGGCATGAACTTACTGTACTTTAAGCAGAGGGAATAACATTCTTACTTAAGTAAATGAAGTATGGGGCAATGATGCTGCCTATTCTGGAGGCCATGGAGCAGGTGCCCACAGCCGTATTCCTCAGTACGGTTGGGTAGAGTTCTGCCGTGTATGCATACACGATAGCAAATGCTGTCGTCACTGCAAACTTCCCCATCATCTCAAGTGTTATCGCTAGAGAAATCAGGTCTATGGGGAATAAAGCATTAGATTGTTAGAGGTTACATGTGAGTTATTTCTTAAAAAACCTGAACATTCAAACGAAAATTCAAACAAATTCTGCTTGGTGGATTGAAATGCAAATGTCTCAAGTTAAAGGGTATATCTGCATGTCTGTATCTGCTTACATGTGAGCATGCAGTGATATATAATGATCTTACATAAACTAACAAACGAGAGAATGGCAGAAATCAAGGCTATATTAAACTAGTGCTAAAAAGTTGCCCACTGAAGCGTCATACTTGCTGGTATGAGCTGTATGAAGAGTAGAAACAATCCACCCATAAAGAGGGTCAAGAAAAGACTCAGTCGCCTGGAACACCAGCGGAACATAACCCATGACAAAGTGTAGGCTGGCATCTCTACCACAGCCGACAGGAAACAGTTGAAGTACGCGTTGCCGTGAAGGTTCGCTGTGTTCAGGGAAAGGGCAAAGTAGGCGATGGTCACGGTGTTCCTGTAGGGATAATTGTTATGCACAAACATCAAACTAGAAGATGTTTATTATCCTGTGTAGCTCTGTGGCATGACAGTGTAGTCAGAAACATAATGAAACTTGAGTCCACAACTCGTTTTATCAGTGTTTCCTGTCTAGAAATCTATCGTACGGTAAATGTATGTGGATATATAAAATTGGGGTGAATCAAATTTGGATTAGAGGGACAGACTTTCACACTTGGGCACTGACACCTTGTTGACACTTTTGCTGAAGTAGCTGAATGGCGTGGGTCAAAAATGTGTGGTGCAAACCCACTGATGATGCTATCACAATGGCTGTCAACAAAGTGCCACCTCCGGTAAGTGTGTGAAGTGTGGTATCCTGATAAAGCAAAGCTCAATCTGGTGATTATCTCAGTTCATAAAGCACCTATAATCAATGTTTTGTCATGATCCTAAGGACTCTGGTGTGGACTGGTGTGGTGTTTTTGGTCTTGTTGTTTCCTGTTTTATTTTGTAATTACTGTTCTTGTTTCCTTGTGTGCTTTTTACTTCCTGTCTTTGTTCCTTTTCCTGTCTATTTTCCCCAGTCACCTGTGCCCCATTACCAATCAGCTCCCTCTCTATATATACTGGTCCTCTGCCTTTGTTCTCTGTGGTGTTGTTGTGTGTGGTTGTTCTTGATGATGGTGGTGATCTCTTCGCGTCGTGTTCCTGGTGTTTCCTTGCTTATCAGTCCCTGAGTTTTTTTGTGAGTTTATTTTGGAGTTAATAAATCTTTGCACTTATTCAGCCTCCTCGCCTGTCTGCATTTGGGTCCTCTCCCTGCTGCCTAGATGGCTCATCGTGACATGTTTGATATTTTAACAATGGATCAAATTACTGTGCAATGTGAAAGGGGTCACTCTGAAAAACCCACTCTCATAGCATCGTTTTTAGCTGCAGCAGGCAGCTGTTCTCAGCAAAAAAGCTCTAAAAACTCACTGTACACTACCAGACAGACAAAGTAAGCGACTAGCTGGTGAATATAGTGGAGCATTTAGCAGCTAAAGAGCCAGATATTTCCCTCAGCAGTTGGTGGACAGCAAAACAGAGCTAAAAGGAGAGTGAATATTGGACTTCCATTCATCAGGTCGACACAAGCATAACTCTAAATGAATCATTACGTTGCTACAAATCTGTTGGATGTGTGAATAGGTAACAAGTTCGCCAACCTCACAGTTAAAGGTGGTGCAAACTGGTCAACAAGGAGGGTTTCAAGTGTCCCAATGTCAGGTTGAGAAGAGAAGTCCAGCCTCTTCGGTGAGACCTCTTGAGCTCACCGTGTCAGTGGTGAAAGTCCAAAAACATTCTCTTCAGAGGTAGTTTTTGTCTCTGATACAACAGTTTTCAATTGTCAACAATTAAGAAATTTAACAAAAAACCTTTTGTGAAATTTTTAGAAACTGGTGCAGAGAATAAAAGGAGGAAAATCTGGGTACAGCAGAAGCGTGGCTCAATTAATAATGAAAAGTTATTTGCAGAAGAGGCAGAAATATCACAAGGAGAGAGATTTATAAGGCAGTTAATTGTACTAAATGAATAAAAATCTTAAGCTGTGTTGACAGACATATCAGAAAAACATTTGGCTTTTGCATCCTTGATTTTTTTTGACTGTATAAAGTTAGTAAGTCCTTCAACATGCAAGCTTATCCACTTGCTATGATTAACTCTTATTTTCTCTAAAAGACTAAATGGAACTGTTTCTAAATCAAACAAAAATCAAACTGCATGTGTTTCCAGACTCAGCAAGGAAGTGAGAACAGGAAAAATACAGGCATACTGTGCAGTTACATAAAACCTGATTTTGATCTTAGTTGCATGTTTCACAGCACCTGACAGGTCATTATTTGTTGTTAGTGAAATGGGCTGACATGTGGTCGAAGGTGATGCATTAACAGGCTGAAACTGTGTGTGCATGTACATTATGTGCGTTTGTAGAAAGGGTAACAGCGTGTGTACGGTATATGTGTGTGCTTAGGTGTGTGTATTTGTGCGTGCAGGGTCACTGTACTGAATGTGGAGGTCAGATGAGACAGCAGGGACTCACCAGACCAGCCACAGCGTGACAGAGATCCAGCGGATGTTTCGAGAACGAAGCAGGTCACAGATGTTATGGGGCTTCTTGCTCTCAGATTGAAGTTCTTTCTGTGGGGCAGCACGTGGAACAACAAACACTTAACGAGCAGAGCCATCAGTCTGGAAATCATTTCATTAGCGAGAAGCTGAATGCATGACCACTTGCTGAGTGAACACATGCATGTGCACGTGTTCACATATAGTATCCAAACACCAGGATCAGGATTAATGGGGGCAAAAGTTCAATGTGCAATGGAAAATTGAGGGGGGTAATAATTAGGAGTAGAGTTAGACCGATAAATCAGCAATTTAGCTTGTTGCAGATTTATTGGTGTCGGTGTATATGTTAGCTGATAAGTAACAAGAAATTGCAAAAATGCCAAACTAGGTTTAAGGTCATTTTAAAACAGTGTCACCATTATATAGTTTGTCCAGCAGAGAACATTAAGTTCGCTGGTTTATTTCTACACTGTAAAATGTCCCGATTGGTATCTACCTTTGGTCACAATTCTTTAAAAAAAAACAAATCAGCATGTAGCAGTACAAAAATGACCAACCCCTCACAAGCCACTGCATTATGGACTGGTTTGGCATACAGAAGGAAAACACCATTTCCTCCAGTGTGAGCAAGAGGCAAAACAAAGGTTAGTGGTACAAAAGGAGGAGTGCAGGACAACATGCATCTACACAGAGGAAGGAAGTCTTGAATGTGGCAGTTTTGTATGTAGGAGAAAGTTCACAGGTCAAAGGTCATGTGTCAGAGAGGCCAGCTGGATGGAAGAATGAAATGCACAGAAAGATGCATTTTTACAGTTAGTTTAAAACAATCTGCTCTCTTAATGGATGAGCAGCACTGAGTTTCTCAATGTATGGCTGCTTTATAATTATGACAGACAACACTCCTAAATTTCCATCAGAAAAAGCAAAAGATCTTGATCTTGAGCATTGAGCACCTTTACTGTAGTAAACAGCCTGAACAAGTCTCAAACTGATTTTTGCTATTTTTTCTTGGGGTGTCAGTAGCTCCACACAACATATGTGAACAAATAATCACTTAATTTAAGTTGCAAGTAAACAAACATTAAAGCTGTCCAAATCTACTATACAGCAATATAACTACCCATACAAGATTTCTTTCACTCATAAAAAAATCCCGTCTTGCGGTTGAAAGTTGGATATTTATGCTAATTATTCCAGTAACAGACAGCAATCTGTTGGATAAATCTTGGCAAAGTCTCTATCAGCTGCCAGCCAGATTGGTGTTCACTAATGTGTAGAACAGTAAATAATTATATCACACTGGGCAGTGAACCCTAAAAGGTTCATTCCCACTCCCCCTCTGGGAGGTAAACAAGCCAAGTGAAAGCTGATCTACAAGAAAACCGGAATCAGCTGGGAAACGGGTATGAAGTTGTTAATGGTTGAAGTATTGTGTTTTCTGTAGAAGAGAAAGCCAAATTTATTGTCATTCCCCAGTGGCTTTGGTCCAATTCTGACTCTTCCAGTACCATGCTGGTTGAAATGAATGAACAAATATCACATTTCCTATTCTCAGTAACATATTGAACTTACATGATAACTCTTCCTCAGCCTGTCAGCACAGCTTAATAAAACTGAACTTATTTACATTATCAACACTACATTACCCAACATCTGTGTTTAAAACTTTTTTTTTGTTTTTGCTTATTTTGTATAGTTAGTTATAGATTTGGGTTGGTGTTCCCATGACTGTCTGAGCCCTTGACTGATGTAGGTCTTTCGAGCTTTGTCTGTAAACCTATGGTGATTTTCATCGAGCAGGAGAGCCAGGAATCATCTTCAAGTATGTGCGGTCGAACGGAGTTTCAGCAGAAGGTAAGTCACTTTAAAGCTAAAGTCACATTTACAAGAAAATCTGACAAAGGGAGGCACATTTGCCCTCTCAAAAATATGTTAAAAGAATAATATGTCGTGATTTTCTATAGAGTAAAATACAAACAATTCCAAGATTAACTCAAATAAGAAGCTATCTGTAAAGAGATTTAACTCCCTCTCTCATCCTCCCTTACCCCGATCACTTCAACAACCTGTGCACCTGTATATTGACTGTATTGTACATCTACATATGGTTGCTACAAGAGTCAGGAAAGTGCCCAGCACCTTGGTGTTTATGCACTTAACAAAAGCAAGTTTTTCAGTGAGATCTCACCTGTAAAGGACCAAAGATGACCGGCGGGGGCTCAATATTGTTCCTCTTAGCAGCATCTCTCATTATGGCCTCAGCCTCTCCTACTCTTCCCTGAGAGAGCAGCCACCGAGGAGACTCTGGGATGAACCTGCCTCAGAGGACACAGAGAGAGACAGAGGTTCAAATCCCCCACCTGTTGTGGGTATTAGACCAGCAATACATAGCGGTGCAATCAATGCATATTTATTTATTCATATGAACATTTTTGCAGATCATAACTTTAAAATGCAACTAATGATTATTTTTTATTAGCAATTAATGTGCCGAATATTATATTTGTTTAGTATATAAATTGTAAAAAATAAAAGTAGTGAAAAATGTCCATCACAAGATTTCAGGAATACAAGAGTATGTCTTCAAATTACTTGTTTTGACTGACCAACAACCCAAAAAATAATCACTTTACTATCAAAGAAGGCTGAGAAAATCTGCAAACATTCACATTTGAGAAGCTGGGACCATTTAATTTTTGGCATTTTTGTTTAAAATATGACTTAAAATGTCAAAATAGATGCCAATTAATTGATTAATCGATTCTGTTTATGAACTAACCGATTAATTGACTAATCGTTTCAGCTCTAAAATAGTGCAAAACAATCTAGTTATTTTTGCAAGAATAATGCCAATTGATTGATTGATTGACGACCAAAACGGATAATGTTATCCGTGGCCAGATGTTAAAAGGTACTGATAAAATCTGATAAAAATCACATATGACAAGAGATGAGAATGATGAATAAACTGGAACACTCAGCCTGAATCTGTCTACTGAAAGCACTGTTACACATGTCTGCATTGCAGAAAAAAAAATTCTCAACATTATGAAATCAGTTGACTAGATGGCCAAATATGTAACATCAACTATTTTAAAGAAAAACACACACACACACACCTACCACCAGAAAGGCACATAGAGGAAGCCAGGCAGGGTGAGGCCTAGGAGCAGCATCCTCCAGTCTCTGATGAAGAAAGCAAAGAGCGGCAGCAGCATGTAGCCCCCACCGAAGAAAAGACTCACACCCGCTGTGGAGAATATTGTCCGAACACGTGGGCCTAATATCTCTGTTCCTAAGCACAAGAGAAAAGGAGGGAAACTCAAAACACAAAGAATGAATTACACCGTCTTTTGCATTATCTTGAACAAGTTAGCGACTAAATACAACTGAGAATCAATGAATAGAAGTGAATAAAAGTACCTAGCACAAACGCAGCCACATAATTGGAGATTTGTCCCATCCCTACAACAAAGAACATGGCGCAGAACACGGGCCAGGACGGAGAGAAGACCTGGATGAATGTGAACATTGTCTGGATTGCCATGGTAACAAACAACACTATTTTTCTCCCATACCTGAAAATGATACAAAGCACAGGTAAATGACGAAGTAGGCATGCTGTGTATATGGGAACCAGCCTAACCTAACATTTACTGTACAGTGTGGTTCACTCTCACTGCTCTCGTTAACCTCGTTTCCAGCAGCAGGCAGCTGTTTTCACCTACTGTACACTACCTGTCCAGCACCAAACGGCAGACAAAGTTAGTGACAAGCTGGTGAAGAAAGTCAAACATCAAGCAGTTAGGAGGAGTTAGTTGAGACATAACCAGAGCTGACTCCAAATGGATAATGTCTGCTGAAGGTATGAGTAGGTGATTGTTTGTTAGCACATTAGCCATATTAGCTATATCAGTTATACAAGATGATATTATGTTAAGCATGTGTGGGGGTTTTTTAAAAAGCAGCCAAAAATCATTGAATGCAGACTTTAAAACAATTTTGCTCCATTTTTGGGCAGAGCTTTAAAGAGTAGCCACTCCACCGGTTTAGTGTCACATTCCTATAACATTGTCAGGCTCACAATGGACAGTTTAAAAAAAAAAAAAGGGATCAAAATTGATGCAGCAGAACCAGAGATATCGTCTTTTTCATTGCATGCATGCTTCTTCGCCAACATTACCCACAATGCAACTCCATCGCTGAACAGTTCGCTTGGAGATTTGGATGTGTTATTGCTAGTAGCAGCTAATGTAACCTCAAGCAGAGATGAGGAGAGGGTTACAGAAGTCTGGTAAGCTCTCTTCTTTCTAACTCCACACCCCCAGATCTCTTTCATTTTTTAAACTTGTAGTCTTCAGACCCAACCGTCGCTGACTCACGTGACATCACTTGAGGCAATTTGTCAGATTTCACGCAGCTCTGAGACAAAGAGTCTTTGCTTTGTTTTCAGTTCTTGTTGCAAAGCCTTTTTCAGCCATCCCCATTCTTATTTCTGGAGTGCTGAGTTGTACCTGAAGACAAAATCTTAACATTTAAATCATTAAAAGATCTATTCATTGACAGTGTTAAAGACTTGTTGCCATGTTGAGATCTGAAAGAGAGCATGGAGTTGGAGGTTAAAGAGGACATGCTGAACTTGGGCACTTGTACAGATTAGCCTACCACATGCATGGACTTTTGTTTTGGCAGAAAACTAGGAGTGTGTTGACTGACGTGCGTTCTGAAAAAAAGAAACTAAAGTTCGTCTTTTGTCCACAACCTGTCAGAGAGCTGTCCCGAAACGAAGGAGCCAGTGAGAACTCCACAGAAGAAGAGAGAAGAAGTCAGCGGATTCTTCCACCTGTCGTCACACACCAGGTCCCACTGCAAAACACACACACAGTTATGCACCAAGGTCAGAGTCTACATCAAGTATACAAAAAGTGTTGAATCCTGAAGTTGCAATTTCTTAGCAAGAAAAACAGTCCACACAGTACCACAGTTGTAATAAATATATATCTAAAAGTACAAAACTATACGGGAAGAAAGAATAATAATTTAGAAATGCAATAAATAATCACAACAAGTATCATAGTTATGACAAAATATATATCTTGTTCGCTTTTATTGAGACTTTTCAACTTCATTTTTACTCACTTGTATGGTATTTTTTAAGGCCTAATTTTCTGGTGTTGTTTCACTGGATATTGAAAGGTGTCTTCATTATTATGCTCTAATGTTGAGGGTGGACAAAATATATGAAACACCTGTGTTAACACATGCAAAGAAAAAACGTTTCCAATGGGTGATATCTGCAAATATTCAGGCAGTTCTTTTGAATATCTGGAAAATATCTCGCGACTTGCAGTCAAGGATATTCACAGTGAGTAAATAAAACCAACCCATCTCACTCAAATCATACCTGACAGCTATTTGACACATTTATAAGTAGCCTGTGTCATGAAGTTGTATGCGTTTTTAAGTGACTTAAGGCTGTAGTAAGTTAACGTAACACTAGCAATATAAATTAATTCCCCCTCATCATCGGAGCAGCTGCATCCTCCTCTAAATTTAGGAACAGCGCAGGTACACTAACCTCAGATACGATGGTAGAAATGTACACGCTCCGGTCGTACTCCCACCCGTCCAAGCAGCCTTCTGTTGCCACATTAGACATGTTGACATCAACGCCGGGCAGCAAGCCTCTCTCCGAGAAGCTCAGTATATCTTCAAGCTTGTACCTGGTGCACTTGCTGGGCACCAAAGCGCCGCTGTGGCTCTCCTCCTCCAGCGGGATGCTGCTGTTCTTCCATGCGGCGGTGAGGTTGACGTGCGCGGAGATGAGGCAGCGGTGGGGCGGCGTGTCGGCGAGGAACACGATGGACAGGCCGGTGAAACCGTTAGGGATGATGCTCACACAGAGGAGAAAAAACACCTGCTGCTGGAAACGTCCCCATTCTCCGAGGAAGGCGATTGCAGCTTCATAGTCGGTCATGTTGTTTGTGGTTGCTATACGCTCCGGGCGCACAAAGTGGGGCAGAGTTAAAAGCAGACACGGATGAGGGACTTTGGAGAGGGCATTTGAAAACCAGTAGTTTTGCTACAAAACCATCCCACCCACCCTGAATTAACCGATCTGTAAAGGAACAACCCGCGATCCAAAACAGGCTGAACCAAAACACAGGAATCAAGTCTTCTATCACTCCCGAAATGATTAACTGGACTGCAGTTCACATTGTAATCGGAACACTGATTTTACGACAGTTCACACAATCATAAAATGTGTCAACATGCCTTTAAGACGGTTTAAGGTTTGGTTACATCAGTACAACAGACAATAAATCAATGCAGTTGAGAAACACATATGATGTTCATGTAGGTCAATGTCGAAATATAATATATTTAACTAACAATCACAAGCTATTGACCTTGTGTCTATATATTGGCCTAATTAAATTAGCTAAGTTAGTGTGATAATACTAGTTTATCAGTTTATTCATACAAATTGGAACAAAATTGAATCATTACAATCTGCATACTTCATATGCAGTACATTATGGTGGGGAAGCCACACTATATATCCAGTGTCTGCTTATATTTTCCATTAGTGATCCCTTTACATCTAATGTGATGTAAAGGCAGCAACATTTCAACTCCCCCATATTTTCCCCTCCACCACTGAATTCTAAATAATACAAAATAAATATGAATTAGATCAAATTTGGTTCAGTAGCCTCCTATGAACTGGTATGAGATCACTTCTCTACCATCAGCCATGCAAAATTAAACATACCTGCATCACCATACAGGTATGTTTTGAAGCTCCAGCTGGAGATGCAAGAGTTTTAATCCAGACGGCTGTAAGAAAGAGAGTGCGGCAGGGACGGTCCTTCTCGCCTACAATACCAGTGACTTGTCATTTTCTACATTCCCTACTTTGTACCTTAAAGACTTAGATGCGCTCCGTACTCTTTTATCTCTGTGATGACAACAATGACAAATTATCTTTGGTCCAAGGTCAGAATATAAAGCACAGTACTTTGCTTTGTTACAACTCCTTAAAGATCCCCTGTCTCCCTTCCCAGAATAGCAGACACTTTTGTTTGGCCTGTCCAGCGCCTCTCTACCTCACACACGTGTCACAGGAAAGAGCCATAACCTTGAACACTGTCGTCATTTCCTCAGCAGCTGATTTTATGATATGTTAAAAGAATAGCTTGACATTTTGGGAGATACGCTAGATGAGAAGGTGGATACCGCTCTCAGGTCTGTCTGGTAAATATTAGTGAGTCTACAGTCAGCAGCCGGTTAGCTTAGCTTAGCACAAAGACTGGAAACAGGGGGAAACAGCTAGCCTAGCTCTGTCCAACACTAACAAAATACACCCTCTAAAGCTCACTAATTAACATGTATTTCTTGTTTGTTTAATCAGCCATGTGTTGGACTATTTCTAGGCTCGGAGCAGTTGCCAGGCAACCAGCAGAGACTCCACGAAGTTACTGCTCTCAGCCGAAAAATAGTCTGACACACAACCCCCCATAAAACAGCAAGTTTTCTGTTTAACACTTTGGTTTTTGTAGAGATTAACCAAATGAGTATAAACATGTTAATCAGTGAGCTTTAGAGGTGCTGGTTCTCTCTTCAGGGCATTTCAGTTTCAATCCAATTTCATTTCAAAGTAAGAAGATAAAGTGTGTCTACAGTGAAGTATATGATTGGATGATTTTTTATCCATATCTCTAAATAAAATAACAATGGTATTTACAGTGAAAGACAAAAATTAAAACAATGCCTCAATCTTAGGTACACCGCCACACACACACACACACACACACACACACCAAACAGAAATCAAAAACAATGCCAGACAGAAACCCCTCATATTTATATACATACAAACATTACATACTTGCATTCAAGTGCTCTTATTACATGTCACTTTCACTCAGTGATTAAAGCCATGTAAACCAAGACCTTTGCAGTGTCAGACAACTATAACCTGGTGTTGATGGCAAATATTTTACATGTTGTGAAAGCCCAAGTTAATGATAATGTAGACTGAGGGATGTGCTGTCTCCTGCATTGTAAACAAAGCAGATATAATAAGCAGATATTGGGGCATTTTACTTTATATATACCTTCAGTGATATTAGATATATAATAAAAATGAAAATGAAAACTTCAGTAGTTGATAAATAGACAGATAGTAGTAGTAAAAACACCACCTTGACCATCTAAAATATGTATAAAAGACTTGTCAAATCAGTGTTTTGGGACTGCTTTAAAATGAAACAACTACAGATAAAGTGTTTTTCCTGCAATAAATTAGCATATAGGTCAGATAAATATATCTCCACCTGATGACTTGTATTTGCCTTGCTACAGTGCTCTTGAGAAAGACACTTGCTTTTTTGTGCATGGAGAAATCCACTCTTAACTTGGTTTAGGGGTAAACTACTGTTGGATTGTCACGTGATTATCATAACTTGGTTAGAATAAATAATTTAAGCTCATTATCCACTTATGTGAAACCCGGTTTAGATACAGTCACTAACTTACTCCAGTAGCATGTGAGAATCTTTAGTATTGGTTTACATCTGTAGACTTTTGACGAGTTGTTCCTGAAAGCCATTCGGTGCCTTCACTGATAAAAGACAACAGATGACCATGACCTGATCAACATTTGCATCCTTTAGCTCAGTTGAAACATTCCTGATTAACTTCCTGAAAGGTAGTTCATGCAAGTACTGATTAAACTGATTAATAGTGTCATTCTGTAGCCTGAAGAGGAGCGCCTGTATTTACCAGTGATGTAGCACAGTAGACCAAAATCCATAATAAATTCAGGAAATATACATGTGAATATCAGTATACACGATAAGCATGTAATGAACATATTTATGCAACAGACTAAAATGGGTTACTGTAAAACTAAGGGTAGGTTTTTCTAAATAAGCCTTTTAGCAGTTTTTTCAAAATGTAGTTAAATGAACATATCTATCATACAATTCAAAGCCTACATACCGGATTGCTCCAATTTCTTCTGAACTTTACATAAAGGCCTCTTGCCTCTGCAGTGTGGCTTAAAAATAGTCCAGTGGGAGTCTTAATGCTACTTAGCAACATTTAGAGTACAGGCACGTGCACGTCTTTGGGGTATTTAAAAGTGTGGAATGCTCTTTAGAGAAAATACCACTTTGACCACAGTGGTGCGGGGGCTGGGTGGATAGATTGGCCACTCTGAAGCTTTTGATCATTTTTCTTTCAGTTAATTAAATAAATCAGTGAGTGAGAGGTCTCTCATTCGCTAAGCTCAGATAAATTGTTTCCCTGTCTGCTCATAAACTGAGAGACAGTGGATCCAGCGGTCTTAAGTCACTCTGGGATGAAAAAGTTATTCCCTTGAAAGAAGGTTTAATACTCTTGCAGGACTGGAAACTGAAGTTTTTCAATTGTGACACCATCCCACCGAGGGACCAGCTTGCTCTGCCCCACAGAGAGCTCAACCCTACCACTCTGGTACTAAGCAGAAGACTTTAAGAGGGATACAACGTCTCGTACTCTGAAGAATATCAGAGGATTTTTTTTCTCCCTCAAGAGCAGGGAGGTATTTTTTTTTTTATAAAGAATGGGAGATTATGATGAAGACACTGCATTCCTCGGACAGACCGGTCGTTATTTCTGGACCACATTCTTCCTCCTGAACACAGTTTTTGTCTCAACTGGATTCAACGGCCTTTACATAGTCTTTATTGGGGCAGCTCCGAAACACCACTGTCTCATTCCAGACGTTAACTTGACTGAGGAGTGGAGAAATGCCATCATTCCCTTCACGATAGTGGGTGGCGAGGAGGTGCAGAGCCAGTGCAGCAGATATAGGCTGGATGTGGTGAGAAATCTCTCCGCTGAAGGATATATTCCTGGAAGGGATGTCAACCTCACTAACCTGGAGCAGGAGGGATGTTTAGATGGATGGAACTACAGCAAAGAGATCTACCAATCCAACATAGTCACTGAGGTCAGTGTGAATGTGCACATGTGTGTGTTTTCTCTGTGAGTTGTTAGTTATGGGAAATTTCAATTCTGAAAGTTTTCAGTTTATCTTTTTGTTTGACATATGTGTGTAATTCACGTCTTTTCACAGTGGGACCTTGTTTGCGACAACCAGTGGAAAGTTCCCTTTGCATCCTCGACTCTCTTTGTGGGATACCTCGTTGGATCCCTCATCTCAGGCCAGCTTTCTGACAGGTATTTCATCCTTATTTATCAGTGAAATTCCTCTAAACGCACTCAAGTCATAGTCCAATATGAACCATAAACGTACTTTATGTCTGGTGAGACATACTGTAGGTGTGTTATTTTTGTCTAAGGGGTTTTTGTCATTCATGAAATGTTGGTGAAAGTTTGGAAAATGCTTATAAAAGTAGAAAATGATTGATTAAATAAGTGAGGATTTCACACCGTAGTGAATGTTACTGGAGGCTTGGACCTGATAATCTTTGATTATAATGACAACAGCTCCATCTACTGTTGAAGTAGAGGAGTCTCCCACTTTGAACTCCCCATAAGTCTTGCAGTGATGGGTTTCCAAATATTAAAACACCTTTGTGTTTATTAAATGGTCTGGGATGACAGAAGGACATTCAGCAAGGAGTAGTGTACCGAGAAGGTCCCTCAAGGTAAATCTGTGTAATAATGATTGGATGTGGATGGTGTTATCAGATGTACTGTCTGCTAAACTTCATTATTTATAAGAATGCTCCTAAATACTTGATAAATTACTAGTTAAAACATTTTGTTTTATTTCAGCATTGTCTAGGGGTACTGGTTGTGCTTCCTGCCCATAGAAAACCAAAGGCAAGTTAGCTTGAACTAGGTGACAATCAGCTGTCAGAAGTAGTACATTAAGTGGGTGCTGTAGTTTTCTGCGAGTTGTTGTTCCGGCTCGGGGGAACCGGAGAGTTTAGACTATTTGATGTTAGTTGTGGTCAGGGTTGGGCTCTGACTGATATTAGTGTTGTGTACCTTTTGACTGTAGAAAAGCAGGGGGCTCAGGACGCAGCAGTGTGCAGCACTTGTGTGTTTAACTATTTACTTTTTCTATTTTACATCTTGTGCAGCTGTGAAAACTGTACGTCCAATGGTTGAGAAAGAGGGGAGGAGTGAGGGCCTTTGAGGTTGTAGAGCTTTTTGATCATTGTGTCACACTGATGAGTTCAAAGACTAAAATAAAGCTGCTGAAGAGTATACCCGTATGTTGCCAGCAGTTCAGGAGATTGATATATCCCCATTCATGCAAATTTACAACAGTCCTCATGTTGCTCATTTAAACTAGTCTCTCCTAACATTCCCTTTTTGAGGTCAAGCAACAAACCAGTGTGTAGTGTTTAGGTTCTGGTGTTGTAGTACTATGGCCATCTGCGAGGACTTGATTGAGAGAGAATGGTGGAGAGGTCAACAGCACAGTGTCTTGTTACGGCATTATACAATGAAACAATACATGTCACCCTTACTGTTACACAAAAGATTTGAAACAATCCCAAATACACCTGGAGATTGTTTTTACTAGCCTTCATGTAATTAATGAATCATTTTCTGCCAGTGCAACGTCAAATTTGCTTATAAAAACTATTTAACTTACCTGGAGTATAACAAAAATTACAGAAACTAGTTCACAGATCTTGAAAACATGTCTTGCATTGCAGGAAGTCACAGTTGTACCTGATCAAAAGTCATGTGACATGACGTCAACATTTTGGTTGGCTGTTCAATTAACCTAGTTGCAAAAATGTTTCAACAGTTCCAATTTAATTTGGTTTATTTAATCTGGTTACATACAGCCATGTTTCAAGGAACAAGTTATTGCTTTGGCTCTGTACTCACACAATACATGCATCAACAGTGCAGGAAATGTGGGTCTTTTTATACATACATGTAGTCTCCCAGTTTTAAGAGACAGGAAGTAATAAACCAAGTAAATAAGTTAATATATATAATATTTGGTTGGCAAAAGTAATTGACTGGCTGCAGTGTACTACTCACTGACATCAGAAGACACTTATCTTATATCTTCCCTGCTGATGCTCTGCCTGGCCTGTGCTGTAGAGCTCTTCACTTGTTGCTTGTTTAGTGGGGGTGGGGGGTTTGCCTTCAGTCTGGTCTTTAGCAAGTGAAACAAACGCTCAGCTGGATTGAAGTCAGGTGGCCAGTCATTGTCCTCAAATTAGATGTTTTAGCATAAAAAAGGAACACAGCAATCAGAAACATGTCTCTGTCATCATATTTTCTAAAAGCACCATGTCTATGAATCCCTGTCAATGATATACAATTCTTTTCCATTCAGGTTTGGGAGGAAGAAGGTTGTTTTCATCTCTCTTGCGGCCCAGTGTGTCTCGGTCCTGCTTCAGTCCTTCTCTTATTCATGGAGGATGTTCTGCATCATGTTCCTCTTTGTCGGAGCCTCCCAGATTTCCATCTATATTTCTGCATTTGTACTAGGTAATAATTGTAAAATACTCCTCATCCTATGTTTGGCAAAAATTCTTGGTGCCTGCATAAATAGAGGATTTGATTTATTTCAGTATGGCTTTTACTATCCACTGGTTTATATATTTTTAATCTCTTGCTCATCTCTAAACATTTATATTTTATTTTATCTTGGACAGGAACGGAGGTGTTAAGTAAAACTATGCGAGTGATCTTCACAACTCTCGGGGCCTTTCTTTTCTATTGCATTGGGTACATGACGCTACCCTGGATTGCATATGGCATCAGAGAATGGAGGACACTTCTTGCCGTTCTGTCCACAACTGCTGTGGTCTACATCCCACTGTGGTGGTACGTTCCTCATAACACTTACTGATTTTTTAACTAATATTTTGTGCTTGAATATAATGTCCCCATAGTCAGCATCCATGGTTAAACAAATATGAATGAATTGATTGTGCAGGTTCATCCCAGAGTCTCCTCGGTGGCTGATCACTCAGGGAAGAGTGGCGGAGGCTGAGGCCATAGTGAGAGATGCTGCAAGGAAAAATAAAGTTGAGGCACCACCAGTCATTTTTAAAGAATCTGAGGCAAGTTTTTTCTTTAATAACATCATTGTATCATTTGAATTATAAAGTCCTATAAAGTATTTTAGGCATGGAAACACTGAAAACAGTGTCTGCAGATGTGACTGTGGGAATGAAATCTCAGTGACCTTCAACATATTACAGCCAAAGACATTATTCCTGTTTCTTTACATTTTATTTGAAATTGATTTTTTTGACCCTGAAACCATTCGTTTTTTATTTGAAATTAAGCATACTTCTGTAATTTCACTGTTATGTCTAAAAAAAAAAGATGGTATATGTAATCAAGTCTGCATCAGTTGTTCCTTGGCCAAAACCTACGTTGAATCTGCTTGTAACATATTTGAGATATTCCGTGTGCAAGTCTGGAAAACGTAATCACATAAACTATCTTGTTTTCATTGGCTTTAGCTACAGGGAGTGTATCCTAGCAGGACATATACCATGCTTGATATTCTGAAATCCAAGAACATCAGATGCATCACACTGATGTGTCTCCTTTTGTGGTGAGTGTTTTTTTTCCCCCCTCATTGATATTAAATAAAGGACATCATTCACACTTTGCACAACTTTGTTAATCAATGATGAAGAAGCTATCTGTTCATATGCATATGAATGAGCGAAGTGTATTACAACAACATGTACAATGTTAATGTGCATCCCATGATGTTTATTTGATAATATAAATAACAGTGATGTGCTATTAATTTTAGTTTTCTTTTTCTTTTCTTTTCAGGATGGCAATAAACATTGGGTATTTTGGATTATCCCTAAACACCTCCAACCTGAGTGGCGACCCCTTCATGAACTGTTTTTTATCAGCTACTACTGAGGTCCCTGCCTACGTTGTTTCTACTTGTCTGCTAAGGAAATGTCCAAGAAGAGCACTTCTGTCGTCGTTCCTCGTCATTGGAGGAGGAGTTCTTCTTCTCATCCAGTTCATCCCTGATAGTAAGACTTCTTTTGTGTTACGTCTGACAGGAGTGATTTACGTAATAATAGCTTATACCGCAGCTAAAACAAAAAAAAATGGTTACAAAAAAGTGTTTACGGTGAGGTCTGACATGTTCCTGATTTTTTACAATGTTAATACAAAATGAAATCTCTATTGTATTGGGAGGAGGCACAAATCTCAGAGACAGATATCTCAGCCAAAACATCGGCATGGCTTAATATCACTAGAGGTAGGTGTGAAAATACACATTACATATTATAATACATAAAAACACGATGACAGTGTTAATATATTCTGCATCCTTGTGACCCTTGTTCAGTCATAATTCTCATTCCGTCATTCTTTCTTAAGAGGAGATTATGTTTAACCTATGGTGCAATGTATAGCTTGTCACGAGGTGCCTGGAAAGAATCTTTCCAAGACGTAGACTTTATAAAACAGGGTGTTGGTTGTGCAAGCTAAATTGATATGTCAGGCACAGTTATATCACGTATGTAAATCACTCTTTGCTGCTGATTGTGCAAATCAAATCTGTACATAGAGGGTATGGTGTGTCAGTGTCAGCCAAAACACGTTCACAGAGGAGTGGAAACGTGAGGAATATATAAGCAGCATACCCTTTTCTAGAAGAGTGATGCAATATCTGTAAAGAAATGACTGTGTGACTGATGTTTCTCTCTGTAGGCAACCAAAGAAAATTCAGACATATACTTTTCCTGTTATCATGTTTTTCCAAGTCCAAGTTCTATAATATCCTGTAATATTTATTTGTCTTTTTCAAAATGATAAAGAACCCATACTCCCCTGTAAATTATTGCATCCTCTGATCAATTAATTTGTCGGAAATGGGTTCAAGAAGGTTAATATAACGAAACGGTGCTGTCATTTTCATTCCAGTGCTTCTTTTGTTAAAGTACAAAAGATTAGGTCACAGAAAAGAAGACATTGTTCAGGCACACTTAGGCCAAGCAACATGAAAAGTTATATTTTTAAAAAAAAGTTATATTTATTTGGTCTGGCATTTTGGTTAAAACACCTACTGGTTTCGACCTCACAGGGTCTTCATCAAGGTGGAAAGGCTTTTATATAACTTGTTATGCCTATATATTTTATTTTTTGTGAACATGTGAAACTGATTGAGCACTTGGCCTGTTCATTCTTCTTTACAACATTTGGGAAATTCATTCATAAATCATTCCAAATATCTTCTCTCTCTCCTCCTCCTCAGCCCTTCAGTATGTTGCTCTGGCACTGGAAATGACCGGGAAGTTTGGCTTCACCATGGCCTTCAGCATCGTCTACATCTACACCGCCGAGATTTACCCCACTGTACTCAGGAACGTCGGCATGGGAATGTGCTCCTCTGCTGCACGCATTGGCAGTATCACAGCTCCTTATGTCATCTATTTAGGTAAGTAGAGTACATTATCTCACAAAGATACTGCATATTCGCTGCACTGATATACTGTATGTATCTAAAAGAGAAATAAAAGTCTGCATAGGACAAAATCAGTGATATGTACAAATATACTGAATGTGTATCTATATTCAAGTAAAAGGTTGTCATTTTCTAACGCAGAATTTTGCTCCTTTGTTATTTACAGGTACTTATAATAAGGTTCTGCCGTATATTCTCATGGGAAGTCTCACACTTGCCTCGTCTGTGGTGAACTTCTTCCTTCCGGAGACCCTCAATAGAGATCTCCCAGAAACAATGGAGCAGATGCAAGAATGCCAGGGGTAGGTGTATTTCACTAAGGTCACTGTAGTTCACATATTCTTCAGGTCACCATAACATTGTTAGATAAGATAAAGGCACTAACTCAGTCACATATTATTCTACTAATAGCAAGATTGGTTGACTTACTGATATGATGATGCATATCTTATTATATTATGCTGGCTCCATACTAGGCTATAGCTATCTTCAAAAACAGAGAATTTAAAAAGGAATATATTATGCCTAGTTTTAACCAGTCAAAATAAAAACGTACAGCACAATGAAAGAAAAAGAAGACGAATAGAAAATGTAAAAATGTCAACTGCCGTTTATGTAGCTGTGTTGCTTGTTTTTAAGATGGTGTTCTTTTCGATTACAGGTTGTGCAATGGACCCAAAAAGAAAAAATATGTAGAAAATGGAGGGGGCAACCCACCTATACACCGTGAGGCAAAATCGGATGTACAAACCCTTACTCCGTAGTTTTTCTCAATGGCCTTGCTTCACTTTTAAGACAGACAGACAGACGGACAGAAAGAACATTTCTCTTGCTTGAAAGTAATAATCTGAAATCTGAAAATAAAATCCAAAACATGCACAGTGGGATCCAAAAGTGACACTGCCAATAACTGTTGTTGGGTTTTTGTTTTTTGGGGTTTTTTTTTAAATCATTTTTAAAAACTCTTTATTTTTTTACTCAGTTGATGCTTGCTAATTCAAGATTTTTTTTTTTTTAATGTTGTAAAGAAGACATTTTAGACCTCAAAACTTTTGTATGAAATTGAAATACATGTATGATTGGTCTCTAATCTTTGTCACACAATACATGTAATTAAAATATGAAGATATGACCCTTCCTAATGCACAGCCCGAGTTGTGTTCATAGTTCATCTATTAACAAAAAAGCTTAGTACAAAGCATAAAGACTGGAAACAGGTGGAAACAGCTACCATGGCTGGAGAGGCTTAGTTTCTCAGTAGGCTGATAACCCTAAATGATTATATGACATGTTCAGAAGATTTTGAAGAGGGAAAAGGCGACACCTTTTGGAATAATGTGGAATCTCCATTTCCATTATAAAAATGTCGAATCAGTGCCTGGCAGAGTACATGATGTGATTACAGTATGCCATGGTAGTGGCTATAAACGTGACTACCAAACCAGATATTAACAGGAACTGGAACATTCCCAAATATTACTGTGTAAAATGAAGGCATCTGTATGAATTCTGATGTATTTCAAGCCTGTTATTTATTTATTTATTTTTTGTCTAAATTGTATTAAGAACTGAATAAAACTCCTCATTGGCTGCTGTCCAACAGGACTTTGGTCCTCTCTGACAGTTTATGGGGGACCACAAATGAGCACCTAAGCCAAAGAGTCATAACTACTTTCTACTACTTTAACTATCTTTAAACCATCTTTCAATGACAGGCTTCATTAATGTTTTACCTCAGGTTGAAAATGATTAACTTCTTTTTCAAGGATTCCTCAGATGATGTTTGTGTGCATTACATCTTCTATAATGAATATAATTTTCTGATTAGCACTGTATGTAACTGTGTAACCTCCCAGGTCAGGTGACGCTGGCATATAAAACCTGAACTCTGGCTCAAATGCATATCATAGAGCAGTAGAGCACACTCTCTCTTGTGCCAATGAGTACTGACGAAGTGTCTGCTTGTCTTGGTCCTTCTGTCCTTTTTAAAATATCAAGGATTTTTCTGAGGTAATGGGCAGCTTAAAAATTAGAGACTATGACAGCATCACATCTTTTCTTGGACCTTGGGGACCCTTTCAGATAAGGATTTTTTTAGCACTGGCCATCAGCATCCTCCCAAATGGGTTTGTTGGCATCTATATAGTTTTTGTGGGCGACACCCCACCTAACAAGTGCCATATCCCTGAAATCTACAGCATCAGTGAGATGTGGAGAAACGAGACGATCCCGTTGGAAACAGTAGATGGCATTGCAAACGCAGCTCTTGCTCAAGGCTTAACCTGGAAATTGTCAGGAACTACTCTCAAAATAAAATCATCCCAAACGTGAATGTGAATGTGAGTGAAATTCCTTTGGAGAGTTGTCTGGATGGGTGGACATACAGCAAAAAAATCTACCAGTCAACCATTGTCACAGAGGTGAGTGATAAGTCATCAATTAACTTCCCAAGATTTACAAAAAGCCTTTTTGTAACTATGTCTCATCATAATCATAATAATTGAATACATTTGCAATAAGGTAACCCCAAAGAGTGAAACGTGATAATAAAAAATCTACTAAACTAAATCTACTAATTCTAATTGCATTAACCAAACCAACTCTAAAACACACCTATTTCTCTATTTATGCATATATATATATATATATATATAAATAAAACAAAGAACTACCTACATTCACAAAGGACTGGCACGTAAGTTTAGCATATCGTTTAGCCTCCTAAAACTGTTATTTTTGGCAGTTATGTTACAGCTTGTGATGCTACAGTGACTTCCTGTTTACGAGTATTAGCTAAGACATTTCTTAGTAAGTTTTTAATAGTGCAACCCAATTTAGTAAATCACTATTTTGAAATGATGACTAAGAATTTAAGAAGGGCTTTATACACAAACTTAGTAATAGATTTACGAAAAGCTGGTGTAACCAAAATCAGATTTTTATTATGACAAGAACTGAACTGAATGAAGGGAGCATTAAAGACAGATGGACATTATTGGAAGACAGAAACAACTCAATTTGCTGCACACATTTGCTGTGAGATTTTCATGTCGCAGTCTCTCTCCGTGTACACGAATAAAAACCTTGTATTCACAAGAGACATGATTTTGACTCCTTTTAAAGAACCTGAAGTAGACTGAATTATTCTATTATCACAAGAGATAGATCCACATGAGACAGATGATATACACATTTTTACGATGTCAGTAGCTATAACTTAAAGAGTAAGAAAACGTGTTGATTTTGCAGTGGGATTTTGTATGTGAGAATGCATACAAAATTCCACTGACCACCTCTATCCATTACGTTGGTGTGCTAGTGGGAGCGTTTGGTGCATTTAGTCTTGCGTCTCTTGAGTTCATCTGCTGATATTGTTGTATACCTGTGTTTCAACTCTCCAGGTTAGTCCCAGAGTCTCCCCGCTGGCTGCTCTGTCGGGGAAGAGTGGAGGAGGCTGATTTACATAAAAAATCTAGATATTTTTTATGTAAATCATTTGACTTTTTTACTGTTTGCTGTAATTAAAGTTATTATTTTTCATATTTCTTTAGATTTACCGGGTGTGGCCGTGTTTCTCGAGATGCTGGGGAAGTTCGGCATGACATCTTCATTTTGTGTGGTGTATGCCGTCACATCAGAGCTCTTCCCCACTGTTATCAGAAATACAGCGATGGCGTGCTGTTCCATGGCTGCTCGCGTTGGAACCATCATCTCCCCCTTTATAATTTATCTGGGTAAAGCATTTGAGCATTTAGCTAGTGCCAGGGCAATTTCTCTGACCCAAACAGTAGCTGTTGTAATAGATTTAATTATTGCAGTATAGTCAATTAATTAGTCGAGCAACAGAAAATTAATCAGCAACTATTTTGAGTTTTGCGCTATCAGTTGATAATCGTTTCAGTCAAATGCCAAACATTTCCTGGTTCAGCTTCTCAAATATGACAATTAGCTGTTTTTCTTTGTCATATATGACAGTAAATTGATTATCTTAAAGTTTTAGACTGTTAGTCAGACAAAACAAGCTAACTGAAGACATTACTGTGGCCTCTAACAAATTGTGAATGCCAAAACTATTTTTTTAACATTTCATAGACTAAATCATTAATCGATTAACCAAGAAAATAATTGTTAGTTGCAGCCCTACTGCAGTAAGAAGCTCCTGGGTAGATCTCTTGTCTTGATGTCAAGATTTACTTTCCTGCTAATGGTGTTGAGACTTGACAAGGGAATAGTTTTTCAAAGTTTCTTATTTCTGTTTTATACTGTGGTTTTTATCAAAATTGCCCCTACAGTACAGATATTAGATATTTAATTTATGATTTTTCTGCTGGTCTCATGGTATGTTTTGCTTCTTTTTGCAGGATGATACTACAAGGCACTCCCATACATACTGATGGGAGGTTTAGCCATTTCTGGAGCCCTCTTGTGTCTCTTGCTGCCAGAAACATATGGGAAGGCTCAGAGACCATACCACAAATGCAGCAGATATGCGGGTGAGTTTACACACTAGACATACTGTATGTTTACTGGACACAGTGTTTCAGTATCTCCACAGATGTAGCCAGTGCAAAGGTCACAGCTTTACGTTTGGCTCAACTTTCAACTACCAGTAAATGTCTGTTAATATTTTAATCAGTGACAAGTCCAGAGTAGTCTCAGTGAGCAGTGAACGTGAAGGTCTTGTAGCTGACTTCCTGCCTTCAGATAAGAGGTGTCCCTGTGAAGTTGTATCTCGTTGCGTCCAATTTATTAAACCCAACAAAATTTCAAAACTTGTTAAATAAATCCTTTTGTTGCAAATCTTATCTTTGTACCTCCAGTGTGTAATAGACCCCTTTTCACAGCAGACATTTAGACTTGTCAAACACAGGTGTAAGTAATAACATTAATGATGGCTCCATTCCATTAAGTGTCCCAGTAAGCCATGTCATTGAGCGAGCATACACAGTACCAGAGCCCTGGAACTGGCTCCCCTAAATGGAATGCAGCCATCATTAATGTTATTAATTCCACCTGTGCTTTTCCTGCTTTGACAAGTCAAAATGTCTGCCGTGAAAAGTGTTTATTAGTGGTGAGACCTCATAGCCTCAAGCACTGAAAGTATAGTTTTGTTCCTTTGTTTTTTTACATTTTATGCCAGATCATTATTAGGTCAGGAGAAGTGGGGAGAAATTAATGAAATGCAAATTAAAAAAATAAATATCCCAGCTTGGTTTAACTTTAATGAACAGAGGACAGATAAAAAAAAATTGGTTACTATTTCAACTCATCCTAATGAGCTTCCATGCTGCACAGAGGATAAGGGGGGGGGGCTGTGAATCACCACCAATGTAGGCTTCTACTGAGCACAGAGGGTAGCATAAGGTATGGGGAAGAAACTGTGCACTACCACAACCCCTTCTGATACCAGCTAGACACAGCAACTGCCCCTTCAGGCTGAACACACACACAGCAGTAAATCTTTCTACTGAGCCTGTATGCTGCACACACATACACACTCTTCTACATTCATGCAGGCCTCACATTTAACGTGGATACAGATGATATGTACTGAGTACATTGATTATCATTTACTATTTTATAACACAGCAAACTTTTAACAAAAGTTTTTTCAACAAGTGCTACATAAACATTTAATCATTTATTATTATGTTGCTCTTACTCTTACGAAGAAACATGTAGTTGACCAGTGACCTTTGATGTCACTGCTGTTACACTGCTCCTAAATGTCCTTTCAATGTTCAAACAGGGGAAGAAGAGGAAAAAAAGTAAAGGAAGCTGAAAATGGAGAGAGCGCAGCTGATAATCAGAATAAAGAATCCAAGGTATAGTTGGTTAGGATTTTTGTTTGTAATTTTGTTTTGTTCTTTCTTTAGTGTCAAAGGTTCTGTCATTAAATGACTACAAGTGATGCATTTTAAGACCCTTTTTATTAAGATGTTTTGTTTTATGTGAAGTTCTCGTGTATTTTTGTTTGAAATGTCCTATATTGTAACTGCATTTGTAACCTACTAAACGTACTGTGAAGCACATTGTTTTTCAGACTGAGGGACTTGAGGGTTTGTTGTTTGTTAGTTAAAGCATGTGCATTTTACCAAAAATAATAAATTACTAAATCTCAAATTAGTACATGATGAAATCCATCTGATCAAGATTAAATGAGACATAAAGACTTGACAACACAAGCTGTTGTGCCGTAGCGCTGTTGAAGAACTGACAAGGTAACCACAGACACTTTGATGCTGTCTATTAATTGAATAAATCACCATTTTGGCACATGTTGCCTTCCATAGCCACATATCATCTGAGTAACACTGTGTTGTACAGGTGATTTTTTTGTATTTGCTGGGTCCGAGAACGTGGATGTGATGGATGTTGGAGGCCTCCATGTTTCCAAGTTCATGTTAATTGCCATGTGAGCTCACTGATTTGAATCACCTGTGTATGTTCACTCAGCAGTGCTTAAATGTTCCCATGAATGTCAAATTCCAGATATAAATACTGATGCTAGCTAACCGAATGTGCTGTTGTGCAGCCTTGTTTCATTTCTAGAAAAGATGTTTCTATGAAAATGCAGTAGAAATGCTTTTAATGTCCAAACAAAATAGTTTGCTCCCAGTTTAATGAGAGCATGTTATTTTGTTTGTTCTCTAGACTACATTTCTCTATATTATGACTGAAGGTGGCGACACGGTGGTGCAGTGGTTGGCACTGTCGCCTCACAGCAAGAGGGTTCTGGGTTCGCACCCGCTGGCCGGCTGGGGCCCTTCTGTGTGGAGTTTGCATGTTCTCCCTGTGTCCACGTGGGTTCTCTCCGGGCACTCCGGCTTCCTCCCACCATCCAAAGACATGCAAGTTATGTTAATTGGTGATTCTAAATTGTCCGTGAGTGTGAATGTTTGTTTGTCTCTATGTGTCAGCCCTGTGATTGACTGGCGACCAGTCCTGGGTGTACCCCGCCTCTCGCCCAATGTCAGTTGGGATTGGCTCCAGCCCCCCGCGACCCTCTAAGAGGATAAGTGGTATAGAAAATGGATGGATGGATGACTGAAGGTTGATCAAGCCAAATGCTGTTCAAAAATAATAATAAATCAAACATTTTGGGGGTTTTTTTGTTACTTGAAACCTGTACAAATTGATGGATTGTTATTGTTCTCCAGTGACAGGCTCAGTCCTCTGATTATATTTATTTACATTTATATTGTTATAAATCTGAACCCTTATAACAAGATGAAACTACTTCTTTGTAATGCGGGTGTAAAGTCATCTCATTCATTCAGGTAATTTGATGCTGAGTCTATAATAATGCACTGGATTTCTGATGTGAAGTTGAATCTTTTTATTTTGTTCTGCGCTGAGGGAATGAACCACCAAATTAACAATATGCTGAATAAACCCAATTAATTTTCACTGGAGAGCCTCATTTGATAATTCCAACAGAGGTTTCCCAAAATATCCACCTCTTCAAGTTTAGCTTTCAGTTTAACGCAGGTACAGAAATTGAGATCAGGGGCTAAAACAAATTATATTATGAAAATGGCTGGATTAAATAATAATGCTTCCATCAGTGCTCACTGACAATGAACAAACATTCTTTTGAAAAGACAAGCAGGAACAAAGCCTCAGGTGTTTCAGCAGAGGCATGTACAGGCAAGTTAACAGTAAACTGGCTGCAAGATGCTTTCACTTTTTCATTCTATATTTATTTAAAAGAAAATACATCTGAATGCAAATAAAAAGCATAAATAATTAGTGGTATTTACATGTAACATATGCTTTAATGTTGGTGGGGGGAAGCACTATAAAGACACGTCATGTGTTTCCGTGGAAAGTCCAAAGTCATTTCACTTTCAATTCAAATCAGACAGGAAGCTTTAACATTTAAAAATACGCAATGCCTGCGCATCATTTTTCTAGTTAAAAATAAGCCGTGATCCTTGTAATTTTGTAGCACTGCAGTTGCTGTTTCCACTGTGAAGTAAAGGAGCTCTGTTGGTAAACTGACCTCAGGCCTGCTGGCGCACAGCAGCTGGGAATAGCACGTCGCTCGTTTCGCGTGAGCCTTGAGCAAAGTAAAAGTGAAACCATCCAGACTGTGCTGGCCCACTAGTCCAACCGTTGGCATCTCCGTTCAATCTTTTCAACGCTTTACCACATTTGTAGGTGGATTTTTTTTTTTTGCCAGAGCACAACCTCCATATGGAATAATATGATGGCTTCGTAATTCAAGGTGAGTTTTCTCCTCATTATAGGCTCTAAATTGTCGATACATCCTGTGACCCTAGATGGGAAATGGGTGTGATGTTTCATAAATAGCCCTGTGAAATGTGATTTGAAAGGCAATACAACACTTCATTGATCTACAGTCGTGTTTTTAAGGTAGTCTTTCTCTACGTGGGTTGATATTTTCTCTATTTTGAAATAAATCTAGTATGACAAATATGACAAAGCGAAAGTGACAGTGCGGAAACGACAATATACAATGTAATTAGCAGCATCATTAATCATCAGTTAATAATTTCTATTTTCTTCTATGTCTCTTTTATATCTTACTCTTTAATGTTTCTTTCTTTATTCTAATATAATGTATAGCCTATTTTACACTATTAAGGCTAGTGTAGGCTACACACTTTGTTTTGATTAATTTTTTATAAAATAGGGTGTAGTTGCATATTTTATACACATTTTTGAGAGATTAAGATCTGAATGGTAACATGTATTTTAACTGTTGGATTATAAATACTCGGAGACGTGCGTTGCAGATAGCCAATAACTGTTTACACGTTTATAAATGGCTGGTCCCAGGTCAGTCGTTGTTTATTAATGCGTATCTGCACACTCACGATTGATACAAACGCTGTATCATGAACAGCCGCTAGATGTCGCCAAATGCATCGGTTGCATGGGCAGCATGAATTGTCTTACATACTCAGTGATCATTCACTTTTATTTCCAAATATATCTTTAAATTACTGTATATCTTTTATGCATTAGTGTGTCCATATCAGAGGTGTGAGTTGCAATGTATACTCAAGAACAAATTTAAGGCTATTATACTTTAGTTATCTATTAAGGGGACTTTCTACCTTTCCTGTATATTGTACTTTTTTCTCAGCTGCATTCATCTGACTGCAGTAATTTACACTTCACAGGCTAAGACTGTATCCAAAGCAGTGGTGGAAAGTAATTAAGTACTTATACTTTGCTTGAGCATTTCCATTTTATGCTACTTTTTGCTTCTACTCCGCTACATTTCAGAGGGAAATATTGTATTTTTTACTCCACTACATTTATTTGACGGCTATAGTTACGGGCTACTTATAGCTAATAATATACAACGCATTGTTAAAGATTAAACCAGTTGGTTTTTACTTGCGTAATGGGTCTGAGTACTTCTTTCACTACTGATCCAAAAACATAAAATGATCACATAAAATATCAAAAGTGTTTGTAGTATTCAGATCCTTAACAATAGTGCAATATAAAAATACTCCATTACAAGGAAAAGTCCTGCATCAACTTAAGTAGACTTAAGTCACTTAAGTAAAAGTATTAAAGTATTATCAGCAAAATGTACTGAAATATCAAAATACACCTGTGAGTGTTACTCTATTTTATATAATATTCTTGTGTTATTATTACTCATGCTGATGCTGATTATTACTGAAGTATATCATTTTACTGTTGTAGTTTGTTGACTTTTAACTATTTTATAAACTGTTGTGTAGTATAATCTATAACCGTGCATCATATTTTATAAACTAATGATATGTTTTGTATGTGAAAACTTAATCTTAATCTGTAAAGTAACGAAAGTAGTGCGGTAAAAAGTACGGTATTTGCCTCTACAAGCAGCATGAAGTGGAAATACTCAAGTAAAGTGCAAGTACCTCAAATTTGTACTTGACTCCAGTAATTGAGTAAATGTACTTAGTCACATTCCACCACTGGTAATAAAGTAGTCAAACTCAGAGCCATTTGGACCGACTACAACTTTAAAATTACTACTTACATGTTAACACCAATGGTGGAAAGTAAGTACATTTACTCAAGTACTGTGTTTAAGTACAATTTTGAGGTCCATTTTCTGCTACTTTATACTTCTACTCCACTTAATGTCACTTTTTGTGACTAGTTATTTTGCAGATGTAATCATACAAAATATAATCAACAAATAAATCATGATGTATTATTATAGGTTAAGATAAGACTTTATTGATCCCTGAGGGGAAATTCACAAGCTAGCCGGCAGTAAATAAAGTAATTAAATTTAGCCTCAACTTAACCAGCTGCAACATTTAAGTGATGCTTACACATTAATGCATCCATAACTATAATCCAATGATATAATATACATTATTCTGAAATTGGCAATTCTGCATAATGAGTACTTTTCCTTTTGGTACTTTAAGGATATTTTGATGCAAATTTTGTACTTTTGAATACATTTTGAATGCACTCTGGCAGTGCCCAAGCTTCAAAATGAGTACTTTTGATACTTAAGCACACTGATACTGGTTTACATTAACTTAATTCAGATTTAAACTTTTTGTTTTTTTACCTATTTACCTATTTATTTATTTGTACTGTGGCATTGTTTCTTTTATTTCAGTAAAGGATTTAAGTGCTTTCTGTACCACCTATCCCTTGTGCAGTCTAAGCTGAGGTTGGCGTCAGCATCAAAACATCAGATTTCATAAATGAACACCAGATGTCGCCATTGGTCAAGATAAACACTGTATCATGATCAATAAGCACTGGATGGCGCCAAAGCCTTTAATATAACCAATAAGAACTTGACCTGCTTATCTGATGCTTATGCTCTGTTAATGCCACGTGGTTTTCGTGTTACTGACTCACCGGGTGCCTGCTTTGTTTTTTATTTACTCACCTTGAAACTTAATATGGCTGCTGATCTGATCACACATATTTTTGGAATGTGCATATGTGCCAGTGCATATCGATAAGAGTAGACCATGACAGTTCAACAAAGAGATATTGTCATCTCAAAGCACTGACTTTTTATCACAGTCGCCCCGCAGAGCTGTTGAGTCAGTACAGTAAAAACAGGAAATGAATCCTCAAACCGGGGCAGTGACACTTGATCTATTTTGAACCCAACCAGCCAGGAGGGGCCTTTACATAACAGCATTACAGGAAGCTTTGCGCTGCACAAGCATGTATCACAGCGGCATCACAAACTTAGATTAACTTCCCCATACCATCACCTGGAAACACCTTTGCACAAAAAGGCCTCCAAAAGACAATCAAAGATGACTAAAAGATACTTAAGTGACATAAAAGCTTCAACTTTGGTTGCCGTGTGTGTGTGTGGGTGTGTGTGTGTGTGGGTGTGTGTCACGGCATGCAAATGTTTGAGCCATAGGTATGCCTTTGTCTTGTTTCCATGGAATCTGTTTTGCTGTCGACTGCCTGTATTATCAGTTATCATCAGTTACTGGATGAGATCTAACAGCGTTGAGGCAAATAGATAGCAGGCTGCCACAGACAGCTGGGGACGAGCAGAAGAGACAAACACTCAATGTTTTGAAAGTCACCGCAGTTTCTACACACGCCATTGCTGAGTTTCAAGTCATCAAGAGCAAGTTGGAAGCGGCCTTTCCTTTGCAGCTTGAGCTTTGGTGAGACAAAAGAGTATGTGACATTACTTAACTGTGAAGGTGCACCACATCTTTCTTAACACAAGAGACAAACAAACTGATCCTTGTGATTTGTTTTTCTGTCTTTTTTTTTTTTTGTGACTTTTTGAACCCTACGAGGTCGAAGTTGTGGTTCATGTCTGTCTGCACTGCTAAGGTATTGAACCTATTTATGTGGTGTGACACCTTAACTCAGAGTCACCCCATGAATGACTGCGGCACAGGCCTGTGAGTTTACATCCCAGTAAGGTGACAAATTCGAAGGGTTCACTCTCTGATTCCTTCTTGTTCAATAAAAACAGAGCTGTACAAATAACAAGCCCGACTGTCTGAGGGCACAGACGCTCAGAACGGGTGGTAGTCCCCTTGAAGTGCCAAGACAAACCCGTCTCTTTTTTTGTGATCATTTCTAATGACGTTTGCTGGTATTTGGGGGTAATGTGTGAGTGAAAAATGCTAAATACCAAGACTCCTACTGTCAAAGAGCTAAGACTCATGCATAAACAAAATGCAAATTTCGTACATCTGGTTGACAGTCTTAGTTCTATAGGACAGTCTCTCAGTGCTGAGCATGTTGTGATATGTCTTCTTGTCCTAAAAGATAAGACAAGCACCATTAAAATCCCGGATATTCCAGTAAATTAGTGGACTATTTTTATATAGAGTAAGTGTCCTGGCTTAAGATGATCATATATATATTTTAGCGTGTCACTATTTCTTCTGCGATTGACAACTCATCTAACACATCCAAACTGTAGTGCTGTAGTTAACCCCACCCATCTGGCACTCTGAGGAGTCTGAAACAAACAACATTTGCAGGTATGATTTGATACATACAGTATGTGATAGACAGGGAGGAAACTGTCACCTGTCAGCTCCCTTCCTCTCTAGTATTTTCATTCACAAAACAAACAACTCATCAAACAGACACTTCGTATCTCAGTTCCCTGAATAAGAAAAAGTAACCCTCATAAGGAAAACGCAATTACACTTTCAGATGATTTTTCTGTAAATGCCATGTTTCCAGTGCCTTCTTAGAAAGCTGCTACTGTAAAGTGCAAAAACACTCCAGTGCAGCTCAGCCGAGATGACATTTTATATAGGGAGGGGTTGTGGAGGATAGAAACCCAGAATTGGATTTCCCAACTCTTGGCAGGTTTCTTTGAAATGCCCCAGCGTCCCCTGTGAGCAGCACCACCTCCTGGTCAGATGATGGAACTGCATGGCATTGCCTTCTTTCAAGTCACGTGATTTATAAGAAATCGAGCCTTCAGCTTATAGCAAGTCACACTGTATCTGAGAGCCCTGCACAGAGACTAGAAGGCTCTTGACTCAGCAGTTGTTGGTTTTTTATTGCATCATGTTTCTGTGCAGTTTTATTTATCTTATCAGAAGACTGAAGAGTTACGAATTTGCTGTGAGTGGGATAGTAGCCTACATCAGTTGATTTCTCAGCCGTGAAATTTCTTCCTGCGTGCATGATCCCTGTCACTCACAGGTGGGAGTTTTGGCACCAGGGTCTCATGACTTCAACAGGAAACAACAGCATCATCATGTTGGGGGATATTTTAAAGTCAGGTGCCTTTATTGGGCCTCTGTTTATCACAGCCAAATTTAGAGCTGGTCATCCAGAGTTTTTCATGTCATGGTTTTGCAGCAAGGCTAGAAATATAAAATTGTGTTTGTTATAAAGCCATTATGTTTTCTTGAAAAGCAGCTGTGCTTTTGCTTGACCACCATGCATTTTTTAAATTCTCTATCTTGGTGTGAAAAGTTGCTGTAAGCCAAAAAACTGCTCTTTTTTTCAACTTGTAGTGAAAACCTGAAAAACAAAAAACAAAAAACAAAAAAAAAACTGGTGGGTGTTGCATGACAACTCGCGTGTGGCAGACAGAGTAATGTGAAAGCTGTTGAATCAGCAACTAGCAGTGTCTTTGCTAGGAAGGTCAAAGGTGGTGATGTTAGTGGCCCACAGGTGGAGAGGACAAACAATAAGGATATACAGGAAGAAATAATTAAAAGGGGGGCAGTTCTCAGTTTTACCTCTGGCAAGTAGCCTGAGGTTGAGATTAGCAGCCACCATAAAACCATCTAAGGCACAAAGAAGCGTGTGAATGCACGCTTTTCTAAAACAATGGCATGTTTTTGAACAAGTCTTGCAGCCTGCATGTTTAGCCTCACCGCTCTTTGTTTTCTTCCTGTGTTCTGATTTTGTTGTTGTTGCTAGGACTTTGCAATACATAGCGCCAACCCTCCTCACCTGTGGCCACACCCACAGCAGATGGCATGGCAGCACAAAGACATTTCCATTCACAGGTGATTTCAGGTAAATGGGGGATTTAGTCTTGCACACTGGCTCACATAGACACAGACAGAAAACATATATGTTATAGAAACCTCTGAAATGCTGCACATTCAAACTATATTTGTTTGTTTTAAATACAGCAGGGAAGCACCGTGTCTCCCAAAGTGACCTCTGCTCATGTTGACTCAGTCCTGATGCCAGAATTAGATTTGATGTCATAATGTTATGCATACTGGCTCAAACGCATTACACACTTTAAACAGCAACAGTAGTAAAGAAGTTGAGGCAATCACTGGGATGTTTTAGTGAGATTATAAGTGTTTCCTGCCTCACAAGACAAAGAGCATGTCAACTCTGTTAAATAACACACACAACATTATTGTAAACAGCTGTACCTCATTCCTTGTGTGCTTTTTATGGTGTCGTCGGCTGTGCCAGGGATCTGCTTACTCAGATAACCGTTTGCACTTTGATATACTGTGACACATAGACCTACATACACTCTGACATATATATTTCCTGTAATGCGGATCAGTTGAAGGATTGTATAATCTTCTAGGAGTACAGGAGGGTCAGGAATTCCTATTGATCAGCCAAGACAGTTTACACCCTAGCTGCAACATCCACCTATAATTTCCACAGAATCTGTATCACTCGCCTTAATTCACTAGAATTTGGCTGGACTCTGGCTGGATATTTATATCAGGTCCTGGCTTGTGCAACTCTTCAAAGCCACAGATGTTAACATTAAACCTCCTGGCATCTGCAGGGAATTTAAAGATGTAACTTTAAGTGGGTGAGGCTGTAACCAGAACCAGAAACACCGTCATCGTCTTCCTGCAACGACTCAACCTCTCGCGAGATATCAGCGCGACAGTTCTCCTTGAGTGAGACTTCTGCTTCAATAAAGAGGATCTTACTCTTTAACAAAAATGTCTATCTCTGTAGGGATTCTTTTCAACAGTTTTGGAAGTCTCTGACAAATAATGTTTGAAAAAAAAAGTGCCACTAAGAGCCAATGAATTCACTCGGTTAGGCTCAGCAGGACTCGTGATTTATGAGAAACATTTCACCAGACCTCCATTGTTTTAGTCAGAAGTGTGGCTACACAAAATAAAGATTTCAGCAACACACTTCAGGAAGGAAGAAATGTACAGTTCCACATATGTACACTGACACGTCACTCAAGGATCATGAAATTAAATTAAATGAGATCAGCAAACAGGAAAACACCAAACTGGCATGTATTTTATATTATTATTATATTATATTATGATTATCCAAAGAGTGTCATTTTAAATGCATCATTCTATGTAAAGTGTACCATTTATGATGTGACAAGTTGTGATTCACCTTTAATTGCCATGATGCAAATTCACATGTGGCTTGTGCCTGATTAAAATTCAACTGCTGCCTCGTTTGACCTGTTTGTTTTGCTACTTGGTGTGGTATTATGGGCACCATGCCACCCCGCCGGTGTCTGACATCCATCCCCTCAGTGTGTATGTGTGTGCGTGTGTGTAGGAGTGTGTGTGTGTGTGTGTGTGTGTGTATGTGTGTAAGACAGAGAGAGAGAGAGAGAGAGAGAGAGTAACAAACAGGGTTCTGGTCTTTCCAGTAAATCAGTCTACTTAAGCAAACTGTCTTTTTCTTCTTCTTTCTCTTCCTTTTCTCTTGCATACGTTCCCACAGACCCGCCCATGCCAGCCCTCCACCCCCACCCCCCCCCCACACACACACAGACACAGACAGACACAAGCCATCTAAAAACATGGCTTTGGTCTTTCCATGAAGTCAGCTGACTTACTCTCTCTCTCTCTCTCTCTCTCTCTCTCTCTGCCTCTATTTGTCAATCGCTCCAGCCCACACCTACAATACACTCCCTCTCCCACTCACCCACACACACACACAGATGCACTCACAGAACACTTACAGAAGTGTCATAGTCAAACCGAATTTGATTACATTAAAACATGAAAGTTTGCATGCATTAGGTCTGTGAGTCCAGTTCTGTGAGTGTGTTTCCAACAGTGGTGGTATGGTGCTCAGTATTCAGTAAAAAATAATAATACAATACTGTAAAAATACTCCATTACATATAAAAGTCCTGCATTAAGTAAAAAATATTTTAGTATTATTAGCAAAAGTGCTTAAAGTATCAAAAGTAAAAGTACTATAAAAGTACTCAACTGCATAAAATGGCCCCTTGGAGTATTAAACATTATTATATTATTACTGATGCAGGCGGCACGGTGGTGCAGTGGTTAGCACTGTCGCCTCACAGCAAGAGGTTTCTGGGTTCGCACCCGCCGGCCGGCTGGGGCCCTTCTGTGTGGAGTTTGCATGTTCTCCCCGTGTCCGCGTGGGTTCTCTCCGGGCACTCCGGCTTCCTCCCACCATCCAAAGACATGCAAGTTAGGTTAATTGGTGATTCTAAATTGTCCGTAGGTGTGAGTGTGAATGTTTGTCTGTCTCTATGTGTCAGCCCTGTGATTGACTGGCGACCAGTCCTGGGTGTACCCCGCCTCTCGCCCAATGTCAGCTGGGATTGGCTCCAGCCCCCCCGCGACCCTCTAAGAGGATAAGCGGTATAGAAAATGGATGGATGGATGGATTACTGATGCATTAATGTTTATATAGCATTTTTCTGTTTTAGTTCGTCGAGGTGGTTCGTCGAATTCTAATGATTTTATATATTGTAATCAGTAATAATGCATCATATTTTTTGTGTGTTTAGTGTGTAAAATATTTCTAAGATTACAAAGATTATAAAGAAGAAGATATATGAGGTACACAGAAACATTGCAAAGCCTCTGACAAAGCACTGGCAGCGAAACTCTTTAGAAAAACGTATGTCCTTTTTTTTTTTTTTTTTTTTTACAACCAATTGTCGTGGTTTCTGCCAATATAAGTTAGCCCCGTAACGAGCAGTTGCATGAATATAGAGCAGGACTGGGCTTATTTGGGATCACATCCAGTTGAATCCTCGCTTTACCTGAACAGTATACTGCATACAAAACAGAACAGTAAAAACATAATAAACTGCAAAGAGTTACCTTTCAGAACATGATCATGACTGTAACCGAAAGTGTTGAAGGACAGTAACATTTTTATTTAGGGTATCGCATTTTCGGACTTGTGCACAAAAAGAGGGTTCTTGTTAGAGACAGGGCTTCATTGTGGAGACTGTAATAATAATGACTTTATTTGTATAGCACTTTTCTCAACATAGTTATAAAATGCTTTAACAAAGGACATGAGAGACAGTAATACAATTATATATAAAACCAGATTAATTAGATAAAATAATAAATAAATAGTATAAAGTCATACAAGTCGGTTAAAAGCCAGTTTTAACAGGTGTGTTTTCAGGTGACATTTAAAAGAAAATACATTACCTAGATTGTGAACGGCGATTCATTCCACAGTTTAGGTGGTCACCCAGCTTAATAGGTCAGATAACCATTCAACACTTTAATATAATTTTGAACTGTATTCTGGGAGCAATGGGAAGCCAATGAAGGGATGCTAAAATTGCGGCAATGTGTTTTCTTCTAGTGGTTCAATTCGGACCAATTGCAGACAATTTATTGCTTTTGACTGAGGGAGTTACAATAATCCGGACGGGATGAAATAAAGGCATGAACAACTTTCAGCGGCAGACAGAAATGGTAAGATTTTAGAGATGCTTCTCAGCTGAAAAAAAAAATATGGCCATACATATGTCGTCTGTGCAGCAGTTTATTGCGACCCACATTTATGTTTATTTAGGCGGCGACTTCTAGCGGCTGTAGTAATTATGACGGGAACAATGGTGGAAGTCAGATAAAGAGCGAGTCAAACCATGATCTTTTCCTAAACTTAACCAAGTAGTTTTGGTGCCTAAACCAAACCAAACTGCGACCGTGTCACAACGTTAATCACTTGTTTATTATTGTTACCATGGCGATGAAGGTCCGGTACACATATGTCGTTTCGGGATTCATTGGCAAATGACTCGTTGGAGAAAAAAAACTTGTACTTGGTTGTCAAAGCTCTGATTGGTTGTCTTAGTGTTGGTTGGCATGTTTTCCATTAACTTTTTATCATTGTGAATAAAAGCGCTCCGAAACAGCGCTGGAAACAACCTTCCAACTGATTCCAGTTTGGCCAAGTATACATCTATCCAAAGTAATTTCAACATCTAAACAATATACACGTTTAACGCCAGTACCCCTTAATCTATCACAACAGTGTTTTTACATTGTAGAGCATCTGCAGGTTGACCCACATGCTACCTGCATGTTTGTTTTACAGCGGCATGAAGGAAATGACCTGAGCAGTCAAACTGTGAAGACATGTTGATTATATAAAAAATGAAGCACAGGAGGGTTTCATTGCTGGAAGAAGAGTTTTAAGGTCCATATTTATTTGACCCCTTTGGATTCTTGTAAATCTGCTTCCTGCAGAGCGCTTGTGCAGCCTCTTTTCAATTTGTAACAACTGATGACAGCTCTGGCGTTTCCTGTAAATCAGCAGACTAATAACCACTATTTGTTTCACTCTCTCTCTCTCTCTCTCTCTCTCTCTCTCTCTCTCTCTCACACACACACTCACTCCCTTTCTCTTTCTTTCTCTCTCTCTCCCTCCCTCCCTCCCTCCTCATCTCTGTCAGACACACACCCACAAATACTCACCCAAACACAAGCACATCCAGTGTGAGTGTGAGTGTGATCCGACACTCTCGATTATTCACGAGATGATTGATGATTCATTTGTTATTCTAGTTGGTAGTATCAGTGTATGGGGTGTTATGTTGAATCATGGTTACACCTTGATATTTATTGATCTAGTAAATAACTCAGTGATCACGTGTGACTCACTGTAATAAAATAATCACTCTAGTTAGACTACAATGTTAAAACTTCCATTTATTTTTATTTTTAAATATGCTCCAGTGCAATGACAAAAATCTGAATGTAACAAACCCCTTTTTTAGTGACAAATGTCAAAATCATAGCATGGATTACTGAGATAAGCCCTGAGTTTTTTTTCTACATTTTCTCGTCTTTTCTCCTGTACTGCTCCAGCATGGATCTAGTGCCGAGGTACAGTATGCCTGTCAATAAGAGGCTGTGGTTCCTCTAAATTGCCCGTTACGACAATTGTTGTTAGCTGCGGTGGATAAGCAAGTCTGCTGTAGTAAAGGCTGTTAATTCAGTCTCACATGATATATGCAATCATACATCCTGAAGTCATAAAACCACAATTTCAAAATGGGACCATGGATTCTTTAATTCCTGTTCTTCTACATCCTGTCTTTCACTTGGCAAGTGTCTTCCAGATGATATCACTTCTTGGTGACAACGCCCACAACTTGGGACAACTTCAGCTGGGAGTTTTCATAGCTTGTGTGATTATGAGTGTACTGCAGTGAGCCATTGATGCCTTTCAGTTTGAGTCATAATGAAACTTATACATAACTGCTGCAAATACTTCTTGTTTTGGTAGTTTTTAGATGCCAAGTTTGATAATTAGTCATTAAATTAGTAACAACAGGCAGGGTGTGAACTCTCTGTTAGTTTTTTGTTTTGTTTTTTACAATTGGTAACACATATTTGTCTATACTGAGTTCACAAAACTCTTCACACAGTTCTCTTCATTGACATGCAGCTCAGCACAACAGTTAATCTCACATCCCAAAAGCAGTAAAGCAACCAAAACATATCTCAGGATCAACTCTCACAATGACCTAAAAAAAACACTAACAACAGGTAACATTACAAGATGTACCACTATTGTCTTTGACGTATCTTTTATTAATTTAACATGAACCAAGATTCCATTACAACAAAAACAAGGGCACTTCTTTATTCCATGGATTGTGCTATAATAATAATAATCTTTATTTATAGAGCACTTTTCAAAATCCACGTTACAAAGTGCTTCACAAAGACAGCAAGATAAAACAGTCAAGTCATAAAATCAAGAAAACGGATACCAATACAAATTTTTTTTAAAAACATATTAAAGGATATTAAATAAAAGACAGTTCAAAGAAAAATTAAAACACACGTAAAATCAGGAAAGGCTCTCCGATAAAAGTATGTTTTAAGAAGGAACTTGAAGGAGATCTGACTTTGCCGACCTGATTTCCTCAGGCAGATCTTTCCAGAGCCTCGGGGCCCTGACTGCAAACACTCTGTCCCCTTTAGTTTTACCTTACCCTACCTTACAGTTATGAATCAGATATAGTCAACCCTTTCTTCTGCATTTGGCCACAGGTTCTCATCATCACACCTTATGTCCTCTCCACCTGGGAAACAATCTCTTTGCATACCTGATCCCTCCCTGGCAATCCTCTGCAGATATGTCCAGGCATCCAGCATTCATTGTGTCCAAGAGGGTCATCTGATCGTGTGGAAGAGACTGGTGAAACGCCACATCGTCTCATAATTACAACATGTTGTGGATTCTCCTCATTTGCCCTCTTTCCTCACAAGCCTTTCATAGAGGTCATCCAGGACTAAAAAGAGGCGCTCAGTGTCCCAATTAGGATTTTATGCATTTTTATTTTTTAGATGTAGCAGAATGTAGCAAACTGCAGTTTAATTTATGGTAATTTTGTGTTATGTTAGGTTTGAACATGAATGTTACCGTTTTTACAACAGTATGTAAACATGTGCAAAATGGAGTGTAAATACACAGAGTTTTGGTGGCGGTTAAGTTTGAGTGAGAAAACAGTTAGTTACAGTGAGTTTTGAAAGATGTTTAATTGAATACGTTTTGTGTCAAATGTGTGTTAGCAATTGTAAAACAACACAACAAAACAAAAAAAACTGTAGCATCAGACACAACACTGGCACACCGGCCAGCCTCCATGTCAAGATATTAGATCAGACTAAGAGTATTTCTGAATGAAAAGCAGAGTGGCTGATTTTTTCGTTTTAAGGTAGGGTTGCATCAACCTGTAGTATGAATGATTACGCTTTGTTTCCTTTATTTCATTATATAATCTAAGCAATTCCAGAGGACATTCTAATATTTTTAACCTTTATTTATCCCGGTATCACTTTAAAGCAGCAGCAGCAGGCAGGCAGCAGCAGACAGCAGCAGGCAGCAGGGACATGCAAATTTCTCCAACTGACACCCACAAACCGTTTAATTGCAAGGTTAATACAAAGGTTGAAAAGATGTGGCTCAACCTGCAGGAGTTATTGTGAACATGACACTAAATTATTTGAACGAATCAGATGTTTACTTGAAATCATTACTCACTTGTCATGCAGTAACACTGGTCACGTGACCTTTTGCCACTATCCATGTATGTATTCATGTGTAGGCCTGTGTGTGTTGGTATGTACTGTATGTGTCCAGCAACAGACATTAGGGCTAACACTGATGTCTCCGAACCTGATAATCCACATCCTACGGGGTTCATTGTCTGGTGTTATTATGTTCAGTATGTTTGGCTTGCCTTCCCGTCTTGAAGGTACTGTGTACACATTAAATAATAATAGTACGGTACGGTTATCTTTGTAGCATGAACAGAATAGTAGTACGCCCATGTTTATGTAGTGAGGCTCATCAAGAGATCCAAAGTGAACACAAATCCAAACAGGAAAATAAGTAAAAGTTTATTGTGTATTGTAGCAATAAGCAGCAGCAGTTAATGATCAGAAAACCAAGGGTATAATATACCCCTAAAACCACAGTTTCTACTTACGCTAATATTCAGCTATTTGTGTATGTTTTGTTTGTTTTTAAATACTCTACAAATTCATATGTGCATAGAAACGGAAGGAGACTTATTTGAAAGGTCTGCTAGGAGTCGTTCTTGGGCAGGTTGTGTTTCCACTGAACTGGATCTGTTGTCGTCATGCCAAGGAAAACACGCTCAGATGTGTTTGCAAAGAACCGATACTGTCAGAGAGATACGTATGCATGCATACACACACACACACACACACACACACACCCACGCAAATACCGTGATACTCCCAAACTGGAAGGGCAGAAAACATTGCAGCCAATATTTCACAAAAATATATAATGATCTAACATTCCTTCCAACCACCCTTGCAAGACGAGGGTCACCCAAATATGCCAAAAACTCACAGTGGAATCTGGTTGAGACTTCAGTCATCATATCCGCCAACATTAAAACAAGGATATTTTTGCTACACTGAAAGAGTTGGAAAAATGTATAGGCATATATAGGAATCACTATCCACCAAACTCAGCTTCTTAATAAGTTTAAAGTGACAAACAAAGGCGTTTTGAGGAGGCTGAGCAAATCACATCTCAATCAGAATGCTAAATAAAATACTAAACTAAATACTAATAAAATTGATTCAGGAAAAGCTGAGATATCTTGACTTTTAGTCCCTAATACTGTATCTGTCAAGCTCCAATGTCACTGGATCTTGCTCTTCCCATAATGCAACTTACTGTAATACCATGTTTTTTAAGCTTTAATTCTTCTTTATCCAAGTTTGTAACTCTGGGTTTCTCTTAAAAAAAAACAATTGTCTTCAAGCTGAAGCCAAGATACTCAAATTTTCCAGACTTTTTTCAGAATCTTCTACAGAGTTACAAAAGAGTTTTCACAGGCTGTGTAGCACTCCCTGTGCAAACCTGCATGTACACCCGCCATCCACCAATCGCAGGACTTTTAACACCAGAGTCCTGTCTGTGGTTCGTTTTAGGCAACGAAAGCACTTTCGTCAAGGTCAGGGCAAGATTGTGGTTTTTAACCTTAACCAAGTGCCTAAAGATAACCATAAAAAAGTTTAACAATGCGATAGTCACAACGAGTCGATACTGGATTGCAAGATCGCATAACAACGTTTGCTCATTAGCTTAATAGAAACATAATCCAGTCGGCATTACATGACTAGTTAACTGACTTTGACATATAAAATTGTTGAAATGCCCCTTTAACATAAAAAAACATTTTGGACGCGACTCTAAACAACAGACTTTGGAGTTGAGAAATGCAATAACTCTAAAATAAAGTAAAAAACATTAATATAATTCACAAAAATAAAAAACATTTTACTTGTTAAATTCAAAAACAAACATCGGATAAGTAAAAACAAATGATGTGTTGAATCCGTACCACTTTGCGAGCTAGGTAAGCAGACTGTGTGAAGACACTACTGACACACACACACTCACACTCACACAGACATATTGACTGGCGTGGCAGTCTTTGCTGCTTGTGTCTCATTAAGAACCACTAGTAGAGTTGCAGGCAGGGATTTTGCTGCTCAAACAAACACACAGGACATGGCTGCGCCACTTGTGTGGAATCATCTAAAACTCAGGATTGCCTTTAATGTAAATCTTCTCATTATATAACATAATAACACATTATGTAATTTTGGATAAAGAGGGATTTTGACACAAGATTCCTGATTGCAGTACAGATGCTGTGCAATTGAAGTATTGACCACAGTGTTAAATTCTGAGTGATGTTAGTCAGTGTCACGAGAGCGAAAAACCTAGGGAAATACCGAGCCGGCTTGATTTTACCCTGCTTGTTACTGTGGTGTGTATGTGTGTCTTCAGGGGAAGTCACCTCACTTGAACATTTCTGTCATTTCACAACTATAAAAAAATGATCTTCAGTCTGAACGGACTGGGTGCGTAGTGTCATTATAATGACCACATGTCAAGTGAAATGTTTACACTCGCCAGATGGAAAGCACCAAAGATATCTCTCTATGTTTCCCCACTGCATCTTATACACGCACGCACACACACACACACACTCCCACAGTTCCCCTCCCTCCTGTCCCCCTCTATATAAGTTAGGTGTTTTCGTAGCCATCTCATCTATGCATGGGGCAGGGCGAAATAGTTGTGTGTTGTGGGTTTGGTATCTCTACCCGAATGCCACACCTTTTCCTGAGAGAATGTGGAAGGAAAATCTCAAAGATAGGCCAGATGTTCTTCAGATCTTCACCACACTTGTACTTACTTGTACTAATAAACTTCAACAAAAAACAACTGAGTCAAGATGAGTTCAGATGTGAACAGAGTTTACTGCAGAATCAACAAATTACAGCAAACATGAGTCCTTCCATGGAGTGACTGCTCATACAGTGTACAGGTCTTCACTTTTATACACTTCTCTCACCCCTCCTTTCCTCCTCCTGTTGTGGAGCCTTATACATGGCGCCACCCACTGACCTTGGACAGGCTGTTTTCTCACATCTTGGTCCAGACACTATTATATTTCTTTTTTGGCAAATTCTCCTCATCCAATAAGTAATTGTGTCATATTCTAGATTCTCTGTCAATTCCCATAGGCCCAATGTTTCAGATCAGTAAATAATAGTATCTGACTGCAGCTACTCCTGTTTTTTGAAAAACAGGGTACACTAGGTACTTTTATTGTTCTTTGTTCCTCCAGCCGTCACCTCCGCTGACTCGTCTTTGTACTGCTTGATACATTTTATGTGTGTGATACATTAAGCTGTGACCTCTCTGACTCGGCCCTTCTTACAGTAGAACTTATTCTTTTCCAGTGATTCAACTACATTGAGTATTATTATTTCCCACAAGATTGATCATCAGGGCACTTTAGGGACTCCTGTCATGATAGATAGAAGGCTGGCTATATTCTATATTTAAAGTGTAACTCCACTCTCAAATTCTGCTAGAAGCCTCCCTGTAGCCTCCTACGCCTACGCCTCCTACAGTACAACAACTGTAGGAGGCGTGGCCTTGTGGTTACACAGTGTGTGGGTTAGGAGACACGGAGTAGACTGATTGATTAGAGGGTGTTAACATTCTTTTTTAATATATTTTAATGACATAGATAAGTCCCAAATGGGCAGCGCTATGTCAGCATTGGCCTTGCACGGTTCAGGCCTGATTTAAAACAGTAGATGGCGTGTTGAGCCATTTTCAACCCACGAAATGCCGATTTTTATACATTTGGTAAGAAATGTCACTATGAACACCAACAGTGATGTGTTTCTTCACAGTACAGTCATATAATTTAGTTTGCAGCTCAAAAAACACGTTTAAGTGTGCAGCACCTCTTTTAAAAAAAAGTCTTGGGTCTGAATATTTCACTCAGTGTAAAATCAAACCTTCAATGTAGAGCTAGAATATGCTGATACAGAATGTGATATTGTCAGACAGAGTGGGATAAGATGATTTTCCCAACCTTGAATCTACTTAAGGGGCAATAAAAGCAGAAAACTGTAAGTTAAGGGGTTAAGCAGTCCACTTAGCTTTCTCAGTAAACTGGTATTTACTGGTGCAGAGCCAGGCACCTCCAACACATCCGTCAGTCATTTGCCTTTACATCAAGTTGTGTGGTATGTTGGCAGTTTAACGTGTTCTTGAGAGAACATTATAAGCACTTCCTGGCAGTTAAAGCACCTCCAAGGAAGCATTTTCCACTTCCTCCTTCCCTGACCTTTGTTTGCGTGATCGATTGTGCTGCTGCAGCAGATTTATACCTTTTGCTCTACAGTAAAGGAATAAAATAAAAATTTAACAAAAACCACAGAGCAGACACAGTCAGTCAAAGAAAATCTGTTAATACAGTTGACCAAATCAGAATGGCATCACTTAAACACAGTTTTAAATTATTTTACACAATTTCAAGTGTGTGTCTTGTGTGTGTCAGTGAAGGACTGTAAAATGGGGAAAATAAACTTGAACAGTCAACCACCAAAGAAACTCACTGATCTATGCAAAAACCTGGATTTATACACGTTTTTTAATAAAACTGCACAAACAACAGCATATCTTTAAAAGGCATAAGCATCGTCCTTGACATACAATCAACCATTGTTGGTTGAAGCAGCAGGGAAATATATTTGGAGCAGAGAGTATAGTTCTACTGTGTGTTTTATCCCCCTTGTTTAAATTTGTATCACGACTAGCATCTGTTCACTTCACCTGCTGAGTTTACTATACAGAGGCTTCACCTGTTGTTTATTTACATTAAATATTTTATGAGGAGGGATCATTGGTAAATAAGTTGAACTGGTCAGTTTTGAGATATATTTTGCTTCTATAACAACCATAGGTTCACAAATTGTATAGTACAGTGATAATTAAAAAAAAGGATTATTTTGTAGTTGCCCAAAAAATATATTATTTTAGTGACCAACTTTCATGTTATAACACTTTTACAGGATTTTTACAAGGCGATTGTTTCTCATGAAGAATATGATAGTATTTATAGAAGCTTTTTTTTATGCTGTTTTTTTTGTGTTTTGTAAATGATCAACAGAGAAATAGAGAGGAGCAAGTAATTCATACCAAAACAACTTCTGAACCTCTGTAAAACGTCTGCGTATTTTAAGGGAGTTCTGACCACTTTCCGTAATGTAATAACGTGCAGCTATAATATGGAAACTGTTTGTATTTTTACATTTATTTTCATGTCTCTTGATTTTAAAAGGAAGCACATTTTTATTTTTCCCTATTTTCATGTACTGCAATGCCAAATTTCACATGCATTCTCCTTCAGATAGCTTACTTCCACAAATTTCAAACACTCTGGATTAACATACAGTGGATGTTTTTGTGTCTCTCTTGAACTAGACTTCACTTGTTTTTCTTAATTCACTAATGAACTTTGATACATAATTGTGCAAATCATTATGGCACAAGTGTGGCATCATCACTTTCCACCTGCACTTGGATCGAATTGTGAGATATGCAGGCTGTCATGTTGACCCAAACCACTGATAACGCACACTGAGCCATAAGCATAGTGTAAGAATGCCATAAAATCCAACCTGCTAATCAAATCAACTAATCAGTTGATCAGTTCAAAGAAATCCTAATAGTAGAATTTATGGTAGGATTTTATAATACAGCCCATGATTTACAGTGACATTTGCCAAATTTGTTGTATTAATCAGCTACTAATAAAATACTTACTTGTTCCTGCTGGTACTTAAATGTAGGTGTAAGTGGAAGAAATTCCCATTTTTATAGGAAAAGAGAAAGAAATTATACTATTTACCTACGCGGTACAGTACTTAGAAACACAAACTAAAGTTTGGGCAAAGTGGAGTAAACAACACAACCTTTAAAGTATTTTATAACGTATTTCAGAGTTAAGATATGCTACCAAACAGCAGGGGTACAGTAAGATAAAGAAACTCAGATGGATGTGTTAGTGAAGAGTTATGTTCCCAAAATGATGACAGGTGTACTCACCAGTGCTATGGTGCAGCAGTGGGTTTTTTGTGATAGGAAAATAGGTGCAAATCTTGGAATAATGAGGCATCGTCAATCATTTCCGGAGAACAGCAACTTTCTACTTACAGGGGACTTAAACGCTAGCCCACTGGCTATTTATCCCACTAGTCTATGTTCTTTGGATTGACTACAGTGTAGGCGCTGTTCCTTACAGTAATGGATGAAGTATAATAAAATGCTCATGGCAGTTAATAGGGAAAGTAGCCCCAACAGAAAATCTGGTGTCCATCTGACAAAAGCTGCTGTGGAGATATAGTTGTTATAGAGGAGAATTACTGTCTAATTAAAGAGTAACACTTGATATTACAGCCTGCATACTTTAATTTGTGGGACTTGTTTTGTCAGAATTATTAATTTAAAGGTTGCATTTCACAGGTAGACCTTAAAAATGTCTGGTGTCATGTATGAAGTGCCTTTCTTTATTTTATTTACAGTGCCGTTATTTCGTTTTTTGACTGACTGTTTTGAGATAATAGAGTTTATGTTGGAATAAAGTGGGTACCATTATTTTCTTTTTGTGGTTACTACTGGTAGTAATTTTTCACTGTCCAGCAACGGAATGCAACAGTTATAAAACTGGCTCTTAGATTTGTGGTGCTTCCACTTGAAGTCCACAGGTCCAAATTTCCAGTGATTTTTGTTGTTTGTTTTTTCTGTCTTTCTTTGTTAGTCAGCTTCAGGGATGGCACAATCAAACCTGTCACATGGTTTTAAAATGGCTGGTTCATTTAATGCGGAACGTTTTGCAAAATAACTGGAACAGACAGGAGTGCTTCTTTTGTTTAGTTGCTTTTAGTTGCTATCAAATAAACCAAACTTATCTCAAGTACAATGGGGTGCAACTGAACAGAAACGATTTTAAAATATTTTAAATGCTCCATGCTGAGATGTGTACCGGGAATTTGAATATTTGCTATATGATAAGGCAGAAATGTGTTTAATCATATACTGTTTGTTCTCTTTCCTGATAGGATAACAGGTTAACAATCTGCAAAGTATCAAAAGTAGCCCTCCACCTCTGCATCTGCAGCAGACGGAGGAAGGAAGAAGAAAGCGTGATGGGCCGCCTGTCTGTAAAGGAACTATGTCTGAAACGAAGACGGAAACAGACTGTGCAAATATACATTCAGTAACAAAATATGGACAGACAGTAAAAATGAGGTTTGAAGTCAATATTTACACAGTTTCACATCTGATTTTCAATGATTTTGTCCAGTTTGTCCAGTCTACAGTTTACCAACCTCAGGACATGAGCTCACAAACTGTCAATAAATGTATTTCTTCATGATTTAGATTTTAAATATTTACAAAATGAATTAAATCTCTTTTTCATTCAAATACATGTTCACTTGACCGTTGTTAACCTGATATTTTTATAGGACATGATACAAGGGGTTATTCATGTACACTTGTCATATTGTCAATGTTTAATGTACAGTATCACGGCATCAACCTGATCTCAGTTTGATTAGTTAATGATTCATTTGTTGTTCAGCCAGCTAGTTAGCTACTCGGTCAAAGTATTTTAAAGTTAATATGTGTACGTGCGAGTGCAAACATCAAAGCAGGAAATCAAATTACCATGAATATCTGCAGTGTTTTTATGAGAATAAAATATTCTTTTATGTTAGAAGTTATGGTTTGATGATACAGACGCACTACATCACAAAGGCTCTTTCATTTAATCATTAAGTGTATCGTGTGCTGTTATTATCCATATGTTATAACACAACTATACAGTTCTGTAGTAAAGATACTTTTTTGCACCTGATATGTTTTAGAACTGGAAGTCTGCACTCTTCCCATGTCTGTGAGTGATTTGGAATAAAAATGTAAAAGTAAATTACAAGTTAGATGATCCCTTTTGACTAATTTATCTTTGAGTGAGAAGCCAACAAATAAAAAAAGCAAGTTTTGCAATTTCGTGTGTGTGTGTGCATCTATGAATCGGTTTATCAAACTGGTCGGACAGTTTGTTATAGTTCATAGCAGATCGTTAACCTCAGCAACAGCTGCAGGTCATTAATTCAGGCGTTACAATGCAATGTACTGAGGAGAGGCTCTTCAGGCTACAAAATTCAATACATTAAAGCACACTTCAAATTTCTGTTTAAATAAACGTCAACAGCGGAGCTTTATGAATCCATAACATGCCTTTTGAATGGTCAAGACAATTATTGTCTTAAAATCAGTCCAGTTTGACACCCAAAGCAGGTTTTTCTGTACAGAGTTGTCTTAAAGGAACAATCCACCACAGTATAATCTTTTAAAGATGCTTAAAATAAACAGCAGATATACAGCTAAAGCTTAACATTGTTTGCAGTGGTGGAGTGAGTAAAAAGTTGTAATACTACAGCATAAAACAATTGCTCAATGTAATCGAGTGTCATACTATTACCATGGCTGTAGCTACAATTTAGGATGCACTGAGGTCATGTCCTCTGTATTTTTTGTGACCTGGGGGGAGTTAACGGTCAACAATTAAAACCTCACACATGATGGGTATTTTATAGGCTGATTCCATAAGTTTTAGCTCATCCTTATCAAAATGCAACTTCTTCTTTACAATGCTGGCGTTTTTGCATCAACATTCAACAGTCACACTGATGAAAAATGGGCTGTGTATGAGGAGAAGATACCTGTTTGTCCACTGGCTATAACCTCAATAGACCAGAATGCAACGTAGATACAAAGCAGGTGTTTATGTTTCGAACAAAGAGCTGCAGTTACAAGTACAGACAGCATCATGTTGATGCCCTGGCTTGCCTTTTTTTTCTGAATGTTGTTAAAAAGACTTTCCAGGCAATGTGGGTAATCACTTTTTCAAGTAGAAATAGACTTCATCAAACAAAGTCTCAAAAGAGAGTCCTTTTCAGCAACATAAAGAATAATTGGCATTAGATTCTGCGCATTGCGAAATGTCACACTGGTTTAAATTGATGCTGCGTTTAACTGTACAAGATCTCCTCTGCAAGAGTGCATCAGAAGAAATAAGTAAAATAAGTACAGAGATTAGACACACAGGAAACATAGGCAGTCGGAAACAATACCAGACGTCTCTAATATTTATCCAATGGGATGAAACATTCAAGTTTTAAAATCCTTTGTAATTTAAAAACACGTACATAAAAACTGAATCCACTCTTTCTACATTTAATCTGAAAATGTAACAGGAAATGTGTGGTTTTCCCTGTCAAGGCATCACTTGCCCCATATGACATGCCATGATATACTGTCAAGCATATAAATCACACACACAACAATTAATCCAGGCTTTAAAATTGTTTCTTTGTTTGGACACCATTATGAGTTATCATCACCTGCCTATTTTATTTTGATCTTTCAAGTGGATTAACAAGTCTACCTAGGCTGCTTACTTTCATCAGCAAACACCTGGACAAACCTGAAAAGATTCCTGGATGAACAAAAAGAAATGTGCGGTGTGTTCTGCCAGCGCAGCAGTTAATTATGAAGAACAGTTTTGGCAGTTGCCCAAAACTATGCAGACATCTTTATCAAGTTAATCAAAATCCAGGCTTGATTCATCCCACCCTTTTGCCTTTGTGAATGTTTTTATTGTGATTCATGCTGATCATGAGGAATGTCAATATGCATGGCTAAGCTATGTTACACAATGACACTATTTCCTCAAAATGTGTGGGGATTATAGGGGAACCCCAGATAGGGAAGGAAAAACAATTGATGCAACTGCCTACTATATATCTAATAATAAAATATCACATGTTAATCAGTAACATTCTTTTTTTGCCATATCAGGCTGGTGTAGAACAACTCTTCTTCTCAGTCACTTCATTTCAGTTATTTATTTAGAAGGATTTTATAAATAAAAATATTTTATCAACATTTCTGTAAATGTGCCAGTGTTAGCCAGCTGGCTAATTTTCCACTGCGGTCCGTTGGCCAGATGTTTTGAAATCAATGAGGTGATGGTTAAAATGTACAGGCAGAGGACAACAAGATGCCATAAAGACAGCAGCAGCAACAAAATAAGCATTCTCGAGACAGTGCACAAGTCATGCAGAGCAACAGGAAACAGCAAAACATTAGTACAATATATACTGTTCGGTGCCTTTCTCTTGAGTCCAGCTTGTCATACAGTATATTAAGTGGGGGATGATCACTGATTTCATATATAGTTTTGCTGCCGTAGTTGTTGTATGATTTTAATCATGTACAGTATATTGTGATTTGGACCAGGCTGATATGACTTTTTCCAATGAGACCCTTAATTTGCCACTGGAGGGAAATGTGTTGGTCAGAACAGGGGTCAGGTTACATATCAGTGCTGCCAAGGCTGATTTTGTTTCAGTGCCTTACTCAGAGAGACGTCAGCAGAGATCCATGCCATTATGACACTTAAACATCTGGATAGTCATTGATTTCATCACAGCAGAGCACTTGAGGCCGTCCATCTCTGCACACGTAAACTTAAAGCCCTTTGTGTTAATAATAAAGAGTCATATTCGTTCATATTTAGATTTTTTTATTTTATCAAAACACACAAAAACAACTATATACAGAAATCATTTACAACTTAAGCACAAAAACGTAATTAGAGCTATCACCAAAAGTTGAGAGGTTTGTCAAAATGCATTCTTATCCCTTAAACTAAAGTTCACGTGGCATATAACGGAAAAATAGATGGTATGTGATAATTACTTGACACTGTACATTAACTACCCGTTGAGTAGACTGAATGTATTCCTATTTTCATTTCGAGGTAAGTATTGGTTACCTCATATGTATTCATGGTTGAGTATGATCATGTACATGCCCTGCAGATTTCTGTTCTACACAAAACTGAGCATCAAAATGCCTTGAACCAGCCAAAAACATAGAAAATGAACAGCATGTGAGTAATTCCAACACAGCAGTGCATTTCACAACTTCTCCTTATAACTTCACAGAAAGGTTGAGCTTGCCTCACCGCACTGCTACCGAGTGTCAAACTCATGGCACATGGGGGGGGGTGGTGTTTTAGCTTATGGTGTGGACACCATCCATCACAGACTGGAGGGATGATGATGGGTGATTCAACTCAGATGGGGAAGTTGGTGGGCAGGAAGAGTTCTATAAGAGTCCAAAGTCTCAAATCACTGTCCTTTCCTGTCCTGAAGTCCTCAGAGCATGGGGGGGATATGTTGACAAAAGCTGTTCCAGAGGTCGTCTGTGGGATTTGTGAGGTCTGAGCCCAAAGTTGTGTAATGCGGCATGTCGTCTAGTTCGTCGACTGCAAAACAAAACAGAGGAGATATAAGGTCAGGATGGTGGAGGAGAACATATATTAGGAGATGTGGGCTAACCTGAAATACTAAACATTTCAAAAAGTGGCATTCTTTAAAGGGGCAGACTGAAGGGAGCTTTCTGAAGTCCTGAGAAAATTACCCTGATGATGTCATAGTGATGTCATCAGGGTCGTCTCAGATTGGGTCAGAGACTGTGTAATGAACTTTGACTTTGAAAGACGTGGACATTTACCAGGCAGAGAGGGTCAACAAAACATGCTATTAAGTTGCATTTTGGGAAATGTAGGATCCAGTGTTTTTGCAGGTTGACCCTTAAAAGGGACTAACAGTCAGGACATCTCAGCCTCTGCTGCATCAATTTTGACCCTTCTTTTGTTAATCTGTCTCTTGTGAGTCACCCAACTTGTTGCTTTGGAGACAGAAGTGTTTAATAATGTTTAAGACATCATCAACTAGCAACATTTACCTGAGGAAGATTCACTCCACTGGCTCCCTGGACTGGTGCATGCTTCATTGCATAGGAACCCCTTGCCGTCTAAACTGCTTGACATCCAGTGTGATTCTTTCTCCAGTTGCTGGCAAATCTGAAAGAGCAACACTGGACTGAGTATGGCTATAATATTTTGCACAACTGGAGTTTTACCACACCAAACAGTTTTTAACAATCTTATTGTTTTGGGTATTATTACACAAGCCAAACAGGCAGAATAAGACAAACATGGGTATTCCTGTCAATGAAAAATGCATGCTGGTAAGAGTAGGAGCCGAAGGCCATGCTTACCTGGATAATGTCGTCGGTAAATTCGTGATCTGGAAGATCACAGCAAAGACAGAGGGAGAGAAAAGGTAGGGGACATGAGTACGGCACTGTGATATTGATCTGTTTTTATTAACTTAATTGCATTTAGATTAATCCTAAACCATTTATCAGCAAGTATGCCATAAGTGTTGTTGTCTTACCGGGGCTGTGTTCAGGTGAAACTTCAAATCTGTGGCAGAAGGTGTTTGGCAAGCTCTCAGGCCCGATCTCAACTGAGAAAGACCAGTCAGGAACGTCGGATATAGCCCCAAATGGGAAATCTGCAAAGATGGCAAACAACAGCATTAAATACACTTGACAGTTTTGACTGAATGATACAGGAAATTACAGTGCATTCAAGTTTATTCTTCAACTACACATATTTTCTTCCTCACCTTGTAGCTCTGAGTTCACTGTGCTGTCGACTGTGTTCTCCTGAGTGGACAAAGTGTCTTCTGGCATTGACTCATTGATGGGAGACTGAGTATCACTGTAGTCCATATCTTCCTCCGTCTTTATCATTGAGCTCTGCAGAGGCAGATAGAAAGTCACATTCAGTGAGATTCAGGAAATTCCCAACAAAGCCATGTGCAGTTGTATGTCTAGTTACTGCACCAATGCCATTAAAATAACATTATTTTATAATGCCATTACATTATCTGGGTCAGTGTGAGGGTGGTATAATTTTAATAGGCCTCTGACTATGTAACAAGTGTCATGACATATACAACAAAGGCAAATACCACAAAAGTCAACATAAAAGTAGAAAGGTCATAAAATATCTATTTACCTTCTTCCTTGGCTTTGTTTCCTTTGCTTTGCTTCGTTTATCTGTGCAGACAAAAGAAAGATATTTTGATCAAATGACATCTTCAAAAGCTCATTGCAGAACAAGTAAGTTCAAGTATGTAAAATAGAAAAAGAAGCCGGAAGATGCTGCACACCGGTGTTAAATCTGTTTTTCATTTTTAAAAAAATGCTTGCTCACTTCCTGTCAGTTGTCTCACCTCTAGATTTTGGGGTGGCAGGCAACATCCTGAAGACGCGCATGGCTTGGTGGCCTTTGTTGACGCTCTTGTCTTTCACCTCCTCGATGTCGGGCAGTGAGTTCATGGCACAGCGGAAGTTGGCTTTCCATGTCTTTGGGTCAGAGGTCTGACCTTCCACGTATTTCCCTGCAGAATGCATTTTGTTTAGTTTCACACCTTTTTAATCCCAAACACAAGAATTTTCTGCCTTATTATCTGCAGAGTTGTTGTGTGTATTCATGCTTGCTCACCTGTGTGGATGGCCCACTGTTTGAACAGACATGCGTCCTTGTCCAGCTCCCAGCCGTGTCGAGCGGCATGCTTCCAGGGAATTGAGAACACCGTCTTATCCTGGAAAATACAAAAGGAGATACCGAGTTTGAACGAGGGTGGTTGCACATTCAACCCAGAATGAATTAAAACGTGAGCACAAATTTTCAAATATTGCAAGAGGCTGCCATTCAAAATGAGCATCTAACTCGTAGGCTAATGTGAACAGTTTTCTATTGCATGGCTTAAATTATGAAAAAATATTATTTGCATAGCACAGTAGAAAAAAACACACACATGGAACAAGCTTTTGTTAATTTTTTTAGTTTGAACCACAGTATGTCATGTTAGGAAGAGAGTTTTAATTTGTCTTTGACAAGTTTGGCCCATTTCCCACTCACAGATAGTAATAGGATATGCTGCAAATTTTTTTTTTTCCCCTCTGTACCAAAATACATCCCAACTAGTGCTTCAAACAAGCTACTCTAAGAGTAGCATGCAAATATTGTGTGATCAGCTAGGGAACAACTACACATCAAAAAAGCCACGTGCAGCCTTGCAGAGATCACTTCCCTCTCTAACTGGCCAGGAGGTATGACCCTACAACAAATACATTTTAAAAATGTATATTTCTGTATTCCTTTGAATATACTAACAACATGTTTGCAGTAAACACCATTTACATGAACTAATTCAATTTGTTGCAGGAAGACATAAGCCTCTCACCTTGTCCACCCAATTGAGACCCGAAATGGAGTTTGACTCGATCATGTTCTCCAGCCATGGCCTCATCCTCATCCTTGACACGGGCATGTTTGCCTAAAATATGCAGGAGAAGAGGAAATGAGTACAGAGTCGTTAGATAAATGAGGATTGGTGGGCGTGATATACAGTAGTCAGAGCAAAGGAACTCCCACATTTAGATTTACTGCTGCCTGCTGGCCGCGCGCAGAAGGGTTCACGGTCAGAGCACGCAGCCGAACGGGGGGCGTTTTCGCGTAGGAGTCAGCGTTACTTTCCAGAGTAGACCAAAATTCATTTCCTGACTGGATATTTATGGCTTTCGCATTAAAAAAAAAGTGTATAAATGCACATGGACTAATTTTGAAATCCAAAAGTTTGTTTCTAAAAGTCTCTGCAACTTGGTTTTATCCAAGCAGGAAGCATTTGAAGACTTGCGCCTAAAGATCCCCCCGTGCTCGGGGAGAGCACACACCTCCTGCACTGCTGCATGCACACGATACTCAATATAATCAAGAAATTAGACACCTACTGTACGCATGGTGTGCAAAAAAATACACAAACTTTAACATCCGAAAACTTAAAAGCATCACTACATTCCCCATTTAGGGATGTTAGAGGCTACCTACAACTTTATCTTTCTATACATCTATTCAAGATTTACGATATTTATTCTCAAGATAAAAAAGCAGCTCCCGGCAATACAAATGTTTAAATATGAGCCATTCCACGCAAGTAGAAATGATAAATGAATATCAAATCACTTACAGACTTTGCTTGTTCTATGATCCGTAAGAGGAAAATGCACAAGAATAGTCCAACTGGATTAAGTTTGTTCCAGAGAAGCTTCTCCTCGTATTTGTGTTATCCACTGCTGATCAGAAGTGGGCACTGACTCTATACCCGCGATAGCTCTCAATTTATAGTGTGAAGCTGGTTTTCCCCGACTGGGCAAGGAGACGTAACCACTGTAAAAAATGTCCACCCCGAAAAAAAATTGAAATCATGTTGACTAACAATTCTGTTTTTCAAAGAGCAGTTTTTTCATTTTCCTATATAATTATCACTTGGCACGTTTTTAACCATTGCAAGTTCATGCATATCATGTTTTTTTTAATGAAGTGTGCATATCGTGAATAGAGGTAGAAAAAGCAGATCACTGCAGTTAACACTAAAATCATGATTTTTAAACCGACAAAATAAACATTTTTCAACCAAAGTGACTTGCACTGTAAACAGCTGATCTCATCTCTGCATATTTGCAGATCATCCCCCTGTCAATATTTAAATGGGATTTGAAGACACCACAGGATCAAATATATAAAATTCAATTAGGCTAAGATGGATATTTTTTACAGCGTTTTTGGCGCATGCGCAGCTGCCCCCCCCCCCCCTTCCAGCAGTAGATCGGTTTCCGAGAAATCACGCTGCTGAATGCAAGGAGGAAGTTAACAACAACACGGTTTGATTATAGTGGGTTCTTGCACGTAGACTGTACCGACCCCCAAACTTGAACGGGCTGACTCGTCTGTCACTTTCATGGGTTTTTTTTTATATTTAGCACGGGACAGTTCTGCAGACGTTGCAAATATGTTTAAATACTGGCAGATGTTGTGATGTTTGTGTGGGATATTTACTCAAAGAAAAAATAAAAATAAATCCTAAAGTATGACAGGCTATGGTTTTATTATTATATGTTGCATCAGATAAAGTAGCCTACATAGTTATAACTATAGTATTATTAATAAAAAAAGATTTTAAAAAATCAGTAGTTTGGAGATTGTGCAAAGTGTACCTTATTAAAATAAGAATATGCATATAAACCATCATAACAAAAGAGCATAATTGCTAATCTAAACCATCTACACGCGCGCGCGCGCATTCTTCCTCCAGATACCGAAGATGACCCCACAGCTTGGCATGATAAATATGTGCATGGGACCATCCCTTTAGTATAATCAGCAACTGAGCTGAGAATTCAGGCATTTACAATAAATGATGTAGTAATTTCAGTCAGCAGCAGAGGCAGTGTAGTACAGGCTTTCTGGAGGACCGCTTCCAGCCATGGGGCTGCACAGTGTGATGAAGAGGCGATGACACAGCGGAAGAAGGGGCAGCAGTGGACGATACGCGGAAGCAGCAGCTGCGTGGGTTGAAAAATACAGGCAGCAGAGCTTTTATTACACACGGTATCATTCTTATCTGTGATCAACAATTCACCAAAGAAATAAAGCAATGCGTGCACAAAACTGCAAGAGAGTGACTGAAAATGGCAGGATCTATATTCAAGGATGTTATTATAGCCTATCCTCTTAAACACTTTTAATTCCGGTGCTCGCTTTTCTCCCTTTTTGCAGCTTTATAGCACCCAATAAATCCTGGAGCTCGTGTTATGTGACAGCGTGGTTGCGCGCGTAGCTGGCGGTCTTCATGGGAATTTGGGAAACCCCACACACACCAGTGCTGTCGCAGCTACCGGTGCTGTCCATCTAGGGGCTTCCCGCGTGGTGCATTTGCGCGCTCGCCCCGGCTGCGTGCGTGCAATGTGAGTCTCGAGCGCGCGCGCGCGCGCGCCTCTGGGAGGGAATAGCGGGGATTTTTCCTGCGGACTTTTCACCGGCAATCAGTCAGTGGGGTTTCCCAATGAAGGCAGAGTTCTGGATTTGTAGGGGGAAATCATCCCGATTTTCCGACCTGTTATTGTTTTGTTTGAACATATAAAGGTGTCAGACACACTCCTTGTTGACGGATGACAGCAGTGTGGAGATAAAGATGTGAATTACAGGAAATCACTGGAGTGGCCGCGGCAAAACACATGTAACTTTGTAGGGTTTATTCTTAGATTTGAGCAGAACTTTGGACTTTACAAATAAATTATTTTTAAAAGCACTAACTTCAGTAGTGGTTCCCAACCTGCGGGTAGGGACCCCCCAAACTGATTGCACGATAAATCTGAGGGGTCACACATTGATTAACTGGATAGAAGAAAATTAAAAACATACTTCCACACAAAATTGTGTTCATTTTTTTCTGAATTTTCTCTAATAATACACGTTCCCTCGCAAAGTACTAGACAGTTTTAGCCTTTTAGGCCTTTGAAAATATCTAAACAAAACAATTTCACACGTCACATGTAGACACCAGTTAATTTTAGGAAACAAAAAGGTTGTTTTAGAGCTATGCAGTGGAAGCATGTAATTGATATGAAACATGTTATTTTTAATCATTTATTCAAAATGTATGTCTCCAACAGTATCGAGCAACCTGAACATCATGTTTTTATTTTGAACTTTCTCATTTCTATCAACGGTGAAACATTTAGATCTATAACTGAACTGCCCTCCAGAAATATAACTATACAATGACACCAGCCTGCTCACCATTTCCAAGTTTCAACCTAAATCTACAACCTAATCCTTTATTTTCACACCCACAGTGATAAATTCCTGTACATTTATTTCACACTGTGTATACAGTGATGATAATTCAGATTATTTAGGCCACCTGCAAGGTTAAGACAGTAATTTGAGGCTTTGGGATGAGGAAAGCAGCTTGAGTATTCAATCTCTCCCTGGACCATCTGCCTTGAGAGCTCACTGACATTGGATCAAGTCAAAGCCCTCCTTAGTTAGCCTGCAATTGCACTGCGACCTCATGGGGGAGTGGGAGGGCGTAAACAGCAGGGTAGAATATATGCTTTCTTTCAGATAACATATTTTACCCCCTTTGCTCTGAATTTTAGGGGAATTTAGTCTTTTTCTTTGGTCAGTGTTGTGGAATCATGACAGACTTGTGTAACACTTTGTAGTTTGTAGCAGCACAAAAGTTTCAGTTTGTTTTAACTTGTCTGTTTCTGGATACTGGCTGCAGGCATTGCCATCACCTTTTAACTGCTGAGGTTGTCTTGTGTACATTTTTAATTCAAACCCCACAGGCTTTTTTCCTGTTTTGTTGAACTGTCATTGATTTACATTTGTCCTTCTGTCCTGTCTCAGTGGTGGTTTTCTTCTTTCTTTCTCACACAAGAAATATTTGCCACATCAAACACTCATAAGAATCACCTGCCCAAGCTCCTGCAATGACTCAACTCATGGCAGGCAGCTATAAAGGTAATACAATATTTTACAGGTTTGTAATAATTTCCTCATATCTTCTAAGAAGGCCTGGAAAAAACAATGTAAAAGCTCTGCACTGATTCATAACTTTTCTAGGATATGCCATTGGAATTAATGAATTAAAAGTGTGCTAACTGAACACTGGCTCTATCTTCTTTATAATTAGTACCACATACATAGCTAAAGACAACGTTATTGCCAGGAAAGCATTACTGGTATAAAAGACAAAAGGTGATCAAATGAGTCAAATATCAAGGCCTTTTTTGTCCCATAATTTTAAATTCCACGAGCATCTCCTGAACTTTTTAACTTTTTAACCACCAAGTTTCTGTTAGTTTGTGACTCTGGTGGAGAGAGAGGATGGGAGGGAGGGAGGGAAAAAAGGACGGGTGGAAAAAAGAGGGATGATCTGGCTGGAGTTGGGTGATGGAGAAGGGAGATAAGGCAAGGCGGAGGAGAGATGAACAAAGGTAAGAGTGGAAATGGAAAGAGTGCTAAAAATATATTATTGCAACAAGTTTTTCAACAGACTTGAGTAAACATGTCAAGTTTCCATGACTGACACAGACATCCCTCAGTCTAATTAGACACAAATTACATCATCACTGCAGATTTCCCAGTTTGGCCAAGTGGTTTTTAACGTTTAGCACCCCCTTCAGCCCAATAAGTGTACTGTCTGTGAGTGTCACGACACAGAGACTCAATGCACCATCCTTTGTAAGTTCATAAAGAGCAGGCTGGTTTTGCATGAGATTGTTGCAGCTGAGTTGAAATATTCTTCTTCTAAAAGTAACCATTAGCGAGTAATAAGCAGTGGTGGAAATAGTACTCAGATCCTTTACTTAAGTAAAAGTACCTATACCTCAATGTAAAAATTATCCATCCCAAGTAAAAGTTTTGCATTTAAAATGCTACTTAAGTGAAAATACAGAAGTTTTATAAGCTAAATTTACTTAAATCTTACTTGACTTAAATCTACCCCTGTGCATTATCAATGCTGATGCATCAAGGCGTAAGCTGAGCAGCATTTTACTGTTGCAGCTGGTCGAGGAGTTAGTTTTAACTACTTTATACACAGTTAGGTGGTGTACCTTGGGGTGAGGCCATGTCCAAAAGGTCACAAGGTAAATCTGAGGGGTCGTGAGATGATTAATGGGGTAGGAACAAAGACAAAACAAAGTTCTGCTACATACATCTTCAGTCACTTTTCTCTAATCTTTGTCTGTTTTGTGAAATATTGAAATGTTTTACCTCTTTGGGCCTCAAACAGTTATTTAAATTAAACAATCTGAGAAGTTTGGAAGGAGAATCACTCTCAGGTGGAACTGCTAACAACATCTGAAACTATACACTGCTTTTTAGTAAGAGGTCACACGCCAAAAAGGTTGGGAACCAATTGTTTAATCAATGCATTATATTTAATAAGCTAATCATATGTTTTTTTTTTGTTTTGTTTTTTTACATAATTTGATGTTATCTTGTAAAGTAACCGGGAACTAAAGCTTCTAAATAAATGTAGTGGAGTAAAAAGTACAATATTTCACTCTGAATTGTAGGTGAGTAGAAGTATGAGGTAGCATAAAATGGAAATACTGGAAAGTAAAGGACAAGTACCACAAAATATTACTTAAGTACAGTACTTGAGTAAATGTACTTAATTACACCGCAGGTTATAAGTTGTTAAGATGCCTAAAAAGGGAGGGAGTCCAATGCTTTTTTTAACCACAGTTAGTGTAAAGAGCATAACGAATATAAATATAAATATAAATAAATATGAACAACACTTAAGAGACGTGTTTATGGATTCTGTGCAGACCTTCCATCTTTTCATCAGAACATAAAGACAACTGGAAGCTCCTTGCTTGAACCTAAGAGTGGCTGTAACGTAACATGCAAACAAGTAACTGTTCTGTTCTTCAGGTAGCTTTTTATTTTGTGTCATTACAAACATACTGAATCAGTAGCTCAGTTTCCATGTTTCCCCTCACTCAACAAGGTTTCAGTGTGATCATGGGATTTGAAATGTAGTAACTTGTAATGTTTTTACCCTGTATCATGCTGTAATTTTAAGCACTATGCACCACTTTTTTGGTGAATATCTGGACAAGTGTGTGATCGATATGTTTGTTTTATGACAGAATAAAACCAAACAAAACCAAGTGAAGTTAGGGGACTACAACGAGGAGTCAGGGGAATAAAGGGTTAAAGAAAAAGATTTGGAGGAAGCAAGGAAAGTACGAGGAAGAGGTGGGGAAGTGTGTTTTTATCTCCCTACTTTCACCGTTTGATATTTAACTCGCCACTGGTGCCCCTCCTGCCCCCTTCTGCCGTCCTTCAACTCTGTGTAACTTCTGTTAGTCTGAGACTTGATGGTCACTCTCTGTAACCTCCTCCTGTAATAAAACACAGAATGCTCATCAAATGTTGTGCAGTAGCTTTAAATTAAAGTATGGTTACATTGTGTAAAGGTGTCACGTTTGATTGGTACTTTACAAGGAATTAGGTTAGATCTCTGAGTTGCTACTCTGCATGAAAACATGGTTACTGATTAAACCCTGTGTTGAAACAGGAACAAGGGACTGCAGGAAAACATCAGGGGTCACTGGGTCGAAGTAATGTAATGCTCCTGATGGCTGTTCTTTAGTGCTGTATTTTAGTAATGTAACACATGGTAAGATAAGACAGACATGTTTGTGTCTTGCAGATGAAAGTATAATCTATTAATTGCCATACCTTTTACAGTCACTCCAACAATTCTGCTTATCTACACATCTTAAAAAAAACCTCTTACTAACCCATTCATAAGTTTTATTTGTTTGCTTAGATTTCCTTTGCTTTGTGTCAGAATTGCAACACAATTGTTTGCTGGCTCCAATTTTGGTTATTTATAGCCACGCTAGGTGTGGCTCTAGAGATGGCCGGTCTGTTGGTCGGTCCACCACTTTAGTCCAGACTGAAATATTTCAACAACTGTTTGATGGATTGTCGTGAAAGTTTGTACAGACATTCATGGCACCCGGAGGGCGGATCCTAATAACTTTGGTGATCCCCTGATTTTTCCTCTAGCGCCACCATTAGGCTGACAATTATGGTTTTCTGTAAAATGTCTTCACTACTATTGGATGGATTGCCATGAAACTCAGTACAGACCTTCATGCCCCACCTCAGGATGAATTGTAGTAACTTTGTTGATCATCTGACTCTTCATCTAGTGCCATCAGGTCATCATTTCAGTTTGTCCAATACTTTGGTTTATGACAAAATACCTGCAAAACTAACGGGTTCAGTGCTAATTATCAAATGTAACTAAGATAGTGAACATGGTAAACATTATACCTGCTTAGCATCAGCATGTTAACATTGTTATTGTGAATTAGTTGTCCATGTTAGCATGCTGACATTATCCTTTAGCTCAAAGCACCACTGAGCCTAAAGTTAGCCTCATGGAGCTGCTTACGGCTGTAGACTCTTTGTTTTGTTGCAATGTAACATCAACAGAGTTTCAACCACTCCTCGTGTTATCAAAACACTAATTTATACATCAAAAAGTGCACATAATTCAAACTAAAAATCTAGGATATTTCTTTTACTTGCTCATAAAATGTAAGGTTTTTAGTGGACAAGGACTGTTGTCAAGTTTTTTGTAAGAAACTGACATTTTGACCTTAAAATATAAGGAATCCCCAATTTCTTACCATCCTGTTAGAGAAGGGATATGGAAAGTTAATCTAAGTTATTGATCCCTTTTTGACTCCTGACCTTTACCTCAACCTATCTGTGGTCACATGATAATGCTTGAGCAGGGTTTCTTTTACTCAATAGATTTTTTTTTTTATCTTGTGTGTACTTCGATCACAGTGCAAAATAAGTAAACTAAGTAGTCAGTGCCCTCACCTAAACCGCATTCACTCTCCTGGTGTCCTGCTGGCAGATCACAGGTAACTTGGTTAAAACTACATTGAAAAAGACAGTTTGTAATTTGATTATTTTTCTCTCCTTGTATATCTGTTTGACCATTTATCCTCCATCAATGAACAGCTTGGCTATTTGTCTCAGTACACCGGATCGTTCGTTGCCTCTGTCTTGTGTGTTTTCTCTGCAGTGGGATCAGAGAAGAAAAAGAACAGGAAGGTGGCTGGTTGCACTGCTGCAAGTGACAGATTAAAGGTCCTGACGACTGACGACTGACCCATTTAATCAGGTCAGTCACATGACGGCAGCACAATAAGACAGTAAGCATGTCGGCCACTACTATAGACACTACTGTACAATTTTGTGTTAAGCAGGCTGAGTCAGTGAACTAATAGCTAGGACAAATATTACATAGATATGATTTATTGCAAGCTTTAAATATTAAATATTCAGATATATGTGCCTGTTGTTGCACTCAAAAGTAGCCCCCCACAGACAGACGGGTCAAATAAAAGTCAGAGCAGCCAGTCAAGACCAAAATCTTTTGTGATGCGTTCACATATCAGTCTGAAGGCGCTTGACATAACAGCAGCGGTGGAAGAAGTGCTGAGATCTTTTACTTAAGTAAAAGTAGCAACACCGCTCTGTAAAAATACCCTGTTATAAGTAAAGGTTTCACAAAGTACTTTCCACCACTGCATAACAGGATGGAAAATGTAGTCACTTTAAATGTAACCACTGAAGTGCCAGTGAGCCAGTGCTCTCTGCACAAATGACCAAAATAAACTGTAATTATTATTTTCTTTAATTGCATGTAATTCAGATATTTTTTTTGTCATCTCTCTGTTTAATCTATGCTGCCACTCACTCACTGCCTCTGTCACTTTGTCAGCCCTTCTCAAGGTTACTTTAGTTCATTGGGAGGGTCTTATTGTATCACGTGGTCCTGATGCAACGTTACTCTGTGTCAACGCTGTGCACAGCTGCAGGGACGTTCAGGCTGCATGGTGTGATGTACCATGGACTAAAAATAACACAGCTTCTTTTAAAATTAAACAGCGTTTCTAACGTATAAAAAGATATGAAATAGACACACATACAGGCTGTACTTCCAAGCATATTAACTAATTCTATATTATAAAAAAAAAAAAGAGATTTTAAATGCCCAAAATCATAGCATGGCTTTTAGGGACAACATCACAGAATTTCCTGATTATTTTACAGTTAATATGAGAATTAAATGGTTAATCCGTTTGCATCCAGAATAGACTTTTCATCCCCGGTAACCTTGGCGTCGATCGCCTCTTCTGTCCGACCTATAAACCCTTTCATTTCAGCAGGGGTGTCTGCCATTGCGCAGCAGCCAACTAGGTGAAGGTGGAAAATCCACCAGGAGGAAGGATGCTCCAATAGGCCGTCGGGGTCTGTTTCTTCAGTCAACACGGTTCGGTCCACAGTTAAAAAAAAAAAACCTGCTGGACATCGACATCCCCTGCCCAGCTCCCCCACCGTGGTCAGTCTCAGATATATTGTCGCCCCCCCCCTCCCTCCTTAATCTCCCAGATTGTCGGCGACTTGCTGCAGTCGATGCTGCGGTTTTGAGCCGCTCCTGCACCGGGACAGCTGACTCAATGAAAAAGACATGCTCGCATTCGTTTTGGTCTCTGGGTCGCTCTGGATTATATTAGGTGAGTTTTGAAAATCTGTTCGTAATTTTTCATTCATTTTGATGATTTAGCGTCGCCGGGCTGCGGCTAAAGGCGATGCACCTGTCTCGCATGGGGCTTGAGGCGCATCGTGTCATTCACTGCCGGCTTTTTCATTCATCAAGGGCTGTGGCAGGCTGCTATTTCTATTGTTTTACAGAACCTACTTCGTCGAGTGTTTAGCCCAATCATACTACTAATTGCTGCAGTTGGCGCTTTGCCTGCACGGTAATGATGCCGGTGACATTTTTAATTCTTCCCAGACTGCACGTGTATGAAACCAACCTCAATGCAAATGTGTAGCATCTCAGGTTAGCAGGCTCCAGCTCCAGCCACGGTGCTCGGATTTCTGCTCCAGCCCTCCAGGGGTTTGTTGATTAGGCTAGTGCAACATCGAGGGGATGCTCTCAGGTTTTCTTTACCTTTAATCAGGTACAGCTAGCCACAGTGGGGTGGACAGGATGCCGTGCGGCTGAATGCATGTGGGTCACTCTGCAGATCAGGGATTTCATTTTCCGTGTCGACGTGTGTGTGTTTTACGTTGAAAAGCCAACCATTTAAAATAGTTCTCGCTATAAGCCAAACTGGTTAAAACGTGTGCATTTGAGGCCGGGCAGATGCTAAGGTCGTGTGACATTGTGCGTAGAAACCGGACACACGTCATTTTAAAAAAAAACCCAACCCTATTAGCGAACATCTCGTGACAGCCTTTCTTTCACGACCTCCTGGTGCTTCAGCCTAAACGTGGCTGCACCAACATCCATCTCCCATGCTTTTATTCGAAACAGAACACGTTAGCTTGCCAGGAAGCCGGTACTCAGCATTTTTTGTCTGTGGTGTCCTCCGCCATGCCTCGGTGATGGAGGGAGGGAGGATGAGGAAGGATGAGGAAGGATGACGCGCTTCAAATGACCGCAGCTGATTGGACGGAGCTGTCCAGGAGATGGGGGTGCTGAAATCCCGCGGCCTACCGGCAAACTAGCGAGCACAGCGTGCTCAGCTCTTACCGAGACCCCCACCCCGGTTTACAGAGCGGTTTTAGGGGCATCGAAACTGTTCAGAGACGTCGCTGATCTTTAGATGTCTTTAACGTGTATATTTATAAAGATAATCCCTGTCAAACTGTGTTTTCTAGTAGTGTTACAGACCAGATTAGAGGCGTTGTAGGCACAATAGCGGAGGGTTATTGCTTTGTATGCAATGTGCCATGGAAGAAAGCGTGTAAATTCTCAGTGAAGCATTTTTTTTCAACGGATCGTGGTGGTAGTTTATATGTAAGGCTAAGGTTTAATGGTAAATAGGTGCATAGGTGTAATTGTTTATTCCTCCGCCAAAGAGTATAGGTCCTCAGCAGCAGCTGCACTGCGTGGTTGCTAAGTGACGAACAACCAGTCACAGTTGGGATTTTGGTTGGTGCATTAATATTAAAACTTGCTGTGACAAGGTTGCTGGTGTTGCATATTTCATAACTAAGGCAGCCAGTCAGAACTGAGGCCCAAAATTGTTTAAAACAGACCCAATTGTTTGGCTGTGCACCTGGAGCCCCTTAGGGAGATTCATGACACCTTTAACCTGTCATCACATCCCAACACCCTGCTGCTCCTCCATGTAAATAATTCATTTTAATCACCATCTAGTGCAGCCCCACACTACACAGTGTGTAAACCTATTCTTTTTCCCTCCTCAATATTTAATTAAAAGGATGATGGTGGCTTTGTCCCACTCTTTGGCGTAAAATAACCAATGATGTTTTAGCATTCAAGGATCATAACTCCTCTGTTTAACATAACATAAAGCCCAGGCCCACTAGTGGATTAATAACTTGTAACTGTGTGACTCTACTACTTTTTGCAGGATGGGAGTGAAAGGGATTGTGAAAATGTTGAAAACCTGCAAATTAAACACACACTGCATGACTGCACAATATGACCGGATAAATGTTGAGTGTCAAGTCTGGCCTGCTGTGTAATAAATGTCTGTCACTGTGAGTGTTCAGAGTTATGAGGCAAACATAGTTGTATGTACATTCCTGTACAGTTACATGTCTGACAAATTATTTGTTATATTTGGACTTTGGCAGTCATGCATATGTCAAGGTGGGGATTTTAAGATACATACATATATTACTCTAAAGTCTCAATCCTGGTGTAATCAATAATATCAGCCAGGTGCTCTTAGATCCACATGGCAGATTTCCCTCTGAGTGTTTTCTTTTGCTGTTTCAGCATTCAGTGCATCCTCTTTCTCATATTGTGGGATGCCGGGCAGTAATGGCTCAGCCTAATGTGCTGAACCAGGTCTGTCTGCCCATCACGTGCTCAAGTAGTTCTCTTACAGATCAGTCTGCCAAGTAATGTACAGTGTGGTTCTTGTTTGTAGTCCTGCTCCGATGGATTTCCATTTTTTACATGAGCACAGCTCATGGAAATGAGAAAACCCTTCAAGAAGCCATGTTTAATTCCACAATCTCAGTGTCAAAAGGAGAACTTTCATCATTCCTCAAACATGTACAGTGGAGGAAGCAGTGATTTGTAGCCTGGAGGTTGACTCATATCCTTAAAAATGCCCACAAAGGTCCCATAACAGGATGCATATGCCAAGTGGTGAACAATTTAACAAAAGTGGTTTTCACTTTCAGGATGAATAGTTAGTCAAAGGATTTGATATTTTCAGCATTAATCACAAAAACAGATAAATAAGTGAAATTACAACAGCAAAAATGTGTTTTTAAATTACATCACGACCCTGAAAAAATTGTTTTGTGTAATCCATTCGGGGTCCTAACCCCCCAGGTTGAGATCCACAGGCGTACCTTCACTCTCACTTTGATAGTCAAATCAAACTGGGAGCAGCCTCATTTATGTTGCTGTGTGTAATTTGTTTAAATGTGCAAATATCAACAGTGTAAGCAGAAGTGTTTATTTGCATATGTGTGTCTGCACTTCATGTATATTGTGTGTCACTAAGCCAGCATGCGTGAGTGTCTGTGTGTCATTTAGTGAAGGAGAAGATGAGCTCTGCGTGTTTAGGTAGGGGGAGGGTGTAAGAGAGCGAGCGAGCGAGAGAGAGAGAGAGAGAGAGAGAGAGTGGTGGAGGGAGGGGTGGGTGTGATGAGAGAGCGCAGCGTCTGTTGAGCTGAGGGTGGTGTGATACGGAAGCCAGCCAGGCCCAAACTAGGCCAAAGCGCATCTCGCTGCCTTCCTCTTGCTTGCCTCAGCTTAATCTGACCGGTGGCTATGGGAAGGTAATCACTAGTTTGCTCAGGGTGATGTGATATTCGCCTGAGGCCCCTTGACACAGCACACACACAGACACACAGACACACATCACACATCACACACACATCACACACACACACACACACACACACACACACACACACACAGACACACATCACACCTCACCGGCTGCCTGGCTGCCTTCCGACGCCTTTGTAAGTGCTGCTGCCTAGACCACAGCTGCTTTAACCCTTCTGCAATTACAGTTTAGATATTTTGCCTGATTTGCATTTTTAAAAAAAATTTTTTTTAGCTTTTGCTTGATCTGTATGTCTCTTTTTACTTTAAGTTCAGCGCTGCATTTACAATATATTCCTGCTCAATCCATCCCTAGTACTTATTTCTTCTGGTGCTTGTATCAGTATCTGATTTTATCTTATGAATGATACGTGCAATTAACTGTTGTACTGCCTCTCAATTCAGGAGCGGAAATGGTTTGTTTTGTGTGCACAGGATGTAACGGTGTGTGTACAAATTATCCCTCAGTGACAGTGACAGGAAGAAGTTGAGGTTTGACTCCTGGAAGTGGTCTAAGCAGAAGAATGGCAGAGAGCGATAAGGACAAGTGGTTAAAAGAGAGTGACTGAGTGAGTGAGAGAGTAGGCGCCGTGCAAGGATGATTAAGCATTGGTGGTTTGCAGTAGCAAAAAAAAAAGAGTTGCAAAACAGAAACGTTTAAAGAATAAGAGAAAGCCGAGTAGGATGTCTTTAAATAGAGTGCGGTAGTGAGGTTACTACTGGTCATCCGTCTCTGTGCTAATAGGCTGTAATCTCCCCACGCTGGACTCTAATCATTGGTGATGGCCCTCGGATGGGCTGATGGGGCGGGACTTAAGGACGAAGGGTTGCGCTTCCTCCACTTTAAGCCTCAGAGGTCACAGGAAGTCTAGCTGGCCCATTCACAAGCCCTCATCCCTGCATAGCTTGCAGTACTCACGCTGCACCAAAATCTTTGCTAAGTGGAATCTTCCTGAGAGAGGAAGAGAAAGTGTCCTCATGTACATGCGACATAAAATTATAGATGAGGAGCAGCTGCATTAAACACGCCTTGGTGCAGCAGAGTTTCATCGCTGAGAATCAATATTTTTTTTATAGGTTTGACTCTTTATAGACTGAATAAAGTGTTGCATGGGGACCTTTCACAGGTCCACAGGGAAGCAGCTATTCAGAGGCACTTTAGCTGAGCCATTTGTAGAAATGTAACATGTATGAAGTCAATCAAATTCCCTTCCCTTCCCAAAATACTGCCACTTCTGGACCACATTTAGCTTTTTATATGAGTGGACACAACTGGAAATTTCATTTTGCTCCTTGTAACTCATCTTCAAGTCAAGAGCAAATTTTTATATTTCCAAGTGCATACTAAGCCTTTTGTGTGAGCTGATAAGCTTTAAGATCTTCAAACATAATAGTTGAACTCGTTCATTTTATCCATCTTAAGCTAATTCAAGCTACTTTAGACTTTTGAGTCTATTTACAGCTGTAAAGATTTCACTTGCTTGTTCTGATCCATGTTCAACAAGTTCAAATGTTTATTTTTTTAATGCAGCTGTTCATGCACAGTATGTGCACTAAATGTTTTGTAATAGATATGATAGAGTTTGTATCATGTTCCCTCAGTACAGTGTTTAGCTGTGCACATCTGTCAGGCTTTGGGGGGAACATCAGTAGACATACACTACTGATGTTCCCCCCAAACTAGACATTTATTGATGTTGCATCAAAAACAAAAACAACATTTTCATTCATCCATATATCCTACATTTTCACTTAATTCTTAATTCTGTTTCATCAGATAAATTAGGCTGCTGGCTGTCTTGACAGATCCTCACTTAAGATTAGATTTCAATGTGAGCTGATACTGATCCCGTCTCTCCGTTGCATTTTAAAACATGACAGGCGAATGATGTGATTTAATATCCCAGGAAATGATCAACAAAAAGCATGTTATGAACTAAAGTGTCAGTCAAAAAAGAAGTTCGCATGTCACAGGTTCTTTGAGAGAAAGCTTCAGCAGTCTATGCAGCAGTGGGAAGACGTTTGAAATATAATAAACCTGAAATGAAGTATGTAGCTCTCAAAATTTTGCTTGGCAGCACAAAAGTAGATAGTTAACATTTAAATGGATCACTTTGTTGAGGAAAGCAAAGTTAGCTTTTCAATTACATTTTTACAAAAAACACTTTGAGCTTAACTCAAGGTCGACTTATTAGCTTTTACTGAAGCTTTCAACCGAATTCATGGTCTGAATTAACAGATTTAGCTTGTTCAGTCATCAGATAACCCAAGTATGGATCTTGATGACAACTGAGCTATCTGCATGACAAATGAGAAAACTACATACAGTATGCTGATGAAGACAGTGAGATGTGGTTGAAAGCTTCAATTAAAGCTAGTGAGTGGACCCTGTTTCTTTTCTTCTTCTGTCAAACTACCATTAAGGTCAAGAGAGAACATTCACGCTCAATTATAGTTTTACAGTGTTGTACTTACAATAAACCTTTATTACTACTTTATGGTTGCAATTTAGATTACATAGACAGATGCAGGTCTATTTCCTGTTAGTCCCAGACTTCCCTTAGGCAAATGTATGCATCTATGGATCAGCAGTGAGTCTGGTTATACTTTAAACTGTGGGATTGCAGATTGTGTGCACTTCAACAACGTCCTTCATCCTCGGCCCTACCTGCGCATTCATTTATAAGACATTCAGCTAAATACCCGAGCTGTAAATGCAACAGAACGTCCGCTGCTGGGAGGATGAAGATATCTCAATTTGCATGGGGTGATGTGCTCTTGATTTCACAAATTAAAGTCCATGGTCTTTGAGTTCACATGTTGATAAAGGTCGTTGTTGTTGCTGACGGGGATGCTGCTGACCTGCTGTTCTTCTGTCGCACCAGCTGTAGCAACAATCTTTGTAGAAGGCAACAGGGATGGACTTAAAGACCTGAATGTGTGTGTGTGCGTGTCCCTGGGGTGTGTTATTTAGGTTACTACAGGACAGAGAGTTGGACACCAAACAGGGCCATAGGCTGTAGTGGAGAGAAGGTTGAAACAGCTGAGCAAATGACCCTGCTTATCCAAAACAGTCGTGCAAATTTAAACATGCAGCCTGATCTCAACTATCACTGTAAGAGTCAAGTTTGTTCTATCAAAAAGAGAACTCTTGTCTTCAAGAGGACACACATGATCAAATGTGTGTTTTTGAATCTTACCTGAAAGAGAGACATTCAGTCTGTGTCCAATTTCAGGGGCTGCATACATATACGTGGCCTTTAGAGGACTGCCGGCTTGTGGGCAGAACCTGCACCTTCTCCCCCAGTGAGACAGTGTACCGAGAATTCACCTCAGAGTCACCTTGAGTGAAGGATACACTGTGGTTGTCATCCAAATTAGGGTAAAAAGAAGACTGCATTTCTTGGAGGAGCCTCTCAAATCTGACAGGCTTTTCGTGCCGTTGTGGCGTTTTCGGTCCAGAAATATAAACTTCGAAGAAGTCAGCCTCTGAAATCAGACTCAGCCACTGTGTACAGTGGAGGGATAATTGATTCTTTCACTGCCTCCCACCCAGCACTCCACCTTGCGCTGCCTCGCTACAGTCTGACATCACTTTTCAAGAGTGAACATTTTCATCAAAGTGTGCAGCTGAGGTTTAAGTGAGACATCAGAGGTTGGCATTAAGTTACAGTCAGTGTGGGTCAGTTTCAGCTCTCAAACTGGAAAATGCAGACGAGAGAGAGAGAGAAACAAGACAGGCAGTTAGACGTTTGCATCTCTCAAGGAGGCCAATTAGGTGTCTGGCAGGCTGCGAGTCTCCTGCTGTTGTCTGGCTATTTCACGGCAGGAAGACGTGGCGCGCTAGCATGTCTGTAGTGTAGCATTCGATGGTTCGTTTAACCCCATAGGCTCCACATGAGAGCTTGTTTCTTCCCAAACAGGTGCCAGGAGTGGGTGTTCAATTATGCATCCAGACGTGGATTATTTCCAGATGTTGCCTCACTTCAGCCCATACATTTTGAAAATTTCCAAAATATATATTTTGCGCCCACACGAACACTGCATCTAGCATTGCTTTGCAGTGATGAGCAACAAAGAAATAGGTTTTGTTACAAAATGAGATCCTTGTAAGATGGCACCGCATTTTATACATAGCTTTAAATGGCTTCATAAAAGACACTAGAACAAATAACATCAGTAAAATCCAATATAAAATCAAGGGTTACTGACTCTACAATCCAGATCCGAAGCTTGTTCACGTGTTTGTGTCTGTACACAACTATTGAAATGTCAAAAAATGATCTTTTTTTACTCCTGCAAGGTTCCTCTATCCCAGCTATCCGCACAGTGGTGTCAGTGGGTTATGGAGTTTGTCTATATTTAGAGCTGGTCGAGTGCTGTTTGCCCTCCTCTGCCTGTCTTTTCAAATACCGACTAATCCATTGTGGCTCTGCCATCAGTGCAGCCAAGCCACAGACACAAGACAAAGCACATGCAGTGAGCTACGTTACATTTATGTCATCCAAGCAGCCTTCTGATCAATGTTTTCCCACTGTGGTGCATATTGTTTTAGAGAATATTTGAACTTTACTTTGATTACAAAATCAATCAAGCATGCAGGCCAACAAGCAGACAAAGCAAGTAAATAAACATGTCGGTCACAGTCAATGAGTCACAACATCTTCAATCCCTTCACGTATCATCACAATTTGGACCAGTGCTGTGGTAGTTATGGTCTTAAAAAGGTCGAAACTTTAACCTTTTAACATAACAAAAATCAGTGCTAAAATGTGTCCCTCCTCCAGGTTCTATCAAAATCACTCCAGGTATATCTGGGAAATTTTAACTTGGGAATTTTTACCTTAAATTACAGCACCCTCATTTAGCCGGCCAGTGTGTCTCTGTAATTGCATGTGTCTGGCAATTTTGACCTTTAATTATGGACCATCCACTGGGCAAATCATTTTCATAATTTGCTTAGTGGTTGTGTGTAGTCTCAACATATTTCCCTTACACTTAAAATCCTCAAAATCATCTCGGAAGTGATCATCATAAAGACTAAATGCATTTATTATCAGGCAGTACAGCCTATATATTTATACTCAGATCACTTTAAGTACACAGTTACTCCACATTTGCAGAGGAAGTCAGATTACTGTTTCTGTACCAGAGGAGGTAAACGTGGTGGCTTTTGTTGATGTCGGTCTGTGTTTGATAGCAGGGAGGGTTTTTTTTATTTGTTATTTTTTTATTACACGGTTCAGCTGTTCATGTCCTGTTGGCACAACACTGACATGGAAATGATCTTGTCTGTGTGTTGTGCTGCCTGTGTGGCTGGTGCTTTGTCATTGATCTTCCCATCAGAACTGTTTCAGATACATCAGCTGTACTGCGATATGAAACAATACAGTGATGAAGGATGTGTACCGTAATGTGGAATGTGAAGTATATGATAGGGAAACATATACTTGTCGCAAATCCATTAAATCTGAACATCAGCTGAATTTTTGACTTTATAAAATTGCAACTCAACCACATTAAGCTCAGCTGCTAACAAATTATTTGTCACTATAGCAACAAAGCGGTGAAATTTGATATAATGTACTTATTTTATAATCGCATATTCACTTAGATAAGTTAAAGAAATTAAGTTATACTGCATGTTTTTTGGGGTATTTTATTTCCTTTTTATGTAATGTGCTGGTGTTTTGGAGTTTATGCCTACTAAGGAATAATTCAACATTTTGGGAAATTCTCTTATTTGCTTTAGAGTTAGATGATTCGATATCAATGCCATGTCTGCGTGTTAAGCAAGCTGGAGTCAGGATGTGGTTAGCCTAGCTTAGCATCAAAACAGCTACCCTGGCTCTGCTCATTGTAAAACAAAAATCTTCCCAATAAGTCTAAAGCTGACTAATTCATGTGTTGTATGTTGTTTGATTTTACCCATACATGAACAGAAATATAAAAAAGACCATCTTTTAGGGGAGTTACATGTGTTACAGACTGTATCTCGCAATTCGCACTAGAGCTGGAGACGCTGCACACAAGTACTGGGAAGAAATACTGTACATCTCCCTCTAAAATCTCAAATTGGCATTTTTACACTTTTGTTTGAGCATTAATTAAGTAAAACAAGATACTATGTGTTAATTAGTGAGCTTTAGTCTCATGGTATGGTGTGTTTTTAACTTTGGATAGAGCCAGGCTAGCTGTTACCCCCTGTTTACAGTCTTTATGCTAAGCTAAGCTAACCCTGTCCAGTCTCCAGCTCCATATTTAACGCACAGACACAAGACTGATATCAAACACCTCATGTAACTCTTAGAAAGAAAGCGAATAAGCATATTTCTGTATATATTAAACCGTTAAAATAATCCAAAGTTTTTGATATAGTAGAATTAAATTCAACTACATTATGGGAGGTGCAATATTACAGATTATAGAAAACTGAATGCAGTACAGACTATTTCAATCTCTAAGGGTGCTGTCTTTCTGTTCCCAATTATTTTCCATGTTTAACATTTTTAACTTTTCTTTATAGATGTTCTGCTGTCAAGAAAGGTTCTCAGAGTTCTCTGTCCGTTTCAAATACCTGAAGCTGTGCCAGATTATGTTTTCAGTTTGTCACGTCTTTACAGTAATTAAGTCGAACTGTCGGACAGACGCCAGCTGTGCACAGTGGTCCTGCCCTGTGTACTCAACAGGGCAGGACATTTCATACCATTATTAACTTTGACATTGTAACTGCTTCAGCATCCACGCACATGCCATTGAATAGTGCTGTTTAGTTCAGAACCATCAAGTGGTTTCTGTTATTTACTATGATGCCCAACATTTCCCAGCACTTGAGCAGCTCTAATTCCCCATCATTACTGGAACTGCAGATTTTTAAAAAAAAAAAAAAGGAGACAACAGAAAAAGAGGAAATATCTGATCAATGCAGTAAAAAGAGAAGCAGAGAGTCCTGCGGCGTTAAAGAGATAGTACTGTTTTCAGACACACCAGTGGGATCTGACATGCAGTGGTTTTTCAGTCACAGGTGATGGTTTCTGTCAGAACAGGAACTCGAGTTGAGTTAAGAGGATTCGAGCCCAAGAGGAGTTTGGGAAAGCAGCATTAGGGAATTCACTGAAGGTACTGTGCAGTGGTGGTGATGAGCAATAGCTGTATTACAGCATGTAAATGTGGCATCATAGGTCAGTGCTGCTTTACAATTGACTGTAAATGGTGACTGGTGATGACAGATGTGTGTGTTATGTAGAAATGATGCTTAGGGTGAGAACATGTGAGAATTGGGGTAATGCAAATGTATGCGTGTGCTGGTAATAAATAAATAAAATGTTAATATTTTCAAATAATAATACAAGAATTAGACTTGCTTTTGGTCTCTGGGGGCTTGGACTCAAGACCTCAGTATTTTTAAAAATCCTGCTTACATCACCTTTTATACAACCCATTTATACCTTCACCAGATCTCAACAGTCAAAAAGAGACTGTTCTTGTCTTGTTTCTTAAGTTTGTCTTTCATTCAATTTTTGTTGGCTTTGAAAGTCATGCATGTGGTTTCCTGAAACCTTCTGTCACTCTCATGCAGGTTACTCAAAATAACAGGTGAATGAGGAAGTCAATGTTCCCACGGCCTCAGATATTTATACCCATCAGCTTCACTGTCTGTTGGTGGCTCTGAGAGAGCGCAGACAGGAAGTAATTCTGATTGGCTGTGAGCTGCAGCAATGCCTCGACACCATTCGCTCAGTCAGGTGGTGCTGTCTCTGACTCATTTCCCGGGGGAGGGAAGGAAACCCTCCAGTCAGCGCAGCAGCCAGCCTCCCCCTCAGATAAATTATGCATCTCACGTGTGTGTGTGTGTGTGTGTGACAGAGGCTGAGCCTTGATGAGCACTGTGTGTGTGCATGTGTGTGTGTTTTATCTACTTTCTAGTCCCACCACTTCTCAGTGCTGTACTGTAGATTATCTATTCTGAGCTGGTTTTACAGTAATAGCAAGAATGCGGGGGAAGACCCTTCATTCACCCTTAAATGATGTGTTTAAGGTCACAGGATCTGAGTGGAGGAGTGGTGAGGTCAATGTATTCATAAAACACTATTATCAGACAATACTGGCATAAAGTGGTTTAAACTTAACCCTGAGAAATTTGTAGGAGGGTCTAGTTTTGTCTGTGCATGTGGTAAAGTGTGTCTGTCTGTATTTCTGTTTTTTGTCCACAACTTGCTTTGAAAATACTGTGTGGAGACTGCATGTGTGGGTTTGCTCCTGCACTACAAAATTATGCAGGTCAGACAAATAGGAAACTGTAAAGCTATCGCCTAGACGTAGTTGCCTTTTGTAGGTTTATATATCATCAGCTCGCAGAACTTAATACTTTTAGAAATCAGTCCCTGGAAAAATAATCATCATGTATTTTCATATTATTTCCATTTTTCAACAGCAGTGGTTCACAAACCTAAACCATTATCTAAATATCTCCCATGGCACACCTGATTTACACTGATTATGCAAAGACACACAATCTGTGATGGAAAATCACAATTATTCCACCAAATATTGATTTTAAACTCCTTCTAAGCAGATGTTCTGAATAAAAATAGGTTTTCTTAAAAGTTGAAATAAAATGTGGCCAAAATATCTGAAGAATTTGAAAACTTTGATTATTACATGCACACATACACAGAAACTGTAAAACTGATAAAACATTTTGACTTTGTGTATTTCCAGTTTGCTGCCTTTGTGAAGTTAGTATTCAGATTGTGGTTGTCATAACAACATTTTTTGAAATCTTTAGTCAAAGAGTGTCCTCTTTCCTGCAGAGCTGAGTTCCACCCTGATGGAGAAGATGCAGGCCCAGGAGATGATGAGTGGCCTGAGGATACCGGAGATGGACGATCTCGGTCAGTTCTTTCGCTCCCTGCCGACCTCCACGCTGGTGGGCATCAGCGCTCTGACCGCCGTGCTGGCGTACTGGTTGGCCACCAGACCCCGCCCCATCAAGCCACCGTGCAGCCTGCTGCACCAGTCTGAGGAGGTACCGGTAAGATGGAGCACACAAACAGATTTATAGATACATGGATAAGTATATCAGGGTTAGGGTGAAAATTTTCACAAACAAATGGAAACAAACACACCAAGTGGATAATTGCACCTCACTTCTTAAAAGTCCTATTTTTTTCCCCCCTTTTCCAATTTTAGTTTTATTTACTCACTAAAGTCTGCGCAAATAGTGCTCTCTTACCATCCAGCTGCCAAAATCCAGATGAGAGAAGTCAGAGTTGATAGTTGATGAAAAAAATGCTGATACTCTCATTTTAGGTCACCTTCAATTGTTATCATGCACTCACAGCAATAGGCTTCATGAGCAGGATGGAGTGCTTTGTGTTTTTATTTTTTATTTTTTTGCCCTGGGTTTTACCTGTCAGGCGCTGCCCTAACCATCTGAACGGTGGAGCATGTTGGGACAGCAGCATGTATTTCAAAAAAACATATATATCTTTTTTATACTTTGATTTATACTTTGATTTAAGAGGCACTAGATTAGAGCACCAATCAAAGATAAGGCAGTAAAGATATAGATACCTATCATCATTAAGTGTCAAGCCTTTGTCAGTTAAACTAAATGCGATTTTAAGTAGGTGGTTTGGTGCATTGTTAATACAGCACTTTACATAACATTTCTAATTCGTTTGTTAGACAACCATTATTATGGAACACGCATAAACCAATGTATTATTTGTTATCTGACTTCATTGTGTGCCTCCATTTCTGAAAGAAAACCTGCACCCTTGACACACACACACACACAGACACAAGACAATGCCTGGTAATACACACTCGCAAACATACACACACCTTGTAAAGGCGAAAGAGGGTGATGCAGTATTAAACTCTGTAATGCTGAGCCAGCAGTGGTGTTAACACTGTACTTTAACCCTGTTGTTTTTTACTTTCAAGTTATAAACTTTACTCGTTCATAATAATAATAATACTAATATGTTGTTTTGTACATTTTATTTACCTTAATAACATTGCAAATATTTACATCAAAGTTACATAATTGATAAAAATGTAAACACAGGACTGTTTAGCCACTATTAAACCTTGCTCTGTGTTTCCAAAAGCTTGTTTTGACTTTGCTTAATGCTCACACACTGTGAGTGCAACATGCCCTCGATTACACCACTGTCCTGGTTTAACTTAACCACCATCCCAACCAAACCAAACACACACTCTGTTTTCACACAAACACACCACAAACCTGCGCCTTATCACTGACAGGTGAGGCTGGCAGCATTTGCAGTCAATGTGGAAGGCTTTTATGAGGCTTTTTGGTAACCTGAGAAGGTTTTGAAGTAGTGACACTACGGTCTAACAGACTGAAACGACACACGCAAAGACACACAAACGCACTCAGGATTTCATGCCAGCGTTGTCTTATGAGTTTCATAAAATGCCAGGCTCCCTAATCTTTTCAACCTAAATGACTCACTTGCAAAAAGGAATTTACTTCAACCATGCTTTGTCTTTATTAGAATGAACTGTAATCACCCAGAATGCATCAGTGATGTACACACCGGGGAACTCAGCAGCTCAGATATTTTTATATGCATTTGTGAGCTAACAAAAGAGATGGATTATCATTTGGAGAACAAGGAAAACAATTTGCAAATTTTGTTTTTCGTTTTGATACACCCCCAGAGTTTAGAGAAAAAAGTTGTGAAAATGATTCTTTGTCTCTCTCTTGCTTTGTGTCAGCATGAAGATGGAGGTCACAGGTCCATGATGGGCGACAGCTCCAAGCTGCTGACTCATTACCATGACGACGCCAGGACCATGTACGAGGTCTTCCAGAGAGGCCTCCACATATCTGGTGGGTAGGATGTGAGGTGGAAAAATGAGCACTGTTTAGTGTTCACTCACACACATACATACAGACAGATGTATTCATGCATATAGACTTTATAAACTTTATTTATATAAACTTTAATGTTTATCTATTATATCTGCCGGACAGCATATACATGTATTTACTCAATATATACTCAATAGTTAATTGCAGAGATTAGAAATCTGTGTGTCCTGGCCAAGATAGAACATAGAGATTAAAAAACATATAATACAGACAAAAATGAAATAGATAAATATGAAGAAAGTAATCAAGGGTCAAGAAAGCAGATGTGATTAAAAGGATAATGTAAAATTGATTAAATACCGCCTGACAATCTACCTTTAAAGGGAATATGAAAAAATGAGGAAAAATGACGGTGTTGTTTTACTCTCTAGCTGCCAAACTCCAGATGAGAGAAGCTCTGAGTTGATAAAAATGGGTTTAATGTAGCAAACTATATAACTTAATTTAACGAGGAAAGCACTCACTGTGATCAGCTTTTACAGGAGTGTCCTGGCCAATATAGCAGCAGCATAACACAGAAAATAGCATATATATATATATATATTGTATATAGTATAGAACATTTTACTGTAAAAAATCAACATTTCTAAATTTCTAAACAATGAACTATCTTAGCCATAGATGCATTCAGTTACTAAAACTCCTATGAGGCAAGTGATTGCTAACAATATTTGATGCTGTTTTTTCTTGGTTGAAATGACAAAGTCCTCAAATTTTACTGTCCAGTACATTAGTAGATTTCCATTTAGCTTATGGATGAAACTTCAGTGTCATGTTTCAACTTTTCAGTAACACAGATTAAAGAAACCATCTCATTCAGTCATTTATTAAAACATAATAATACAGAAAATGAGAGCGGATTTACACAATATACAAATATTTATCGGGACCTTCCAGTAGGTACGAGCTTATATTTGTCATCACATGAAAGGTTTCAGATTACTACATATACAGTAAAAGAGCACACACACACACCCACACACACACACTGTGACACTGTACATGTTTTTCTCTGTAGACAGTATTAGACACATGTGAGCAAACCCTGAGGACAGAAATAGCACACAGTCTAACAAAGCTGTGGTTTGTACAAAACCATAAAAACTCCAATCATATCTCTCTAAAATAAGTCCTCTGGTTGCTAAGGTGATGTCCATCGTTGCTAATGGTAACGGTGTCAGGGCTCTCGAGGAGTTTAGGTGACTAAGTGACTGATTCACAGTGCAGAGATAGTCCTACCTAATAGCACTCCAGCGACACCTGCATGTTCAGAAGTGACTCACTTATTGGGGTTTATAACCTTCTTTTAAACCATTTTTAGAATATTATACCAGTGTCAAGCAACATTTGAGTGTGTAAAAAAGTGACTGTTAAGTCACTATGTTTTAGGTTAAGTAGGTTTTTTAAGTTTTTTTCGCTGAAAACAGCTGCCTGCTGTGGCCGAAAACTATGCCATAAGAGCGGTGATAGTGAACCAAAACAGTAAATTTGAGGGCTGGACTGCTAAAAGATGAGCTGAAACTCACTATAAAGCTCTCTAAAGCTGCAGATTCAGGTGATAATTCTCTGTAGGTTCATCAAAACAAGCGACCCCTTTCACATTGTCACATTATTATTATAAAAATAGCGATTATAGCTGCTTTAAGTTTTAGACCACATGGTTGGAGTGTACAATCACCATCAGAGCTGCTAACAGTCTTACTCTGTGTTCATCAGGTGATGGACCTTGCTTAGGTTCGCGGCTCCCTAACCAGCCTTACAAATGGATGTCTTACAAAGAGGTAAGTGCCATGCCATTCAGGGGACATCTTAACTCTTAACTTCTTACAATGACAGGTGCAGTCCTAGAAGAAGAAGTGTAGAAGGGGAGTGAACTGTATAAAGAGATGTGAAAACTAACACATGTGAAAACTACTGCTGGCAAATGTTACAAAAAGCTTTCTAGAGTAGTAATAAAGCAGAATATAGGTTGCTTTTATAGTTGTGAATCATTTAAAGATCTTTGTTCACAACATAGTCTTATTTTTGCAGACCTTATCACTTCCTTTCCCATGGTAAAAAATGTTCAAATATACATAAATAGCATTTTCGATAAAATACACAAACAGCATCTCCTACATCTTAGAAATGTCAAACATCATTATCACTCATTGTCAGCTTTGTAATGGCATTTGATGAGCAATAATCTGCCCATCTAGTCCATTTAAGAATCTGCGTAAATCAACACTCAGGTGTAGTTAGCAACCTGTGCACCACAGAGGCACTGTGGCACCAAATCTGCCTAGCAACCGAGTCTGACACCGTCATTGCTATATATAGATAACAATCAGCCTAAAAAATGTTGCAGTGTGAGTGTCGGTACAGTTATTAGGAAAAGAAAAGCCTTAAAGTAATATCCAAAGTAACTTATTGAGAAGTCAAAACCTGGTTGACATTTCAGGTTGTCAGATCACTACACAGACGCACACATGGGAATGTTTGCCATTTTTCCTTGAAATGGCAATCAAGAACTGACTCAAATGATTATTAGGTTATCAAAACAGTTGCTGGTTATTTTTCTGTCGATCAACTGAGATCAATCAGTTGTGTTGGGAAATGGGATCTTTTGGGAACTTATAAGCTTCTTAAACCAGGTCACAAGTCAGTGTTTTGATGAGCAATTCTTTCTATTTGGAAAGTAAATCTGAATGTGTAATGTTCATGTGTAATACAGTCAAGTGGTTGATTTCAGCTGCAGCAACAGAGGGAATTCAGTTATATGTGGGACATGCATATATCAGCACTGGCACACATGTGATTATTGAAGTTCCCCACTCTTTAGCAGTTTCTTTCTGTGCTGACTTTTAAGGCAACTGTGATTGTAAGCCAAAATGAATCCCATTTTATGTTCCTTGAAGTAATCTCTAGCAGCTCCTACAACAACTGAAAACGTCCAGCCTCCCGTGAAGCAGTTTCAGGTTCTAACAAATCCCTGAACATGGGAGATAACTTGACATGTTTTGGAAAGTCATGGTAGTGGTGGTGGAAGTGGTGGAGGTGGTTAGAAGGGAATCTTATTTAGACAAGTGATGTAGAAATCTACAGTAAAGCAATACCTAAGGCCATATGAGAAGTGAATTACACAACCTTCAACATTTATTGATGACATAACTTGGGGGTTAGGTGGGTGGAAGGTTTGTTGTATTTATTTTAATTTTTTTGTTCATTCATGACACTGTGATTCCCAGAAAAGCAAGGTAAGTCCAGGTTGTGCAAGAAAATTACGTGCAAGACTTCTGCTGAAACACGTGAAAGTTGTAATGCAGCTTTTCTTTGCTGTCTAAGCACACTAACATAAAGTTTTCTCTGATGTCTTACACAATCACGGTAACTTGAGAAATGACATTTTGGCACCGCAACAGTTTACATCATTGGTGGTCATGCATTTCTCCAGAAATGAAAACCGAGGATGTTTCCAAAATTGGCTTAAAATTGAGCAGATGACCTTTGATTGTTATTATGTTTTATAGCTGAGGCATCGCAGAAAATAATCACACACTATGACCAACACAAACATGGATTTCCCTTTTTTCCAAGTTATTACCAGAAGTCCCTTTATTTAGCTGAATAGTTACTAAATAGTACCGTACAGTCTGTGATTTGGTCATTTTAAACAGCGGTAATGGCCCCGTGGTAGCACCCCCTGCCCCCACACCACCAACCAACACACACACAGGCCTAGCCCAATTCTTGATATTATAATTGCGATTATAATTTCGATTTAATAGAACTGCTATTAGGCTAAATACATATTTATATTATATTTTGTGTAGGCATATTCTTTTACTGGATGTAGACATTAAGCATTTTAATAATGCTTATTTTTCAAAACACGCCGTTGTTTTGACGGTATAAACTTTAAGTGTAGCAGCTGAGCGTGGTGCGTTCAGTGCAGGTTCATTTCCTCAGTCACATTATCTGCTCCACTCCCAGGCTACACCAAACATCTGTAGTAAAAACTATATCTGTAGTCTCCCCTAAAATATTTTATTACAGAGGTGGCTTGGTCTGGGGGTGTATTTTCAGCAGCACAGATGCTACTGAACGACCATAGAAATATTATAGTAGTATTATAGTTAACAAGGGGAATGCATTGTGGTCATTGTGCTAACAAGCGGGATGGCATCCCTCCTCATCCCCCCTCAAATTGCTTACTGCATACTAAGCCAAACACCAACTTCTTACTATAACTGTTTCCCAAGAAACTGAAAAGCAGCAGGACGGGAAAAATGTATATTGTTCATATAGAGTTTGTAATATTACATCACGTAATCTCTATTCTTGGAAGACTAGCTCAGCATTTGTTTGGTTTTGTTGAACCTGGTTCAATCAGCTGTTGTCCTGTCTTCCCACGCCACAGGTGACGGCCCGGGCTGAGCATCTGGGTTCAGGCCTTCTGCACCAGGGCTGCCAGCCCAACCCCAACCAGTTCATAGGAGTGTTCGCCCAGAACAGGCCAGAGGTGACTCTCACTCTTGGTCTAAATCTCTGTCTCTTAACCTTTCATGCTGTCTGTCTCGCTCTGTCTCTTTCGACTCCGTTTCTCACGATCTCTCTGCTTCTCTGTATCACACCGCTGGCTCAGACAAGATACATGTAAACCATTTTACAGATGGTTTCATTCACACAGGCCACTGATGTAAACACAAACACACGCACACTCAAATACTGTCTCTCGTTTTTCCAGACAAACATTTTCTGTCTTGAAAAGTGTAAAAAAATAAAAATACATTGACTTAAAACGATAATAGGTATAAGCATGGTCTAAAAATGTAACATAAATATAGGAGTAATTTACCTATATACAGTGGTTATGCTGTATGTGTTTTAGGTATGATGTCTCACGGATGATTGAACTCTAACCCCTGACCTTTGACCCCTGGCTTGTGTGTGATTTTAGTGGATCATCTCAGAGCTAGCTTGCTACACCTACTCCATGGTGGTGGTTCCCCTTTATGACACACTGGGCCCAGACGCCATACGGTTCATCATTAACACTGGTGAGAACACACACATCACACTCAAACTACTCGTACAAATGCTAACTGGTAGTCACGCTAACACACACACACACACACAGCTAAATAACTTAATGCAGATACAGTATGTGTCTGGATTATGAAATGGCAATACCAGTGTTACTGACTCAAGCAGTAGCTTTTAGCAGTGGAGCGCCCCTCACTGGTGACTGAGAGCACTGTTGTCAGCTCAGCCGTGATACACTGTGTGTTACTTCCTGGATGAAAGCTTATTGAACGACTGAAAAGCCATAAACAGCCATGATGTGATAACTCTGCTGAGCCAGTAACATTATAAACAGTGCTTATATAGGCCTTCTTTTGTACTGACATAGATAGTCAGAATGCTACAGCTGTATGATCAGCGGCTGCTTAGCCTAGAAAAAAATGAATGAACTGCATAGTCAGACACTATGAATCTTTGAGCTGAACTTAATCAGTAACAGGTCGTTTGAGATTTTGAATGCTGCCCCAAATTAAAAATACAACTAGATTATTTTGATGCTTTGGAGATCTAAAATCTCTCAAAACCTTTATGAATCAGAAGTTTGAATGAATCCCCACTCCGCATCTGTGTCTTTTTGTTTTGTTTTGTTCCTTTTTCGTTTCTTATCCTGCTGATATTCACACAAGGGTGCGCATGCTCTTGTGTGCTTGTGTCATTTCAGCTGACATCTCCACGGTCATCTGTGACAAAGTAGAGAAAGCTAAGGTGCTTCTGGATAACGTGGAGCGGAAGGAGACTCCGGGCCTACGAAGAATCATCCTGATGGATGACTTTGACTCTGCCCTCGTGGAGCATGGCAAGGGCTGCGGCGTCCACGTGCAGGCCATGCGGGAAGTCGAGGTATGACATGTAGGAAAAAAATCACTACAAAGCTATCTGGTGGGGTTATGAAAGTAATTCAACATATATTTTGAAAAATATACACGTAAATGAAATGGTTACAGTCAGGTGGCCCCTTCACAGAGTCTCAGCTATGCAAAAAGCTGTAATTCCATGAACAGCAAGTCATAACAAGACTGATGTTTAGATTTGGTCAGCACACAATAAAAAAAAGTAGATTGTTAGACATGTTAAATGGGATCTTTATCTACTCCTGTCTGGCTGCACAGAATCTGACAAATGTGGCATTTCACATGCACGAAATCACGCACAGACAACACAAAGTACAATCAAATTGACTGTCATGTGTTGTTATGCCTCTATGTCTGAAGTGGGCATTTACAGTAATTCCACTGCTCTTTTAATTCCTGTAAGTGTTAATGCTTCATTAGCTCAATCACAACAAACAACCATGTGAAACTGGTCCAGCAGATCGCAGGTGTGTCTATTGCACACAGGCCAATTTTTAGATACATTAAGATTTCTTTCCTCGTCTTTCTTTCTTTCTGAATGCATCATAAAGACAAAAGGAGGAAAACATTTTGCATGCGTGCTCAAATAAAATAAACAAAGGTTTTATAGCACAATGAGGACATTCCAGTGAGCTGCACGTGAAAGTAGCTGGCAGTCACATATGTGTACATAACTGTCATTTTTCTGTGACGATCAGCCTTCGTGAACTTCCTGAGCTGTGCCAAAATGATGGATGTCAAGCTCATCTGGTTCATCTGGTGGCTTAAAAGAAATGAGAGGATTTATTGCAAATGCTGTTGAACTCTGACCCATAATCACAAATTCAGCAGCAAAGCGTTTCTGGAGTTAGCTTTTCTGAGCACGTTTGCTTTCCATCAACACAGAACCACAAATGCTTGACCTTTGATGAACAGATGATAACGAAACACACGTTCTCTGGTCAAGATTGATACGGTCCTTAGTTTAGAAAATTTACTGACAGAACTCAGAAGACACTCACTATTCAAGGAGTCATGGGAAATAACCCTAAAGCTATGTCTAATAATATAATTTTAATGTCATTTAAGCATATCCACTAGTAATAGTTATTTTCATGTTGTTTTTTTCTTACAGGCTCTGGGAAGAGAGCACTACAGAAAACCTGTAGTAAGTACAAATTCATAATTCCACTATACATAGAGAAAGATGTACTGTACATTTTTAGCATTGCTAGCAGGTTGGCTCTGGAAAAGTTGACCACTTTAGGCCAGACTGAAATATCTCAACTAGATGGATTACCAAAAAAGAATCATACTCTGTTTAATCCTAATTAGGAAATGTTAGCATGCTAACACTCTAAGATGGTGAACATGGTGCACAATATACCCTCTAAACATCAGCATGTTGGCATTGTCACTGTAAGCATGTTTGCATGATAATACTGGCATTTAGCTTAAAGCACCACCGTGCCGAAGTACGGCCTCACAGCACAGCTGTAGACTCTCTTTTTGGCTTTTTGGTGAAAATATGAATTGAAAATGTGAATTAATTTAATATGGCTTCATTTGCATTTTGCTTGTGTTAACAGATTAAACACTGAACACTGACAATTCAGTCCCGACCCTCTGGCTACTGGATGTTAACCAGCTAAACTAGTATTTACTCTCTGTTGAAAATCAGAGAGAGTCCCTTTAAACTGTCTGGGTGACAGCTTTTTGGCAACTTACACATGAACACTGCATGTACTACTGCTGGTACGATGCCAATTACTTTAATTACAGCTCTACGTATCAACATTAAACATTCCTTATTTGACATGGATGTGTGTTGGTGCAGGCTGCAGTCATGAAAGCTGCAAGAAGTTCATCTCTTGATAAGGTGCATGTCAATCTCATGCTAGCTGACCGATACAATTTTTTCTCCACAGCCACCAGCACCAGGCGACCTGTCCATTGTGTGTTTCACCAGTGGAACCACAGGTAATAATTGTGTAAATTGTGTGAATAACATGCATTACTTGTGTTTGGTGCTAAGGAATTCACACATAAGTAATACAGGAACATGGGCGATGCAGCTAACTGGCTAAAAATGCTAATCAGTGTCTCTTTATTCCTGTTAACGTTACTATTAAGTTTTGAATACCAGTCATTTTACAGCCTGTTAACAGCAGAGCCAATCACACATGTTCATCTTTTAATGAGAAATAAGAGAAGACAGGTCATCATAGACTAAAAAAAAAAAAACGCGATATTAGATTTGGTCTATTAAGTATCTAAAAATGCACAATTTGGGTTAAAATCTTAATTTTTTTGCTACTGTTAAACTGATTTTCTGTGAGGATATTTTCCATACTGCTCCATGCTAAGCCAAAGAACACAGTATGCCCCAATATATTTAGAAAACAACCACACCTTTAACAAGGTTTCCCTCACTGACTTAAGGCCACACAATGTTTTTGGCTTATTGCTTGCTGTACTTATATGTATACAAAGGGCTAAGTTCACTGATACTGCTCCCTTAAATTCTAGTCAAACAGTAATGTGATCTCTCTGACTCATAATCAAATATACTCTTTGTTCTCCCTGTTGTTTATGCATGTACAAGTTATACAATAGAGTTAATCAACATTTTGTGAATACATATAAAACAGCTGCATCGGTAGGACTTTGAATTCAACTAATTTAAAATACCAATTAAGTTACACTTGATTTTTGACTGATCAAACACTTATACTGCATTATTAGATGACAGGTTGAACAGGACAAACTGTTGATGACACATCTGTTCCAGTCATAACAATTCCTTTCCAGGTCAAAGCTGTCATGTGTCACACATGCATTCATTTTTTTTTTTTATTAGGAAGACTGCTGAGTTAAAAAGTCCAAGCTGGCACTAATCAAGTTATTCACTGACAACACTGTGGGTGGTTCACTGGTCAAAATGTCACCTATTTAATGTATTTTAGACACTTAATATGCACTTTCCAAAAATGGCATTTAGTAAAAGAATCATTCACTAACCAAATACTATGACTGCACAGCAATAAACACTCTAAATGCTTCGAAGCACAGAGGTTTCGTTAAGTTTTGGGTGTCTTGTTGAAGAGTTTGCAGAATTCTAAGAATGATATTTGTTTGATAGCTCAAAAATCAGTCTGAAATTCAGTATATGGTCATTTCTGTGAGTTGCATTTTGATTTTCTTTGCTGAGACAAAAGTATGTTCACATTAAAATTCACATTTAGAACAGGGAAGTAATCTAATTCCTGGGATTATGATGATTGTTGGACCCAAAAATGGATCAAATACTCTTTCAATGGAGATGGGAGGCGAGCATTTACTGTAAATGAATCCAGTTTCTTCACAGTGGCAGAGTGACATAATAGCGAAAGGATAATTTGCCCTCGTTTTATTATATAAATATTTACTCTGGATCCCCCAGCATGTCCTGACACATTAATGTAAGAGAGGAAGCACCGCTGCTTTTCGGGAGGTCTTATCCCACAGCAGCAGCTGCTGAAACCAACAGACAAGGGAACAAAAGCCAGGCCAAGTGAGGACACACTGGTGTCAGTTTACGAGTGACACTGCAGCTCACCACTGAAAACGCTGCCACCTGCTGGCCAGCATGGGGTTAAATTTTCACATATCACTCTGCGTTTCTCAGGAATTCCCTCTGCCTTTGTTGCAACATCTTTTCATCTCTGGACCATAAAAAACATTGCTCACAGTCAAGTCAAGTCAGATGACACGTCTGGAAAGAGGAACACTTTATTTAAGAGTCATCGCTTCATATAATCTATTGTATGTGTAGAAAGGACTGAGCATTACAGTATCTGAGAATAAATAATGGTATTAGTCTATCATAGGAATTGCCACACACTCTAATCACACAAGAAAGACTGTGATTCAGGGATTTATTTTTTTCACGAGCTGTTTTAAATTGCAACATAATAGATTTCTAATTTTCCACTTGAAATAATGGTGATTTCAAAACACAGTCTGGTGATTCAAGTAAAATATTTATTCAATGATGTATTTAAAGATTTTGGAGGCAAAGTAACTTGGGATAAAAGAGAGACAAACAATATTCCCAAATTTTAATATCTCACAGGATTCAATTAGTAATTGCATTGGAAACAATAATTTAGTGTATTGTATTCACTATACAACACATATACATTATGTGTGTACAGACAGCACGTACTGTTGTCCATCAATGCAGGATTTAAAGTGTACAAATGAGAAAATAATTATGTATTAATTTGGAAAACTCACCTCAGTAATCTATGGAATTAAATTACATTATACTTTTTCCTTTCTTTCTGTCAGTAACCTGACTCTGCTTTGAGTATCAAACCTAATTGTACACTATTTAACAGCAGAAAACATAATATAAAAGCTCCTTTGTCAACACTCATCCTTTGCGGGTTCCAAGACAAGACACAATGTGAGTGAAATTTAGAGGAATTTCTTACAAAACCCAGGTTTGTCTTTCCGTGTCAGATTCCTCTAATGCTCCTTTGGATCATTGTTTGATTCTCGGGCAGGTGCGGGGAGTTTCACCTCTGTGATGTCGTTGCGTTTGTGTTTTCTGTCTGCTTACACAGGAAACCCAAAGGGAGTCATGCTCACCCATGGGAACGTGGTGGCGGATTTCTCGGGCTTCCTCAAAGTAACAGACGTGAGCGAACCTCTATTCTTTTATCTTTTTCTCGGGAAATCGTTCATGACAATCCCCCAGATTTCACCCAGCTGATGATCTAATGAAGACATCTGACTTTGCCAAGTGATTCATCAGTCTGGTTTTATTGGTGTTCATTTTCTTTTCCCTGCAACTTTTTTTTAAGGTCATTTAATTGTCTTCTTTCTCCTGTCTCCTGCAGAAAGTAATTTTCCCCAACCAAGATGATTGCCTCATTTCCTTCCTGCCACTGGCTCACATGTTTGAGAGACTTATTGAGGTAAATGGCCTGAACTGAGATCTTTGACCACAGGAATGAGATAGCTATGTGTTTATGGGTTTCAAGATGTTAGGAGACGGGTGGGGGCAGAGGAAGGATCTATGTGTACAGCATGGCTTTGAAGGTGGGCGTTAATTTGGGATTATTTAGTGTGTGGGAAGCAGAAAGAGGGGGAGGGAGAGACTCTGTTCTCCCTTTCCTTCTCCTTTTCTTAAGTTTTGCTTTCCAACTCTGAGGATGAATGCCAAACCAACCCTTTACAGCAACTGGTGTGCATGTTGCATAATTTTCTAGCATCCTGAAGCACGCACACACACACACACACACACACACACACACACACAAATACACATATACATATAAATGAAAACCTTCAACCTTGCACACAAGAAACCTCTGATTTCCTGCCGTAACCTGATTTCTCTCAATAATGTGAACACTGCAGGAACATTATTTACAGTAAATCCTGTGTTTATCTGCACCTGGTTCTACGACCTACTGTGCCTTCTATTATATTTTCGAACCAAAGCAGGTATATTTAAGTGTATTCGTGCTGTTCAGTTTTTGTTGGAACATTTGGACTGACGGGCACAGTAGTGAGAGCTGACATCGTTTTTCCTTCTAGTGTCCGAATTTTGCAAAGATTCTACTGTGCAAGTGTGGAAAACAACTTTATTTTGCAGTTTCAGTTTTAGTCGGAAAGCAAAGCTTTAAATAATTAGGAAATCACAGAACACTGCAGGAATCCATTTACTGTATAAAGTTTACTGCATAAACTTGTGTTTATCTGCAGCTGGTTCTCCTACCTACTGTACCCCCTACCATATTTTTGAATGAAAGCTGGCATATTTGAGTGTATTCCTGCTGTTCAGTTTTTGCTGGAACATTTGGACTGACTGGGGAGTTTCTGAATTTCACAAAGATTACACTGTTCAACTGTGGAAAACTACTTGCTTTTGCAGTTTCAGTTTTAGTCAAAAAACAAAGCTATAAGTAAGTCCATTCATCCCACGTCACTGCTGCCAAAATAATACTTTCCCTGTCTGAAGTCCATTCCTTCCTGTACAAACCCAGTTAGAAAGCATTAAACATGTCCAAGAAATCAGAAATGTAGCTGTGTCAGCCGAGTTTCTCTTTATCCCTCACTCCGATTACAGAAGCTGGGATTGTGTGTAATAAATCAGGTAACTACAGGTGACTTGCATGGAAACACGCTGAATGACTGAAATTGTTCTCTAAAACCACAACATTCACCATTGCATTTCCAAACTAAACCTTTTAAGAACTGAAGGATGACAAAATGTTCCTACGTTGGAGGATTTTCCCCGTCTTTCTGTCCTGACAGGGACAATCATTCCCCTGAGATACAGGAAAACTCACAAAAGGGCAGTGATATGCACATCAAACAAAAAAATAAACAGTAAAGGTTGCATCAGATTGTTCAAGGGTTAGATTCTGAAGTTTGTGTCTTCTAGCTTTTCCTGTTTTTTGGTTGGTTTTTTTCTTATCATCATACCCAGATGCTCTGGTGGTTTGGTCGGCTTGGAGTGGCTGCCATTTGAATCCATCCTGCAGAGAACAAATGAAGAGCACGTTTTCAAAGATGCTACATTTTCCATCTTGATGTTCAGGGTTTAATGTTTCACAAACAGAACTGATTATATAAACTAAAATGCTGTGCTCTGAAGTAAATCTACACATACTGGTAGCTCTTTAGCAGATTGTCATCCACTGTGGGGTTTTAGTTTCATGCCAGCCGCTTCCATCAAAGTTTTGACTAAATGTTGACAGCAAAAGAACAGTTACCCTCCAGACCTCAGGCAGTAAGTGGCAGTAGGTCGAGGTTGTTTTTACTGAGAATCAGTGAAGCCAAACCTTGTCAATGAAAGGCTCTGGATGCTTACTTGGACTGCTTTTCATCACTGATTTAGGATCAGTCATAAAATGTGACATTAAACAATTAAAAGAAGTTGTGCTGAGACTGCATGTTCTCCTTAAATGACAATTGGCTCTGCTGCACCTTTTTAATACTCTGTAAATCGTTATTTCACTAAGTGGATCATTATGTGGGAATGTGTGTGCCTTCACGTGTGGGTGTCATGTGCCATGTGTGTATCACACAGCCAATTGGGTTGCATCAGGTTGAACCAGCCTGGTTTGTATGCCTGCAACAGCGTTGTCAGCGGCGTGAGACTCAGACACAGGAAACCACCTCACTTCCCCAGAAAGCAGCATCAGATCACACAATCGAAGCAAGTTCAAGAGTCTCATACAAACACACCACTCCATATCTGATACTGGTGATGTCTCAATCGAAGAGGGGAGAAAAAAAGAGGGCGGACCTTGTGCTTCGCTGTGTCCTCAGACGGCCTGAGAAACAGGAAGAGAGTAACATACGTTGCATTTTTTCACTGCCACTTGCCTCAGTCCATGTTCAGTCTGTGTAGGTGTCTCAATCTGCAAACGATCTGTAAAGGGGTGTGTAGTGGTGGTGGTGGTGTATGTGTGGGTGGGGGGGGGGGGGGGGGCATGTCAGTTTCCCCAACAGTCTCCATGTTGCAGCAAAATTTCAAAATCAGTTTTCTTGGTTTTTTGATATGTTGGTTGTTAATTTTAGTCAGGAGTGTAAAAATATAACCAGCAGCACCACCACCCGTCCACCCCCAACCCCCACCCCCCCAACTCCCTGTGAGCGCTGCTATTTCCTCTCACGTATGAGTAACACACTGAAGTCATGCCTCGACATATACACTGCCTTGTTGCGAAACAATCAGGATGTTCATTTCAGGTCACTTCAAAGACCCAAAAAACAAAGTTGGCCGCCACTCACCTGGCTTAACATTTGGCTAGTTGCTGAAAAGACAATATCACACATCGAAACCACTGGTGGAAAGTAAAGTAATATACATTTACAAGTACAGTACTTAAGTACAATTTTGAGATACTTGTACCTTCCATTTCCATTTAATGCTGCTTTCATCTTCTTCTTCACTCCATTTCAGTGGGAAATATTGTGTTTTTTACTCCACCATTTATCTGACAGCTGGAGATGCTAGTTCAGATTAAGACAGTTGAAATTATGGTAAAATTATCCAATACGTCACCAAAAAAGCAAAGATTAGAGAAAAGTCCCAAAAACATCTTTCCTCTCCCATTAGTCATCTCATGACCCCTAAGGTTTATTTTGTGAACCACTGGAGCGGGCCCGACCCCTAGGTTGAGAACCACTGGACTGAACCACCTAACTGTAAATAAAGTAGTAAAAACTAGCTCCACCTTGACCAGCTACGACAGTAAAATGTTGCATATGCGTCACTGGGGCCATTTTTTTCTACAGAACAAATACTTTTTCTGAGTAGTTTGAATGCAGGACTTTAACTTGGAGTGGAGAATTTTTACATGTTATACTGTAAAAAGTGACTTAAGCAAAGAAAAGTAAAGAGTACTTCTTCTACCACTGATACAAAAAGGAATGGCTTCCACACACGAAAACCTTTATTTTAGCCCATTTATAATATAATAGAGTGTGTAGATCCCGGTGTCCACAAGCTCTTGTCTGTTTCTAAGAATCATTGGCATAATTAACAAAGACAACCTTAATGGAGTGTTTTCTAATATATCACAATATAAAACAGTGAAACACCATATGCAAACAAGTACAGTTCCTCTTTTTGTTCGATGGCATGAGATTTGAGAGTGTGGGAATGAGAACCATCACCCTTTACGACAAGTATTATGACTGACTGACTGATTACGTGAACTGGTGTTTCACATGAATGCCCAACATGTGCTTGTAAGTTTATCAGTAATTTACCTATTTGTGATGTATCTCTCATTCAGTGTAGCATTTTCAGTGGAGTGTGATATTAATACGGCCACTCAGTATCCACCAGATTATGTACAGAATTGTATAAATATAAAAGGTTTCTTTATTCTCACTTTATTTTTCCCTAATGCACTTTGAACTTTTGGTTTGAAAAGTGCTATATGAATACATTTTACTGAATTTCTATCAACTAAGTTTAACCTAAAAATTCACCTGATTTAACCCCTGTCAGTGTTGGGACTTTGTCTGTAAAATATACCACATAGCTAACAGGATTAAGCTCACTATTTGTGTGTCTGTCTCTGCAGTCTGTGGTGTACTGCCATGGAGGACGGATCGGGTTCTATCAGGGCGACATCCGTCTCCTTCCAGATGACATGAAGGCCCTGCGGCCGACCATTTTCCCTGTGGTGCCTCGACTGCTCAACCGCATGTACGACAAGGTGAGGTGAATGGATAAAGAAGAGGCTTTTAAAGAAACTGTTGTTTGCTTGTTCTGCTGGCGATTAGGCAATTTAGCTTGTTTAGTTCATTGTGAGTTTCAGCTGTGATAATGTTTGGGAAATTGTCCCCTACTCTGACAAGGATTTGCGCTTTGAAAATCTAATGAAATTGGTTACCACTACCTTTTAAGAGTCATGGAAAAAAAATTTCCATCCAGTACTGTAGCTGCGGTTTAGGGATAGAATGAAGTGTTGGTTATCAACTATGACTAATGCATTTCAAGTCTGGTTTCCTCAGAAATGCATGTTGTGTAATAAAAACCTCTAAATTGTAAGAGAGAGTTGTTACGGAGAATAATGTGAGAGGAGAAATTTGAGTTTTGTTCTTGCACTTGGCATGGTGTGACCTGCTTTCTGATAATTCTGGTGCAATTTACATAAATAAATGTACATGCTAAATGTACAGCTGGAACGAGAAGGGACTGTCCCCAACCAAAACAAACATGTATTTGTCTTTGTCTCCTCTGCAGATTTTCAGCCAGGCTAACACCCCGCTGAAGCGTTGGCTGCTCAACTTTGCTGCAAAGAGAAAAGGTGCTGAGGTCAGCAGTGGGATCATTCGCAGTGACAGCATCTGGGACAAAATCTTCTTCAGTAAGATTCAGGTAAATAGTGTTTCCTCTCCATGAGCTCAGTGTGCCACCCTAAATACCACCACTGCTAATTTCATTCATTTCTGTCCATTTGTAAGAAAGGTTCTTTGAAATATTTCATAGACTTTTGACAATTTAAGGGAAATGATGCATCTCACTACTGCACTGGTATGGTAATAGTATGGTATGGTAAGAGAGAAAAAGATTGTTGCACCAGAGCTCCTAAAAGTAATTACAAAAGCAATTAAACTATAGACTGCTTGAGCTGCAAATAGTATCTTTATAATCTGATTTTCACCCACTCTTTGAATTCCAATATAAACAAACTGGTGTACCTGTCATATCTGCCTGTATTTTCTCTCTAATGCATTGTTGTATTTAACCACTTGTCATTTTTAGTAATCTTCCAAGTGACCTCTTTGCAATTAAAGCTCCTGAAAACTTAGTTTTTCTTTATAACATTAAATATTCATTACTAAAAAAGTAAAAAACAACTTTTTTTCTTAATAAAGTATTATTTATTAAGAGTTTAATAATCAAAAACCCAGCTAACCTGCTTCATCAGGACTGTGTGGGTGTGGTTTGTTTAGATTTCATGGACAGTGACCAAACAACCCACCCAACTCTCATCAGATTCAGATTCATTTGTTGCTAAATCCTGATTGGTGCTCAGAAATGTGTGACATCACATTTTTCCAACGAAACACTCGTCCACTTCAAACCAGTGAGGAAAAAAAAAGAAAACCAAAAAAGTCCCATGTAAAGTAACCAAAACAGTTCAAACTTGGGCAGAAAATTGTGCATTCATGTTGGACCCCATCGCTTATGAATGGCAAGAAGCTGAATGAGAAAAAAAAGATTTTCAGGGCCTTTAAACCCCATTCTTTAAAATCCAATATAAACGCAAATAGATTCCTGGATTGTTTTTTTCTTATTATTAAAATTATTTTAAGAGAAAATAAAGAGCTCTCTGTATTAATAATGTGTTTCCTTGCTGTACAGGCCAGCCTGGGAGGAAGACTGAGGATGATTATAACAGGAGCAGCTCCTACCTCGCCCAGTGTCCTGGGATTTCTCAGAGCAGCTCTGGGATGCCAGGTGAGACACACACACACACACACGTTTGTACTTCCATTCTTGTGAGGAACCTCACTGACATAATGAATTCTCTAGGCCCTAACCCTAACCACCACAACTACATGCCTAACCCAAACCCTTACCCTGTCCTTAACCTAAGCCTAGTTCTAAGCTTAAAGTGGTTATAATCAATATTTTTGTAATAACAATATATTAGTAGTAGTAGTGATGAACCTACAGAAAATGATCACCCAAATTTGCAGCTCCCCTCGGCTTTACAGAGCTTTATAGTGAGTTTCAGCTCATTGTTTAGCTGTACGGCCATCAACTTTACTGTTTTGGTTCACTCTCACCGCTCTCATAGTGTTGTTTTCAGCCGCTGCAGGCAGCTGTTTACAAGGAAAAAGCTCTTAAAAACCACTGTACACTACCTGCTCAGCACTAAACGGCAGACAGACACAGTTAGCGTCTAGCTGGTGAACATAGTGCAGCATTTAGCAGCTCAAGAGCCAGATATTTTTCTTAGCAGTTGGTAGAGACCAAAAACAGAGCTGAAAGAGAGTGAATATGGGACTTAGATTCATCAAGTGGTCAGAAACACGACTCCCAATGACAGATAATGTTGCTCTGTAACTGCTGGATGTGTAAATAAGCAACTGTTTGCTAACAAGTTCACTATATCAACTTAAAAGGTGATAATATGTCAATGTTTTGTTGTCAACTTGTTTCCACTGCCCCCTAGTAGCCAAAGAAATCAGTTATTGCAAGTTCAACCCTAAAACTAAGTCTGAGCCATCAAACAGCCCTGTGAAGAAGTGAGGATCAGACAAAATGTCCCCACTCTCAAGGTCTAAAACTCAAATTGGTCCTCAAAAAGATAGGAACAAACTATGTACAACCAGCATGCAGAACATGCACAGATACACATGCTTCTAAACAACACATTCACACACAAATGTAGTATTCAGGTGCAGTCAAGCACCTTCACGCAGCCCTCTCAACAATGTCTGTGTCTGTGTGTAGGTGTACGAGGCGTACGGCCAGACAGAGTGCACAGCTGGCTGCACCTTTACCACACCTGGAGACTGGACCCCAGGTGAGCGTCAGCGTTTATGCAGCAGAAAAACATATCCTTATCTCTGTCCGACTCTCTGAACTTGTTTACCTGACTAGAGGCTCATTTCAAAGGTCTATAAGTGATGTGGTTGAGTTATGGTCTTAAAGAATAAACGCCCATGCTGGAATACTCTTTAATTGAGGTCACTGTGTCTGTAAACTGGATTTGAACTCTGCTCTCACTGCCGCTCCCTGAATCCCCCTGACATAAAAAACATTTTGATGTGATTGCTAAAGTTCAAAATTGTCACGCTCAGATAATGACATAACTGCTCAGACACTTCTTATCAGCTCTGCTCCCAGTGAACGTTTTATAGATCACAACCAGTGGAAAATAAAGAGGGGGGCGAGAGTGAGGAAGAAGGCTGTCATACACAGTAGATCTAGGAAAAAGGAGAGGCCTGGAGGGGTAAGACAGACAGAGCAGAAAGAGCTATTAGGCCACATTATTAACAGTCATAATGCCTGCTTAGGTGACTGCCAACATCAACAAGCGGATGTAAAAGACAAGTAGCTATCATAAAGCTCTCATAACTGCCTGTATTTACCCTCAAGTGTGCTGCATTGTTGTGTTAATCCTCTTTGCACTGAGGGTAATTTTCCAAGTGACCTTTATGCAATTATATACTTACTTAAAGCTGTTGCTGAATTAGTGTTATAATAGTCTGTGTAATTTCTGTACATTCAAAAGCAATTAAATGTCTGTCTTTTGAAGGTTAATAATATATATATATATTAATATTATTACTAAGCACACATCATACCACGTAAACAAATACTTACCTAATGCCTATACCCTTCATTAAACGTTCTAGGTAATTGCATCTAGTTTTGGGCAATCTAAACAAAAGCACACATAATGTCAACTGCAATCTACTGGACACACAAAAAAGATATTAATTGTATTATTAAGTCTACTGTATATCTCAAAAGTTAAAATTCCTATGGAAATGCCAGATTTGGAACATTCCTGGAGTTTCCCTTGTCAAGTGGAAAATAGCTCAATCCACCGAGAGAGAGAGAGAGAGAGAGAGAGAGAGAGAGAGGTTGGACAGATGGATTAGTGAAGGAAAGTAGGTTGGAGTAGGTTGGCATCATGAGCACTGGATAGCTTTCCAAGATGGTGCCATATTTCATTCAAACGAATGAAAGTTGATCACCCAGCACGAACACCAAAAAAAAAAAAAAAAGGCCTCCACACTTCTATCCCAAAACACATTTGGCTTGTCTAACTGTCTGCACACCAAAATCACCTGTCAATTCAGTGCTGTTCCTGGAAGCCTGGTGAGCATGCCATCTCCTATTCAGTTACAGAAGTTTACCCTGTGTGGACAGAGCTTTAACGACACTAGTTTTTGTAGGCTCAGTAGGTAAACCACAGTGAGCTATCTTAATAAATCCACTTAATCTCTGAAGAGGAGGTGGAGGTGAAGGTGGTGTGTCAGGATTTTAGTAATCTGACTCACCACCTAATCATGTGGATTCTGCACACTGAGATACAACTTAACAGAAAAAGGAGTTTCTTTGAGTCATGTTTGTCAGTTTCAGACATTTTTATTGATGAAGATTTCATACTGTACGTAAACCTTTTGTTAGCATGACAGCATTAGAATTTTTGACTGGAGCAAAAAAAGGTACTGTATTTATAATCTGTTTATGTAGAAGTTAAAAAAAAATCTTCATTTCAAATGTACTTTTGAGAAGAACATTATTGGATCTGAGCTTTCCCAAGTGATTGGGATTGGGTAAACAAAGGAGACATGTGACTTTGTGAAATAAAGTACTTACAAGTAAAATGACTGCCTTTTAAACATTCTCAAAAAAGTACAAGAACGCTAAGAAGCTATTCAGTTACATTAACAGTTGCCTTGACTCTTGAATTCAATGTTAGCCCTTTTCTCTTCTTATGTCTACATACTTGTCTAGACTAAAGATGGGTGCAACAAATATCGGACAAAACCACAACATGACAAGTACATGGCATGTGCCTCAGTCTGTTGTGCAGCTTGCAGAAGGGGCAGTAATTACAGTAAAAGACTTAGTCACCATGTTGACTAACATCAAAATGTAGTCTAATGTCACCCCCTGCTGCTCAGTTCTGATATTCCATGGGATATTTGTATTTCTATGAAAAAATATTAATAATATTGATATTGATTGATCAGCTGTTGATAGTTCAAGTGGTCATTGGTTATTTTGTTGAGTTTTTAATTATTTTGTTGCTCTGACCCTGTGAATAGGTCACGTCGGGGCCCCTCTGCCATGTAACCTCATCAAACTGGTGGATGTTCCTGAGAAGAACTACTTTGCCTCTAAGGGAGAGGGAGAGGTAAGCAACATGATTTTGAAAGAGAGAAACATACATACTGTACATGTATGTGTGTGGGTATATGTGTGTGCATGTGTGTTCATCACGATATCCACATCAGAGAGCTAACTTTAAGCTCATTTAAAATTTTACAAAGCCGCTTTTACTTAAAATGTCAAAATAAAGAAACAAGGCCCAGATATGATATAAATATAAAAGACTTTTAAAAACAAAACAAAATGTTTCACCTCCGACCGCGACCCTTTTCCACTTTTCTAATCTCCCATCTAGGTTTGTGTGAAGGGACCAAACGTGTTTAAGGGCTACCTCAAAGACCCAGAGAGGACGGCTGAGACGCTGGACGCAGACGGCTGGCTTCACAGTGGAGACATCGGCAAATGGTTACCTGTATGTACATACAGCTCACATCAGCCTCCATTATTTAGGCATAATAATTCAGTATTTTACGTTATACCGCATTTGCTTTAAATAATGTGTTTTCATCCTGTTTCTTCTTCTTGTCATTTATTCAACCTCTCCTCTCCTGTAGAATGGTACACTGAAGATCATTGACAGGAAGAAGCACATCTTCAAGTTGGCGCAGGGCGAGTACATTTCCCCTGAGAAGATCGAGAACATCTACATTAGGAGTCAACCCGTGGCACAGCTCTATGTTCATGGAGATAGCCTGCAGGTAAGAATACTAACACACTAACACACACTCAGCATCTTGATGTCCTATAGACCTTAATTAATCTAATTCTTAGCTGTAAACGTTGAGCTTTCCAAGTACGTCTATGCTATGGTTCTTGTGCTCCATTTCAAGCCAGGAGAAATAAAATACATGGTCACCTACCTGGTGCATTTCTAAGCTGAGTTAGCGCATAATCTTTTGACTTTTTCCTCTTATGTTTGTGTTTGCTCTTTCCAGTCCTGTTTGGTGGGAATTGTGGTTCCTGACTCTGATGTCATGCCTGAATGGGCCAAGAAAAAAGGCATATTAGGCACCTACAAAGACCTCTGTAAAAACACGGTAGGTGGCACACGGCTCAAACGATTCAAAACACTGTTAATAATAGATGCTGAAAATACTGAAGAATTAGGCAGAAGATAACTTTCTTCTTTTGTCAACAGGAATTAAAGAAGGCAATCCTTGAAGATTTGGTGCGTCTGGGCAAAGCCAGTGGCCTCCACTCTTTTGAGCAGGTGTGTGGTCAGTTATATGTTTGGGGCAAAAACAGCTAATATTTGGTCTTCCTTTTGTTGTAGCCATATTTTTCTTATCATCTTTAGAAAATATGTTAATTAACCTTGGTCTTAAAGCTACAGTATGACCGTATATGTGCCAGCAGTTAAGCTGTCAAGTAAGGTCTGTTTGATTATGTCATAATGTCTTTATAGGGTCCTTGAGTATTGCAATTATTCACAAACACTTGTGTAATATTGCCTAAAATTACACTAAACCGGGGTTCTTGTCTACTCTTAAAGTTATATAACCAACAAAGCTAGCAATAACTTGGGAGAGACACTCAAGAATCTTGGTCTGATTCAACATCTTTTCTATTCTTTTCCATTTTTCTTTTAAAGGTGAAGAACATCTACATCCACAACGAGATGTTCTCAATTGAAAATGGCCTCCTGACTCCGACACTAAAGGCCAAGAGGCCGGAGCTGAAGGAGTTCTTCAAGGGGAAGATCGACGAGCTCTACAGCAGCATCTCCATGTGAAGGCCGGCAGACCTCATTTTCCTTCAAGCATCTTAGCACTAAGATCTGCTTTGACCATTGACCTGGGACAAAGATGTGACACCTTAGGCTTAACATGCTTTGGGAAAGCAAGCCAAACCTGGCCCTACTGCGAAAGATTTAAAATGCCTAAATAAAAACAAATCAAAGAAGTGAAATGTGAAATTAAAATACAATACACAAATGTATGTGTATTTCCTTTTCCTTTTTATGTATGCATTTATTGTGTTATAATTACCTGAAAGCATATGTTAAAAGGAAATTGATATAGCTTTTAGCCTGTAACTGAATGAATTGTTTTTCATTGTGACATGAATTTTCTATGCCGCATTAAAAACAAATCACAAAACAAAAAAGTGGTGCATTTAAGTGGTGTCAAGCAGAGACCAGCATTTTCTTTTTTGAAACGGAGAGACATTGTCAATGCCAAAATGAAAAGCAATTAACTGTCCAATCACAGCTTTGGGGACGAGACCGTGGGTGGAGCTTTGAATAGCCAACATGGGCTGATGGCAGCCATGACAGACAGTTTATCACATTAAAACTGTTTCCTGTGGACTAGCTGACCAGAGGGACACTACTATTGACTGTACATTTATTTACATTTGTGATTAACTGTGAGCAATTATAAGGGATGGATTGTGCCGCAGGAGGCTGTACAAACAGACACTTAGAGGGATCTTCTGGGCACAATACTCGGTAAGTGTTGCCACAGCTGTAAGGGAGGAGGATAATCTAATGCTAATAGATGTCCGCAAGGTAGATGGCTAGAATTGCCTGACAGGCTGAATGCTGTGCATAACGTTACTTCTACTGACGGTCAACTGTCCCTGTCACTTAAAATTTCAGATGCTAGATTTCAGGAAATTACCATAAGAAGAAACCTACTGTGTGTGTACCTGTAAGTTATTTATTTAGTTGTCAAAAAGTTTCAAATTTCTGCTTTCGTCAGTACAGTAGTATTGTTACAGGGCAAAATGTATCCATGCTATAGTCCCATGCTAGTGATAATAAACCCCACCCCCTATGCTGTGATTGGACGGTTGTTTTTCATTTTGACATTGACAACTGACAAAGCTCCCTTGCACCTCCTCATAAAAACTAATGACAGTGCTTTGCACTTAATATTCGCGGGTTTAAGCTGCTCTCAGCTGGACAGCACTGAAATGCAAAACTCTTTACATTGTTTTCTATGTTGTGATTTGATTTTAATGTGGCATATGTAAAATTTGTGTCACAATGAAAAACAATTCCTTCAGTTAAAAAGCTAAATAATTTGTCCTCTAAAGACATGTTTTTCATTCATTTATGACACACTAAATGCATTCTTTGTTTAATTTTTTATTTAGACATTTTAAATCTTCCATACATTGCTACCTGCTATCCACCCAAACAAACCATCAAATGCCCTTTCCCCAGCACCAGAAACTCATCAGCACTTTCATGTTGAACAATCTATTCCTACTTCCTGCTTCTCTTCTCTCCTCCATCGGTTTACCTACCAGCCAAACACAACCTAAAATCCACAGTTGTACGACAGCAAGTGTGATGTCTTTGTGTATAGTGTAGCTCAAGGAGATGTCTAGATTTGTGATAATGCTGACACCCTGTGGGACAGAAATGGACTACATCCTGAGTGGAAAACAATAGATTTTCATTGATTGAACAAGCTGCTGACAGCAGTGCCATTAACCAGGGCCTGATAAATCTCTCCTGATCTGACACAACAAGGATTACACATAATATGTTCAACCCAGACATTGTGCAATTAGACCAAAACCACATCCTCCTGTTAGAGGTCTAAATTAAGATAATAAGGTAGGGAGAGTAGCAGCTCCTGCCTTACAAATCATTGCCACACTGTTTCATGTGGAGCCTCTGAATGTTTGAGCCACATCCAAATCACAGTTCATGTCACATATTCACTCATTCATGGCGTCATGGCTGTGATCAGCAGTTTAGCATGCATGCTTCTTGTTTATATGAAGGACTGGCCCACTGTAACAATCATCAAGGTTCACACTCTGCAGTTGGTTCAATCACAACTTTCTTTACATCCATCTTTGCACAAAAGTATGTCAGGTAAAAGAGAAAAAAAAGAAATAATACAAAACCAGGGCTCAGGGCAATGCATGCAGTTTGCCCTGCAATGCTGGGACCATTAGCATTTGACTTGAAAAAGACAAGTTTTTCTTTGTGGCCATTAATAGCAGGTTGTATGCAGCTGCCCACAGCCACTGCTGCTAGTGCAAGGCTTTGTAATGTAGGCCGAGCTGATGAATTCCACTCACTGAAGGAAAATAGAACAAAATCAACTTTTAAACAAAATAAACACTTTTTTGGAGGGTTTACACATAGAAGTAATGTATAGGCTTTTTAAGTTGATTACCGTCCCAAAGCATAAACAATGTGGATGTACATAAACGAGGACAGCTAGATGTAAGCATATTTATTAAATCAATGGTTTGAATGGATTTTTTTCTCTTTTTGCGTGTAGTGAGATGAATTGTACTTATTTATTTATCTATTCTGCTGTAAAATGGAATCAGCACCATATCCTTGTAATGATTGAGTGCAGCAATAGGGATGAGGGAGGGTGGGGAGTAGGACACGGGCAATGAAATAAAAGATATTCTGGAATGATTTTAAACTAGTGTCTTGTTTCTTTTTTCACGGTGTATCCAATGCTATTTGGATACAGGTTTTATTTTGAAAGGTTTCCCTGGAAGTACTAGCGTCTGTCTTGATGCTGGTATGAAAAACAAATCGGACCACTCTCTGGAAGAAGAACTCAGAGCATTTACTTTTTAAAGTACAGAAGTATTATCAGCTAAATGTACTAAAAGTACTCTTTCTTGAAAATCCTGGGGGTCAAAGGGTCAGGTTTTTAAATTTTGGACTATTCTCTAACTCTGCTTTTTTGTAAAATATTGGATGCTTTAAACTCTTAAGGCCTCAAACTATTATATACAAGAAACCATTTGAGAAGTTTAAATGGTGGAACTGCTAACAATTTGTAGAGACATGAAACATGACAAGGGGCCCCTAACAGATGCTTTTTTTTTGTTTGGGGTCACATGCCAAAAAGGTCAGAGACCACTGGTTTAGTCTTTAACAATGTATTGTATTTTATAAACATGTCATGTTTTTATGTAAAATCTTAATCTGAAAAGTAACTAGTAACTCAAACTGTCAAATAAATATAGTGGAGTAAAAAGTACAATATTTGCTTCTGAAATGTGGAAATGTAGTGAAGTAGAAGTACAAAGTAGCATAAAATGGAAATACTCAAGTAAAGTACAAGTACCTCAAAATTGTACTTAAGTAAGCTACATTACTTGAGTAAATGTACTTAGTTACTTTCCACCACTGCAAAGCAGAAAGCTAATATTCTGTTATTAATATAACTTTTTCCGGTTATGATATTACTGTTGTCATTTGTAAAAGAATATTGACGCTAATTTTGATTTGTACTTATCTTTTAAGTCCCTAAAATTGACAATTACACTTTTTAGTGTTGTAGTTACTCGCTGTGACCACTAGCGTGCAGTGAGTGACCATAGTGAGTAATTTATATCCATTGACATACCTATACACGTGTATAGTTATACACTGATGACATCTGTCAAACTCCAGCCTCATTAAAGCAGCGTAGCTAGTAGCACACCAAGATTTAGACTTTAAAAATAAAAAAATGTATGGCTAGGAGTGGGTGTTTCCCTTTACACGGATTTAAATGGTCATCAGCAGCTGATTGGCGGATTGACTCTGCAGGTGTGCTCGGTTGCTAAGCACCGCGCAGAGAACGGGGAGGAAAAGTTAAAGGTATTTTTAGCATCCGGTCTGATTTTTAGCCGAAATAACGAAATAATATCCCACATTTAGGTTAATGTGTTCGCAACAATTCTTCTAACGCTGGAGATAGCGACTGTTTTGTACTAACTGATCACAGACCGCAATCTGGACGTCAATTTCTTTCGGAAATGGGTCGATACAAGGGCCGAGTAAGGCTCAGTCGTGACAGTGGACTACCTAACAAACGAGACACACCCGTGAAAACAGCACTGGGCAGACGAGACAGTAAGAGATAAACATCCAAACACACACACACACATCAGCTTAAGCATCCATTTAAAGGGTATTTTTCTTTATAAAAGATCATTAGCCCATGTCATGCACCTAACTGACATGACTAACTTTAGTTCAGATCAGTTTAGTTTTGAGCTTCTGTGCTCAGTTGCCCTTTAAAAATACAGGCATTTAATTGCAAAAATAAATGATCAACACTCTGTTTTTCAGCAGCCACTTATGTTTCTCCTTTTAGTTTTTAACAACTTAAAATCTGTTTATATTAAACCTACTTTATTGGAGTCAGTGCTTTAGGAGGAATGCATCTAATAAATATGAGTGTCCTCTTAAACGCAGGTAAAATAACTGGCTGCATCTAGCTACTATCCTTTACAGTCCTGCTTCAAAACTTTTCAGAGTGCAGGAGACTTCTGCCCAACAAGCTCTATGAAGCATTTCCAGAGGAACCTGAGGTGGAGGAGGTGAATGTCCTCACTGTCAAACCAACCAACCCAGTGTTGGTGGGTATTCTGATTAGTAAAGGGATATGTATATGTATGCATAATAAACTCTAAATCTATTCTTTTCATAATAATAATAATATTGACATGAATAAGTTGCTTTCCCTCTATGGGAATGCTGGATAAAAGGCACAGTATGAGGTAAGGGATCATTAATATAGTTAAAACAAGTAACAAAGCAGCAATTTTAGTTTGAGTATCACCCTTTTTACTTGTATGTATGTATGTAACATGTTGCTTGTATATTTAAATTTCAAGTTGTTTGTCAAGGTTTCTCAAACTTTTTTATGTTTTACTCTCTCCTCATTTTCCTTATCATTTACACACACACACATAGGCTGGCATTAAGTCTGTCCACTGCAAATCTGTGTTGCGCTTGAGCAGCCCTGCGTGTGCTGAAAACACCAGCGGCAAAGCCGTCTCACCTGCTGCGCCAGCCAACAAAAACAAATCTGGCTACAAAGTGGCACCAGCAGGCCACGCAACCACCCAGATGACTCCTGACCCAGGGGCTTTTAAAGGTGGTGAGATGGCGTTTAAAGAAGAAGAGCAAAACCTGGCAATGACTCCGGGAAGCATCACATCTTCTAGCATGGAGTCGGACACAACCTTCAGCTCTGATGACGATGAGGAAGACTGTTGCTCCTCTGCCTCTACGACCTCCAGCAGTCTTCCCTCTCCGGAGATCTTCAGAAAAGAGAGCTGTGGTGTGTGTGGGCATTTTTTGTATAGCCACAACCAGAATATGAGGTTATTCTATTCTAGTTTTTTGTCTCTTCTCTTCACAGTGGAAACGTTTACTTTCCCCATTAAGGAGGAGCTGCTGGGTCTCCATGTTCACATAAAGAACTCCACCTTGCTGGATGCGAGCCACGCTGAGAGCATCCACATGTATCACCCCCCCAACCTTTCTACCATCATCGGTAATAGTGTGAGAAGTTAAAATAATTTCAAGGTCTTTATTTTTGGGCTAACTTAAGGTACGACATTGCTAGTCATAATGGGAAGTATAGAATAATCATTCAAGAGTATTAATTGTCATGGCCTTTTGATCACAACTTAAATCATATATTAGCAGTTGGTCAGTTGTAGCTTATGGTGGATTCAGAGAAGTAAATATGGTAAAATTATCTTTTAAAAAATTGAAAAGCTTGGTGTTATTTACAGTATATATTTTAGTGTGTTTCATAATGCTTGGGCCTTTCATAATGAAAAATTGACATTTTGCAGGACAAATTGTTAATATAACAACAGCTGAGTATGATATATTTTGTGTCCCGTTGTTATGTATCTTAAACAGTCTGCAATTGTCTGATAAGAACTAAACCTCTGTCTGCAGATGCCTCTGTGATTCTTGCTGAGAAGAACTGTGAGACCAAGTGAGTTTGTCAGAGTCATTTCCCCAAATTCCTAATAACATATTGAGTGCTGATACTTTTGAATTAGAGTGGCCCTCAGAGGGAATCAAACAGCCAACACAGAAATATTTAGTGTAACTGCATGCTCAACATTTATGACCAAAACTGGTTCAGTCACTGTCTTTTCACTTTGAAGCCAACACAGAGGACCTGAAGCTGAGACCAAAATACATACGGACTCATGTAAATCAGGTAAAGTCTCTTCAATTGAGATCTTAATCAAGCTGTACAATCTCATGATGAACCAAATAATAATCTTAATGTGAATCAATCATTACCATGAGCTTTTTTTCATGCAGTTTTTATTGCATAAAACACAAATTCTTTACAATCAGTAATTTTGTGTTTTTCAATCCTCAATCTGTAGACAAAGCCTTCAAGTGGAAAACCCCACCAAAAGTAAGAAAGGCACATGGCTATCTATTACCTGTAATCTAAAATATGATGTGTACAGTTTCATGTTGTTTGAATCAAAAGTAAGAGAGATTATGATCATGGTCAAATATAATTTTGCTCCCTTAGGTCCCCAATAGAAGGCCCTTTCTGTGCAAGAAGAAGGTATGTTTCAAAAGCCCCATCATTGCTGAGGTCTTTGAAGCAAAACACACCCCGGCCACCAAATTAACCATTCACAACATCAGTGAGCCTGTCCAAACTTGCAGCCCGGCTGAGCGGATGAAGCCTGACGCAGACACATCCAGAGCGGGTGAGATCAATTGTAAAGAAGAGGCATTACGACTGAGGGTGATGCTGGAAAGGCCTGTAAAAAGTATCCCAGAGAAAGCCAAATTATTTGATTTTGTCAGCGACAGTGACAGGGATGCACACTTTCAGAGGATGAGAGAAAGGTGTGTCAAACTCAGAAGTGCTCCTTCATTTCCTCTCACAGCTGCTAGGCACGCAGAACCTTCTGCCCTGTGACATCTGAAGCCAAAGAGTTGTATGTAAAGATTTGGGCTTTCTCCTGTTATTTAAATCAAAGAGGTATGTATGTGAAAACTCCTGTAAAAGAGTAGTCTGAGTGTTGTTCAAAACAAGATGTCAAGACTCAGTGTAACAAGTGGATGAGACTGTCTAGATGTTTAATATGGAAAGATAAATGTGGTGCAGTTTAATCAGTATCTGAATGTTATTTAAAGAGAATAATTCAAAGGGATGCCACACCCTGCCATGAATGTAGCTGCCTCCATACTATAAACTGTGCACTTTTTTTTGTCAGATGGCTTGTTAGCTGTTAGTGGCTGTGCCACATTATTGGTCCTTTGAATACATCCACTTTTTCAATGGACTATTTTCACACACTGTAAGCACTCAAACCAACCCCTGATTTCCTTTTTTATTTTGCACGTATTCAAACAAGTGTCTGGTGCAAAATGACCACTAGATGTCAGACCTGTATTCTCTTAAATAGCCATCTTTTCTCTTCTACCGACAGTGATTGTTTTACATTTTTTATATGAAATATACATGTTGTTTGTGTTTCTTTATCTGTATTTTTTACATAGTCTGATGGCATATCTTGTCAATGCCAATGTATGTAAATGTTTAATGTAAGCTAAATGTAAAGTTAAAATGTACGTTTATTTTAGGTGTCACTGTGGTTTTCTATATGTGTGAGCCATCTGTCTAACTGCATATTTAGACATTTCTGAGCTTCGGGGAAATAAATGCCCAAAATAAATGACTGTACAATAAATACATAAACATATCATTCGTGTTGGATACCCTTCTCTCTGTGTTTGTCTAGCACAATTCTGGCTTTTGCACTCAACTCTTTTCCCATGTGCGACTTTTAAGGATCTTCGGCCGTGTCTTGCGAGCAGCTGAACAGTCGCACTTGTATGATTTCTGTGAATAAATTTCATGCTGTCACGATTCCAGACAAAACATCAACACAGCGAATCCACCGACCACGTGGTACCGGGACAAAAATACCAACCAATCGGGTATTTTGTAGTAGCAGCAGCGTCCGGTCAGCCAATCAGAAAAATGCAGCGAGTTACCAAGCAGCTCCCGTGACTAATGCCTGTCATATGACTGTGACACCCATGGAGACAGTTGCAAGGAACAAGATTTGCTCTTGGATTTGAAAAGAAGAGAGAGAAGAGAGACCTTCTGTACCGACTTTATTTTGGTACAAAATGCCTCCGACTCTCTTCCAGAAACTTTTCAACAAGAAAAATGCGTTTTCGTCGCCGCCCCCGAGGTGTAGCAAAGAGGACCCAGCTTTCAGGTAGCTATTGTGTGTGTGTGTGTGTGCGTGCGTGTTTCTGGTTTGTGTGTAACGGGCTAACGTTATTTATGACTTTTCGCCGTGGCGTCTGGAAGCGTGACAGAGTTTCGGCACTTCACGAGTCGGCGCGGTGTAGTTTTGTTAATTTGAAGTGGATGTGGCGACGTGCGGTGCGGTGCGGGGCGGGGGGGACGGACGGACGCGGGATAGCCTACGTGCTTGTGCCCGTTGGTGAGGCTAGCTAACATGCTAACGTTGGCTACCAGACGATAACGGGGGCTGCTGCTGCTGCACACGCTGCCTCTTGTTGGGACTCTGGCTTGCCTCCTTAGCTAGCACTTTTTTCCCCCTCCTTTGCTCGTTTAGGCAAGTATTACAGGCTGCGTGCTGTTGATAATAAAGTGATAATAAGTTGTTAATTAACGCTTTCTCCCCTCTTGAAGTGTGGTATATCCAGCTACTCGGTTTCATCGCTTAGAAGTTGCAGTGCCCTGCTTTCTCCTTTGTCTCCCTCGTGTCCCCCTTTGTGTTTCTTTGGTGACACCACTTGAGCCTGCATGGTAGCAAGAAAACAACGTGGCGCCCGTGACAGTACGGCCACGCTCTTTTGTCGCTTATCTTGAGCTATACCCACGATAACGTGGAGCAAAGCACAGCTGGCTTCCCTCAGTCCTGCGACGGTACTGTACTCTTCGCCAGTGCCGTCAGACCGCAGGGGAGGACACAGTGTGCTCTGTGTTGGAGCAGATGTGATCACTTCAGTCGGCCACTGATGACAGACAGATCTACGGAAAACCGGGCTTCAAATCGGCCGTTTTTCGTTTTATGGAAAAGCCATCATACGTATGTCTAGTTTACACCAATGATGCCTTGCACGGACAAAATATAATGTATCCTGATTTAGTATTGAACACTGCACTGGCGTAAACTAGACAAATACCACCATATATCTAGTTTACACCAGTGATGGTTAGAACAAATGCAAGATAGTATGTCCTGGTTTTAGTACTTAACACTGAACTGGTTGCAGGTGTCTAAAGAAGATGAACAGGGATTACTTCAATTTCAAATGTAGAAAACATAAAACAATTATCAAAATGATTACCACGAAATTGAGCATCCTGGTTTTAAAATGGAGTAAATGTAATGAAAGTATTTTATGGGAAATAATTGTCTAAAAAGTGTCACTATAAGCAATAAATGTACTTGTTAAGGCTTATTTCAACCTGACTTAGCAATGCATCATTGAGCTGGCTAGTAGGATACTCTATACTCCCTGAGTTGATTTGCAGTTTCCCTGTGTATGTTCCTGCACACATTCTGGGTCAGGGTCAGGTCTGCCACCAAGGGGAAAAGGGCTCTTTTTAGTTTTAAATACACTTGCATTGGAAAATGTTGCTCTTAGCCTGTCAACCATGGTGGATATATTTACCAATGGACCTGAAAAGTTAACCCCCTTGTGCTGCTACTTGCACTTTGGCCCAGGTCTGTGCCAGCGCACGTTCCATGGCCATAAAGGTGCCCTGCACCCGGTGATAAATGTGGTGTGTGTGTGTGTGTGTGTGTGTGGTTGGCTGGCTTCAATCCTTAGAGCAAACAGGCAGGCAGCAGGCTTTTCTGTTAACTCAGTGGTCAGCTGTGCTCTTCATACCTCTGGCATTAGCCCCCCATTCATCAGGCATGAATTGCTCTGGAGAGGGCAGAACTGTGAGAAGACGAAGGCAAGGAGAAAGAGAGATAGACGGAGAGGACACTTGAGTGGTAGCAGGAATAGGCTAGAATACATCATTTAAGTTAAAGGGATTCTGGGTGAGAGATAATTGGTGAATGAGAGGGTTCGTTTTGAAAGGGAAGAGGAGAACATCTGAGATTGTAAAAGTGGAGGATGGAATAGGATGAGTGGATCCAGTTAGACGAAACGAACAGGTGGAAGAGGTGGGAAATTACAGAATTCTATTAAGGCCCTGGTTGGTGGGAGAGGGGGAAATAATTAAAACAGAGGGGAGAGTTTGGGTGATCAGGAACTGAGCAGCAGGCAAAGTTAGAGGATGGACAGAGGAGAGGAAAGGGTGAGGTATGACTGGAGATGATGACGGTCACCATATTCGGATCTTCAGCCAAGAATTAATGTTTTAAAAACTGCAGCTGACCTTCCCGCCTTGTATTTGTTTGCACTCAGGGCTGCTTATATAAGAGAGCAGATATTGTGATTCGAGCTGGCTGGGTATGATGTTGCAATCCATTTCAAGAATGACTTTGAAGACACTCACTTGAACACTTATGACAGGTTCTCCCAGCATAATGCTGTTCCTAATGAAAATAATAGAAAAGCACCTGCACACTAGAATCAGAGCTCCCTTAAGCTTTTATTGCTGCATAATAATGAAAACCCCATCACATTTTAACTAAATCTGACCTCTCCTAGAATCTCGGGCTACATTTTAGTAGAGCTAGACCAATATATCAGAAGGGCCGGAATTAGAAGCTAATCTTCAATTCAATTCAGTTTTATTTATATAGCGCCATATCATAACAAAGTTATCTCAGGGCACTTTTTCGAATAGAGCAAGTCTAGTCCGACTCTTTATATTTACAGAGACCCAACAGTTCCCACCATGAGCAAGCACTATGCGACAGTGGCAAGGAAAAACTCCCTTTACTTGTCACTAATAGATTGGAGATGGTGTGGATTTGGGATGATCAAAATAATAAACTTAAATCATGAAAGCACTAAAACAGTATCTTCAAGTAATTTGTACAGCAGTCTTCATTGTTTATGATACTTTGCTCCCCCTGAGCTGGAAGAGTAGCATATTACATTTGTTGAGTGCATTTTGTATTTGTACTACTTTTAGTGTGATTTGGGCATTGCTACAAAGCAATGCACTGATGTATGTGTGTTTTTTGACATCTAAAAATCAGTATAGGCATCAGGCCTTGCAGGTGATGGATAAAAAAGTTTTTAAAAAGTTTTGCTGTTTTGCAACCCCTGTTGCCCTGCATAATGCATCACCCAAAGCTGTGTCACAACACAGCACTGTGCCCTCCAGAATACCACAGAGGGCAGCAGGTTGGCTGACCCTGGGAGGAAAGCCTAAAAAGCCTCTCCTGTTTCCCTGGCTGCAGCACCTGACTAGGGACAGCATACTGTACATTACACTGAGAGCTTCTGGCTCATCCTGTAGCCAGTCGGAGGCCTGATCGTCGGCCAATAGCTTTGTCCTCTCCCCCTACTGCCAGACTGCCCCCCTGCCACTGCTGCCAGCCTGCAGAGGAAACTTCCTTTTTGACCTGGGCCATACAACTCAATATAGCTGTGTTTGTGCTGAGATACATAAAGGAGGGAGTGTGTGTAAGCGAGAGAGAGGATGGGATGGGTGTGAGCAGCCTTTTTGTTTTTACACACCATTTTGTAAGACCTCAAAACCGAAATCAGAAAGGGGTAAAGTGATGTCTGAAAGCAAAGTAATTTTCTGAGGTTTTATACAAATAATGTAATTGACTTGTACTGAATATTTCCCCTTTGATATTGTTAGGAAAAACATTTGACTTTGACCACTGTCTTTCTTAATGAGAAACTGTGAAAATAAAGCCAGCTCATACATAGATTTTACCTGATTCATCTTTTAGGTGCATTTTGCAATTTCAAGTTGGTGTGAAATGGGCATTAGTTTGGAATAAAGCTAAAACCTCGTGGCGAATTTAAAACATAATGTAGACTCACTAAATCATATATAATATGAGTATGCAGGACACCTCTGGGTGGAACATATCTCAGAATCCTCCTCCCTCCTGTGAAAATGTATGACGTTGCATACTGCAGAACAAAATTTTACACCACATCAGATTTATTTATAGTGATGCTTTTTCTTTGATAGTTTACAGGAGAGTTAGTGTCTCAGGTTCCTGCCTGGCGTGGCGTCCTTCCTCCACTGTGTACTTTCATAACTCAGTGTGTCATGTGAGGCTTTCATCAATCTCAGGCTGTCAATGTTTGTGGGACGATCACATGGCTGCGTTCTCAGTCACTGGCATAAAGCTACGAGTTGGATAGAGATGGGGGTGTGTGTGTGTTTGTGTTTGCTTGACTCACAGTATTTTTGTGCATGTTAAAAGCATGTTAGCATCATGGATTTATGTATATACTGTAGCTTTGCATTGCAAGGGTGCTTCCTTCTGTGTGTGTGTTTGTTTGTGTATGTGTGAATGCTGCAGGCCTGCCAGGGTTCTGTAAAGACAGCGGCTGTCATCAGATTCCTATCAGGGCTATTTTAAGTGACACTCAGGCTTCTCAGAACTGCAGGGTCATGGTAAAGATATAGTTTTACGTAAAAGCTGCACACACATCACTCACACGCAGTAGCATTCTGGTGAGTGCTAGTATGTCGGATTAAAATCTAGTTAGACCTGCATGTCCTCTTACTTTGTGAGGACATCAATTCAAGTGCTGCCCATGTTACACACGCTGCAGGATATTGTGCTCCTTTTGGTTTCATTAGTTGGTTGATGATGATTTGTTGGTTGTTAGGCCTTTTTAGATTATAGTAAACTGACATGTGACCATACCAACACACGGCAAATTGTAAAAATGGAGAACTTGCCAAGTAAATTTAAGGTAAAGAAAGTATTCTTTTACCACTGCGGCTTCCACAATTCCCAGAATCACAATAATCACCAAGTGTTTGTTGGCGATCAGTTTCCAGTTCCACAGCTAATGCTGATACATGATACAAGGGCAGCAGGACCACAAAATTAGCACCAGCCAAATGCTGGTAAAATATGCAAGTGGCTGGTAGATTTGCGTCACTCGCCAGCCAAAAAAACAATGGTTATATATTGAGTGGCTGGTAACATTTGAACATTCACTTTCCATTTGGCTGGTGGACACAGGACTTTGGTCCCTTACACAAGTGATATTTAGCTGTTACTGATATTCACACAAATGGGTCTAGGGATGGTGTACTATTTTTTAATTTTAACAATTTGTCTTAAATTGGGAATTATTCTGGAGGCATTTAGGTTTCTTTCATTTTTTCGTAGTGACTTATTGTTTGATTTAATGATGAAATTGTCCAAAAAGCAATTTGAGCTGTTGATCACTGTAGTGAGTGTTATTGTGGCCTCCGCAGTGACACGTGAGTCACGTGACCCTCAATTTAAAAACTCAAAGGAAAATTGGGGGCACCGACAATAAAGGGAACCATGTAAGGCCATAATTTGAAAATGCCTTTTTCTAGGATACCTACATTGTTTCTGCCTACATTTACCTTGGTTTGTTAATTTACAGGGAACATCAGCAATAATTTAGTCCTAATTTTTATCAATTCATTAACATTTATGTATCTGCCCATTTATTTGTTTTCACTTGAATGACCTATTTTAAAAATGTGTCGTCGGAGCATGGTATGGTGTTTTGGATGACAACTTCCATCGAAAAGAATGTTTCAAGTTCTTTCAGTTTTTTTTTCTTTAACCTTGAAGGTAAATTTAAGAATTAAAATTCTTACATGCAACCTTTAGCAAATCACCAAACCCTTTTCAGCACAGGGCAGACATAGTGGCATAGAACGTCCACAGATAACCAGCAGTGTTATCAGCTCGTCTGCTGGGATCCTGAAAGTCGAACCAAAAAGTCACATCACCTAATTAGCCTACTTTCAGCCGCTTAGATGAGGAAGAGGGAGAACAGAGAAATGACAGGGAGGAAGGTGGGGGAGGTGGTTTGACAGAGAGGCAGGATTTTGCTTTAAGGCAGAGCAGTTTATCATGTCTATCATATGACACTTTCTGTCCCTTGATTACTAAATGGAGCAAAGAGGAGAGAAAAGTTTTTAATGTTCGTGTAATACGTGTTGCAGTGTCCACACATTGTGGAGGCAAATTTACTTTTCACCTTGAAAGCAAAACTGACCACACGTCATGATTTCCACATAGCTCCCTTCCACCGCTCCTGTTCAGCAGGATGATATGTTCATGTGATTCTTTGTGAGACAGTCATACACTCGTTACCCTCATCACTCCCTTTCTGTCATGTGTTGCTGATTCAGAAGAAGTTGTGACACAGGAGTGATCCATAGTGTACACATAGTCATTGGATAATATACACACACATACATATAGGGTAAAGACAAACAGAATTTGTAAGTATAGCTTGTTTCAGGACCTGTAAATGACACTATGCAGGGAATAGCTGCAATAAAAAAAGAGTTCCCATCAGCTAAAACTTTTTCCCCAAAAGATGAAAACAGTTTTAACTAAAATATACAGATAAAGATTACTCCACAGATTTCTTGTTATACAGTGTTTATGTAAATCTTGGATATTTTAAAACAGTTTTCTTTACCTAGCATCTCTGTGATATGTAACAACATTTGTTTTTGTCTACTGTCTCCAACCACTGTGACTTGGACTCCCTTTGACTCCGAAAATGCGCAGATTGATTCCAGCCGACATCGGCCTCTGGCTATATGGGGTCCCCTCAGTCAACCAGTCGATGTTTTTGTATGTGTTAGCTGTGAGTGCAGTCACCCCTGGGCGTTGCAGCATCTTCACCCACTCAGAATCATGTGATTGTTGGAATGCAGACGTCCTTAATGGAATATAACCAGCAGATAAACCAGCAGGTATGCAGGTAGTCAGGTGCTTTCAGGCTGTGTGGGCCGGCTCCTTGTTTACTAGAAGTTAGCCAGAGCAAAACAATTGTTAGTTCAAGGAAGTGCAGCACTTGTGTCTGCGTGACAGGAGGTATATCCTGTACTGTGTTTCACTGTGTAGAATTTGGGACTTGGCCTCTCCAGCAGCAAAGGAGTGTGTTCCCTCTGTTAGGGGTTAATTTTCAGCCCATATAGCATTACACACGTAAACCAATCTCTATATGTAAGGTTTTAAATTTGACAAGCAGGCAGACATTGGGAAGTAATAGCACCTCTATATATTTTTGAGAATGTACGTGCAGAAGATGCCCCTATGGGGCCAGAGTTATCTAAAAGATTAGATGTGATTACTGTTCTTCTGTCACTCCAGTGATGCATATCTAGTAATTGTAGTGCACTTCCATTATGGGAAAGTAGCATGACGGCACAGAATGAGCTACAGCTTGCGATCAACAGTGCTGGGACTCATGCATGTGTATTAAACCTGTGATACATCAGGCAGTTTGACAAGGTGCAGGGACTGATGTGAGACACGTAACTAAATACACAGTTGCCGTGCAGTCGGTTAAAGAGTGTTGAGATATCGGTTTGGCAGTATTGCTGTGAAGGGTTCTCTCAGGGCAGGTCACAACAGCAGTCATCACCTACAGAGCAGGCTGCCCTTATGGAAAACCAGCCTTGCTTCATCTCGATTGTTATTGGTGTGGTTTGTTAGATATCACACATGCATGTTTTGTGCACAGTGTCAGTGGTTTTAGTTTTCACTCCTGACCTTTGTCATATTATGTCCACTTTATGCTGTTTGTCTGTTCAAGATTCGCTGGATGGAGAGTCAAACCATCTGCAGTGGTTGACAACACTGGGGCCAGCAGTGAAATCCTAACTACCCTAAGCTGGTACAAGACTTTACAAGTTAAATGTCATAATGCAGACAACCCAGAAAGGCATTTCAGTGAGCACGCTAGATGATTGGTTTCTTAGTAGTAATGTAGTTATTTATATCATTGGTATACAGTCCAAATTTATTTTATGGCGGCAAATGTCTTTAAAAATACTGCGTCGTCGTGGCTGGAGGACAAGCTGCTGGACCTAACAGAAACCTCTGTCACACACAGCCGGAAAAACGTCACACAGCTTGGACTGCGGGGATATTTATGTAACTGTCTCTCTGTCCCTGACAAACACTAACACGCACATGCACATTGGCACAGACGTTCCAGTGCCAGTGGAGAAAGAGCGAGGGCTCTTTGAGGTCACTAAGTAGGCTGATGTCAGACTCACTGCACTCAAGGAAACTTGATTGCTTTGTTGTGACCTTTATCAGTATACACCTCGGCCAGGAGCAGCTATGTTTGCTTTTGCCCCACTGTTGCAGACTTTGTATCACTGTCAAATTAAATAATTTTCTTAATTTATTCAGAATTCAGTGATTATTAACATATGTGGCTCCCATAAGTTTGCAATTGAATGGGTGTATTTATATTCCCCAAAACTCGAAGATCATTCTATGGACACTTGAATGTTGTTAAGGTGTTAGTAATGGTAGTTATCAACGTGTATAAGCTTTCTGGAGAAGAACATCAACTAAAGGCCAAAAATATAAAATATAACTGCACTTGGAGAATATTTCAGGTACATTTGGCAACTTGATAGAATTAGATCTTAAATTATTCTTACAGTTGGCTTTAGTCCCAGTGATATTTATCGAGGTAATTAATTAAGCCTGGACAGATTAAATTTGTATAATTTATATGTTCAAATATTTTGGAGACACAAATTTATGTTATGTCTCCTTACCCTAGATGATCGGGTATTGGAGATAGGAATGTTTTAAATGTCAGCTTTAAGGCTGCAACCAGCCCGTCTTGTTAGTATCACTGCATAATATGAGAAAAGGAGTGAAAATGCCACATTTTTATTTTAATCTGAAATGATTAATGAACTTCATGGTAGAATAATTTATTTCTAGGTTCCCGTATTATTCAAATGATGCAGCGTAACACTTTAGACCTTGCCCACAGTCACCAGAGTTCAGGAACTTACCCACTGAGATTTTGTGGCAGGTCTGTGGTGGCAAAAGTTTCAGTTCTCCCTACTGACTTTCTGCTCACTTTTCTACTTTGCTACAGACTTCAATAAGCTGCCACATGTCACAAAACTAACCACTATTCATTTGTAAAGGACGAATTAAATAGGAATTGACACCTGGGAAGCTTTCACTTATACAACAAGAGTCTGGTTTCTTTAAGCTATTTGTTTCCCTACTCTTTCTTCTAATACTTCTTTGTTAAAGAGGGCAAATTGTACATTTACGCACATGTGTTTTAAATCTATTGAAGAAAGAAAGATAGAAGGGGAGAGGGAACACAAGGGAGAGAGGAACAAAAAGAGTGGGATTAAGAAACGACACACAAACAAATCCCCGACTGTCGCTCTCTTATCACAGTGCTTTCTGGCAGTCAGCAGTCCGGGCTCGCTGCTGTTGCTGCCTCTGTACTGTCCAGCACACACAGTGCTCCTGCGATCACCTGACAGTCTCATGTTGTTGTGTGAATTTAGTTCACCGCTATTCTTAGACCCTGCTTGGCTGAGAGAGGAGAGGAGAGAAGAGAGAGGAATAGAGAGAGAGGGAGAGGGCTGGGGAAAGACTGGCAGACTTGCAATGATGCCCAGGTAGGAGTCGGTAACATTTAACCAGGCTTTCGTGCATCCAAGTGGGTGTATTGGTCAAAGGAGGTTTGAGAACAATGTTTGTGTTGTTGTTTCTTTTCAGTTTAGTCTTCCGCGAAGTGTTGGCAACCTGTGGCTGTTTCCAGCAGGGCAACGCTTGCAGTTTGAGATAGGAAGGCTGTAGTTTTAAACGTCAGGCGTTGATGACAAAGATTGATTCTATCATTCGAGGTCATTGTTATGTAATGAAGATTAATGGATTTGCGGTAAAGCACGCCTTTTTGTTTTTTGTTTTGTTTTTGATGAGAAAAACCTGTGTGGCATTATATGTGTTGGGTGGAGTTGAAAGAGTTTCTGTTTTACATATCTGTGATCTCATAACTGATAACTTTGTTGAGGAAGAAGGTGAATCATTTCAAAAAAGTTAAGGCCCTGCTTGTTGTCGTCTTGGCATTTTGAAATGTAACCTAAATAAAACTGTTGCCGGGGCTTTTCTTTTAAGGTCAACAGGTTGTTCAAGGAAATAAATACCTGTGTGTGTGTGTGTGTGTGTGACTTTTTGAGTCATTTTTGGTTCAGACAATTGAGGTCAAAGCAGTACAAGTATGTAGCAGTCATGAAGTCATGTGCTGCTTTTATGAATGACTCCCCTCTCTCTTCTGTCAGCGCTCTGACTGTCACAAGCTCACTGATGGGATACTTCCTCCTTTGGTCTCGTTCTGCCTTGTCTTTCTTTCAAATGCTTTTTTGTCTATCTCAGATGGTCTCTATGACCTTTTCTTTCATTATTTAAGCATTCAATGTCAGCTGTATTTTCTCATTCTACATTACTATTTTCTTTTGTTCTCAGCTCTTGTTCTTTGTCTGTTTCACTCCTGCCCATGTTGTGAACCCCATCTTTATTTTTGCCCCTTTGCTATTGCTTATAAAAGGCCTCTGTCTTTTTTTTGTCTTTGTAGCTTTCTGTCCTGTGTTTATTCCTTCTTCCTTGCATCTCTCACTCTGTTTTCTCTCTCTGTTATGTTTAAAACAAAGGAAGCAGTGAACTTGGCGTCAAATTATGCAGATCTCCTCTGGGCTGATCTGAAAACAACACATCATCTTATTTTTGTAATTGTAGCACCCATATTAGAGCAGCAAATGATAGTTTGCAAAGTAGTAGTGTCAACCAAAACATACAATGATACACAAAACTCAACACCTGAAAACCAACAGCAAAGTCAAATTTATAAATAAACCACTCCTGAAAGGCAGTAGCCTAATTGCAAGAAGGCATGTGACAGACTAAAATGACCGCCTGCTGTGTAATCTTACACACAAGTCTATGTGCTGAACAACAACCCAGCCCCATACAAAGCAATTTGAGCTCATTATGTAGTCCAGGCGGGCATTACGTCACCCATTTAGCACTCAGACTGGGTAAGAGGTTGGGTCTCCCCTCGGAGAGGAGCCAGGAAGATGTGATTGAACATTCACTTACATTAACTGTTGGTCTAAACAAAACATCAGAAGAACAACAATAGAACAGCCATTCACCAGCCAAGTAGTATCTTAATCGCTTTCAACTCATGCAAACCCTGGTTGGATGATATATGTTGAGTGATTGAATCATTCACAAACACACCTCTGTGTTGGTCTTAAAAGGGGTATAAGATGACAGTCAGTCAGTCTAGTCAGTGACATGTTGTTGAATTATGCAAATTTGAATATCGCAACCATGGCAAGAGACCATTGAAAGTTTCTCACAGTGGTGACTCTTTGTTATTCCCTGAGAATAGTGTCGGAAAACCTTCCAAACAACCCTTGGCTAGAATACCAATAACCTTTTGAACTATGCAGAAAGAACCTGCATGGCAGGATTCTACCAGTGCCCTGGATCATGAGCCTCAGTGTCAAAACTGGTGCATGTTTTTGTTTAGTTTGAGGTCAGTGATACTTGGGCTCGGTCCACGAGGGCTTATCGGAGCCTCCTGAACAGATGGAGCTGGTGTTACTAGCTACAGGAAGACACAAAGTGAAGTTTATTCTCAATGTGTGTCTGAGAGAGACAGAGGTGTCTGTCTGCTGACTCCCCTGCAGACACAATGGAAGTGGTGTTATCCTGTAGTTTCAGCATTGGCTTGGCCTCAAGGCAACCCTACACCTCTTGTTGGGTTTTTTTTTTTTGCCAGAAGCCACTTGTTGAAATTAGTTTAACATTTCCTGCATGTGCTTGATGTTTTAATGTAATAGAAGTGGTAGACAAATACTGTGAAGCCACCTAAGGAAGTGTGGAGTAGCATGCATGCAGTGAAATGTGGCTCCTTCTGTTGAATGCCCACAAAGCCTAATTTAAATTCAGATGGTGGTTTTGGTCTATATTGGTAGGCAGTGCTTCTGGGAAGTTAAAACAAAGCGAGCTACGGGAAGGAATGCTGGAGATGTTTCCACGCAGAAATGGTGAGGCAGCTCATTGTACAGTGTTGCCCGTATGAGTCCCCCCAAAAATGACTCTTGAATGGTTGCTTCTCAAGGCCTTATCTGATAAATGACTTTAGTTTGACAACTTAACACTGCAGCAGGCTGCAGCACATGACTCCCTCCCCCCTGCTACCCTGCAAGACTGAATCATTTCGCCTCCAAGAATGCTGGTCATACTTTGACACCAGTGTTTGGTAAATAGTAGCTCACATGCATAGGAATGTACACAATATACTTTCTCTCTCTCTCTCTCTCTCACACATATACAGAACCATACACCATCAACACAAAGGTATTCCCTGCCCTGTCAAGGCTCACTGACAAACGATTTGAAATGCTGTTTTTGAATGTGGGCTTGTGTGTGCTATTATTTTGTTGGCAAGTGAAATGGACTTAACTGTTCCTTTTCCATCACTCCCCACCAACCCATTTACTATAAACACTTGTGTTTAGGGACGCTCCCCACTCCCCAATAAAAGGCTATATTTAGGTCTTGCTCTGTGTCCATCTGCCTGACCTGTCTCTATCAAATCAGACAGGAATCCTTGACTGTCTATCTGTCCGTCCAATCCCCTGTCATCTTTACAGCCCCCTGTGACAGGCTGCTAGTACCCACAGTACTATAGTAAATATGCAACAGCATCCTTCACAATATTACCTGCACTAAAAAGATGAGCTGAATGAAACCACAGGTTACCTAGCAACAGCCATGGAGCAGAGGCTGCCAGTAGAAACAGCTTAACTGTTACTTAACTTGGATAGTGTTTCCTGCCAGACAAAATGTACCACTACTAAAGTCTATAATTTTAACTAACTATAACTTTAAAATATAAAACCCCAAATCTCCAATATGGCTATAAATCTTATCTATTATTTTTCAACGACTCATCTTGAGTTGCATTAAGGGCAGTGACATCTTCTTTTTCCAACTGAGCCCGGCCCACTTCTAACTAGTGAGAAGAGCAATAATAAAAACACATTTATACAGAAATCTCTTATGTGGAAAAAACAAAACTGAAACTGAATCCCATTGCTCATAGTAAGAAGCTGATTGTGTTTTCAGGTCCATTAAGAGGTCTGCATAAGTATTCACCTGCAAAGAGACAGTGATACAATTTTACAGATATTTGAATTTCAGTCAACATAAGTTAAAGAAATCCTATTGCTAGTAGTCGATTGTAAAAATTGATTTTAGTTGAGAACAGCCTCAGGAGGGACAATGAATGATGCAGGGGCTCTTCACTCTACAATTACATGTAGAATAAGGCTCATTGCCTTGAGCAAAATATCAATGGTGACTCAACTCATCTAGTGGAGCTGCAGACTGGTTTTACTGGGTGACTGTCACATGTGTAACTGTATGAATGTGAAGCAGGGAGGAGCTGCAAACAATATATGTTAAGCACAGGCAAATATTCCCTGGATTAGTAAAGAAAAGTATTGCATTACATTTCTTGGCTATCTTGAATGAAATCAGCTGAGTGAGTGTCTGGAGTGGCTGCTTGTTATCTGGGTACACTGTAAATCTGTAGTGGTGGGTGGGGGAGTAGATTGCCTTGGCATATCTTTGTTGCACCCTGCTGGTTGAGGTATGAGATGGATGAATGGTAGCTATGGCATGGAGTCTGTTGACTCTGCCATGCCCACTGGGAGGAAGCTTGCTAGAACATCATTTCTGCTTTTCCTCTCCTGCTTAGACCATAGTCAGTTCTCTGGCCATATGAATATCTGGCAGATACCTATTAACAAAAAGCATCAGCTTTAGAGGGGAACTCGATTTTACACATCAAAGTCTGTGTACAGGTTTTACTGCATATGTGAAAAAAGTTGTATAAAGCCTTTTGTGGCTCCAGGGGAAGCTGCATGCAATCTGATAAAATGCCTTAGGTGATGTCACTTGAGTCAGTGTCGGCTGGGGCTGAAGACTGCACGTTCGAAAATGTGGGGGGGATGTGCAGATAGTAAGAAGTGAGCTTACCAGACCTCTGTAGTCCGCTCCTCATCTCTGCTTGAGGCCAGCAGCTTGAGGCTACATTAGCCACTACTAGCATAACACACCCAAGTCTTTAACCAAACTGTCAGTGGTCAAGTTGCATTGTGGGTAATTGTTTTGAGACAGAAGAAGAACGCATGAAATAAACAAGATGATATCTCTGGTTCTGTGCATCCATTTAGATTTTTAAAATTGTCTATCTTGAGTCTGAGAATGTTATACTGTGCAATGCTAAATCAGTGTAGTTCTCTTTTAATGAAATCTCTCAAATCGCAGGTAGTCTATTTTTCATTCACAGTTCTTTATTCTGATGTGCCAAGTATTTTGATTTTAACAAATCATAAGGCTCATTGAATATCTGCAGCTGGATATAGAGACCCTACCCTGACCAAAGAACCCTTGTAGACCTTTTCCATGTTAGTAATGTCTGAAAATGTCAGAAAAAAACATTAAATTTAAAGGAAAGTGATTTAAATATTTCCTTTGTCGCAGGTATGAGGTTGTTCAAAGTGTTCTGTAGCAAAACATGATTTTTTTTAAATTCTGTGTTGATGTGTCAGTACTCAGTTGTCATATTCATAATTTAAAAGGTTTGTTCTCAGATTTGGTATTTAAGGGACAAAGTCGTATTGTTGCTCCACTGCGTCATTTAGTACTTTGCTGCACCAGATTGTTTTGGAAGTGTTTTGTTACTGAAGGATGACCTCATTGTCTCTAATGTGCAAATTTCCTGGAAGAAACACTGAGAAATGCGTGTTTTAGATGTTTTAAAGAATATGTGAGACGTTTCTTCACTTTTTTCATTGACTCTTTCATCTCACTGATCTCTGCAGTTTTATCAGTTTATTTGTACTAATCACATTATTCTTTTCTCACCCTCCCATCCTCCTATCCCCCCATCTCTCTTTTTATATCACTTTACTTTCTCCATCTTCACTTCTTTTGATCCCTCTCTCCTATATCTTTTCTTCCTTCCATCTAGCTGGCCAATCCCCCAGCTGGAGCCCAGTCAGATCAGGCTGATAGTGTACCAGGACTGTGAGCGGCGCGGCAGAAATGTCCTCTTTGACTCCAGTGCCAAAAAGAGGGGCACAGAGGAAACCCCCATCACCGTGAGTCACAGTTTTTTTTTTTGTGTGTGTGTGTGTCATTTGGAAGCCCATGCTTGGTTTTGTAGATGGTAATGAAAAGATACTGTTTGTTCCAGGTCTTGTTGTAATATCAGTGGTCAACTGATGCAGTAGAGTAGCTGCAGGTCCTATTTTAAAAGTCTGAAACTTAAAAAGATTTCCTTGATAGGAAATAAGATGTGAAAATACATTGCAGAACATGGTCATATTTCACATTCCTGAACAGCTACTTTTGTGTTTCCCTTTTCTTATTAGCTTTGTTCAGTCACAGGTACCGTTGGTGTTTCTTTTGTTTAATTCAATCCAGGGTAGCATTTAAAAGGTTTTGAATTCTTAAATTCGGCATTCTGTAATCTGCAGAAACCTTGACCTGCAAAGCTCACAGACAGTCAGAATAGATGAGCAAAGACAAGAGCAGAGAGACGGGCACAGGCAGAGAGAGAGTCACAGAGAACAGAGGCATGTGACATGCAACAGAAGTCATGTGACTGTTTCATGATGTACAGAAGACACAAGCTGCACCTTGTCCTGCTTATCCTGCAGGACGCCTCACTGCCCCACAGTGAACAGCGTCTGACCGAGGGATCAAGAGAAGAAGGCAGGCAATGTGTCCTGCTGGACAATGTCTAAGTCCTGTTTGTGGGAGTGATTTTTGTTTTCTTATTTTTTATAAAAGAGCAGTAGTGAATGACCAGATTTCTTTTATCCCATTTGAGGAGGATGGTATTGTTATTAAAATATTTCTATAGCCTGATTCAAAACAGTTGAATGAGTGCTTGTTAATATCTAAAGTTTTATTTTCTCTGCAGTTTCTAAAACAAAAGGTGTGGTCTTCTTTTGACTCAATGGATGCCGAAAAGTCTTTTGATCAGTTGTCAAACAGATAGTCTATTTGTGTGTGTCAGTACGTGCATTATACTCAGATTCAGCCAGTGAGACATGGCAATAAGAGGTGTTTTTATCACAGCGTAGCAGTCTTTTATCAGGGTGTGTGCAACAGTAGCTTTCAAACATGTCGATAATGTCTTTAGACAGCCAGCTCTGGCTGTATGGCCTCTCCCATACTGCACCTGCCAGCCAATTTTTTTATTTTTTTTATTTTTCCCAACAAATGGTGACACACCCACGGTCACCACTCTTTTTCCTTTTCATTTTGAATAACATGGCTAATATTTTGATAAGGCCGCTGTGTGTTCCTGTCCCTGACCGGTTTGTTCTGGTGCTCTTATCTCCAATAATAATAGCTTCAGCTGACAGCCCACGTGTAAGCAGCATTCTTTCATCCTCACATGACAGCTGTGTCACTCGCTGTCTGTCTTTCTCTCTGTCCGTCTTCGTCTGTCTCTACTCTGGTCTCACCCTCTCTAAATTTTCCCCCCATTCTGTATCTTCCTTTTCTAAATGCTGCTCTCTGTCTTTGTCTCCCTTAATACTGCCTCTCTTTAATGTCCTGACTGTCCTCTGCTTCTGTAAATTAATATGCTTATCTTGGTCTTTCCTACAGTATCTCTGTAATCACTCTCTACCTTTCTTTATCTTTACCTGCCTGCCTTTTTTTGTACTCTGTCTCTATCTACCCATTTCTGATCCTCTCTTTCACTCTTTAAATTCTCTCTACCCCTCTCCTTTTAAAAATCGCATGCTTTCTCTACCTCTCTCCCCAAATCTCTTTACTTGTCTAGATATCTCTCTACCTCAGCCCCTTTCTTTGTTGTTGTTCCTTTCTCTCCCTGCCATACTCTACCTCTCTTCATGTCTCGTTAAACTTCTCACTCTACACCTCCCTGCCCCTCCCGTCTGTCTTTGACCATGCCTCTTCTGCCTCCCTCTCCCCTGCCTGTTTCACCTGACTTTTTGCTTCCTCTTTGGCCTGTCTCTTTTTCTACTGACCAGGTATTTCTCTGTCTGCTCTCTATATTGCCTCACCTTCCTCTCGTCTGTCTGTCCATCTGCCGCATTATCACGTCCATAACCTTGCCATCACACAGAAACACAGTCACACACTCCTGCTGTCTTATGAGGACCTGACATTGAAAATTGGATTGTCTCTTTGCTCAACTTTCTCAACTCATATGTGTACTTACTGAAGCCCTACATTTGGATTGGACTGGTGACAGATATAGCACAGCAATAAGAAGAGTTATGCAGTTTGTGTGTGTGTGTTACACAACCACAAGATAATGCATAGAGAAATATAAGAGGGGTCAGTGCGGTGTGTGTGTGTATGTGTGTGCGCGAGTGTTGCCAATATTTTGGTGCATTCTGCATCGTTAGGGCTTTGCCAGCTACTGTGACTTCTATCACATGATGGCTTTTTTTTTTTTTTTTTTTGTCGTTTTTTTCCGTCAACTCAGAGGAATCTTATTTTAGAGAGATAAACAGCAGGAACAAGCAAAGCACAGAGGGTCAGAAAGAATGAGGAATAGAGAAACAAGGCATGGACAGAAATGCATGGGATGGGTGAGAAAGAGTTAAGAATAAGAAAAGAAGGGGTGGAGGGGTGATAAAATGCAAGAAGAGAGAGAGAGAAAAAGACAAATCTGGTCCAGGAAAGAAATGGTTGTATTAAAAGAGAAACAAGGCTGCAGGAATTAGAAAGGGATGAAGTTGGAGTGGTGGAGGGAGGGAGGGAATGATTGCAGTGCTGCTCGATCACGAGTTCCCGAAAGAGTCATATGACTGGCAGTCACATGCTGCTGGCCTCTGTGTACACACCTCACACTGCACTGCAGCGGACACACACACACACCCATGTACACACTCAAACCCACACTCGCACAGAATCAACGTGGCTTCATTAGTGTGTGTGTGTGTGTGTTACCAAATCACTCACATTAATGAGATAGAATAAACGGGGTACACAGCAAGTTGCATACACATCTACAATGTTTACTAATGTAGTTTAAAAAGCAAAAATAATCATCTTTCTTCCTCTGCCTGTTTTCCTTCTCTCCTCATCTCATTCTGTTTCTCTTTGTCTAATTTTTCCCTTCCTTTCTCTTCTTCTCTATGGAAGCGACAGTGGTGTCAAGTGGGCCATTACCAGAGCCTAGCTAAACACACACACACACACACACACACACACACACACACACACACACACACACACACACACACACACCCACCCTCCCCCTCTGCTCCCAAATGCATTCCTCTTGAACAGGCTGCCAAGTTAAGAAGGCACATGACACAGGCTGATTGAGCTCACATTGCTTTTAGTTTGCTGTTTACATGAGTGCCTCTGGAATAGGTTCCTGTGGGGTTTGACCTGAACAACTGAACTTCATTTATGTTTTTACATTGTGAAGTTTACTTAATATGGACCAGTGACTTGTTAAAATGTCAGGGACATGTCAGGGCGTGAAATTAGACAGAAAATGTGACTTTTGCTCTGTCGGTGTCTCATTATGTTTATGTTAGCAGAGGCCTCCATAACTTAAATCCCACTGCAATAACATCCTCTTGACTTATCTATTCTGTTATCTATTCCCACGTGTATGGGCTGTTCCCACATTAATGGGCACAAACCTTTTTAAGAACTAAACACATAAATGTCTGCATCTTTCTTGGTGATTTCATGTACCTGTGCACAAACTAGCTAAGAGTTCCAGTCATTTTTTTGTTTTGTCCCTAATTAATTGTAAGGATGAGAAGTAAATAAAAACCAAAAAAGCAACTTTAAAAGTTTAGCCATTGCTGCTGAATGTACTCAGTCAAAAGGAGAGCATTTTTGGGGGGCTTCTCTATTAAGTCAAACTCTAAGCACAATGATGTGATTTTCTGATGTAACTTGAACCTTCTGCAGGGTTAAATTAGCTTGTTTTCATGGCATTTGGCCTATAATACTCTATTTTTTTGTTTTTACCCCATAGAGCACTGAGGGCCAGGTGAAGATGTTCGGGAAATGCTGCCAGCTCCGTCCTACAGGAGGCAGCAGTAGTTCCCTGGACAGCTCCTCCTCCTGCGCCTCCGAAACCAAGGAAACCAAGGAGCAGGGCCTGCGCTTCCAGGTAACACATATCTTAACACAGACTTGCATTGAAAATGTATGTTTTTACTCCTCTGCAGTTATGCATATGCATACTCATACATTCACAGCTGCATATATTCAGGTATACACACAAAACACTCGCATAAACACATGTAAATTGCACAGGTATACTTTCAGGTCCAGTAGTAGTAGTAACCTTGTTAGACTACAAAATCCTCAGTCCACTCTGGAGTTCAATGCTTTTTAAGGGTAAAAACAGCAAACATTTGTGTCTCTCCTCTCCTCACCAGGGTTCGAGGTGTTCGTCAGATGTCGTAATGCTGGGAGAAATGATGTTTGGCTCTGTGGCTATGAGCTACAAAGGTTCCACACTAAAAATCCACCAGATCAGGTAAGAAGAACAGGGATGCATCAATGGCTTTTTCCTCACAGCTGATACTGGCATAAAAACAAAACACATCCTTTGACCATGAGTATGATGAAACATCTTTAGTGAAAAGGGCAGAATAATAAAATTTACTTTGACATTTTACATGGCGTTTAGTACTGGATTTTATTTTTATTTTTGTAATGTGGTGTAAGTACAGTAAGTGAAGGAACAAGGGAAGGAGGCAAGATGAAAGAAAGAAGTTGTGAATTGATGAGGTAGAAGAAGAGACAAATAAGGTTGAATGTTAAAGACACACATACGTTCACAAGCACATGAATGGAGCACACATGCTGATGATCTTTGTCCCTGTGCTATCGTCATATCAGATCGCCACCTCAGCTGATGCTGAGTAAGGTCTTCACCGCCAGGACGGGAGGCAGTGTGTACGGTAGCCTCAACACGTAAGGACACCCACGCTTATCAACACATACACACCCACTTCTCGCTCTGATTCCTGTGGCAGCTTCTTCCATAAGCCAGCACATGCAGATAGGCTCTCATCTCATCATTCTCTCTCCCCCTCTCCATCTGTCTCGGTTATGGTCTACATTCCTTATGTTTATGTCAACCGAGGACACTGTCTCACTGTCTGTCTTCTCAATGTCTTTCAGTCTCTCTGTATTTAGTTGTATTTAGTTTTTTCTGCTATATTCTCCTTTATATGCTATAATTGAAGTCAACTTTTACTGTCAAGTTAAAACCCACTTTATTTTTATATGTACAAAGAGTGTACGCAGTGTATAATCGTGTTATGGGTACATGTTTTAAAACCATCCGCATAAACCTAACTTTTATTCCTGTTTTTCTGTTTCATCTCCCGCAGGTTACAGGACAGCCTGGAGTTCATTGGACAGGACAGCAACACCCTAAGGCCTGATCAAAACACCGGGGCCAACAGTCTCCTAGGGAACATAGGTAACCACAGAAACCCAGTGCCACACCAAACCTTCTTAAGCCACCAATGACAGTCCTCCCGTTTCCTTTCAGTTCACTTGTGAATTGTAAGTAGAAAATGGGTGAAATGTTGTTTTTGTTTTCATCATAGCCAGACACTCAGTGTAGTTACTTTCTTCTTGGAAGGTCTTGTAGAGCACGTACGACTACATATTCAGTCAGTCTTATTTATATTATTATATTCTCCCTTCGGGAATAACCCCCAAACAGCTCAATGGAGGAGTACTTTACTGTATGAAATATTAGTATTTACAGCTTATTTCGCCTTCTGTTTAGTCTGCACAGTTGAAGTGCGTTGGTAGAACTGTGAGGAAGCAGCTGATTTTGTTTCTCTCTTTCTGACCCTTTTAACATTCCTGTTTGAATACAAACCAGGCTGGATAGACTGCCAACAGCTCTCCCTTACTGCTTCCCTACACCTTTCAAACTGGCCCTGCAAGCACAAGTTTTCTCAGCAAATTAGCAGAATCAACTGTTATCCTATCAAACACTGGTAGCAAGCCTATCTCTTCTGTGACTCAGAAGAAGAATATAAAGAACTGTTGGCAAATTCTATCCTTTTTGTGTATTTTCTCGTCATCCTCACAGAAAAGACAAAAATGATCAACTTTTACACATCAGAGATGTAAAGTCTGTCACAATTTATTTGTTTGCTTAGCTGTTTTTTCTGTGAGTGATGGCAGCCTTCTTGTTTATCTGTCTGACTGACTGACCTACCAGATGATGGTCATTATTTCATTCCAGACTAAAAAGATCCTGTCACTCTGTTGTTTACTACGAGATGGTCGGAGGACAGGATGGCAGCCAGCTTTCCTCCTTACTCATTCACTAACCATGGTTCATGTTTTTTTGTCTTTTTCCCCCCTCTTCCTCCCTTTCTTCTTTTCCATGTTTTTGTTTGTGCGGCGCAGGATTTTCTCAGCTCTGCAGCCCTCGACGGGCCTTCTCTGAACAGGGCCCTCTGCGCCTCATCAAGAGCGCATCTTTCTTTGCAGGTTGGCGCTTAAAGCTGGCCATGACTGATGTGTGCCAGTTGCATGCGTGTGTGTAGGCTGTAGTGGTTGTACAGGCCTTGACCCTCAGTGGTTGCATGCCTGTGTGGTGAGTCTTGCACTAGAAGTGGTAGCAGTAGTCATAGCATGCAGTATCACAGCATGTCTGCAAATCACTTGGGTCAGATAGATGCTGCAGAAACAATTCTTTGAGGAGGTTCTCACCAGACATGTTTGGTATGTTCTTCTTCAAAAACAAGATAATGTCTTCCCTTTTAATTGGTTCATTTGGGCAGTTGAGAACATTGCAAAAATGCAGTTCTTTTCTCTGCTTTAAGACATATCCCCACCATTAAATGAGCTATATGTTAACTTTTATTACAAATGCTGATGCACTTAAAATTGGCAGCAAACCTAAACAACACAAACTGCCACGTAGTAATTCACAGGGGGATATGCATGGCTTTAAACAACTTCCGTTCCTTTGTTTTGCTAATGGCAGTGTCAAATAAGACAACCTCACCCGTCAGCTATAAAGTTGTCTCTAACAAATCATACAATATATCTGCCAGTACTATCTGACCCAGGCCTGCAGGTTTATTACACACACAGAAGTGGTGTGCATGGGTTCTCACTGGTGTCGGTGGCTGTAGTACTAGTTAAAGTTCCTCCTCCTCCTTGTCTTTTCTTCACTCGCATACTTTCAATAACTCGTCTTTGACAGTGGCCATGATACTTGGGCAATGATTTTAGGCTTTATGTGTTTTAACCATCAGCTGTGACCATCTTCAGTATTCTGCCAGCATTTAGAGGGGGGGGGGGTGACATGCAGCAATGTGCCCGGGCTGGAATCAAACCCGGGCCGCTGCGGTAAGGACTCAGCCTTAATGGTACCGCTACCGGGACGCCCCAGCTTGGGGTTTTCTAGCAGGAAGAGTAAGTACCTATGTGTGCATTTACTAGAAAGAACAATCCACATAGCTGTTTTAAAAGCAAATGCATTTTGTTTACTTTACTTTCAGCAATAAAATAATGAACTGTAGTACCGTAAACTCAAATTCCTATCTTTCATTATATCATGCTTGTCAGAGAGCTCCTTTGTCAGAAGTATTCAGTGGTTATTCCTCCCTCCCTCTCTCTCTCATGGGGGGTAAATCCTCTGGCCTTGCTGTAGTGAAGTGGTGGTGACTTACAAAAAGAAAAAGAGCCTCTCCCTGTGCCATGCTGCCTACCCACAATCCTGTTTAGGGCGGCCTTAGGTTGGCATGGTGTACTGCTCTGTCAGTTATGCAATGTTGGTATGGTCATAAAACACTGTGTGCCACGGGATCGCATGTACGCACACACACAAACACTCAGATGCTTTGCAAAAAAAAAGCTCATGTGCACTTGCTCATTAATCATCTCAGCTCCACATTGGAATGCTGAATTTTGTGGTTTTCACAGCTCTCTGCTGTGAGAAGCATTGACATTTTTCCCATTTTATCCCAAAGTGTTGACGAGAAGGACATTTGAGAACAAGCTAACAGGCTAATGACATCCATATTATGGTGTCTGTTGTAGAAAGCTACATCGAAGCTGTAGCAGCTGCTGTAGATAGTGACAGAGAGTGAGGCAGTGAGCAACGGCCTATTACAACAGTAGTGCTTTTTGTTAAATATATTGTGCTTGTGACACTTCCTGTTTTTGGTGTTACAAAACAAAGGTTGCACTAACAGCATGATAATCAATCAGTAACAGCCGTTTCGCAGTAGAAATTAGTCCAGTTAGGAGCCTTTATTGTGATGACCTCACATGTAGGAGTTGTGTGGTTGTTATGAATAAGCCACCAGGCCTTGGGTATTTTGTTTTTAATTTTAAGTTCTGCTACATTAAACAGCCATTTTAAACATTTTCAACCTAATCTTTACTATATATACTTTATGAACCATTACACAAAAACGTCACTGTCCAGGCAATAGCAAGAAAAAACTCCCCTGGTTGCAAGTCCCACACTTGCAGTTGCAAAAATTACAGTTCTTCTGGGACAAATTGAGATTTTCTTGCTATGGCTTGGACATGGATGCTAAGGATGTGACGCACCCAGGGGCGTCTTTGTATTTGTTTGTGGAGTAGAGGAGCACCACAAGGCTCTGACTTGGTGGTGATAAAAGCATCCCCAGCATGCCTGGTGCTCCATTTTGCTGATCACATTTTCTGTTTCTCACCGGTTGTTTTTATGTCTCTCACCCCTCTCATTTCCTTCTCTCTATTTTTTGCTTTCCTTCTTCCTTTTCATCTAACTCACTATTTTCTTTTCCCTTGATTTTCTTCTGTCTCTCCTTTCTGTTTCTTTGTCACCCTTCTACCTCTGCCTTCTCTCACCTTTCCTTTACCCTTAACCCAACCCTTCACTTTCTCTCTCCATCTTCCTCCTCCCTTTCCCCAGGCCACAGTCACCCCATGGACATGCCTGGCCGAGGGCTTTACGACGAGAGGGACAGCGGCATCGCCAGATCAGGTAGGTTAATGAGACTAGGAGCCAAAGCCTGGATTGACCCACACTCAACACAGCTTTCAGCCCTACAGTTGAGCTTTGAATTGGGTTCACATTTATTCTTGTCAAGACCAAAGAGGTCAAGTAACAGAGAAGATCAAGTGTAAGTGAGGAAAGTACTAGACTATTACACCTCAGAGAGTTTTGTGTCTCCTCCTTTTCACCCCTAACACACCACAGGTTCCCTCAAATGTTTTTGATCTCTGGCTCTCATCGTCCGGATTGGCCAAAACATGAGTGATCCACCTAATGAGTATATTTTTTTCCAAGCACTTCCTGAGTCAAAATGGTTGCCCTGCTTTAACGTCACTGTTCAAGGTCGAGAGCGGGAACAGTTACACAAGCCCTGGTTACTTTAACCGGTAGTGCTTAAGCTGCAACTTCACTAATGTGGCATGCAGACGCACAGTTTTCCATTCATTAAAACGACCTATTGGTGCACCACCCTCTCACGGCTGATTGTGGTGTATGGAAAGAAAGAGTTTGAAAGGTGAGAAATGTAGGGTAAGAGAGACAAAATACAAGTATTTAAAAGTATTTTGACCTGAAACCATAAAGAAAGAAAATGACACGAGTGGAAGACGTTGTGGAGGTGTTTACATGGCCTCTAGGGTCTGGAAAACCTTGTGCAATGTAAACTGACCCCCGCCCCCTCCTGCTCTGCCCCCTACTCCCCTCTACAAACAGCACCATGCCCCACTGGCACGACTGGTATGAGGGGAATTGCGCTTTCTGCTCAAACCCGGGTCACATGTAGAGGATTAAATATAGCAGTTCTCAAAACCTGCTACTAGTAAATGAGCTTCTAATTCAAGCCTCGTCCTCTCATCTCCAGTCTCTCCACCTCCCCACTGCGGTTGAGCCGGAGAGCACTTTATCTATCTCTGACACACACAAATACACATCTTTTACTATATCTCTTCTGCTACGTCTACAACTCTCTAGCACAGTTTTCTTTTTATACGTCATACACACCCTCATTCACTCACCTCGTGAAGTTATCTCTCTTTATCTCTTCACACGCACACATACACACACCGTGTAAATGGTTCATGTGACCATTGATCAGAGCCTGCTGCCTGGGCTGTAAATAACCCTGTGATCAGTGTTTGTATTCTCTGTGTGTGTGTGTGGGTAGGTTGTCATTACCATGCCAGCCTGGTGTAAAGCCAGGTTGTCCAACAACTGCTGTGACTGTTAGCAGGCTAGCTAACATTAGACCTCATATGAAAGCTATCCAGTAATTAGGGGCTGTGTTTTAGAAAGAGGGGAAAGAGGTGTGTGTGTATCTGTGTTTTGTGTGCTGTATTTGTTTGTTCTTTTCAAGTTCTTTGTCTTAGTAAGAACAGTTATTGTCCTCTAGATTTCTGTCTAGCTCTGTGTGGTAGTGTGTGTGCGTCTACAAAGTGTTGTTCAGAATGATTAACCCTACGCACTTGTTGTCTGACTCACTCTTGTCCTTTTTCTCTTCTGTCACCCACCATTCCCTCCATCTGTTCCCTATTCCCTTCTGTTCTCCTTCTCCTCACTCTCGCTCTCTTAACTCCTCTTCTCTCTCCACCTCCAATCCTTCTCTCCATCCCTCCGTCTGTTCCTTTAGCTTCTCTGAGTAGCCTGTTGATCACTCCCTTCCCATCTCCTGGCTCCTCCCTGACCAGCAGCTGTGCGTCGAGCTACCAGCGCCGATGGCTCCGCAGCCAAACCACCAGCCTGGAAAACGGCGTCTTCCCCCGATGGTGAGACGCATAAAATCATAAACGCACACACACCTGCGCAAGGTACACGTTCAAACACATTTTGTACCTATGAACATGCTTACAAATAAAGAAACTTGCAGTTATTGACTGTACGTGCAGTGAAGATCAACTATAGAGAGTCTTTCACACATGCACACCAAGTAGTTAAAGTGACGCGTAGAAGAGGGAGACAAGTGTTTTAAGATCCATGGTCTTTTCTGCACAGCTTTCCAAACACACACTTAACAGAGTCTCTCCCAAACAACACTAACAACCCCCTTCCATTTTTCTTCCCTGTTTAGGGCCTCTGACAGGCTTTTGTAAAGTTTATCCTGCTAGGACTTCCTCAGAATCCAGCAGGCAACTGGGAAAATGACACACACTGTTGCTATGCACTAATACCTGCTCTCTCTCTCACTCTCACTCTCACACACACACACACACACACACACACACACACACACACACACACACACACACAGTGCTGTGACTACACAGGATGCTGTGTTGTCACTGTAAATGCAGCTGTCGGCCTCTGAGTGCTCTAATCTTCCAGGCGCTCCAGTTCAGCAGCACCAAAGCATCTTGTTTACCAGCTGCAACAGTAAAAAAAAAAGAAAAGAAAAAAACTAAAAGTCTCACAAGACATGTTTTCTTTGCTTAACAGATGTGCCTAATTATCCTTTTCTGCTTAACTGTTGAAACCGGTAAAAATGTTTGCTGTATGTAGAATATTTACTGGTAATATCTAAGCAGTAAGTTAACAATATTAACCTGCTGTAAACGTACAAGAAAGACACTTAACAAAGGAGACCCTAAACACAATTGTAACTAGTTATGTGAGGTAATATGTAAGGTTAGATATAACTTTATTGATCTTCATGGGCAAAAGTAGCAGGATTCAGATTTACATGTCAAATAAACATTTGGTAGTTAGAGCAGCTGCGCACATATGTTAGACTCTAGAATGTGTATTGGATGTACCTCTGCTCTGAAGTTGACTCCCCCTGTACCCTGTCCTGATCAGGTCAGTCGAGGAGAGCTTCAACATGTCTGATGAAAGCGGTGGACCAAGCCTCGGCGTGGCTCGGAAGAAGAAGATCGCTATCGGGGTCATCTTCACGCTGTCCCCCAACCTTGAGGAGAACAACCGCTTCCAGGATTTCTTTTTCTCCCACTTCCCCCTCTTTGAAAGCCACATGAACAAACTCAAGAGCGCCATCGAACAGGTAAATTAATGTGTATGACTGTCATTATAGACCAACTACATGTTGTATTTGGCAAGAGTTAAACTTCATCTTGATTCCCCTTTTTTGATATTGACATTAATCTTATTATTTACTCCAAAGGTTTTTTTCTCTTTATGCTTTTCAATTGGAGATAACAATTTTCCTGTGTTTGTATTCTTGAACACCTCCCTGATTGATACTGTAGAGATAAGCCTGTCAGTGAAATCCGTTTAGTGAGCAGCAGTGAGATATGAATAGTACCCAAATGCAAACCTTACACCGTTTGCTGTTTAATGAGTGCAGTTGCTGTCAGATTGACTGGTCAATGGTCATACCTAGTATATCTGCGGTTCTATTTACTGGTGTCTGTTGTTGGCACCGTTACAGCTCTGGATGACTTCCAGTTTTACCCTCCATCTTCCAGCCCCCCCCCCATCTCATCTCCTTTTCAAATTCCTTGCTCCACTTTTTCTGTAACTTTGTCAGCTTGAGTGCCAAATATCTAAAAGTGCATGTATGTTGTGTCTCTCTCAAGGCCATGAAGATGAGTCGGCGGTCAGCTGATGCCAGCCAGAGGGCCTTGGCTTACAGCCGAATGGTGGACGGACTCAACGAGTTCAGGTTGGGCAACAACTCACACTGACTCACTATGACACAGACAGTAATCTTACATAATTTATTTTTTCCTCATTTCTCTCATGACCAAACTTGCAAACATGACACAAACACTGATGCTTTTGTTAAAAGCACCTGACACTTGTTTATGTGTTTATGCCTACAATAGGGGGACATCAAATATTTTATAACTCGATTTTATAACTGAGATTGTCCTGCATTATAACACGAGGATTCAGCAATATAGCATAAATTAGAACAATATGTTTTACAAAAACAGCCTAACACAATTACTCACAGTTTTCTTAAGCCAGAATGTTCACTGTCTTTTTACTGCATGGTTATTAGCTCACCGAAGCCAACGTCATGACGGTTTCTATGTACCGTGGCCAAATGCGCATTCTCTTCCTGGGTACATAGTAAAGTCTCCACATCATGGAGACTCTGGAAAAATGTGACATTTAAACATCCTGTTTCCAGGAAATGGATGCCACACTTATGAGACGTATCTGGTATTTACTTCAGAGATCTCTGCACCATAAAATCTGACACAAGCGCATGCTCTGCAGCATGTGTCATTCATTTTGTCTATCCATCCTCACTGCACATTATGAGACATTTGCAAACTATGTGGTTTACAGGGTTTTGTTTCCTGGTAGTAAGGGAATTTAGGCAGGATAGGATGCAGGAAAACTATATTAACTTTTGTTTTATACTTTTTCCAAAGTAGGATTTGTCAGAATTGCATTATCCCTTAGCTAAAATGCTTAGCTACAAACATTTTATCCAAGGCCTAGTCTAAATTCGATTATATGCACCAGTAGCTCTTAATGTTCCTTAAAGTAGGTCACCAAGTATCCGTACTTATCCTGTGTTACTCATGCTGTGGCACTAACATTTGGGCAGCTTTAATGACCTGAGAAGTATTTTGCACATGCCATTCATTCCAAGCATAGTTTATTAAGCTAGAGGGTTACCAGGCATCATTTAGAGTTTCTTTTCTAAAAGTATATCAAGCAGGCAGTAAACTGTGTTTTTGCTGATAACATCTGATATTCACCAGCTGATGTGGTTTGCAGACAAAAGAAGCATCTCATCTATCAGCATAGATCAGTTCTTTTTGCATTCAATCTTTCTTATGTTGAAATTGTCACATCACGTTGATACATAACTACCATAAACATATTCTAAAATGCATCTTTGTTAGAATTTTTATTTAAACAATTGAATCAAATACTGTGTTAGCATAAGCTACATGAAAATGTAGTGAGCATTTAGCGTCTCTGTGTAACAAGGTGAATTTATGGGATCTGAAGGTAACAGCGGTGAGGTAAAGGGATTCTGTAATTCAGCTCCAGTTACTGATGGCAGTGTGCTGAGGTGTTGCAGCAATCAATAATTAATGAATACTCACTGTGGTTTATGTGTGAGGATAGCGTGATGCTAACAGTCTCTGCCCTTCCTCATATGTTCTTTGTTTTTTGTTCCTTTAAATGAATTAATTGTTGAAATGATCATTAATATCATGCAAACGAAACCCAGTAAGCGATGTTGAAATACGTTGGGTAAAAGAAAGGAGGAACACACTGTTCCCTACCTGTCTTGAGCAAACCGTAGATGTTGTATTGTAACTGCAGTGCATGCTGGGAGTTCTTGATTTTTGACCAATGTTTTAGAAGCTACCAGTGACTTCTCAACTCTACACCACATGATCTATCCTGTAGTTGTATTTAATCTTTATTTGTGATGACTGTTTGGTACTTGGTATAAAACGCACAAACATATTTTGTGTGTGCGTGCTTGCGCGTGCATGCCTGTCTCCACCACTACTTTCACTTGCCGCACGCACACACTGGCAGGCAATTCCCTATCTGAGGTCTCCTCATTGCTGCAGTCATATGCCTGTTGGCAGCCGGCCACAGCAACCCAAGCCTCCTGAGTGGCAATCCTATCTACCTCAGACACTGGCCACGAGCACCAGAATAGTAAATAATATGCGAGTGCTAGCTGGAGGTAGGCTATTGCCCGGGACAAACAAAATATCTGTAAAATCTCACCTTCAGACAGCAGCTAAATATAAGTGTAGCCACCTTTGCCTTTAAGGGCAAAGACTTCATGGAACATTGCAGAAGGAAACTGGAAGAAATGCCTTTGCTTGATGCTGCTTTGACGTAGTTAGAAGGGTGGGCATGCATAAATACTCACGCATGCTGGCAAAGATAAACTAAGCACTTAACAGAGGCATGTGTACATAAAAGTGACACTAGCCTATATTGGGGTTACGGTAGGGTTTGCAGTCAGAGTACAAGCAAGGAGCACTGAACCACTTAACACACCAGGTTTAGGAGTCTAATTCCCATTTTACCATGCACACATAAAAATAGTGCACTTATCCTTGCCTGAAGCTCCTTGGGTAAAAGTATGCACCAAATGGCAGCCACCAGAAACTGGGACTCCACAGCCTGGTAATTGCTTCAGAGTTGTTAATGCAATTATCATGCACCACATGTTGTTTTTTTAGGGCCTATAATATAATGCAGCTTATAATATAATATAATGCAGAAATGTTAGTTTTATACTACACATCTGACTGAGTGTTAATACTGACATTTATTTTGACTCAGAAAGTACATTTTTGCTTGCATGAAGGTGTTATATATGAACTGATGCTAAAAATGCAATTTTACCCCAAATTGAGATTACTGATTAGTAATTGTAACCAGAATATTTCAGTCACCGTAACTGTGCAGCTATAACTTGCAAGATGTACGAGGCTCTTTAAATTGTCTTAAAACACAGCACATAGTAAAGTCAAAGGCCATAGATGAGGTCAGAAATGTTTGAATCGCTGCCCTCCATAGTGAGGTAATTTTAAATCGGGCTCTTCAGCCTGACTCATCAGTTTAATTTCACATCACAGCCACGCTCTTTAAAGTTCACCTGAACACCTGCTGCAGAGAAGCTGAGACTAGATTTCCTGCACATCTAGTGCTGGCTCTGCCTCAGACCCCTGCCATGGGGTGCTTTCAGTAGGTGAATGTACACCAGGCACAGCGGGGTCAAGCGGGGCTTAGAAAGGCCACGGACAAGTCAACCTGTTTATAACACAGGAATGAATAAAGCATTATTAGCTCATTTGATGCTGCAGTCCAGATGACGGATCATACCTGCAGACAGCGAGATGTAAAGTGAGTCGGAGACATGTTTTGGTTGCGCTGAGTTACAAGTGACATCAAGTCCATTCTGGTTTACCCTGCTATGGCCACTCAATACTATGTTTATTAATTATTCATCAGTGATTAATTAGAATTAATTCAGTGAAGCTCAAATGATCTAATGCAGTGATCACTCAATGTAAAAGTCATATTGGAGTTTCTTATGTGCTGGTGCACGTTTAAAGGCTTGTTCTTCTTTCATTGATTGATTTATCAGAGAGAGACAGCACGACACTGTTTTGCTAGCTAGAAATGAAACATTTAATCAAACTTTAGATAAGATTTATTTCTACATCATAAAGCACATGTGGATGTTTCTATTTTAACTGAGTTATATTTGAAGGACAGTCATTCAAGGAATTTTCTCAGAATTGGCATCCTTGTACACTACCAGAGTGAACTCCTCCGAACTGTCATTCTGTTGATATATATTAATCTTGAGAGGACAGGTTTAGGGTTACAACATTAGACAGTTGAGTCAGTTTTGCAACAACTGTATCGCAATGTAGTTACATTTATTAGTTCTCTGTTTTTACACCCAGTTGATAACTTCTTCTTATAAACCCGTAAACCAACACTATACATGCTCTTCCTGTTCGGAAAAATACATCAACCTAAAATAGCTTGATTACTGGAATACTGGCGTTCTAGTGAAGGTCACTTTCACTGTGTGACACCTGCTTTCTCTCAGCATGCAGCCTGTCTGCATCTCCTCTGTCAATGGGTTTTTATAGGTCAAAGAGGTTGTGAGTTCACTGCAGAGTTAACCTTGTTTACAGCCCGAAATCTCCTGCAGTTTCCTGTAAGACTAAAACAAGCTTGGAAAACAGCAGAGTTTGTATTCCTTATCAGTAGGACCTGCAAAGTCTTGTGACAGATCACCTGATAGCAGCCGGTTAAGTTTATTACACTTTTCTTTTAAGTTAGCTGTTGTATTAGCTGTGTTTGCTAAAGATTGCAATTGTAATATGGATTCAGTTTATATTTGTTTGCAAGGAATAAGAGTAAGCAGATGAAACTGTCAGAAAGGTGTCATCCTCTAGTAAAAACGGACACCTCCTATTTTTTGAGTATCTGTACAGTTCAGCATTTTCAAACCCAGAATCCTGCAGCTGCAGTCCATATTTCATCTCTGACTAAAAATGCCTGATTCTCCACATTCCTTAGGCTGCAGAAATTCCCCTCTGCCCCTGTGTCAAAGCTTGGCCCCCAGCCGAGACATGCTCACCAACACACCCCACGTTCCATGGAAACTCCAGTCCTTCTCAATGGACAAATGCCCCAACTGAGCCACATACAGATAGATAATACACACAAGCACACCCGCACACTGTACAGAGCAAGAGACAGGGTTGTGTGTGAGTGTGCACAAGTTCGTCGGACTGTTACAAACACACACACACAACCAGGGTCTCCCATGGCCTCAGTGCAGACAGCGAAGCTCTGTGAACTGAGATCTCTTTTGTTTACCCCGAGAGACAATAACGTGTCTGTTCTCTCTCTGTCTGTTTTCTCTCTTTTCCCCTCCTTCCCTTTCATTCGCTGTCTCCATGCCCTCTCCCTCTTTCATCCCTCCCTCCCTCGCTTGTACCTCATCTCCAGGATGACCATCTGCGACCTCTACACCATGCCCCGCGTGGCTGAGCCCGTCTGGTTGACTATGATGTCTGGAGCGTCGGAGAAGAACCAGCTCTGCGGCCACTTCATGAAGGAGCTTTCCCTGCTGATGGAGCAGGCCTCCAAGAACCAGTTGAGTGTCCACCATCAGTCACTGAATTTCTATAGACGTTGCACAAGTTTAAGAGAGGATCAAGGGAACTGCATCAGAATGCATTTTCAAACACATGTCTATCATATCATGTGGTGGTTTTCAGCAGCTGTATGGCCACAACAAACCCATCTATTGTGGAAACACGACTGTTCACCTCTATTGATCTCATCTGAGCTGAAAAGCATTAAGAAAGCAGACAGGAATCAAGCAAGCTCACAGATATAAAAAGGGAAAGACGTGCACAGTAGCACTCAGACATTAAGAAATGTTCCCATCTTTTGTTTGTTTGTACTTCCTGGACGAACGTGTCAACAGAGAAACAGATGCAGGTTCACACACACTATTCATTCTATCTCCCACGTACCCACATTCTATGGGCTATCGCTCCCTTTCTCACACTTAAACACACACGCACACTGTGAGTGTTTCACCCTCTTTGCATTTATTTGTCTGTCTCAGAGGGAGCTGTGAATGAGACGATCCCTGCCAGTCTCTAATTGCTTATTGTTGCTGTTACAAAGCCACGTCAAAACACTGCTAATTGTACATATATGAATTGGTAGCAAGGCCTTTATTGAACATAGCACCCGTATTCAGTACAGTTGATTTTAAGTAGCATTCAGTACACTGAACTGAATTATTGCATCAAGTTGATCTGAAAGGACCGAAATAACTGCCAACATATTTTAAAGATATGTGTGTTTTTCTGATCTTGATCACTGATTGATACAGTAAAGATTAAGCCTAATCTACTGCATGTTGGAAGCGCTCTTGTAAATACTGGGACTGCAACTAATGATTTTTCATTACCAATTACTCTGAAAATTATTTTCTTATTAACTGAAAAACAGTTAATAACCAAAAACTATTTATTTTATGGAATTATGGTATTTTTCATTAATTCATTCAACATTTATTTATACAGAAGTTCACTTTTTTGCATGGACACCCTGTGTACACAGCACAATAAAAGCAAAAGTAAAAATCCAACTATTAGACAAACATAAAGCCTGCAAATTAAGGATAAGGACAACATTGATTAAGGGTCAAAGGGTCAAACCAGCATTAAATAAAATGTAAAACACAGAAATATAGGATAAAACAATTATTAAATCAAAACTGACCACAACTAAGTTAACATTCAGAGATCAAAGATCTACACCTCACTCAGATCTAACCATTGCAGGTACAGAAATACCCAATGGTGGGCTTAAATTTAATGTCTGGCAAGGAAATCAGATTATCCAACTTTAACTCCTGATGAAGTTTATAATTATATAAAAAAGTAAAATACAAAATACAGTAAAGTAAGAAATTCTCACAAGCTGTTACCACAGAATATTTGGTATTTTTGCTAGATAAATGACTTAAATCAATGATTATGAAAATGGTGTTCAATATGTTTCTGGCACCAGCAACAAATAGTTGTTTTGAAAAAACAGGATAAATGTGTGTTTAACGCAAGCATTCATAGCCAACATGGCTAAAGAGTCAAAAAAACGGGGAAAAGTGGAAATTCAAACATGCGCAGTGTAATTTCTTATGTTCTCTAAATCCCTGCACGCTCTCAAAATGTTGACCATGAATAGAAACTGCATCTCCTAGACAACCATTTGTGTTTCTTTATCAGCATCGCTGTTAAAGTCACTATTTCCACCAGCACTGGTTAGTTGGTCTTACTGTATCACATGTCTTTTTGAGGCATCCCATCAGTATTCCCATGACTGATGGTTTTGATGACTGCCGCAGTCATATTTGTGTTCGGGCACGTGATTGAACTACCGTGACAGTGTTGAGTCATGAGACAGGAAGGGAAGTAGACACTTGCGGTCAGGACTGAGAAGTGAATCATGCTAATAGAATGTGTGTATGTGTGTGTCAAACAATGGATGTGTGTGTGGTGTCCAGTTAAACAAGAAAACGACGAAGTTTTCAGTGTAGTGAGAGAACATCTGACCTAACCAAACAAGGTCAGGAGTCATTTCTGCAACCAGCTAGGAAGTACATTTTTGGTTTGTCCTCCACGGTCTGCTGACCAACCCGTGTCTTCTATTCCAGATTCCTCCCCGCGTTATTGACAGCCATCTTGACCAATCATCTGGCCTGGGTGCCCACCGTCATGCCCAATGGGCAGCCTCCGATCAAGATCTTCCTAGAGAAACACTCCTCCAAGAGCGTCGACATGCTGGCAAAGACGCACCCCTACAACCCGCTCTGGGCACAGCTAGGTGAGGCGGTCAAACAAAAAGTAGACAGAAAGTAGAGATTTTAGGTATGATGAATGTGCAATTTTCAAATTAAGATAAGAATACTGCAGCTGCAATAACAGTGTGAAAAACTGATATCAATTGGCTACTTTTTTCCCCATCAATACTGTCCATGAGTATCCCAGGTTGATGAGAAGTGCAAACACCACGTTGTTTTCCAGTGGAGCACGTTGCATTAGTGGAAATCTATAAGATGCATTTTGGTGAAAATAGTTTGCTGATGTGTATGTAACTGTAGCTGATTTATAGGTGTATCATATAAATCCACAAACATCTTAGTATGTTGTGTAGTCCACACTTTCACCTCAAGTGACATGGGAAGCATAAAGAAAGTGAGTTCATGGTGACACCTAGTGCTCATAGCTGAGAACTGCTTAGCCGAGCATTGTTTTGTCATATGAAAAAACATGGAAGAAGAAATAGAGGTAAAGAAGAGATAAACAAAAATGGTATTGTCAAAAAATTTACAAATGCTATATAAAGAATAATTGGGTATGTTTAACCCATAATTGTTTATCAGTTTGGGAATGTGTAATTTGAGATTTTTTTTCCCACATTATTTCTCACCCAACTGAGAAAAGAAAAATATGAAACTCTAGATTTTGGTTTTATTTCCAGATCTTACAATGATTAGATAGACATTACCTGTTAAAAGAAGGTGGTGCATCTAAAGACCCATTCAGCGATGCTAATTGTTTTTTTTCTTTTTGTTTGTTTTTTTCATCGCTGTGTGCAGGCGACCTGTACGGCTCCATTGGGTCACCGGTGCGGCTGTCGAGGACAGTGGTGGTCGGTCGCAGACAGGAGCTGGTCCAGAGACTCCTCTATGTCCTCACCTACTTCATCCGCTGCTCCGAGCTGCTGGAGACCCACATGCTGGACAGCGCTGAGGATGAGGCCATTGTCATGCCTGGCTCCCTCATCACCACCTCCCTAAGGAAAGGAGAGGTGGAGGAGTCAGACTATGTCCTGGTTACCGTCCATAAACCCAGCGGGGACTACTTGTCCCAAGGGGCACACAGCCGGCAGACTGAGGCAGAGGACAGCAGCTACCCCTCAGACAACAGCCTCCAGAGCAGCACATACACAGACACAGAGGTGGAGCACGGGACCGGGGACACACCCAAGGAGGAAGATGAGGATGAGGCGGATGAGGAAGACGAGGAGGACAGCAGTGAGAGTCAAGGGTCCAGGAGTAGTGTGCTTCAGACGGGACACAACCAGGGTAACAACCCCGTTATCAGGACTGCAGAAGCAGCTGAACCTGGGGAGCTGCACAGGGAGTCTAAGAGCCCACTGGTCACAGAGACCCGACTGGAGACGGTGCTGCGTGTTGGCTCGGCCTCTCCCAGGGAGCAGGTCTGTGTGCTGGATACAGAGACCAAGGGCGACCTGAAACTTATTGTCCCATCCATACCCACAATCCTTGCATCAAGTCCATCTCCAACTCCTGTCAACACAGAGGGTGAAAGCTGGGAGGCTGGGATGGATGCAGGCATGGGGAACCAGCCCACTAGAGTGCTGGCTCCTCGGCCTTTGAGGATACCTCTAGAGAAGAAGCCCCCAGATAAGAACCTGGCTGGTGCAATGCCAGTACCAGTGATACTGGGAAACACAGTGACGGGGCCCATGGCTTTGACTCTAACAGAAGAGGAGGAGCCGGCGACAAAAGTCACTTTCCTCATTGGAGACTCCATGTCTCCTGAGTCGGACACAGAGAGCCGCAGAAGGAAGGTGGAGGAAGAAATCAGAAAGCACAAGAAACACCTCAAGGACAAACACCCACTTCACCAGCAGCTGCTGCTGCATCAGCAACAACAGCATCATCAAGGGCAACATTATCAACAGCAACCGCAGCAGCTGCAGAGAGGAGCAGATTCAAAGACCAGCAACACCAGTGCATCAGAGGACCAAACCAAACAGACCAAGGCGGCTCCAGCCCTGCAGCGGGTGTCCAGTAAGATGCCCAAGTGGAACCCAAACTGTATGGACGAGTTCGATGTGTATTTCAGCCCGGAGAACCCTGTGGAGACTAGGACTATAGACAATGTGGCCAAACAACAGGAGGCCAGCAGCACGGACAGTATGCACAAAGACTTGCTGGACCCTTCGGGAGTCCCCCGGCCTGGTGACTTGGGGGGTCACAGCTTTCAGGGTGCAGTCAGGGATCAGGGTTTGGGTCTCTGTTTAGGTTCAGCTAGTGGAGACGTAGGTTCCAGCAGGAAGAGAGAGACTTTGTTGGATGTCCAGAGGAGGTGCAGGTGTGGGTCTACAGATTCCTCCGACACCTGCTGCTGCAGGGGCTGTTCTGCTGAGCAGGACAAGGGTCTTCTGTTGTCAGTCCCCGTCCCCCAGGATGGAAGCAGCAACAGCAAAGAGGACCAAAAGTGCAAAGCGGTGCCCGTCAATGACTGGGAGATACCGCGCAACGAGAGCTCAGACAGCGCACTGGGGGACAGTGAGAGTGAGGAGACAGAGGACTGGCAGGAGGAAGTGCTGGTGCCCTTCCCTGGGTGAGTAGAGGACACATTCATTTATTCATTCACAGACACACTTCTCTTCCTGTCCACAAATAGTGAGCTGAATAATCATAGTAATGATAATGGCAGGGAATATATTGCGATTAACAATATATCCTCATCATTTGAAAACAAAAAAACAAATATCTCATGTCATATGTTTGATTTATAGGTCAAAGTTGGTGGAGAACTTCTCAAAGCCAAGCATTGCCAATTTTGGCCGGTCTCTGTTTGGAGGCTACTGCCCCACCTACGTGCCAGACTTTGTACTGCATGGGTTGCCCAGCGACGAGAAGCTACGGCAGAGCCTCATGGCCGAATTAACCCATGCTGTTCAGGTAAAGGACTGAAGTGTTTGGACACTTTTAATTGCCACTACAAAATACTGAAATTAAAGTATTGCTTGTGATTATATTCCCTTTTTACAGTCATGAAGATTTAGAGTGCGATCACACAGAGCTATTGTTTGTGTTACTGTTTGTTACTGAAGCTCATGCTCTCCATGCCTATATCACAATAGGGAAATTATATGCAAAATTATTTATAAAATAATCAAATTGACGTTCAGTGCCGTCAACTGTGGGAGCCACTGTTGGGTTATATTGGATAAAACTTGTGTGTTAAACAAAAACCTCCATAACTCAGTTAGTTGGTTTTGGTTTTTAATGACTTTTTGTGAAAACATTTTTAGGAGTTTGAGGCATTAACGTGAGGAATCCCTCTTTTCCTTTTTCTATGTGTTTCACTGGTTTTAATGGCCGTTCTTGTCCTCTGTAGCATCCAGTATTGGATGAGCCCATAGCAGAGGCCGTCTGCATTATAGCAGACACAGACAAGTGGACAGTGCAGGTGGCCAGCAGTCAGAGACGAGCCACAGACGTCAACAAGCTGGGGAAGGAAGTCCTGGTGTCCAGCCTGGTATCCAACCTATTGCAGTCCACTCACCAGCTCTACAAACTCAACCTCTCACCCAACTTTGTACGTTACACCTCAGTCTTTCCGCTATAATGTTTGTACAAGTGGAATAGGCTTCATAGTTTTTTCTAGTCAAGATGCTGTTTTAACCACTGATCTATCTGTATACATCATTACCGCGGTGATTCTTGTGCTCTACCAACCATGTTTTTGTCTCTCTCCTCTCCTCCTTAGTGTATAATGCACCTTGAGGACCGCCTGCAGGAAATCTACTTTAAGAGTAAGATGCTTGCTGAGTATTTGAAGGGCCAGACAAGAGTCCATGTCAAAGAATTGGGCATGGTCTTAGGGTAAGCATTTAACCTTTATTCTTAACTCACAGGTGCTGTTAAGCTGTACGTAAAAATTAGGATTTTGTTACTTTAAAGTACCCTGTGGAGTTTTTGACGTAGTAGCTTAAGAGTGGGTCCCTGTTTTGTTTTTTTCTCATGCGCAGACATACACACACACACACACACGCAGAAACTCCACAGGGAACCTTTTAATGAAAAACGTATCCCCATGAATGTATGGAAAGAAGCAAAGGCAACAAGTGGAGCACTTAGATCTTATCATAACATGATCTTTGCTCTGGTATCTTTGCAGAATCGAGTCAAGCGACCTTCCCCTTTTGGCCGCAGTGGCCAGCACTCACTCCCCCTATGTGGCCCAGATCCTGCTATGAGACTGTAATGGCACTGAGGTCCCAAGCAGTGAGCAGCCTGAGGAAACCTGGGTGGTGCCACTCTGGCCCCTTAAACGGCCGTCCATGCTCCGCAGCTGACCCCCGACATGGTTTCCTGACCCGCGTGCCGGGGCTAAGTGGGATCTTTGCGTGAGCTGAGCCTGAGGAGTGCACGTCTTCACCGACCACAGCCATAGACAGCGCCTCCCCTCACTACCACTGCTGCTGAATTTGTTGCAATGCTGATGTTGCACCACAGGGGGGAACTAGAGACCACAGTCCCACAGACAGAGTGAGGCTCTGCGTACGACTGAAGCATCCCTGAAATGACGACCTCCTGTTGTTTGAATGTTTCTTTTAAAACGGGACTCTTTTATTTTTGGACACAAAAGCCAAAGACTTTATTCATTTTTCCAGTTGAGAATGAAACTTTAAGATATCTACAGTATAATAACAATGGATTTTTGTTTGTACTTCTGCTTTTTTTTTCTCCTTTCTGTACAATCTTAAACCCAGTCGTACGAAGTGACAGACTACAAGTTTAAAGGAAACATATTTTTAAACATTACTTTTAGGTAAATATCATTGAGAACATTATCAATCTTATGCCAATTATGTTATTTCGTTTATCTTCATGTATTTGTTTACAAGCCAAATTTCCCTGAGATATCTCAATGACAACTTTAATTTTTTTTTTTTTTTTGTAAAATTGCAATGCACACCTGACTTAAAAGCCTATTTTCTGGCCACGTGGGGGTAATCGATGCACACCGTGATTTATTGTTCTACAAACGAGTTTTGAAATGGCTAAAAGTGGCTTTGACATTCTTATCAAAGGTACAGCACTACCTCATATCTTCATATGGGCAGTGGATGACACACGCATTTACAGTTGCCCCATAGAAAACCCTGAGGTATACTTTTTAAAGCTATTTTAATCAGAGGAATGTAAGTGTCAACTGTGTGCAGACTCTATGCTGTGTTATTTGAAAAAGGGAAGGCTGTTAAATTCCTTACACAAAAAAAGGAAGGAAAAAACATATTTAAGCTTCAGAATGTGATTTAAGGGAGGCAAAGGTTCCCTTTCTACTGTGGAAAAGTCAAAACACGCATCATCTACGTATATTTTAAAACCAAAATGCTGAAATATTTTCACACTTTTATAGCTTCCCCACCTTTCTACGATGTTTACGGCTTCGATGTTTGCTGCAGAGAGAGGAGTAGAGGAGCACAGTAGGCCTTATAGTGGATTAAAATATGTATCAGTTAACACTATTTTCAAACATGTTTCTATGACAGTTATATACTCTTAAAACACGCAAAATACAAAACTATAGTAGCGCAGTTTTTTGTTTTCTCTTTGATTTGTCATGACATTGACAGATAAATGGTTTTGGTTGTTTTGCCATATAACCAGGGTGCGATTTGCTGACCATAAAAGGGAGCTTGAGTTGCTCTCACAGTTTCTCTTTTTGGATTCTCTCCTTGGCATGAAGTGTAACCTGCAGCGGGGCTGATGGGACATTATTTCATTGTTCTCATTATTACTTTTTGTTGTCATCCGTTGACAGCATTGGAAATTGATCTATATTTTCTTTGATCGCAGAAAAAATATGGTGAGTTAAAAAAAATCCCCAATCAGTGAAAACACAGTCAAAAGCAGAGGAGAACTCCTGATTTTTTTAAAATATATATGCACAGTAAGTACTTTACAATTGTACTGTGCTTTAGGACAAGCAAATATACCTTGATGGTAAGGGAATTGCAGGCAGAGGGACAAAGTTTAATTTAGCCAGCAGCCAGCTCAGTACAAATTCACCTGAATGTTTTCTGGAAAGTAACATTCCCAAATGTCTAAAAATCTTACTTAAAGATTGTAATGTGTCTCAGGCTTCTTAACACTGTTTGTAACAGAGCTTGCTGATGGGCTTTAGGTATGCAGTATGTTTAACAGTATGCTGAGAATGGCTTATATTGCTAGAAAAAAGCAGGAATAACTGGCGGTGTAACCCTGAGAGCAGTGTTTGTTTCTTTCTGTAAACTCAAATCGCACCCTGTATGTGACCCAAGTCTTAATGGAGATGTGGCATGAATGCATCACAGGCTTCTGGAGAGCTCATTTTGCTGGTAAAATTGATATATACATGCTTGTTACTGTATTGAAGATGCTCCGCTGTATCAGCCTACATTTTGTACAACCCAGCCATTATGTTTAAAAGGTATAAATCTCCTTTTCCCTCTTTGTATATAAATAAATTATTTAGTTGCCCATGGTATGTGTAACGGTTCATGTAAACTGTACATACTCGGTTTATTTCCATGTATTTGTACAGAACGTCTTTTAAGAATTGTCTCCTCAAATTATTTTTTCCCAATTTTATGGGAATGTTGTGCAATAAAGATGCCTATGTTAAGAATTTATGTGTCTCTGGGAATGTTTTTCTGTCACAGAATCAAAGGGAAAGTGTGTGTGTGGATTTTATATTCACACATATTGTGTGAATATAAAATCATTTTCCCAAAAGTGAAAACCAGAGATCCAAGAGCTATAGTTCACATGCAGGAATTGATGAGGAGAGAAGGGAAGAAAAAACCTTGGTAGTTCAGAGTGTACACACAGTGATATTACCCAGAGAGACCTTACAGTAGATATGACCACATGTTCTGGTTTGTGCTTGTTTAGAAGACATTAAGTTACAACAGAGCTTTCTGTGAAACCGCAGGTGTTTCTTCACATCTCAGACTAGCAGCTGTGGTTTCTTTTGTCTCTTCCCACAAACACTGAATAAACTATCACAAGACTGTATAAATATCACGTGTGAACTGGTTTCAGGTTTGTGGGTAATCCCAGTTGGGAAGTCTTATTTTCCTTTTTTCTTTCTCTCCAAAACTGGCACATTTTAATTTTATATGCAGAATAGTTTATCTGTTATAATTTACCCATTGCTGTAACATTGCCTCATTTTTTTTTAAAACAGAGTAGCTGTAAATCAAGAATAGCACTTCTGTTTAGATTGGTGGTGGTTTGACTTCTAGTGCTCAACATCTGGATCACACATTTTACCCACCTTTGAATTTACCACCCTGAAACTGTGCTGTGACTCCACCCCACCGTCCTCGCGGCACAGGAGGTAAAACGAAACGAACACACACACACACACACACACACACACACACACACACACACACACACACCGCAGTTATGCAATAAAGGAAGGAGTGTCCCGGCTGAAAGCATATACACTGGCAGCGAATATGAATGTGTCTCCTGTCAGTGAGAACATCGTTGTAATCCCACTTTCTTCACGTAAATAGATATTTTAAGAGGCGATAAGAAAAACATGACACAAAACAAACTGGTGGGCGAGACAAGCGTTAAATCTAAATTCAGATAAAAGTGCGTTGAAACTGGCTATGTTTTTGGAGCTTATGCTTTTACAGTACAAGTTTAACTGTAAAATAAAAAGCCCAAAGCAGGGCGTGGCGTTTCATTTTCCACTAAACCAGAAGACGTGAATGTCTTGAGTGAGCTGCTGCTTTTAAATGCACATCAGTAATCTGATTATTCCGCATTTTGCGCAGCAATCGACTCGCAATCTGACTTCAGAAGTGACAGAAGTCAGAGGGAGGATCTGAGCTGCATTCGAGGACTCCTTTCGAAGCTCGTACACTCGAGCTCCAAAACTACTAAACGCGGCTTTTTATGCCATTAAAGCTAGACTGTATTTTGAAAAATAAATAGCATATTCTTTGTTTTACAAATTAAAAATAAATTGGATTCATAAGCAATAAAATTCTCACCCTTGTTCAATTCAATAAATGCAGGAATTTTGCTGATACAGCCTTACTTGGTCTTGGTCTATGACCAGTAGTTTGTGGTGGCTGATATTAGCAAATGTTAACTTTAGATAGATATTTAGAAAGTAATGTTACTAACTTTATGACTATTCTCTAGGCTACAGTACTAATCCCGTAATTGTCACTTGTGGCCACTGTTCAGCAAAAGTTAAGCGTTATGTCTTGTTATGACATTTAAGTGATTTTTTTCTTGATTGCATCAGATAGCCTAACTGAACAAAACTGAATCAATTAATAGATTTTGCCAACTGAACAGGTTGTGAAAAATTCCGGTGCAGCAGCAGCATTTTCTTCGTAATAAGTACAGGGCAAACCAGGAAATTAGCCTTAACTTAAATAGCTGAACACATAAAGGAGAACAACGCCACCTAGCCTACACAAGTCTAAAAAAAAATCTAAAATCTTTATATAAATAAAATAAGATATAAATATTTATATACCGTGCATTGGCCATACATACACAAGTTACCCATTAGTGCTTACCTCTTTTTAATTAAATCAAAATGTTTCCCTTGGGTGATTTACCACATTAACTCTCTTTTTAACAAAATCCACAAAAGACACCTCAAGTAGGTTAAGAAAACGTCTGTAATTCTCCAGCAATATTTCGTAATGTGCATAAAACACTTGGCCGGAGTCACAGATCCAGTCTCGCACAGCATTCAGCTACTGGAGTCTTTTCAAGCGTCATTGCTGTCATGAATCCCCTTATTTCCGACAGCACGCGAACGCGGCACCATCTTCGGGCAGACAGATGTCGTCAACTCTCCGCACTCAGACCTGGAAGAGGAGGGATCTAGATCTGAACTCCTGGATCCGACGGACGCTAGCTACCGAGGTGGATGTTTCCTTTGCCAAAGATGTACAGAATTCAAGACAACAGGTCCCGTAGACTTAACTTTCTGTCACACTTTAGGGCTGGCTCCTCTTTTTCGGACGCGGAGTAGTTGAAAGTGAAGTTTGTGTGTCTTGGTTTTTGTTTTTTTTCTTTTTTTTTTTTGGAGTGAACTCCATCCATGCTCGGCTCGGCGAGGACGAGATCCACGGGGATGCGAGTTTGTTCGGCTCGGGTCGGCTAAAAGAGCAAGCAGGAGACGCGGACGCGAGGTTTCCCAAGGTGGGAAGTAAAAGCCCCGAGGTGGATTTGAGCCGAAGTTATGAAAATGACCGGAGCGATGGAAACTTCTTTCAAACTGGCTTTGAAGAGACCGCCCTCGCTGCGGACGGCGGAGGTAAACAAAACTATTTTATTAACTCTTTAATTAGCGTCGCCTTGCTAATGTTAGCCCAGATCAAACTGTTGCTTCACCTCGCTGTGGGAGAACCAAACTCCGCCGTCGGTGGAGTTTGGCTGAAACGAGTCAAAAGTAACTTGTTTAACTGGGACTTTTCCATACAGTCTGACTTGACTAACAGTGTTTAACTCCGACTTTAAGCCTTGCTGGAGCAGTTTGTCTGTGCAGTGCAGAAATAACACTTGAGTCAAGTAAAAGCATACAGGACAAAAAATGTATCGGGGGCTTCAGTGGTGCCCAAGCTGGGGGTGCAGGGACTGTGCTGGGTCCTAGGGAGGGTGTCACGGGTCCTCGTCGAAATGTACGAGACTTTCAGGGTAGTTTTATCACCTTTTAATCAAGAGGGAAACGTCTGTGTAAGTAGGGGTTCAAGCCAAGAACTGGTGGGTTTTGGTCCTTGACGTGGTTAACGTTTGGGATAACCCTCTTTTACCGCGCTGCATTCTGGGCCTCTCACCAAACAAAACACAACATCTCAGCTTCCCATCAGAGGGCTTGGTGCCTAAGCCCAGGAGATAGTTTGTGTAAACTTTAGCTTGAATGAGGCCAGTTAAATTTAATCACTGCTGCTTTCTCATCCCCTGCTCCTCCTCCTCCTCCTCCTCCCTACATGAAGCTGTGGAAACACAGCTGGCTTGTCACTGCTTTAGTTACGCTCTCTGCCCAAAAATAGCTCCCGCCGCCGTACTCCCTTCCTTGTTCCTGCTGCTGGTAATATTTTTGGAGTGCAAGCACTTTTCAGAGCACTGTCAGAAAAACCCAGCTAGCCTTCAGCTTTGCATGACGCTTTTGAAAAGGTCCCTTTTTCTGGCTCTGATCCCCTGTTTGTTTGTGGGTGCGTGGTCGGTAGAAAGCCTCTTTCACACCTTCATAGGGGGCTTTTGTGCACACTTGAACAAACCATAACACGCGTGTTATGTCCACAAATATATGACACGGTCACAGCAGCGAAGTGGATCTGTGATTTGGTAATCAACCACACGATAGCTAGCACTTTGATAAAGCAGCTAAATTTAACTTTATCCTTCCAAATGCAACGGAAGAGCCCTCTTGTTTTCCATCACCCTTTTTCAGGGACGCTGAACACACTCTCCGTTTCTTCTTCAAAATCTGAAACCAGCATCAATATAGCTGCTGAGGCGAAGACAAACAAGGTGAAATGTTTCCATTAGTTATTCATAATACTTAGGGGTGGGTTGTGTACTTGTGTTTTGCGAGTATTTGTCACGGATAAAATGCTTCTTCTCATGACAGGAGTACTGTACAAGGATCAGCTCAATGTATGTAACTGTAAAAACACATTACAGGTGTGATTGTGCTACACCTGAAGTACACACCTGAAACTAAAGCCAGAACCCGACCTGACCAAGAAGCCAGTGTGTCAATGTCTTTTTTTTTATCTCAGGTCGCCGTTTAAAACAGTACAATAATGCCATGTTGTAGTCTACAGCTGTCTCAGACTGTCAGTCATGATTAATTGAACAGACTGTAACTATTAAGACATAAACGGTGCTAATGTAGCTCTCACCACCGAGCATTAGGTAGCCGACCGTCATGCATCCAGACAAAATCATTAAACCTCTCGCCACTAATAAATCACACCCTCAAACAACCTCAGCACCAAGAAGTTGCTCAATAAAACGAAACTGACTCACCTTGATGTGAGAAGAATATACAATGACAAGATGCAAGTTCACACATTCTCTCAAAATCTTAGACAAATGGCCAAATCCTCTAAGAACCTTGTGAACTTGACAAATACGAGACTTGTCAGTATTTCTATCCAAGCTGTTAGCTTGTTAGCTTCTGTTTGAGCATGGGTGTACTTGCGGACCTCTTCTTCCTCTTGTGTTTTATTTACATGTTCACATTGGTTGCGTTGTGTTTTACCAGACCACCAAATACTATATTTTCTGGATTCATTCACCAGTACAGAAGTGTGGCGTCCAGATACAGATACAGATTTGAGTGTTGTCTATTCAGCTCAGGCCTATTAGAGATGAACCTGCGAAAAAGGTACAAATGCACAAGGCAATACATGAGTTTGCTTCTCAAAGTGACGTCTAGGGACCTTCTGGCATTTGTTTTTTTGCCAGAAGGTCCCTTTCTATAAAGTAGCCGGAAGGATTCAGGTTGGTACTGTCCTCCAAATGGAACTGAAATTGTTCTGTAGGTTGTCAAACTGCTGCTTCTGAATAAGGTGCAGCAACTAAGTGCTAGTATACTCACTGCCACGTGAGGCTTTTGTCTTTAATGGCGCCCACTCCAGATTATTCAGTAGCCTATACACATCGTATGGCCACTAAAACCAAATTGTATTGATTGTGGCGAAAGACAACGGGGATAGTGCCGCTTGGATCTGATGAATTATGGAACACAAAGCAGGTGCGTCTCATACACAGGTAAAAACTAAAAGGCTTTTTTTTTTTTTTTAAATTGCACTTCAGTTCAAAGTAGTATGCCTTGATTTTGGGGGGGGATTCATTCCCATTTTTGTGGACACTGTTTATCGTGGTTGCACAAGTCTTTTCCTGTGTTAACCTGCCAAATTTGATGAGTAAAACAGAGGATGACATGTGGAAAAGCATAGCATAAGAATATTCCTCAAGTGAACAAAACTATTTTCCAATTTTTTGTAGTAATCAGCAGGTTAATTGATAATGAAAAGAATAGTTAGTTGCAGCCCTATTATTATTATTATTATTATTATTATTATTATTATTATTATGTAACTATTAATATTCCCGGAAGTCAAACGCAGTTACGGTTTTTGGTGAAATCAGGTGTAATTTTTTCACCATCGTCCTTCATTGAAAGTCTTTCTGTTTGAGACTGTCAGCTAAATTTCTTGGACGTGAGAGTTTTCAACGTGCTGTAGGTGTGTCCGTCTCCTGTGCAGATGTTTGGCTCTGTGTGTAATCTCTCCTACCGCAGGTTTTATGCCTCGTCAACCTTTCCCAGTTTCTCGGGTTTTCCGTCCAGCTCTTCCCTCCCTGCCTACCTTTCACGGTGCCATCCAGACGCCCCGGTGGCAACAGACAACAAATCACGCCGGGTGATTTATGGTGGTTTTGGCTGCGCCCGGCACAGATCGGACATTTATGGGAATTCCAACCATCACAAAGCCACAGGCTCCCTAGGGAAGGTGCAAGTGAGGGAGAAAAAGAGAAACACAGACTTAAGTGGTGACTTCTTGCTTTCTAAGCAAGCAGTCGAGCCGCTATGAACAGAACAGGAGATGGAGGAGAGGAGATGCAGACCAGTGTGTGGTCGATGCTGTATTCTTGGAGTGTGTGCAAAGAAACGCGTTTCAAAAGAGGCTGTGTGTGTTTCAGCAGATGTTACCGAAGAGGGCGGTTTGCTCAGCGCTGACGCAGCTCAACAAATTGAAGTTAAAGATAGTGTATTTTTTCATGATTCATCATTGTTAACGTAACGATGTGGGCTGTGAGGGTCGCTGTGGGCTTTAAATGTGATTGTACGGATGGTCTGTATTTATTTATGTACACAAAGGATGAGAGAGCCGGGCCACAAGAATTTCAGTGTACTTACAAAAAGTTGAACTTTAACTTAATTTGGTTTTGTCACACCTTCTCTATTTTATAGTGTCTGAGTTGTTCATTGAGTTGTACAGTCATGCACATTATGTTATAGTCAAAGAGTCAGTCAGTCATTCACACCTGCATGAGGAATTGAAAGACTCTGCCAGGAAATAATCTCTGGAAGATGTTGCCACATCAACTTGGCATCCATATTTTCTTATTTTTTGCTTTTTCTGAACAGGGTTTGCAGTTTACTCTACAACAATGCATGGTTAAAATTCTAATTGTCTAAAATATTTACACTTCAAAATGATTTGGCTAAACCTAACCTCGACCTGACGTCTGTGTTCCTCTTTTAAAAGAAACAGAAGCCGGACAGTGAAATGCCTACTCTGAGGATAGGATGTGAAATTGAAGCCTTTTGGTTTGAGGTGTTTCACTCTGGTGTTGACTGCTTAAGCAGTAGGCCACAGAGGACTGTGGGAAACAACAATAAGTAGACCTGTGCATGTGTGTGTGTTTTTTCAGGCCTCACTGTGTGTGTGTTTGTAGCTGGATATGTGTGTTTATGTACAAAGTGTTTACACAAACAGTAGCTCAGTGCATGTGCGTGAAACTACTGTTTAAAGTAGTACGGGAACATGTCTGTGTGTTTTTATAGTTCAGTATACATCAGAACACACTTCAGCACTACAACTCAGTCTGCTTGTCTCCTGCTTCCTTTCTTTTTCTTGTCGACATTACTTCAGCTGTCTCCAATGTTGCCCAGGGCAATTTACTTCACTGACACACACTGATACACACAACAGTGTGGCCTGCCTACTTCAGAAGTAGGTGGAAATGAAGACACAGAGCACTGCCTGACGCTAGTGATTATAAAGCAGGTATTTTCAGCCGTGGCATCTGATTGGTCACAGATACATTCCAGCACATTTCCATAAAACACGTCGACTAGCTGTAGCCGCTGGCTATGCCAACTATGTGATAAACAAGGATGACATTCTTACAATATTTAGTTTGGTTCAGGCGTGTTCTTAAAATTAATTTAGCATAGTTAAATGGGTTCATATTTATAGGGCTGTGATTGGAGGACAAAACCCTTTACAGTGAAGCTGAGACAAACCTGCTGAGTGGAGGCTTTCCAGAGTGTCCCATGCTGAAATCATGTTGATGGGAAGGTGGAGTGCAATCAAGACCATGCCCAATTTAGTAAGTCCAAAAGGACTTTTCAAAAAGGATGAAACTTTGAGCAAAGTAAAAATAACTTTAATACAGGGCATGGCAGTATGATATTCATTAAATGTTTTATCTAAATGACCTCTCCCAAAATTATTTCTGTAATTCTTGAGAATGCTATTTAAAGATGACAGTCCCAATTTGACTTTCTGTTATCATGCAGTCCAATGTGATGGATATCAACTAGACAATTTACTGTGTGAACTGTAACACCAACTGTAATCCAGTGGTTCCCAAACTTGGAGAAAAAATAACTTTATCTGCAAAAGAATGCCAGACAGAAAAAGTTTGGGAACCACTGACCTAAACAGACATTGTGTTATATAGATGTGTATTTTTTTTAAAACTGCCCCGCCCTTATTTAGTTTGAGTTGACTTCCTATAATGGATCCATGTCATGCTTATGTGTGCGCATTACTTTATCGAGAGCTTTTCTTGCTATGCATAGGCGTTAGTAACTAAATAAGTAAAGAAATGGCTACTCAGCTGCTGTTGTAGCCATAATCACAGTAAAGACCCCCACCCTAATTGCTGGAGTAACCAGTTAGTGACTTTCTTAAAATGTGAGCAAACATGCATGTTCACACATAGCCAAGGTGAAAACCAGTTAGACACCAGCGTCGTCTTGACAGAGGCCTGAGGGCTTTGGAGTTCGGTGTAGGTTCAAGCTCACCGTGTCTTATTTAAGGGAGACGCATGAAAACTTTAGGTTACTTGCGTAACCCCGGTTCTCTGAGTAGCATGAGTGAGTGTCTCACATTGGGAACGCCTATAGCGTGACCTCATCAGAAGCTCCTATTGCATTCTGCCAGCCAGGATTGGCTGGAACTAAGCACGTCAGTGTCAGGGAGGGTGGAGACCCTCCCCCTATAAAAAGGGTCTGACACTACGCTGCCAGTCATTCAAAAAACACTCACCTCTTCCTCGCTACGAATGAGCAAGGAGGGTGGTCTAGTGAGACACTCACTCATGCTACTCAGAGAACCGGGGTTACGCAAGTAACCTAAAGTTCTCTTTCATAGCATTCGTTTCGTGTCTCACATTGGGAAAATACTGACTCCCGGATTGCTAGGCAGATGTTACCGGGGGACCAACTGTCCCGAAATGAGCCTCACCGTGCCTTAGCCACACTAAGCACCGAATGGGCCAATGGAGGAGCCGTAACATCCAGCTTGTAGAACCTGGCGAAGGTGTGCGGCGAGGCCCAACTTGCTGCGGCGCAAATCTCCTGAATGGAGATCCCTCTGAAAAGGGCCCATGAGGTGGTGAGACCCCTGGTAGAATGTGCACGCAGCCCCTCTGGTGGCTGCAAACCCTTAGAGCTATAAGCCAAAGCAATAGCCCCCACAAACCAGTGAGAGAGCTGCTGCTTTGAGACTGGCTTTCCCAAGTGGTTCTTCGCCCAAGACACAAAAAGCTGGTCACTTTTCCTATAGCTTTTGGTCCTGTCCATGTAAACGCGCATTGCCCGCACCGGGCACAACATATGTAACCGCCGATGCTCATCTGAGGAGAACGGCGGGGGATAGAAGGACACAAGGTCAACTGGGGAACATGACCCTAACACCTTAGGCATAAAGGCAGGGTTAGGTAGTAACGTCACCCTTACATTCCCCGAAGAGAACTTTGTACACTCACGGTGCACTGAAAAAGCATGAACCTCCCCCACACGTTTAGCTGAAGCAAGAGACAGCAATAAAGCTGTCTTTAAAGCCACCGTTTTCATGTCCACCTGTTCCAGTGGTTCAAAAGGTGGGGCCGAAAGAGCATCCAATACAGTGGGGAGGTCCCAGGATGGGGCCAGTGGTTTAGAAACTGGGAGCCTACGACGCGCGCCCCTCATGAAGCGGCAGACCAAGGGATGCTGTCCCACAGCCTTCCCATCAAAACCAATATGGCAGGCAGAAATAGCTGCCAAGTACACCTTGACGGTGGAGAAAGCCTTCCCTTTGTCCACCATGTCTTGTAAGAAAGCCAAGATCACAGCCACAGAACACTGAAAGGGGACTTCTTGTAAGTCAGCGCACCATTTCTCAAAGATTGACCATTTGCTCTCATAAAGGGACCTCGTCGAGGGGGCCCTAGCATTCTGGATGGTCTCAATCACGCTCAAAGGGAGGCCCACGGTCCTCAGATTGAACCACTCACGGGCCAGGCCCACAGAGCCAGCCTCTCTGGGTGGGGATGAAATATTTCTCCGCGCACCTGAGACAGCAGGTCCCTCCGTATTGGCAGAGGCCATGGTTCCTGGTAAAGGAGCTGGGTTATCTCTGCCAGCCAGTGCTTTGATGGCCAGTAAGGAGCTATGAGAATCATCGACAGGCCCTCCTCCCGCACCCTGGCTAGGGTCGGGGAGATCAGAGCTATCGGGGGGAATGCATACAGAAGAGCATGAGGCCACCGGTGGGCCAGTGCGTCTATTCCCAGAGGTGCATTCTGATCGTGAAGGGAGAAAAACAGAGGGCACTGAGTATTCTCTCTCGTTGCAAAGAGGTCCACGGACGGCCGCCCGTAACGCTCCCAAACCAGACTCACCACGCCTGGGTGAAGTCTCCAATCTGCATAGAGGGGGTTTCCCCTGGACAGAAGATCTGCCCCCCGGTTCAGTATCCCCGGCACATGGGTGGCCTTCAGGGACAGAAAATGTTTGCTGCTCCAGACAATCAGTCTGTGTGCCAGCATGTGCAACTGAAGGGACCTTAGCCCCCCCTGTCTGTTGACATAAGCTACCACCGTGGTGTTGTCTGACCGGACTAACACATGTTGGCCCCTCAGAAAAGGGAGGAAATGTTTCAGTGACAGATGAACAGCTAACAACTCCAGGTAATTTATGTGAGATGAGCGCATGTGAGGATCCCAGGTCCCATTCACTGCTCTCCCCTCGAATATGCCCCCCCAGCCTGATAGGGAGGCATCTGTTGTGACCACATTCCTGCACAAAATAACCCCCATAGGCACTCCCTGAGTCAGGAAGCCCACGCTTCTCCATGGGATTAGTGCTGCTGTGCAGGCCACTGAGACTCTCACCCTGTAAGAGCCATGACGGCGTAGGTCTAGCCTGTGAGAGGCCACCCAACGCTGCATTCCCTTCATGTGCAAGCGTCCCATAGGAACCACCACCAGGGCTGAGGCCATCAGCCCTAACAACCTTTGGCAAAGCCTGAGAGACACACATTTCCCCCTGCGAAAAAGGGCTAAACAGTCTCTTGAGTGCCTGCAACCTTTCTCCTGTCAGCCTCACTCTGGCCTGAGCCGAGTCTATAAACAGACCTATGAAGGAGATGGTCTGACAAGGAAGAAGAACACTCTTTTCCAGGTTTATTTTGAAGCCTAGATCCACTAAGTGCTCCGTGAGTAACCGTGTGTGATTTGCCGCCCCCTGGCGGGAGGATGCCGCAATGAGCCAGTCGTCGATATACGTGGCTACTCTGACACCTCGCATCCGGAGCGGCCCTACGGCCGCCTCCGTGCACTTCACAAACACTCTCGGGCTTAGGGAGAGACCAAAGGGGAGGACTAGATACTCGTAACTCGTCCCTTGGAAGGCAAATCTGAGATATTTTCTGTGTGGTGGGTATATTGGGATGTGAAAATACGCGTCCTTGAGGTCGATTGACGTGAACCAATCGCCCGGGCGCAGAAAACGCAGCAGAGACGCGTGCGTTAACATCCTGAATTTGTATTTCCTGAGGTGCTTGTTTAGATCTCTGAGGTCTAAAATTGCACGCATGCCGCGCCCCCCCCTTCTTGGGAACCAGGAAATATCTTGAATAAAAACCACTCCGACTGTGCTCTGGAGGGATAACTCTTATCGGTCTTTTCTCTAGCAGGGAAGAAATCTCCTCCTGTAGAAAGCGAGCGGCTTCGCCCAGAGCTTGTGACGGAATTACTCCCCTGAACAGTGGTGGCGTTACGGCGAATTGAAGCCTGTATCCCCCGCTTAATGTTCTCAAAACCCACTGTGAGTTTGTGCACTCTGACCAGCTCGCTGCTCTCAGAGACAGGGGACTGACTGGCCAGTCTGTCACACATGGAGTGCGAGCTCCCTCTCGTGGCATAGGAGCGCAGTACCGCTCGCTCAGTACTGCGCCTGCGCGAGTCGTGAAACTCACGGCAGGGTTGTCTATGTCCGAGTGAGGTGTCACTCCTTCTGGGAAATGAGTGACCAAGATGTTTTGCAACAGAGGTTTTATTTTGTTTTTCATCGTTATTAACTGCGCCCTCAGCACGTTGCCTGGATGCGACAGTTGGGATAACTTTAATTCTCTGTAACAGTAAGAAGTGCTTATGAGACATGCTTCGGAACCACTGAGGGTCTCCGCCCGCTGAACACTGTCTCTGCTTCTCTTCACGGGGCGCTGGACCAGGTCGAACATCCCGTCGTCCGTGCGTCGAACAGAACCGAGCTCTGTGAACCTGCTCGTGAACGGGGCCGCTGGAACTAGCGAAGCCGGAGGGGGAGGCAGAGCCGCCTCGCTCACCACAGCCAGGGAGGCTATCGGGCCAGCCGCTTCTTCCTCCTTACCACATGAGAGGAGGTAGGGGGTGGTTGGTCAGACCGCATCCCTTCCTGAGGGAAAGACTTTTTCAGCCACGGGCCCTTTGGAGCCGATGCTCTCGGCGGGGCTTGAGGGGCTGTCTGAGGCTTGGGCAGCCTGGGTATTTTGAAAGTGGGAGGTGGCCGCGCCACCGCTTGGGCGAAGGATTGGCGATGGGCCGGAGGGGTGGCAGAGGGCGCCCTTCTCGGCAGACACAGCTTCAGAGCTTCATCCTCCCTCTTTCTCTCCTTGCATCTCTTTTGCATCGATCTGACCGCCGTACCGAAGAGACCCTGGGGTGTTATGGGGGTGTCGAGGAGGTCCTCCTTCTCCTTGGTCGACAGGGTGGTGAGATTCAGCCAACGGGCTCTCTCCTGCAGGACCATCAACCCCATGGCCCTGCCCTGTGACTGGATCGCCACCTTGTGCAGGTGGAGGCAGTGGTCGGTGACGATGCACACCTCCTCCCACAACGCGGGATTAGGCGAAGCCGTCATCTCCTCCTCCAGCTCGGCTTGGTATGCCATCAGGAGAGATGTGGCATTGAGTGCCCGGACCGACAGTGCAGCTGCCTTGTATGCCTTATCTGTCAGGCTGGATTGAAAACGGTCCGCTTTGGACGGGAGTGTAGGCCCCGGTGATGACAGGGATGTTTTCGGGTGGAGGTGGGCTGCCACCACGGGCTCCACCGGGGGAATGCTGCGGAAACCGTGGCTCTCCATCCCCTCACAGTCAAGCATGGAGCTGCCTGCCACAGGATGCTTCTCTCTGTAAGGCTTGTTGCGCCAAGAGAGAGCAAATTCCTCCAGTAATTCCGGGAAAATGGGCAGGAGTTGTTTTCCCGTCCTCTTTACTTTGGGCAGCTTTTTCCCGTCATAGCGAGACCGCGACACCTCGGCCTGAACTTCAGGCCATTGGATGTTGAGCTTAGCAGCCGCGCGTTTGCACACGTCCTGCAAGTCCAAGTCTAATACGGGGGAAGACGAGTCCTCGGTTCCCGCCGGAGCCGCCATTGAGGGTTGGGGTTTTGCAACCCGGCCAGACAGTGCCAGTGAAGAGTCGTCGTCTTCATCCTCGTCGGTCATGAGGAGTTCCGACCCACCGTCCGAGTCATCATCCGCTGCACCAACCAGATAATCCAGCGGACCTGCCGCGAGGCCGGGTCCGGTCGATTCCTGAGGCAGCGGGTCACAGAAGTCGAGCTGATCCCCCCAGCTTGGTCCAGCTTCAGCGTCGGTAGCCATGCTCTGAACAAGATCCATCGGCTCCAGAGCTGCTGCTGCGGTAGAAGCCATAATTGGGTCGCCGCCGGACAAATTCGTCTGACGAGCCAGACGGCGACGGAGCACTTTGAGGGAGAACCGGCCACAGTGTGTGCACCCCTCCGTGGACTCAAAGGCGGCTTGGGCGTGTTTCAGGCCAAGACACATCACACACATCTGGTGAGTATCCCAGCTCGAAATTTTATTCCCGCAAGGGCAGGCTCGCGCCTGTGATTTCTCATCTGCTGTAGTGGGCACATGAGCGGCAGCCATGGTCACTAGCAGGGTTTGTTAGCTGTGAAGCTATGCTGTATGCGCGCTATTGCTAACCTGGTGTGGCTAGGGGATAGCGGGAACCGACTGGGAGTGTTGCGACTTCCAGGCAGATTATACAGCTGGAGTATTGCTGCTCTATGATTTGTTAGCCAAAAGCTAACGTTAGTGTGGTAAAGTATTCCTACTTTGGTGGGGTATTGCTACCGTAGAGTGTTGCCACTCGGTTTGGCTAGCTGCCAAAAGTATTTCTACTTTCGACAATTAGCAGCCCAGACTACTGTTTGGTGACAGGCTAGTATGAGCGGTCACTCTCGGATAACTGAGCAGACCGTGAACCAAGCGCCCGGTGACCGAGTTTTGCTCGTGTCGATGGACAGTTAAGCTAGGTCACAGAAAGACAGTTAGCTCCAGAGAGAAGGTTTGGAACTTCTGCTCGTAGCGAGAAGAGGTTTTTGAATGACTGGCAGCGTAGTGTCAGACCCTTTTTATAGGGGAGGGTCTCCACCCTCCCTGACACTGACGTGCTTAGTTCCAGCCAATCCTGGCTGGCAGAATGCAATAGGAGCTTCTGATGAGGTCACGCTATAGGCGTTCCCAATGTGAGACACGAAACGAATGCTATGAAAGAGAACTTTGATCAGTCTGCAAAATTGGTTAACTGTGTCTCTCTTCCCGACCGTTGCTTCTTAGGAGTGGTTGTATTTGGAAAAAGAGGTTATTACAATTTATTTATCGGTGGCTTCAACATTGTTGGTCAAAAAGTACATTTTGAAAGCCAGAAATCTCAGATGATCAATACCAGGGTCTTGTAGACTCGCTATGACAATGTGATGCATCCAATAATTAGTTTTTAATATTTTTTGCTCATGTGCAGCTTGGTGCCAATTAGATCAAGGATGACTGTACCAGGATTAAAAGTATATTTAATGTGTGTCGTGACATGTTTTAAGAGTTGTGTCATGCTAGGGCTTTGTTGCCTTGCCTGGATTTCCCCCTGAGGACAAATCTGTTGAGGTGGATGACCTAGAAGTGGTGTTTTAGAAGACAAACCTAAAGTGAGGAAAGTAGTGTTTTAAAAAAAAAAAAAACGCATGACATGCATTGTTGGCTCCTGTAGTGGTAGAAATACAATTCTATAAAATAAAATGATGTGTGTCTAAAGCTGACTTTGCGTGAGAATTTCTGCTTTAGTCAAAAGAATGTGGTTGGTGTCTTGTTTGTTTCTCAACTTGCTGGAGGACTTGTGGGTCAGAGTTGAAATGAAACTAACGTGGTGACACTTCCTGTCACAGTGGCATACCTTTAGCCACATTATACAGCTGAGAATTGACTTGCTAGACTAACATATCAACAGAGCAGTGGGAGAAAATTATTGGTAGTGAGATATTAAGAAAGCAGGAGCATATATGTAAGATAAATAAGAGAACAATAAGAGAAAAAGGATGCAGGAGATGAGATGGGAGCGTGAGAGAAAATCCATAGCCTATAGGTTGATCACAAAATGAGTTGCAACAGAAGTGAGACAGAAACCGGGTTCTAGACTAAGAAAGAGAAAGTGGTTGCCACACAGAGAGCATGGGAGGGAGATGCTCTCATAGTTAAAACAGATCTAACAAGGTATAGGAGGCTATCGCCCAAGATATGGCGGTGAGGAGGAGAGATGAGGGAAAGTGAGAGAGGAAGATACTGGCAGGTAATCAAAAAAGATGGCTGAGAGAGAGGTGGGAGGGAAGATATGGATGTTTAAATTGAGAAAGCTGGGCTGAGAGAATGACATGAGAGCAGCAGGGATAGTTGGATACAGAGAAAACTTCAAATGAAACTTGAGAGTTGGCAAAGGGCAGAAGTAATAGAAAATGGGAGTGAGAGGTTGCACTTATTTTATGAGGTGAAAGAGTGAATTGCAGAGAAGCTACAAAAAAGAAATCTCACTAGTTCTAAGTTCTTTTTTTAAAATCTGAAGCCATGGCCCATTTGCCAAAAGCAATTTCCACCTTGATTGCAGAACTGTAGGCACACACGAAGATGAGTCAGCGTCACGGTGGAGCACATTAGAGGAGGCAGTTTGTTTGTGGGTATAAATGCTCGTTCAGAAACCATGTCAGAGTTGGCAAGTGTCAAACCGAAAATAGCACTGCCTTAAATAAAAGAAAAAAGAAAACGGGGGCTGAATTTGTGTGGGCGTCTTGCTATTGGTACCGGTGAGAAAATTATGACCCAGGAAGTCTTTAAAGAGTACTCCACCAAATTAGCATTCAACTGTTACTGATGCGTTGAAGTACGTGACATGACTTGTCTCTAACTCAAATCTGCCTAGTTCAAACCAGTGAGAAAAGCACAGACTAAAAAAGGAAATGCAGAAATAACCAAAACTTTGGCAGGAAATTGTGTGTTTGTTACTCATAGTAAGACGCAGATTGTGAAAATGTGTTTTCAGGGCTTTTAAGTTGTTTGAAAGTCCACATCCAAGATGACAACCCTGAGTTACTTTAACATATAGCTGTCATTTTTATCACCTTGGACTCGCAACATGCGTAGGTGTATTTGTGGCTGCATTTGGTGACATTTGTGACCCAAAGCCGGAGATATCTACAAATAAGCTAAGGCAGATTTTTCCCTGTTAAGTTTCAATAAATCCAGCATGACGTAAATGCAGCACAGTTACACACACCTATGGTTGAGTACACGCACCCACACTCAAAACATACACACACACATGCCAGTAACAACATCAACAAACCTGAATGTGCCAACAAACTGCAGGGTTGAGAGAGAGTCCGAAATTAAAAGGATACAGAGGACTCAGTGTGTGAAACAGACAGAGAGGGGGGAAGCCTTGAAAGACTGTGTGTGTGTGTGTGTGTGTGTGTGTGTGTGTGCGTGCGTGCGTGTGTGTTTAAATGGGTGAATAAACAGCCTTCCCCTGACCTGGAGCACTGAAAGCTCTCCTTGTGGAGCCAATAAAGGCCCCTCCTAACTGAGCTGAAGGCCCTGTGGACTGGAGGGCAGACAGACGCTAACAAACTGTAGTGACTCAAGTTTTGTGAGCAAGTTCTTGGTCATCTGTGCTCTATGGTTTGTGGTTGTTGGTCTCAAAGATCTCTGACACCAATTCCCCACTATATACTGTATATATATATATAGCTGCCTGGTGAAGCCTGAGAAACAGCACCAGAGCAACATAACCCTATTTTTAAAACACACTGTAACCTATTAAAGTAATAAATTATCACGTTGTATTAAAAGAAAATCTGCAATTTGAAACATTGAAGGCTATCAAAGGGTGAACCACCCTCTCCTGTTCAATGATACATTGCGCGCACATTTGCAATAGAGCCATGGCATTTTATAACTAATAACCATTAGTTTCAGATCCACTTTTAAACGCACAGTGAAGTAAAATAACAGTCCTTTAACTTAGGGTAGATTGTGTTTAGTCAGTTAATCCTTGTAAGAAGGCAGTCTAGTTGCAGCTTGTGTTTACTGCCTTAATGATGCTGTAATCCACACTGTTTACTTTACTTATTTAATTATGAGTAAAACAAAGTCAGCAAGACAAAACCGTGAACTGTAATGCCAAGCTATTGCAAATAGCAATAGCTTGGCTTTTTAAAACCTGTTTTGAAGTCTCTCATTGACACGGTGGGCCACAACAACAGCTGGGCTTTGTCCCACTGGGTATTGTTTGAATGTAAACACGTCAGCTTTTCCTGCGGGCACCGCCAACTTCACATCACAGCAGCCCAGGGTTCCCAGCGTGCGCACGTTTGCCTGCACATGCATGTGCAAACACTGTAGCGCCTCTCTGCTACTGTGTGTGTGTGTGTGTGTGTGTGTGTGTGTGTGTGTGTGTGTGTGTGTGTGTGTGTGTGTGTGTGTGTGTGTGTGTGTGGGGGGCAGCTACATTCCACGCGTGACAGCAGGCGTGAACAGGCAGATATCATCAGCTCTGACCTGTTCCGCTCGTAGGGAATGCAGACCGAGGCTACAGGTGGACTCGCATTGCATAGTGTAGTCAACCAATGACAGGGTTGCCTTGACATGTTCAACATCAGTTGATCATTTGCTAGCTGTCGTGTCAAATAAGTAAGGCTTCTTACAAATGGTTTTAATATCCCTTAATGGCAATATTATTGTGCCAACCAGACTTAATAAGATTTTCAACGTGTTTTTTTTTGTTGTTTTTTAAAAAAAAAGCCTTGGATAATAACTGCAGCATGGGTGTCTGGGTTGGAGTCTTAAATTCTGAATTATAAAGTTAAGTGGGTTTTCTGTGGAAATTAGGATTATGGGATGTTGACTTTCTTAAAAACCATACAGCATTGAGTATTGAGCTTATCCTTATTACTCCAGTTTGAAGAGTCTTTGCCAGTACAGTGTATTGTCTATATTTAAATATATATATATATATATATATATATATACTATCTATTTATTTTTATTGTATTTTATTATATTTTATTATTGTATTTCTATATATGACACTTTTCTGGCTGTTGTAACGCTGAAAATTTCCCAGCTGTGGGACAATTAAAGCCTGATCTTATCTTATCTTATCTTATCTTATCTTAAATACATCCTTTTTTACTCACTGTGACACACTTTTCTTACATCTTACTAGGCCTCTGGTTGGGGCAGTTATTCTGAGTGGCTTTCCATGAACGCAATGACAGTTGCAAACAACCAGCAGTAAATGATAAATGATTGATGATTAAAATGGTTGTTGATTAATTTTCAGTCGAATCGATTTAGCACTCAAAGGCTCCTTACTGTTTTGGTTGTCTTTCTCTCTGAGCAGAAGTCGGCCAAGAAGCAGCCTGTGTAACAACCTGTTGCCACAGTACACTTATTAAAGCAGTTTTATGACCTTGCAAAACTGGTCTGGAATGTGTGTCAGAAAAGGAAAGTAGCAGATACGTCCAGCTGTGTGTTTGTGTGCGAGTGCACTGTATTGATTGTGCTTCAAGTGCATTTATTGTCAAGATTTGAATGTTTGTGTGCAACTTAACGATTTACGGCAAGATGATATTAGACAAAAAAAGAACATTAGTATTATATTTTGAACATTTTCTTTTTGGTGTATAAATGATAAAATTAGATCATTTCACCAAATACCCAGCGGGACAAACACCAAATTTGGTGAAACTGACAGCTGTGAGTACATTTTGAAAGTAGAGTGATGTTAGGATATACAAACCTTCTGCAGAGCAGTAGTGCACGCAAGGTCCCAAAAATCCCCCTGACCGTTGACGCCACAGGGACCTGGCTGATGTCAGCAGCTGTGGGATTACTTCCTGTAGTTTAGCTGCAGAACGGATCCCAATCCCCCCAAAAAATCAAAAAGGCACAGTTTAGGAACTGACAGAATCTGTCTGAGATTTTGACTTACAGTACGTTTACAACTCCATCTCTTTATCAGCCATACAGTATGTTGTCTATTATCCATAGATAGTGTTACACTGGCCTCATGCATTGTGTAAAGTTATGCTGCCTTTGCATTAACCAGAGAAGGTATTTAGTAGTATCTCTCCATAATATTGACACAGAAACTTAGTTGCATATTTTTGGGACACAGTATCGGCTGTTAATAAAATCAGGATTAATTGTCACATTTATAATGAGAATGATAAATGAAACTATATCTTTTTAAATACACTTTTTTTAAAAAGCACTTCTTTAGACTCTACAATCACAAGATTCTCCATCCTCGCATTGGACCTCTTATTAATTCTTTGGACTGGACAATAAACAGAAAATCACACATTCAGTTGTATAATAAGTAACATTTATTTAACATATTCAGTATTCAGAATTAGGGAAAATTAAAATAACTTCCCTGACTTTCTTCCCAAATTCCCAAGTGGTTGTTATGTTAAGACAAAGAGAAAAAGACATATCACAGAGACCTCACTCTCACAAAAGCTTAACTGAAACAAATGATGGGAATATTCTTTTATAGTTTATACCTCTTTGTCCCATCTATTTGGTAAAGGACCCCCTATCTATTACTGAGCTCATCTCACCATGTAGCTTAAATACCAGATAACGCTTTAGGTCAGTTTCAATCAGCCACCATCGAAGTCTATAATGGCAAAACCAACCTGTTCCTGGCCCAGCTATCTATAAGCCACCAGACAACAGGTTACAAGAATGCAATGAAGCTGTTTGTGTGTTATGCATGTGGCTTCATGTTCTTGTATGTTTGACCTTCAGGATCTTTAATACTTTTGTTTGTTGCCACAGCCATAAAATATGTTCCCGGTGTGGGGATAGCACAGGCAGTATGTAGGTTTCAAACATCCTACCCTGTAAATCCCTCAGAGACTGGGCTGTAGTCAACAGCAGCAGCATTCCTTGCAGTAGCCAGGCAGTGCTGATCCACGAGGGAAGAACACAACCTGGAAAAAAGAACTGATGTGATTTCTTATTTTAAACTTGTACCTGCCTCTTTGTTTTGCCCGTGAAGAGAAAAAATGTCAAGAACGGGGCAAGGCTAGTGCACAAATTTTCCCCCAAGGCCTGAGCTATTGACAGTGAGTTATGCAGTCTGTTGAGATGAGTCAGGACTTTGAAGACCAAAGATTAAAAATGCTTCTGTGTGTTTTTCTGCGTGGCTATTGTGCGTCATTTCCAGTGCATGTATAACAGGTCTGTGAGTTGTTTGAGTTATGCAAAGCAGTGGTTACACTGATACAATGAGAAGTGATTTAGAGTCATGACTAATTTAGATCCACCAATTAAAAGTGATATAGCTCTGTAAGCAGCTGATTTTCTCTATTTCAATCAGTACATTGTGTATGATGATTGGGAGTCTTCACTGGTTTGTATTTTGCTTTACAAACAGTTGGTAGACATAAATAATTACCTACCCAAATATCTCTGCTGTTTATCCTCACACTGTCCCTTAGAGCCATGACGTGTAAGAACTAGGACCGACATATGTATTCTGCAGCACGTGTTCTGTGTTTGTGTGAGAGGAAATGACTAGTCCGCGTTTGTATTTGTAATCCAGAAAATATTGCAAATAGACAAACTAGCCAACCTTTTTCATGCCACTGTGAATGTTTTTAATGGTCTTGTTTTATGTAGCATTCAGCTTTTCTTTGCCGATGAAGCCACATCTCCTGACTTAACCTGTCCATGTGACAAAAAAAAGAAAAAGCTTTTGGAGCTCTGCCTTTCACATGTTTTTCGCAGATTTTTTTTGGAAGCCACTTTGTAGTTCTTGGCAGAGTGTACAGGTAGGAGGTTACACAAAGAGGCACACCTGCTACACATTCTTCAAGACTCTGTATGTGTTCTTTAACTTTTCCAGCATGGGGCCATTGAAATGTAGTCTCACCAAGGGATTCCAGCTCAGTTACTGTTATTCTTGTACGTGGCGGCACATCATTAGCAGCCTCGACCTCTTTCTGACCTTGATCCATAGCATCAACTTTTGAAGGGGGCATAATACTATGCCTTTGTGGGGGCCCAGAATCCTTTTGTCTACAACCTGAAAATGCTTCGTGAGCAGGTGAAGTTCTGCCGCTTGGCAGAGGACGACCCCAGCTCTTCCTCGTTCTACTTCTTCACTCTTCATTGCTGCACACAAACATAACAAATTTGAATACTATGCATCAGTGAGATGCGATAATGTTTGAGATTTTCCTTGAAGGCCCAGCAAATCTATTTTCTCAATCAGCTTACTATGAGTGACATGAACACACAACTTTCTACCAAAGTTAGTACTGTTTTGGTTATTTCACATGATGAGAGATTTCTGTTTTTGTGTTTTTGTACGAGCTCTTCTCACTGGTTTTAAGTAGGCAGAGCTCAGTTGGAAAAACGTGATCCATCAAAAGTTAGCAATATTTGAATCAAAATCTGATGGCAGTTGTGTGGTTGTTTGCTTATGTTGCCACACACCGTCAGTCAAATCTGATCAAACCACACCCACACAGTGCTGATGAAGCAGATTAGCTAGATTTTCAAAACTTGAACTTTGGTTGTTGCTTATTTAGTCATGAACATTCAATGTTGTGATTGAGAAATACTTAAGATTTGGAAGCAAGATTTCAGACGCTATAGGACTCACATTTTTCCATTAAACTGTAGTCAAACATAACTGAACTGAAAAAGTTCTTCCAGCATTGTAGTAAAGGGAAGCTGTACAGTAGAGTGGGTCATGTATACCAGTGATCTGTGGTTGTTTCTGCCTTCACCCACTTTGGCATCGTCCAACCCATGCTCTGGAGTTTTTTTTTTTCCATTCCACAACTTATATCTTGTTCATCAAAAACAAAGTGTATCCTGAGTTTATGAGTCCATCTTTTTCTAAGTCTTGAATATATCAGAAGATTATTTTGTCTTCAAATATGATCTTTTTTTTGATTGACTATCTTGAAACTCCTTCCATCTCAACACACGCCTTATGCACACTGAGTGCAGTAGCTTACCTGTTATTTTAATATTCAAAAACAGAGATATGCTAATGTATGGCAGGTAGAGCTAGCTTTGGACCTGCAGATAAGAGATCATAACACAGTGTTTTGTTAAGTGAAAACAAGACACTTGCTACAAGGGCTTGTACTTACAACATTCCCGTCTGAGAGATCGACGCCAACTTGCCTTCCGCTTCTCAGACGTTTTGCAAGAATGAAGCCGGGCTGGAAAGGACAGATGAAGTTTTCTGTCACTATGTCATTGTTCAGTCCTGGTATGCCCGTGCAAACAGGCACTTGTTAACTGGCACACTCTTGCCAAGGATCACAATTAGTTGTGTGATTGACTGATTTGAATGCGTACAATAGGAATATATGCTGGTCTAATTGGTCAGGGATGTTTTGAACATTTTAAGTGACCTCTGTATATACTTACATGTTACAGCTCATATATAAGTATTTAATTACACTATGTGCAAGTTTGTTCAGTAACTAAAATTCCACTAAAATCACATATAGCCTGCCTGGAATTCAGCAGTATGCACCTGCAACCTAGAGGCTAGCAGTGTGATTGAGCAACATATGGTTAACCAGAGTGGGGAGTACCTGAAATAGTTTGTGAGCATAGATGTAGTTCCCTGAGGCTTAAGTGGTTTGGTTTACATAGACTTATGAGTAGTGCAAGTTGTGCAAACTGCACAAGGTGTTGATAAAATGCATGCAAACATAACTACATAATGTAGTTTGTGCAAGCAATACAAGACCACAGTGGGAATGCAGTCAGTTTGATTGCTGAACTATCCATTATTTTGACTCACACACTCTTTTACTCACTTCCATGTGTGAAAATCATCCATTTTACTCAATTGCTGACTTGTTCAATTCATGAATCACTCATTTTCTCACTTACCAGTTAATGCTCACTTACTAATTCACTCCCTCACATTGTCGTTCTCGTTCAGTTAATTTGCTTGTTTTGTTTTTCATTTATGCATTCAGCACTTTTTTAATCACTCACTCATTCACTTGTATGCATATTTGATCAGAAATTCATTCACTTATTCACTCATTTTGCTGCTTGTTTACACTCTTACTCGCATATTTCTTCTTCCGCCTTTCACTTAGAAAGTTCTCTCTTGTCATTTGCATGCTCACTCAGTCATTCTCTTGAGCTCTCTTGATTCTCTTGTCGGCTTGTTCGGTCAACTCCTTCGCTGACAAGTTTGAAAAGAATGCAGAGCGCTCACCTCTGGAATGCTGGGAATGTGACAGCTGGATTCCCCGAACTTCCCGTCTCCCTCAGCGGCTCGATTGTATTCAACGGTGAATGAGGAATCCAAACAAGGTGGCCCATTCATGACAAAGAAAAGCTGCTCACATCGAGCATAAGCTGAAAAAGTCTCACCCACTTCACACCGGGTTGCCCACACGCACATGATTGAAAATAATACTGGATCTTTATATGGCTCTTGATGTCTTTTAAATATACTTTATGTTGAACCTCGTTATTCAGACTCACTTTTGAATGTTTGTGGGGGTCAGAGTTGTTCAGAGTTCATTTTTCTGATGGGAATACATTTTTTTATTTATGTTCTTGTAGGTATGGCAGGGTTTGATGGCCTAGCCTTCAGTATGTACACTTTTCTGCCCTCACTGTGTGTATAGGTGCGCAGCAATAAAGGTTGAAGACAGCAGCCGACCTTTTAGGTTTTTACTGTAAGCAATTGTGAAACTGTGAAAACATTATTTGCTAAATTCAATGATAGTGATTAGAAGCGTTAGACCAAAGGTATTGTAAAAATCAATTGGTACAGTGACAAGGCAGTTGAATTTACAAAAGTATAGATTAGCTGTCAAATTAGTTACATCGTCCCGTCAGGAAGAAGCAACGTATCATCCATCAGTGAAAGATCAACATTAAGTCCCCATAGGAAGTAACACAGAAATGAATTTAGTAAACATTAGAGATTCAACTCTTCAAAAAAGAAAAGAATGATCTGGTTCCAGCTTCTCAAATGTGTATATTTTCTAGTTTCCTCAGCCGTGCCCTGATTGTAAGCTGAAAATCTCTGGGTTATGGGCTGTTGGTCAGACAAAACAAGGCAATGGCTAATCAGCTAATTAATCAAGAAGACACACAGAGTCCACAATAGAGTAAAAGTAAATTGAATAAAATATATAACAGCCCAACAATAAACTAAGTTACTTAAAATGTTGTATTAGCAACACATAAGCCACATACAAGTATAGTGGCTTGCTTGGTTTGCAGTAAATTGATGGCCAAAAACAACTAAATCACAAAACATCTGTAATAAAAACAACAAATACTGTAGGTACTCTTTATATAATATATATATATATATATATATATATATATATATATATATATATATATATATATACAAAGGCATTTGGGGAGTAGTTACAAGATGACTGTCAATATTTGCCTGGTTATCTGACAAAAGGCTGGGTGTAACAATGTCACTTAAGCTGCTTAAAGAAGCAACTAGCACAGTACGTGCCAGTTGGGGTTGCTATAGCAACCAAATGTTCAACTGAAACCAAGTGTTGGTGGCAGAATATATTCATTTTCAATATGAGAATTCTAGATGATCTCTGAATTGTCATTTATATAGAGTATGCACTTTTGTTTTAAAGTGATATAATTTTATTGGCTGAGGCCGCGTCCTTCAGGTTTAACTAATGTACATGCTGCTGTTATCTGCACAGGGTTGGCCTACCCTTTGACACAGTCAACATTTACCACACACTTATATCAGATCAAATTATAGCCACTCATTCCACTCTTATCAGATAGTTACACAGTTTGAACCATAACTGACACATTTGTGTAAGCCCAGTGCATGCAAATGTGCATCCACAGGGCACTGAGGGAAAAAACTGGGCCACGTCACTTCACTTTTCTAAAACACTCAAATTTTCAAGGTATTCAAAGCCCTGGAATTAATTCATTTAAGCATGTAATTGATATGCATATTTAATAACTTGAATGTGTCTCCTTTAATTGGTTTCTGCTACTACTCCTTGCTGAAAACTGCTGCAAAGGGACAGTAGCAACAGGTGGCCACTGAGAGCTACTATTTTAAGAATTTCAGACACACATATTCATGGAGACCCAATGGAAAGCTGGTCTATCTTGCAAGACTAAAAACCATCTAAATTTGTGACTGAATTGATTCACCGCCAGCAACAAAACAGTCTGATTCAAAGTCCAGGCTGCTTCCCATTCTTCTGCTGTCATTTTTAAACAATTAATTACCCCCAAAGTGCTTTCCCCTGATGCCATGACAGCCAGATCAGAGGTCATGACCCAGGAAATGACTGTGTCTGCTCCCAATTGGAGGTCCAGGTGCCAACCCAGTCCAGTTCATTGATAAGGGTCAGCTCTGCCTCAATGGCCTCATTGACAGTGTTTGTAAGAAGGATGAGTAGGGCTGTGCTTCTTGAGAGGAGGTCCATTGACTCAGCAACTGTGAGCAGACAGCGCAGTTAAGTAGGCATGTCAGAGGAACAGATGGAGACAGATTGATCTCTCCATATGGAAACAACTTCCACACACGTGCCCTTTGGGACGATTAAAGTGAGGTTAGGCTTTAGTGATGTCAGTGATCACTTACTGTCTGCCATCGACAAAGAAAATGTGATGACTATGCATGGCGGCATCTGATACACGCACTAATGTGTTTTTTTACTTACGTGTTTTTCTGTGGCAAATTCCTTCAGGTATGCATTCTCATAATATTCTGTGATGCATTCTTTGCCAGATCGCACGCTAAAACTAATCAAACCAGGCTTATTGACTTTTGCTTGTTTACAAAGAAGTAAACATAGGTTCCACTGAATTGCCATCATCATATGTTAATGCATTTTCTAAAATGCTTATGCTGTTCAGGGGAACTTAAAAATAGTGCCACTTAGGTCTGTAAATTGCCTTTAAATATCTGTTTGTATATAATGGCAGCTATTTTTAAAAAGCTATAAACATTTTTTGACAGAAGATGAAAGGAGATAATAGTGTGTCCTGTCTTTCCCTATCTGATCTCTAACTAGAGTTCTGCACATGCCTAAAACCGAGACCCAAACCCGGCCCCTACTTGCGCCTTTCAATGTGTCCGAAGCTTTACGCAACAAAACAACCTGAACCCGACCGCCACAAAACTCTATCTGTAACTCACATTTTGTAATTTGTAATTAGAAACAATTTTTCTGTCATTCTAGATTGATTGATATAGAGGTATGCTATTAAATTTCGTCTTTTGTTTAAGTTTGCCAGAGAATAAAACAGCCAGAGAAACACTGCTCTTGTGTAAACTGTTCTGTAGTGCTCTTGAGAAGGGCAATTAACCGTCAGTCCCTCCAGTTGGTCTTCCCAGTGACCAAAAGAAGAAATCTGGTGTGTTGACATGTGTAAAGCGTTAGTGTGTGTTTGATATATGGTTTTTACATTTGCTTTAAATGCTTCTGGATTCGGTCTTTTTCTGTCTTGTCTTGATGTTCCTTGCACCAAGGCTAGATTTGTTTTTCACCGGGGTGGTCTGGACTGCATTAGACTTTTTCATTCGTCTGGTTTTCAAGGCGGAAAACTATATTTGTCCGAGGGCTGAGAAAGTTTCAAGTACCTGGAGTTGAGTAAGTGAGAGAAATGTTTTTTTCGCCAGCCTCTGTGGCCTAATCTTTCGCTGGTGAGCTCAGTCAAATAGTCTTCCGTCGCAGTCAGTCCACTGTTAACTGGAAATTACATTGGGTTATGTCTACACAGATAAGAAGCCATTCACTGGCAGGGATTTGTGTGTGTGTGTGTGTGTGTGTGTGTGTGTGTGTGTGTGTGTGTGTGTGTGTGTGTGTGTCAGTGTAAGGTTGCTGGAGGTTTGGCTCTGTAACTTTGGTGATAACATGGTGTGTTGGCTTCTGATGATGTGATTCAACGTCACACACCATGGTAATTTTCATGCAAACGTATTGAAACAATATGTGAATGTTAGCAGACTCTCGCATGTTCATGCACAGGCTTATTGTATTGTCTGTGGGAGATGACCAGAACAACTGGGTTTGGATAAGAGTGTCATTTAAAAGCCTGTGGACATGGAGGAAAAAAACTCTTTTTAATGATGTAGTTTTTGCATTTATACATAAAAAACTACATGCACACTTTCACTTTTTTCCTTCATCTATAAAAAGTACTCAGTTTAGTTTAGCCCCCCCAGCATAAATGGTGACTTTTAGGCCTAACTCTCCATTTATAGGAAACCTTTAAAAGATGTTGTTTTTCCATCTAACTAAGAATAATGAAGCATACATATGAGTCACATTTCTGTAGTGTTAGTAGTGGTTAAATTTCGCTGATGTTTGTACTGCTCTCACCAGAGAAACCATGCTTTCCAGGTTCACCTGGTTCATACATGACCCCGGGGGCTTCAGAAACATCTGAGGCTTGCGTGAAACCAAACCAAACCAAAACAGAATTAAAGTCCCACAGGCTAGCTAAAGCTAGCAAGACCAGCTGTAAGACACTTGGTGCTTTTTGTCTTTGCAGTCTCATACCGTCTCAAATGCAAACTTCAAAATAGTTTGAAAGTACAGAGCTGCGCTGCTCAGTTCTGTTTTTGATTTATAGGTCTGCAGTGAGAGTGTGAGAGCAGAGCAGAGCTGCCTGTCTGAACAGATTGGTGAAAGAGATCAGCTATCTGTTCCACATTTTGGCTTTCTGACAGCCCGCCTGTGGCTGTAAGGCCATGTAGACGACAGTTATGCATAGGCCAAGTGGGTGCTTGCTTCAGCTACTATAATTTAACTCCTGCAGAGAACCAGAGCTGCAGTAATCATTTACTTGCTTCTTCATGTTTGTGTGTGTTTGTGTGTGCCTGCCTAAACATAGCAGCCAGGGTGAGAAATTAACGCTGGAAATTAGCATTGGTTGATTTCAGACACAAAATAATGATTTACTATTGAATGGCTGGTGAATTTGAACATTTATCCGTCAGTGGCTGGTAGATGTTCACATTTTAGTTTAAGTCAAGTTTATTTCCCAACCTGGTAGCAGCCCTTCTGAAACTTTTCCCGTCAGCTCAGCTCTGTCTGGCAGGAACCTGCAGTAACTGAGTTCAGCTCGGTACTCTGTGTTCAGTCTCGAATATCTGCTGCTTTGAACAGACATAAACCTCTCTGGCTGCTGTGTCCTCCACTGCTGAGGCCAGCAGAGATGGTGAGGGATAATCGGGGAGAAGTTAAGAGAGGCAGAAGCATGAAAGACAAATGAATTTAAAACCGCAGGTGATGAAAAGCTAAGTAGCTAAGTGTCGAACTCCCAAAGTTATAGCTAGAGTAATTAAGATTAACTATGGAATAATGTTAACAGCTGAGTAAATGAGAGCATATAACAAAAGTGCAGAGTGTGTTCTTGTCAAGCAAGGGATAATGATAGATGAGAGGGAATGGGAGGAAGTGGAAAACACTTATGAAATTATTTTTAAGGGTGTTTAAGATTTCTTTGAAAAGTGTGAAACCCAACTGCTAATTTGGGCAACAAGTACAGTATAATTAGTACAGATGAAACTTTAGAATTTACACAACTTCAAAGCAGGAGTTGTAGCATTTTTGATATTTATGGAACATAATAGGCAGTCATAAAAAACAACAAAATACAATTTCACTGTGTGTCAAAGGCCAGTAGTGAGGCTGATGTTGATGATGGGCGAAATCGCTGTGACTTTTTCAAGTAGTGATATTGATTTTTTTCATCAATGAAACATTTTGAAAATGGCTTTCTGCTTTTGCAATGTAACCTTTAGCCAAAGCAACAAAATCACTGAATAAGACGCATTGAGGACAATGACTAATGCCCACTTGTAGTCTTTAGCCAGTGTTTGATTGCACATTGAAAAGATGTACAAATGCTATACACCTCAAACAACCTGGCCACCTGTGAAATATCATGCAATGCAAAAACAACACTAACAAGGAAAGCTTAAAATGTAAATGTGCACCTTTTCCTGCTTCCACAGAAAGTTCATTGCAGACAAAAAAACACAAAACTTCCTATGCCTACTTCATTCCTTTCAGCCAAAAACTGCAGCTAAGATTACATAAAGGGTCAGATTTTCCATTTCTGTGTGGCAGTGTTTTTGTGCGTATGTGTGTGGCTGTTTGGTTTGGCTGGTGGAGGGAGGGCAGCTGGTGTGGTTCTTTCTGGGCCAGACTCGCTCTTCACCCCATTTTCTAGTAGGAGTAAAGAAGGAGCAGACTTTCTCAACACAAAGTCAGAAATTATAGCATAGTGCTTGCAAAGTGACAGTCTAAACTTTTTTTTTTTGTGCAAAGTGGTAAAGATTTGCCATGCTGCACAGCTGGCATTGTTCCCAGGAGGGAAGTAGTGATTCATCATACCTTCAATTCACATCAATTAGGGTGATTCATCTTCTGTTTAGCTGTGTTTAGGGCTGTTATTTTCTTTAACTCCACACGTTTTGCTGGTGATTTGACAAGCATATACTATAAATGTAGATGTCCAGTTCATGTGCTAGTCTGAGTCAAGTACAAGTTCTCTTTTCTGGTCATGGCTGACCCCTTTCTCTCCCTCCCTCCTTCCCGCTGTTTCCATAAGCCGCTCCACCACCAGCACCACGACTGTCGTCACTGGGCTTTTTATGAACCCAGCTCTTTAGTTTTCAGCGCGGAAACTCTCCAGATCCAGGACTCGCACTGTATTTGTTGTCAGTGTTTTTGCTTAGCACACATTGGCTACTGAATGATCAGATCCATGTGCATTTAATCCTGCAGGAACACATTGGGGTGAAAGCTTGAAAAAAGGTCTTTGAAGCTTTTTGTGCGAGCAGTTTCAAGCCTGGGTTTGTTCCTGAAAATGATTTTTTTGTTGAGTAGAACAGAGGCTGAACTGTGAGCAAAAAGAAGGGATTTAAGATTTAAGTGCTGCAAGTGTACTTGAAGCACTGATGCTGACAGTGATAAGGCCGTACTGCTCTGTGGAGCAGGGGATTGAGCTTCTGTGTTGTATGGATAATGATCCTGTCTGGAGTTATGATACCATGAGATCAAAGTTGACCTTGTAGGCCCTTCTAGGTTTAAATCATTAAGTGTTAAGGTGAGTAGTTGGGAAAGTACCCAAGTGCAGACGGACACAGAGGCTCCAGCAGTTCCAAGGTTTTATTAAACACAAATAAACTTACAAGCAGGTGATCCGAAAAAACAAGGCAAGGTACGTGGCAGGCATGACACAAGGAAACTCGGATGACAACGAGAGAAGCAGGACAATTGACACACAAGGAGAGACAACCAACAATGAACCGACGAGGGACAAAGGAAAAGGACCGGTATATGTAGGGATGAGACAACGAGGGAACCAGAAACAGGAGAAAAACAAGACGCAGGTGAACCTAATCAAACTGGTGGGAAACGAACAAAGACAGGAAGTAAAGGGCACACAAGAACACAAGACTAGGGATTACAAAATAAAACATGGAAACAAGACTAAAAACACACAGAGTCCTTAGTAGATCATGACATTAAGCCTTTAGGAATATTAACGTTATATCGTGCTTGATGTTAAGCTTTAATTTGAGCCTTTAAATGTCTGGTAAGGAGATTGTGCAGCCATGAGTAATGTAACCATGGGTGCGCTTTTCTCGACTTCTGCAGTATTTTATTTGAATTATGATATTTTATGAAGAATAAATGTGTAGCTTTCTCCAATAGCTTACAAATGATACATATTGCAGCCATCATAATCACCATAATATAGTAAATGAAACCTGTCAACTTATTTAATGCTATTGGCACACGTACTTATATGAATTTCATGTCTCAAAACATTGAAATTAAAGTAATTTCAACAAAATAAGGTGCTCCAAAATCTAATAAAATAATCTATTCTTTGGGGGAAACCTTGTGGTGTAGTAGGACGTTTCTGTGGCAAGTGTCTACTAGGTGGTGGGATATGTAAACAATGAATAAAGCACACAGGCATTCATTTGTCAGTATCATCATGGTATTGTAGGTTTTCTAAAATTGAACTTGTGGAGTACAGGGCAGGCCCTTCAACTACTACACAACTATCCATTAAATGACAAGCATAGATAGCTACTTAAGCTCATCCTACATCTAATTCCCCTGACCCACCGGCTCACTTTATGGTACAGTAGAGAGCACTCATGCTGAATTCCCACCGCATGCAACCTCTGACAATCTGAATTTTCTGTTGAGGCCTATTTGCAATGCCTGTGTCCATTACTGAAACTGAAACAGAGCATCTCCATTCTGTGCATATGTGTGTTACAGTGGCTTACCACAGTGGCACAGTTTATAGAGTAGAGTTGACCTGTTTTTAAATAGACCGAGTATTGCAGCTACGGTATACAGGCTGAGTATTGGCAAGTTTTGTGGGATGCTATAATTCTTCAGTGGTAATCCGCAGAAACACTTAATGTAACATTTTTTGTTTCAGGCGTGTGGTTTTTGTATATGGACCTTGTCAAAATTTTATTTAAACATGTACAAGATAAATGTCTGTACAGGACTTTATATCTCTAATATTCGTCCTATTTGATCCACCATTTTCACATAGAACTTAATTCCTATTATTTCCTATTATTTTGAGGATGTAATCACCTGTGTGTGGTTTAAAATATTCACTGATGCATTTCTCCTAGCAACCTTTAATCCTCATATGCTGACAAACTCAAGATTCAAGAATCACAATATAGAATTTTTTTTTTTACAGACTTTTCTAAGTATTAAAATATGTGCGTTCTTAATATACTGACTGTACACTAAAGCATTTTGCTCCCTGGCTTTTAGTCCTGTTACGCTAAAGCCCTGCACAATGTTGACACAGAAGCTTGGGGAGTCGGTAGTCTATGTAATGTAAATGTTAAAGGCTGGCTGTGTGGGCAGGATGTTAGCCAAGCTGTTTGTTCCTCTGGCTTGAATGGACTTGTTGTATCGTCTGTCTACAATATCCTCTCTGTGTCAGTGACGGACTCGACCGGCATACTGTACATTCTGGTGGAGGTGGGTGTGGGCTGAGGGGTGATTGAACTCTCTACAAAGGCAGGCTCAGCTGGAGGCAGACCTGGTTCCTCTTGAAAAGTAAAATTTTCACTAAGATTCAGTGGAAGAATTTCAGGGTTTTGAGTGTTTTTGCCAGCACCAGGTCATGACCCACTGTATATGGCATATAAGTTCAAACCAGCAAATGAAAGCAACAACACTCTTAACGGCACATATGAAAGATTGACATCAATGCTTTTGTTAGAGTCCACAAAGGGTTTGAAAGGATTTTACTGGCCTCAGGGACATTTAAACATACCTGGTACAGAAAGAACTGCTCAAATTACAACCAGTTCAAGTTGGAAATTAAAAAGCAGAGCTTCCAGAGCTGGAATTTTTGCACAACAGTAGCCTGTTTTTTTTTCTTACTCATGTAGGAGTGCCTCAGCATATCATGAATTCATCTCTTGATGGGAAAGGGAGAAATGTGGTGGCTGGGACAACAACCTCTGTACTGCAACAACTTGCTTTTGTACGACTGCTCCTAGTTCTGTGCTGCCACAGCTTGTTAATGTGAGTAAGAGGCATACTTGAGCAGGCCACATGTCAAAATTTCAGTATCCTATCAGGGTTAGGGGTGCTAGAAACAAACACACACAGATCTACTGTTACGGTAATATGTGGATAAAATAGCCACATTGAGATGCTTAGATTTAAGGTCTGTGGTTAGGTCACATGACAGCTTTGACACAGGCAGAAAACTGGTTTCACATCACTTTTCTACTGCAGTAATGTACTGTAAGTAGCAACAGAAATTTCAAGTAACTTTTTTTCTCCAATGTCCTCTTGCTGTCTGGATAGCTGCTGCCCTAATGGAAAATGTAACTAATCCTTCTTAAGTAGGTAGATATACAGTATCTGTTGGACCAAATCTTCTTTAAATAATGAGAGTGATGTTTCTGCCAGGAGGTGGCAGCAGCACTGTAGTTACCTGAGTCACACACGCCATCTGTAAGCGCACACACACACACACCAGGACAAGCACAGCAAGCTGAGAGCATCACTGATCAGCTCCATTTGTCTTACTTTTAGTTTGACAGCCACACTTCTGAGGATGAGATTAGACTGAGATTTTTTAGATATTTTTGCAGTTGGTTGCAAACCTTGCATCTTCAAAGAGTCAACTTTTTAGTAATTTGGAGAAGCAGCCTTTTTCTCTCAACTCACAGCCATGCGGTTGTAAATCTTAGTATCCTAGTATCTCTGTTCTGATACTCTGACTCACACTTGTCACTTAATATTTAAACATTTATAATAATTTCAGCCAGATTCTGAGAAACATCCAACTATTTGGGAATGTAAGCACATTCAATTACAATTGGGATTAAAATAGTTTTTTTCTGCTGTTTGCTTTAAATGAAATGCTACGGCCTCAGCTGGTGATGAGTTAATGGATGTCTCTCCTGAGGTTGTGATGTCCTAATCACAGATGGGGTCATCTCGCCACCGCATGAGCCACCAGGGAGGACAGGCCAGAGGTCAGAAGTCACAGAGGAGGGTTGCTCCGCTGCCCTGTGCTGTCCTGAGGGAGGACAATGAGACAACAATGCATGGCACGTGGGCTTGAGGCTAATGACATGAAGGACATGGCTTTGATAGTTGCACATGTAAACCTGGATCTAAACTGTGTGTACATTTATATTTCCACACAGTTGAGAATGAGAACTGTCTAGTTTTAGACGTGCAAAAGATTCGGCCATCTGATTTATCAAATCAGGTGCATCAGATGTTTTATAGTAGACTCTGGTAGTTTGTATGTTAAGACAAAGCAAACCTTGTTAGAAACGGTGTAGTGGGAATCACTGTTGCATGAAAAAATAGGAAAAACAGCATCTAAACTCAAATCCTGTGCATATTTAACGAGATTGTGTGTTGCTCAGATTTCGTTACATTGGGGTTAGGTTTTCCATGTGGGTTGGAAATGCTGGCACCACTGCAGAATACACGTGGATTGACACTACTACATTAAAATATGGGGATCGTTGCCAGACCAGAGCCTCCACACCCTTAGTTCAAGTCCAAGAATTGTATATATGTATTGAGGGCACAGCGAGAGAGAGATTGGCGTGGGCGGTGTAGTGATCACATTACCGTCATCTCTCTGGGGGACCACCGATTGAAATGACAAAGCAGAGATCCCCTCCTCGGACATCCTGCTATCTGTCTGTCTGGGCCTATTGATGACCTAATTTACACTAATCAATACATGACACAGGGGCAGTTGGCTTCACGGACGTGTGTAATAGTAGTAGTAGTAATAGTAGAAGCATGTGTCTTGTTTAAGGGTCATGCACTGAAAGAAATCCATATATTTGCTATATGAGGTGTCACTGTGCAGGTTGAGCTCTCTATGGGTTATCTCAAGACTTTTTGGTTCTATTGTTGTATTGTATCCCTTTACAGCAGCACAGAGAAACTTTCCATCTTCAGCAGATGAATGTGAAAACAGTCTGCTGGTGTCAAACTCTACACATGCATTATTGTGCACAATGAAGGTCAAACATCCAAGTGAAGAAACAATAAGAAAAACACATTCTTTAGCGGAGGGGGACTTTAAGGAAGTACAGCTGCATGTGTAGAGCTCTGTTGTATTTGGCATTGAAAGTAGTGATTTGGGGCATTTCCCTATTATGAGGATCGGTCACATTATAAATAGTGTCACTGGTGAAATAATGTGGTTGATACTACTATGTCTTTTTAAATCAGGCAGAGTATTTAATGTAACCCAGGAACACGCTAACAAGCAGGGGTGATGTGGGTATTGGGGTTGTCTCGCCTAATCTGAGCCCCCACGCTAGCTAGTCGCCTCAGGCTTGTATGTCCTGGCTGACATACACACACTTACTGTACATACACATGCGCACACACACACATGCATGCTCAGCAACATGACAGGAGTGCTTACTGCAGCAGTTTGCTGTGCTCACTAACCCAGTTAGCTGTGATTTGAAGTCAATGCGTTCCACTTCCACACCACCGCGAACCAGGCTTTTCCATGACTGCTCTCCCCTCACTGTTTCTGCCTCAGGATCAGTAAATGGAGGTTACGACTCTCCCTGTGAAGCAGCTGGCCAGGTCAAGCTCTCTGTCCTTCAGCGTTGAACTCCTATTTAAATGGCTGAGTGCCCAGTTTTCAATATCTGAAAGAGCTTGCTGTGTTTTCGTCTTAGAGGGAACTAAGTAGGTTCCTCTTAACAGTTATCAGATATATCTACTCAAAAGTGCGAATTGCATGAAAGAATTAACCACCCATTTTAAGCAACCTGCGTTATAACCATACTGAAACCATGGTGAGAAGTATAGGCTACCTGTTTTTATTCCAGGGAGTCCAATAGGGCGTTTCTGTCCCAGGGGACCAAGAACCTTTTGAGGAACTGGGGAACTAAACCTGCGTTTTAACCAGAGGAACCAGACACTAAATGTAGTTCCTGTACAATAGTTCCAGGTGCTAAAATAAGGTGTTTTTGGACCAAACAGTTCCAGTGATTCCCTGAGAGGAACTGCCCACTGGGGAACTCTCCCGAGAACTACATACCTTCAAGGGCTTTTTTTCTGTTTGCATTCGCACCGCCAATAGGAACGCTGAAGTGACGTAAGCCAGCCAACGGTTGGTATAGCAACGTCACTCACAGAATGTTTATATTTTGCTTTGACGATTCAAAATCACGTATTTCCCCCATCGCATATACACTCAATAAACCAATTTTTCCATTTTTTTAAGGCTACCATTACAAGCTGTTTAAAGATGGCGGTTGCCGGTGCTGCATTGGCTCATGTGTGACTAATCACCGTACACTTACATCACTCAAGGTTCCTCTTGTGCTGGGAGAGTACCTACTCTGAAGAAGGAGTTAAAAAAGTCTCTCAAAACATTGCTCTAAGAACTACGATTGTTCCCAGTTCTTGCAGTGCAAATGCAATAAGAAGGGGAGGGGTCCTCCACCTATTCTTAGAACTATGAAAAAGTTTTTTTTCTCCAGTCTGAAAATGCCTATAGTCCCTGCTCCGGAGGTACTACTTTCCAAAAGTTCAGGAACTTTAGGGGCATAGTTTGGAGGGCTCACTGTCGCTGACTGATCAAACATAGACGCAGCGGCAACTACAACTTGGGTACTGCTTCATTCATAAAAGAAGGAAGTACTCTAGTATCAATATTAAGACAAGGGTTGGACATTTCTTGTTGTTTACTAACGTCAAAAGCAAAGTTAGGAAAATCAAATCATGAATGAAAAAACCTACCGTCGTTCTAGCCAGGGATCTCCCTATATTGTGCAAACTTGAGAAATTTCCAACCTGTCAGTCACCTGTACATTCACATAGCAAGCAGAAGGAGAACCCAGTACTATAAATATATATATATATATATATATATATATATATATATATAATATATATTAATTTCCTCTCTGACATTGCTGGTGACAAGTTAGCACTCAGGTAGCACAGCAGTGTTGTACAAAGGTCGTGGAAGAAACCTGACAGACTGGTATTCATCTGATATATTTTTTTCACTTTTATCTCTCATCTCTCAATGTTTAATCCTCATCTCCCTCTCTTGTTTCTGTCTTTCTCTCGTGGTATTTTCTTTTGTCTGGCTGCCCGCTGTCTCTGTTCCCTCCCTCCTTCCTTTCCTTCTTTCTCCTCCTCTTGCTTACTTTCTCTTTCCTCCTTCTCTTCCCCCAAACTCTTCCTTCCTGTGTCAGACGGAGCCAACAACACATCAGAGGTGTGTTGGTCCATTGCATTAAAGGCTCCCCAGTCCCAAGTGTTCATCTCTGCTTCCGCCCGCTCCCATTGCCTGAGTTTACCAGTACACACACACACACACACACACACACACACACACACACACACACACACCAGAAACTACAGTATACTTTCAAAAAAAGCATGCTCCTTTCTCTTTTGGTCTCTCTCTCGCTCTGTGCTGCATTGATCCTGCTGTATTGCTGTTATACTGCTGTAATACCCTGCAACAGTTCCTATGTTTCATTTCATGTCTTAATTCTTTCACCAAACTGTAAAGTTAGTTATAAAATGTGATCAGATTTGTGGAGTTTTGGCAAAACTTTGCATCTCGCCACTGTTTATTACAACCTTATCAAAAGGGCATTAAAATGGCTTAAAAGGGTTTGTATCATTTATAAGAGAAAACATCTGCTGTCACCTGTTTTAACATACAGTCCATAATTTCGTATTGCAAAATTTGTGTTTATTTGCGTATCTTTGAGGGATGTGACTTCAAGTTACACACAGTCAAAGTACACATCAGAGTTTTGTCCGGTTGTCAGTATTTGTATGAAATGCTTGACAATACTTTTCTGACTGAAAAACAAATCCGTAATCTGCTTAAGCTCTATGTAAACATAACCAGTAGTGAGGAAATTGTGTTCCAGACAAAGGCAAATATTTGTCCTCAAGGGATTTTCTGATTTATTAGTTTACGATTAGGGCCTTGTAGCTGTCCCAATTTTTTGTGCGTTCTTGCTAAACTGCAGCTGTGCTTTGGCTTTATCCTAAAGAGGGCTGATTGTTGGGGAAAACATTTTTATTCTTGTTTCAGCTGTTAGAAGTTTCAAAGAATGGTTCAGCTTATAGTTTGCTGATGGACACTTGAATCCTTTGTTTAAATGTGCTCATTTGGCTCAACTGCTTACTTTTAGATCATTTCAGTCATACAGGAAATAATATATAAATGCACGATGCTGGACCTCAACATTGGCTTCTACAGAGTGACAGAAAATGTGTTAGGGAGAGATGGAGATGTGGATGATTTGTGTTCAAAGTGCTTCAAAGGGAAGGTTTGACATTTTGGAAACTATGCTCATTCGCTTTGTTGAAGAGAGTTAGATGAGAAGATTGATACAACTCTCATTTCTGTACACAGAAGCTAACGCCAGCAGCCGGCTCACTTAGCTTAGCAAAAATGTTGGAAACCATGCGAAACAGTTAGTCTAGCTCTGTCCAAAGGCCAGGACCAGTTGCCAGGCAACCAGTGGAGACTCCAGGAAGTTACTGGTCCCATTACCGGTCCCGACCAAGATATAGTCCGGCACATGACCCCCCGTAAATTGGTGTACTTCTTGTACTGATCAAACAGACTCTTGTCTGTTTGATCAACATGTTAGTTAGTGAGTTTTAGAGGTGCTAGTAGGCAGATTTTGTTCCCTTTGGACAGAGCCAGGCTAGCTGTTGTGCTAAGCTAAGTTAGCCAGTGGGTCATGGGTTCATCTCTGTAATGAATTGGCCTGTGTCTATCTGTGTGTGTCTTTGTGTGTGAGAGCACGTGTGTGTGTACATAACCAGCCAACCATGCAGTCCACCTGTTTAAAGTAGTTGCCTTTTCGCCTCAATAGCCGCTCTGTTTGTTTGATCCTACAGATGCTTATATGAAGCTGTTCCCTTCACACACACACACACGCACGCACACACACACACACACACACACACACACACACACACACACACACACACACACACTGTCAGCCTCTTAATGTTTTGACAGCTGGCCCTGATAGAGTACTATTTTAAGGCCGTGGGTGGATATATCTGTGCTTGTCTCACTGCTGTCATGTGCGTACATAAGTGGTATGCCTGCCTGTCTGGTTTGAGGGTATCAATTTGATAGGCAGTGTTTGGCATAGTCCGAGCGGCCTCTCTCAAAGCCCTGCACTAGATGTGATTTACATGGTACTGAGACATTCCACACACTCTAAACAATGAGCTAATCTTTTAAATGCTTTCACTTTTTAAACACTAAACACATGCTCAGCAGTTTGCAGATTTTGCAAACTTGTGTGTAAATATATATTGTTTGAAAAGGCAGTGAGCTTTGTTTCTGAAATGGCTTCCCACTAATAGCACAGATCACCACAGCATGTGTGCACGCCTCACACATCACAGGGTGCGAGAGTTTCCCACTTTTGTGTGTGTGGAAATGTGAGGTCATTCAATAATTTCTCTTTTATTCGTATTTGTTAGGTGGATTGGATTGGTGGATGTTCACTAATATTGACTTCATTGTCTTTCTGTCCTGCAGGACCTGCACACCATCTACTGCCACCTCTACCACATGGACGTCCTCTCTCACCTTAGGGAACATCAGCTAAGGTGAGTCATTTTTATTTCACTTCAAAACTTAGAAAAAAGGCCAAAGTCTAAAACCAAAATTCAGTGTTACTCTGACTTTAGTTCTTTGTTTTTTTGAGTTTTAATTTGTCAATCACATTTTCAGTTTACCAAATTGACTTTAGAGTAGCCTTTAGGCCTACTTTCTGCAATCTATTGTCATATGTGGCACACCCTTCCCAAACAGGTTTAAGAGTTCTTAGAATGTTTTTTTGCAAATGCCTTTTGCCCCAGGTTGGTTTTCCATCCCGGCTTTATCATTCACAGAAAGTTCAGGCGCCTTTTTGACATTCATACGTTCATACCAAGCATGTTTGAAATGTTCTACCTTAAGTCTGGAATGTTTTCTTTGCGAGTTTGATTCAGTTCGACAGCTAACAACAATGAGTGTTCACATTAAAATGCTGGTCTGAGCCCTCTTCCTCACAAACAATGGTGTGAGATTATAATCTGAACCATTTACAAGAAACTATTCCACAATGCAGGGTTTTAGGGACACACAGAGACTGAATCCAATAGACAGCAGTTTCTCTCACAGTATGCCACCACACCTCTGTCCAGTTATCAAGATACAATACCCCAGAGTCCATTTGACTTGTGTTTACACACCCTGGTTCTCTTGTAACTGGGTTCAATTGACTGAAGACTTAGCAAAATTCTGCTACAACTCAGGCCAAAGAAAATTAAATGTGTGTTGGGTTGCTGCCAGAAATTGAGTAGTGGGTCAACTTAACACTCTGAGCTGACAGACAGTAATGATGGTGTCTAAAATGGGAGAGGTTGGTGCCTTCTGAGAAAAAGTTGAGGATGAATATGTGATGGATTGTGACAGCTTGAAATGTATTATGGATGTTTTTGGAGAGAAAAATTGAACATCTTTGTCTTTCTGTCTCAGGTCGATGTGTACCTCGGCCAGGTATGAGAGACATGAGGCTAACCACGCCCTGTTCTAGTAAGTACAAGCTCTCACACTGAGCAGGACGTGCTCTGCTATGTTCTGCTGCACTTTACTCTCTCTTTTTATTCAAATATCTGCTGAGGAAAGCTTGTTTTATTCAATTAGGAGTTGTTTTTTCTCATATTTTTTTACCAGTATTATTAGTTTAATTTTAACAATATTTTTCAAGAATGCCCTGCCTTGTATTCACAGATCCTTAACATTAACGCTTGGATCTTGTGTACTTTGTTTTCAAACGCAGTGTTGAAAGACACGGTTGGCAATATTCTCTACTTTTGTTACAAAGACCAAAAACAACACCGTCTCTCAATACTTTACGACTTCCCCAGCCTTTCATTGGTACTAAAGAGGGAAATCTTTAAAAGCAGGCCACAAATATATCCGTCAAAAAAAAAAAAAGCTAAATAATTCTTTAATATTAAGAGCTGGGAACTGTAGTTTTTAGCAAACATTACTCAAACAGGAATAAATAGTACATTTGTGCCTATGTTTATGCTAATGAAGGAACATGTGCAACAGCGTAGCTCATTAATATCTATGCTATATGCTATTAATAGGCTTTGATACAACTTTTTTAGTAATATCAATTAATTGTTGGTTTTGGTCTTGTAATGGTATTTGTTGATAATAACAAAATCATAGAATATCACCAGATTTTTCCTTTCAAATGGCCTGAAACAGGCTAAATTCAACTTCGTCAAACCTGCAGATATCCTGAACCTTTGTTAAACAAGGTGATATCTCCTTGGCGTGTGATCATTTCAAGCAACACCTCAACACCTTTTTATACATACATTTCTAAACATTCGCATCTCACAGAGTTCAAAATTCAGCAAGATGAAATATTACAAGGAAAAATGTGGATTAAAGCTGCTGTTGAATCACCCACATGATGTGCTGCTTCTTGAATAAACTTTCAAACTGCCCAATAAAACCTCAAGTCTTCTGCTGGAGGTGTTTGTGCATTTGATATTTTTTTGCTGAGGCCCACTTTAGGTTAAAGATACCATTGTCCGGATGAGAACACTGATCTAGAGCTGAAGGTAATGTCGACAGATCCACTGATAGCCTGTCTGCCTTCCGTTCTGCCTGCCTGTCAGGGCGTGTGAATAAATGGATACTGAGATGGATGAGTCAGATGGTAAAAATAAGTCATTTTAGCATCATATACAGCGTGGATTTGAAGGAAAAGTCAAGAGGAAGGCTGATTAGAAGGAGGGAAGAGGAATGAGCGATGAAGGAGAGGCTGGTGAAACAGGGCGAGGTAACAGAGGGTGCTGAAAAGAGGAGGGAGTAGATGACGAGATGAGAAGAGAAGGGAGGAAGTGGCGGCAAGTGAGAGATGTAAGGAGGCAGGTATATTAAAAGAGAAGACGAGAGGAGAGGACTGCAGAGGAGGAGAGAAAACAAGAGGTGAACATGCCAAAGAGAAAGAAGGAGGAAAGGATAGCAATGTCGAGAGGGAGGAGAGACGAGAAAATGAAGCGAGGGCAGAAATTAGGAATTTGAAGCAAGGTAGAAGAGGGAGGGTGGCGGCCGAGAGGTGGAGGAAGTGTGAGAGATAGAGGGAGGACAGAGACAAATGAAAGGATGAGAGAGAAGCTCCACATGCTGTTGATGTATTATCATCCTCACTAGAATCACATTAGACACTCAGTGGTTTAATTTACCATCAAATAAACACTCATACACACACAAAATCTCCCCTGCCTCTCTACCAGGGGCTAGTCCTAAGTACCTTAACCCAGAACAAAGTGCCTGTCATGTCCAATTAGTCAACTGTTAAACACACACACACACACACACACACACACACACACACACACACACACACTCACTCTGCAGACAGCAGATGAAAGCAATCAAGGTCTCTCCAGTGAAATCATAATAGTAGTTAATCAAGTTGGCCTTGAAACCCAACAATGCACCAAGAAACTAATCTTTTTATTTCTTCTTGTTGGTCTTCCACAACATTCAGTGATAAAGAACAGCAAAAGCAAAAAAACAGTTGTCCCCTCACAATTTCTGAGCAACAAAGGTATTTTTTAATGCACTTTATAATGATATAAAACCAAAAAAAAAAACTACAAATTCTTACTTTTGAGAACCTGGAACCAGTGAATGTTTTCCATTTTTGCTTGATAAGTGATTTGTTGATTGACTTTCTGTCAGTACTACACATGAGCGACTTAGCCACCTTACTGTTTTTTTTTGTGGGGCCATTCTAGTGGTCTTTTTTTGCTCTGCACTTCCTAGAGATCACTCTTTAAAACAGTGTGTCCGCCAGCACTATGACATCTGTTTGGGTTTCTGTAGATCAAACTCAAGCTTCTGCAAATATCCCTGTTTTCTTTGGGTTCTTTTAAACCACAGTGGCCATTGTTGCCTCTTCTGTGTTGTACAAACCGATCAGCTCCTGCCATACTGAAATGCAAAATGTATCACCTTGTATAGTATACACTAATATTTGTCAGGCAGGACTTTCCCAACATTGGGTATTTGCACATGTGAAGTCTTTATGAAGACAGAGGCTGAATCAACACACCACCACTACTGAAATCACCAGTTTAATACAATATTTATCACACAATCACACTTAAATACATGAAGTGATAAGTCGCAGAAAAAAGAAAAAAAAAGATTTTGCACATATTCCCACAACATCTCCCAAACCAGTTATGGAAAAGTTCATGCTCGTGTTGTGATCAAATACTTTGTATGTAGTACAAATAAAATGTGTACATGAAATAGCATGGATAGTCACACAGCCCATGTTTTGGACTTGTTTATTTTCAGATAAAAGACTTCCATGTTGCAGCTGCAGATTAGATTGCGTGACTCTTTTAGCATGAGTGCCTGCCTTTAATGGATTCTCTCCACCTTGCAGTGATGGCACATTATACCATGGCTCTATATTGCTTGGCATCCTAAGAATACATTTATGCTAATGCAAAATGCAGCACTTGGGATTCAAAGCTCAGATGTGCACTTTATATTTTCTCTCAGACATCACAGTCTTCAGTTCTCCTCCTACATTTTTCAAAGCCTTGGAAAAAATGTCACCCAAGAATCGTGGCTTGGATTAAATTGCACTTTCTAGCCAATTCACTCATAAACGTATGGAAACCCATGATAAATATCATAGACCTAGGTACAAATTGTCTTTAGCTCACCAAGTCATAAAAGCTGGCTATGGTGACACCTGAAACGGGGCTGAGGCAGAGGTGGTGAAAAAAACTACAGAAGTGATCAGTTTTAACTTCAGGAAACTTTTAATCTCTCCAAAAGAAAAAGCTCTACTTTGAGAGCAACCAGATATATCAGATATACATGGCTGAACCTGTTGGTCTAACTGATGACACATTATTTGATTATTATCCCTATTATTATCCTAATCCTTAAATATGTTATTCTTCTTGCTGCCATTTTGCTGCCAAAAATGTGCAGATTCAAACTAAAGGCACTAACCTGGCATTTATTAAATTAAATAAATAAATAAAACCGGAACTTTAAGAGCCCAGTAAGCCAAAGTAACAGGAGAGTTGAATACAACAAACGAATCAAAAAGCACATGTGGCAAGGAGGGGAAAAACACCCACTTATCTTAAAAGACATACAAGTTAATTCATTCTCAATCATGAAATTTAACAAAAGTACAAAAGTGGGATTAATGAAAGTTCACATAGTTCACGCTTTCTAACACAACACAGATTATGAGGTGTTATGAGGCACAGACTGCAGTGTTCGACTGTTGCAGTGTTTCACACCAGTGTGTTCTTTCTCTGTGTTCCAGCCCAGACAGCATCGCTACCTGTTGGTACATCCTGCTCTCTGGATCAGTCTTCGTCAAGGAGCACATGTACCTGGCAAGGTGCTGGTATGTAACAATCACCAACACAGACACACACACACACACACACACACACACACACACACACACACACACACACACACACACACACACACACACACACACACACACACACTCTCACACTCACACACACATACACACAGAAAAGGAGACAACAACATCATGGTGGGGTGAGACAAGGAGGTGTCATATATAGTGAGAGGAGGTGGGATTTGTCTGACATTACACGTGAAGTTACCTTATCTTGTCATCTTGTCAAAAGGAGTGTGTACGTGCATTTGTGTGTGTGTGTGTGTTTCTGTCTGTCTGTGTTCTTCTGTAACATAAAGAGGGAGACGGCATGTCACAGAGCTGTAAACAAGGTATGAAAAGACTGACATGTAAGGGAACGCTGTGTGTGTATATATATACCTAAAATCACACACACACTCACACTTCACACTAGATTTATAGTCTCACATGATGTCTTGCCTCCTTCAGCAACCTAGTGAACCTTGACTTACTCTAATTTAAGTAGATGTGTGAGACCTCATCTGCCCACTCTGCTTGTTGATCGCACTGGCTACAATTTAAATAAATTTGTGATTTGTTGATTTTGTTTGTTAACAACAAGGTTTACAGGGTAGTCAGGTAGATTCTTTACAGACCACGTCATCTGTTACACATATGTAAGCCAAGCATTTTTTTTTTTTTTTTACTATTTTCAATCCCAAATAATACAGTCTGACTCAACCCAACACAACAGCCCTTCACTTTTAAAGCTAATTGTATTCAGTTGTCACATCATATTCAGAAACTATGTCAGTGCCGTTCAATATGAAGCTGGATCCAGCAGCTGGTTAGCTTAGCTTAGCATAAAGATTGGAAACAGGCAAAAAACAGCTAGCCTTGCTCCGTCCAAAGGTAACAAAATCAGCCCAACAGCACCTCTAAAGCTCACTGAATAACGTTATATCTCATTTGTTTAATCCATACAAAAAATATATTTACATTGGTAATTTATATTAGTTTACTATAATGTTAAGACAAGGGGAAGCAGCAAATTCTCACGTTTGAGAAGCTGGAACCATTAAATGTTTGGCATTTTTAAATAAATGACTAAAATGATGAATCAATTATCAAAACATTTGTTGATACATTTTCTGTAAATTCTCTACATTTTCTAAATTTTCAATCGACTAATCGATTAATCAACTAATCTTTGCAGCTATAAACTTTTACTTGGCGGGTGCAATTTGTTGTATTGGGTTGCATTATACTAAAATGTGTTTCTAATATCTTGTCCATTATGGACAAATATGTGGAAAAACAAGTGTGGAAAAGGTTTGTAATTCAAACTAAATAGTTGGCTGTATGACTTGAATGCAGAGTGAGCTGTCAGAAAGAAAGCTTGCTGATATTGGGGATTGAAAGACAAAAGACTTGTATAAGTGAGCCCTGCATATCTTGACAGTCAAGAATCTTTGTCCTGTCTTTGGTCGGTGAGGGAGGAGCTTTGAGATCTGGGTGTTCATATCCAATCCATATCGTAAGAAAATTTCAGGTCCCCCTCGTCAGACCAGTCAGAATTCCAAAAAAAAAACCCGCCTACAAATACCTTAAACAGAGATGTTGGCACCTGTTTAAACAATGGAAGTGATTGTAATAGGGAAAGCTGTGACAGAAATTGCTCGAGGTCACCCCTCAGCTCCTTGTTTACCTTCCCTCTGTTGTTGTAGTTGGACTGGAACAGAAGCAACACATTCCAGAAACGGCAAGGAGGGGGCAGGTACCTTCTGTTCAGTGATGTCTAAATAAAAAAAAAAATGCGACCTTCTGACTGAGAGTTCTCCTGCTAAAGGGTGTTGGTCATGAATTGAGAATGATGGCTGTATGTATGGTATCACACACCAGCATACATTCATATTAGCAGGCTTCCTACTGGTAGGGGAATTTCTGGAAAAGGAAATGGGGTTTAGTGAGTTCTATCCCGAAGAGGAACAGGATCTAGGGAACGTTATGGATCACTTTACAGGAATGTATGTATGTAATATGAATACAGTACTAGTATTTTTCACTCGTTTTGACTTGTTTCACACATTTGTTGTATTAGTTGGTTGTTTTCACCTGGTTTTCTGCTGTGTAAATCACTGTTAACCTCTTTTAAACATTACTGAGTAGAGCTACAGCTAACGATTCTTTTCATTATCGATTAATCTGCAAATTATTTTCTTGATTAATCTATTGACTGTTTGGTCTATGAAATGTCCTAAGTGATCTCTTTGTATGTCTCGTTTTGTCCAAACAACACTTGAAAGCCTAAGCATATTAAGTTTACTATCACATAAGACAAAGAATAACACCAAATCCTCTCAATTGAGATGGTGGAAATTGGGAAGGTTTGTCATTTTTGCTTTAAAAAAAATGTGATTAATGCTGATCAAAATAGTTGCAGATTATTTTTCTAATTATTTCAGCTCTACTCCGTATCACTACGAAACATAACACCTGGACACCTACCTCCTCTCTCACTGTTAGTTACTTCTGATAAAAGCATTCGCTAAATGGGCAAAAGTGAAATTAAGTAATTAAGTAAATAAAACCTTAATGCAACAGTTGACTGACTTTTTACAGGCTACATGTTTAAGGAACGGATAGATAAAAGTTGCTGGTGTGGTGTTTAGCACCACAGGCAGTTTATCCAACAGCAGCAACAACACAAAGCACCAACTGACCAACTGTAGCAGAAAGAATAGTTGGGCAATTATCAATAACCTCAGGGCAGCTAGCACTGGTCGTGTGTGTGTGTGTGTGTTCTTTCCAGTGTGGGTCAGTTGATAACAGAGTTAAGAGTGGGGTGGGGGAAGGTTGATGTCCTGCAAAGGACTGGAGGATTTGGAAAGGGTCACAGTGTGTGTGTGTGTGTGTGTGTGTGTGTGTGTGTGTGTGTGTGTGTGTGTGTGTGTGTGTGAGGAATGCGGAACCCCTGGCAGAACAGTGGCTGGCCATGTGTTCCTGAGCAGCCTGCCCGCCTGGAGCCCATAAGCACATCCAGGCAGGAAATGAGCAGGCTACACACACTGACACACACACACCTCCCTGGAGCTGACATACAGACAGAACAGAGTAGAGCGGGAGGGAACACACACTCCTCCCTCAGTTTAAGACAAACTAAAAGGCTTGACAGTCACCTACTTCTGCTTTCTGGGGAAACTTTTCACTTGTTCACACACTGGAGTATAAACCAAACACACTTGGATCTAAACCTGGATTACTGGAATATTGTACTCTCCCCTCTCCTCATTGTGGATAATATGCTGGATATCATTTCACTTACACAGAATCCAAAGAAGCGGACCCCCAAAATTCCTGTTCCTGGTTAGTGATCTGGAAGTTTTTGTTTCTCTTTTATGCTCATTTGGATCTTTTTAGTTCAGAGACAGCCGCTGTAATGAGATTTTTCAAAACTCCCTCTCTCTTTCTCTGTGCATTCTTCAACCCAGCGTGCTCCATTTCCTGCCTGCCATCATTTAACCAACTGGATAGCCAGGAATTCCCCACGGCGCTGTGGCAGGATAGCTCACCACCACTGGGCCCCACAGCTCTGAAAAACACACCGCTAACTCCTGTGTGTTGTCCTTTTTTTTTTATCTCCACTGATTATCTTAAAGAGAAACACACTTCTCTGAAGTGGGACTAGGCTCTAAATCTTGTGCTTTCAAGATTTAGTTGATGGCTGTTGGTGGGTTATTAATGGTTTAATGTGCAGTGAGGGGTGACAGAAAACAATGAGAGAAAGAGGAAATAATGTGAATCAAATCCTGATTTAGATGCAAAACCACAATGTCAGGAGCACATGCTATGTGATAGACTTTATATGGGTCCTTTATGATATTACAAACGCAGTAATAGGGTTACGTTCCGATAGTCCGGTTCCTGGGCTGCAAAATACCTGGATTCTATAAGCTCCAACACTAACGAATCTTTTATTGAATCTTTTATCTCTCCTTGCTATTTTTTATTAGCAAAGACCAGTGTTTAAACGTGCTGGTAACGTTAGCAGGCTTCTCATTTATAGTGGGCAGCGGCTGTTAAAATAACCAACGATAGAACAATAATCACTATTTTGAGCTCATTAACCTCATAGTTCTGAATCAAGACCTCCGTTATTTGGATCAAGTAGCTCATCTCATTTTCAGGCTGTACCTCAAGATTGTGAAAATTAATTAGGCTAGCTTAATTAATGTTAATGTTGATTAATTTAGTAGCTACCACTAAAACCTGTAGTATCTCTGGCTTATCGTCCAACAACAGATGATCACAAGTCTAAACTGAGTATTTGAGTGACTTGTAAATGATGAAAGATAAACTTAATAAGATTTAATAAGGAATTTGAAAGGATTTGGATTTGATAAGTGGATTTTATACTGCATTGGGATTTGATAAAATGCTATCGAACCCCAACCCTATGCTGAAAGGAGGATTGTTCATATATCAGTGTGTTTACCACGAATTTGTTTAGAACTGTACTTCCTTGAAGCTCAGCACAGGTCAAACATTAACAACGCTGCTCACTTTTCATCTGTTTTCTGGGAACTTTCTGCTCTACAAGAAAGATTACAGCAAGATAATCTACAGTAGTGTGTAATGAATGTGCTTTCAGCCAAGTGTGAATGTTATCTCTCTCTAAGCTATGAGGATACTTTAACTCACTGCAATGGAGTTTAGCAGCAGCTGTCGGTGGAGCTCTGTTTTACTCTGATATGCTGAGGTTTGAATTGGCCCCTTAACTAATCACCCTGTTGTTTTGCAAATGAATCACAATGTTTCTGAATGACCCACTACGTCATTCCTTGGAGTCTGTCTGGCAGTTTCTTGTGTGTGTGTGTGTGTGTGTGTGTGTGTGTGTGTGTGTGTGTGTGTGTGTGTGTGTGTGTTGGTGGTCTGTCTGTAGTGTTGACTGCTGGCCAGCTCTCCAGTCTTCTTTTAATGTGTGTGTGAGTCAGAGTGGTCAGTGTTAGCCAACCAAACACTAAAATAGGAAGAACGGCCAAACGGAGAACTGAGAAGTAGAATAATCTGTGTGTGTGTGTGTGTGTGTGTCTGTGTTAGACTGTGGTCTGCGGTTTTCTTTCTTTACTGTTGGTCATCATTACCATGGAAACATGGGTGCCAAATGGGCCCCGGATCTCTGTTTGGGTTTAAATTTTGACTGAAACTCTCTCAAACTTTCTATTGACTCAAATTACACTCTCAAAGATTGCTGTCTGCATCCTGTGCAGCATCACATAGCTTCTCATTTTGGAAGTAAAGCTCTTACTCCTACCAAAAAACCAAACCTTTCTAGAAGTGCAGAGTTTGGTGCGAGCAGAAGTTCATTTGTAGGATGTTTTTCAGAACTGTAGAAAAAATGCGAGAAAAAATGCAGGCCTCTCATTTGCTTGGATTACTTTGTAACGGCACCACACCATTTCTGCTGTTCACCTCACAATCGTCGCAACCAAAGATAAAATAATTACCGTCAGAGTTGTAAAATCCTGTCTCAGAGTATTAGAAACAGCTGTGCAGTGTTTAGCTGTCGGATAAGCCTTCAAACACGTGGATTTGTTACTCAACCTGGACTTCCTAGATTGTAGTTTATGTCTCACCGGTACCTGAAGCACGACGTCCCCCACCAACGCAGCCTCTTGTGTTGTTTTAACGCAGCACTGTGTTCGGTCTGAATATCCGCCAAGTAGTTGGTCATGAAACTGGTCCATACATTTTCTGGTGATTTCCAGTAGTCACAGATCTGTAGTAGTAACATCCACACAACACAAACATTATACAACAGAAGTCTTTCCAAAATTTCTAGAAGTGATTATTTTTCTGCTGTTCTTTGTAATAGTTTGTAATACCTTTTAAAGAGCTACCTAAGGGACAATAGCTGTAATCCTGGCAACAGTTTATGTGGCATTTTTCCCTGTTAGTGTGTCCTTAACCAAGGCATTTAAAGCTCCAGGGTTGCTGCACCTCACTGGCATTACACTCCAATCATTCTGTTAAAAAATGCACGTTTGTGATTCTTAAATGGATATGAGTTGAATCAGATTCTTAATTACTTCGAAAGAATGATTTAAATTTTCTAAAACATAATTTATACATCAAGCCATAACATGCAAACTCTGACTTTATTTATATGAACTGTGTTCTCATGTTATTTTAGTATTTTTAATTGACTCCTCCCTTTAGTAATATTGCTATTTCGCACTCTTGGTCACATCGCTGGTTTTTCCAGGATTTTGACACCAGCTCTGTGTGTGTGTGTGTGTGTGTGTGTGTGTGTGTGTGTGTGTGTGTGTGTGTGTGTGTGTGTGTGTGTGTGTGTGTGTGTGTGTGTGTGTGTGTGTGTGTGTGTGTGTGTGTGTGTGTGGCCTTGTTTCTGTGCCGGCTGTCACGGTTTATTGCCCCTGGCGCTGCAGCTGTCACTGGACCGGGGCTGAACCTGTTCTCCCCTCTGCCAACAACTTGTTTCTGCAGGAGAAGTGGGGAGACAAATCATCACCTGCTGAAATTCAGCACAGGCACAGCTTCAGCTTTCCATTCCAAGGAAAGATTACTTGAAAAAAAAAAGAAAAACAGAACTTAATAGCTCATTCAACTAAATGTTGCTGTGACAGCTTTCGTCAAAGGTAAAGGGTCCAAGACATAATTGTTTCAGTCATTTGAAATAATCTATAGGTTGGACATAATGTGGGGATGCCAAATTAGTTGTGTGGTCCTTAGATTAGTTTCCATCATAACAAAATTTGGCTATTTGGCAGGTAAGAAAAACTAATACTCTTGTTTTGAATTGTCTGGTTTTGGTAATTTGGTGTATTTATGTCTGATTGGACGAGTTACATACAGATGTTTTTTGCTCCATAATTGCAGGAAAGCATTACCTGAACAGTACCTGAACTGTGAGATATTGTTTCAAGTCATCATCGATCTGATATTCGAATGAGGTCTGAACATATTGTAGTTATGTTGTGGACACTCAGAGCGCACTGCACATCATATCTCTAGAAGATATTCTTTATTTCTGCATTAGATATGTGTGAGTGAATAACCTTGTAAAATAAGCTCTCTACACTGAAGCCATGATTCAGGAAAAATACGTTTATCAGCATGTTTGTTTGACATGTTCATGAAACTCTAAACCCACTGTTATGTTGTCAGACTAAAGCTTTGGCCATAGCGCGGTTTTAGAGGTTTGTCTTATTTCCGCTGTGAGGCACAGATTCACACCAGCTGACAACAGGAAGGTATCAGATCTCAGTTCAGGTCAGGAAGGAGCAAACATGGGAAGCTGCACTGAGGTGTATTTTAGTTTTCTTTTACAGTAGACATACAAGTCTGCAAACTCTAGTTCTCCTCCCGCTCCTTTATTAATAGCAAACTATGTTTTTCCTTTGTTTCACACAGCCTGTCTCACCACCCTGCACACACTCACACAGACACCCACACACAGTGAGGAGACAGGCTTGGCAGGCTTTGTGTGGCGCTGACAGGGACCATGCGTCTCGCCTCAGTGGAGTGTGGAGAGATCTGTCAGAGTCGGGCTGACCTCCAGGCTCAGGGCTCTGAGAGAACTCTGAGCCCAGCAGACTGCATTTCTCCCTGGGATCTCTTCAAACCATGCCTGGGTGTTCATGTTCTGGTTGGACCAGATAGCATATGAATTTTGTTTTTAATTTAAATTTTTTTTTTTAAATTGTTTTGTTTTTATTTTGTATTGATTCATTCACACACTGGGATTTGTGACACAGGACCACATGCTTTTTTTTGTTGTTTTTCCTGATCAAACCAGCTCCGTATATTTAAAGAACCTTGATACTTATTTAAAAAATAACCAGATAAACAAAGAACACACACATGTCCTGGGGTGTGAAACAATTTGGGGAATTTTAACTGGTGGACCTGGTGTTCAAGCCCATGTGTTGGCAAGCATCTTCCTCACTGACGCGTCACTGACAGATGACAGAAAACCCCTCGCAGCTCTAGGAATGCTTTCTGCAGCTGACACTGACCTATGACCTCAATGCAGGGAGGCAAGCAAAAGCAGAATTTCCCGAGAGGTTTGCAATAAAATATCTCTTGATTAATTGATTCAGATACAAAAAATAGCTATATACGCATGTTGAAAGAATGAATATTGTGTTGAAACCCCTTTGCCTTATTTCGGTTGCTTGAAGTTTAAAAATCCCTCCCTAACTAATGTGCTTCTTTCTCTGTCAATGCTATGAGTAGTAATAAAATAAGAAAATTCAATAAAAAGGGATAATGGCTTTTACTGTCCCTGGATTCACCTGACCAGTGCACTTTATGAAAAGAATAAGCGGTTAATATTTTGTACATTTAGTGAATAATTTAGTTTCCTGTAGAAAACCTGATGTAATCCTTTTAGCCGTAATTGTGTTGCCAAAAAGCATTAAGGCTATATCAGCAGGGATGGATGCTCTGAGCTGAACCTGTGTTTCACCTCATTTGGGGGAATCTTGAGTGTGAACTTTATTCAGCTCCAGCCTCTGTGGATATCACTCTTCCCTTAGACGAAAATCAGTGTGGCGCACCAGAGTCACTGATTCTGTCTGTCTGAAGAACAACTGCTCATCCAGTTCAGAAATGTATATAAAAAAAAGGACTTTCATCATTTCTCCCATCATCAGAACACATTATGAAGACAGGCTTTCATCTGAGCCCTAAATCAAGAGGCTGGAATTGTGAGAGTAGTGCATCAGTAAGAAGATAGAAAGAAAGGATGAAAGAGAATGCAGAATGAGGAAGAAAACAGCAAAGCAGGGGGAAAAAATTGCAAAAAGGGAGAGAAGTAAAGTGGACAGGACATGGGAAAGGAAGCAAAGGAAGAACAACAGGAAGGAGAAGATTAATAAATGAAAGTAAATTAAGTGGGGATAGACGGAGGTAGACGGGTCAACAGAAAAAGAGAAAAAAAGTGATGGAGGAAGGGGACAACAAAATGAGCTTAAAGGGAAGGAAATATTTAGAATTGGCATGGGATGGAAAAAGAAAAAGGGTAAAGTATGGGTAGGGAGGCAAGTGGAGGTGAAGGGCAAAAGGAAGAGATATGAAGGAGGGAGGAGAGAAATGACTGAGGAGAGCAAAAAAGCTGGAAACCAGAGAGAAGGAGGGAACCGTGTACGAGACTGTGAGAACGTAACCAGAGAGGAGATGTGAGAGTGAAAGTTGGCTGTCTCCCAGCTCAGCACGCTTCCATAATTAAAACCAGCCGCTCCTCCAGTCCTAAACAATGCTGAGTCGCCACTTTTTAGCGAGACATGTTCACAGGCCGGTCTGTTCTCAGGGATCACCGCACACAGTGATTGAGCTGTTCAGACGGGGGTATCTCTTACACACTTAGACAGGATAAGGGAAGCACGGAGACCTGTGTAATTACCGTGTGCATGAACGCAGACGCTCAAAGATGTGTGAAGAAATGTCTCAAAATTCAAACACTATACATACTCCCACTGTAACATGCCAACCGACATAGGCTGTAGAGACACATGCAGAGATGTGTGTGCAGCGTTGCATCCACAAGTCTTAAAATGAAGCTTTAAATGATCCAGATGACAATGGAGTAAAGACAGATCAGCCCACTGGAGGTTTTTCTTCTGTTGTGCATGTGTTTTGCACACCCGCTGTAAAAATTGCCTTTGAGGTGTGAAAATATCATTATGTAAAACTCAAACACTTTACCAGTAAGGAAAGTTTAAAAATGTGTTGTTACAAATCAGCTTTCTGAAATTTGCTTACAATTCTGCCCAGAATGCTATGCGTCTGCATGCTTCAGACCGGGGCTGTAAGGAGGAAGGCTGACGGTCGTAACAAAGGGTTTCAACTGTCATCAAACACATTGTCAGAGTGAACTAAGTCATCATGCAGGATCTCCATGTGATGAGTGTAGAGCAGACTGACCCACGTGGTCTCACCACAACATCAGCTGCTCTCCTCCCGCTTATCAGAGCACAACAGCCCAGCTGACTAGAGCTGAACCTGTGAGGCCTGCAGACAAAGACTCACATTGTTTGATCCTGGTCTTGGCTGGTTCAAAATAGTCCTTGTGAATGAGGCAGCTTGACATTTAGAGGTTGTGTTAATTTCTCTGTGCAGTTGTCATGAAGTGGAGAAGTTGGTGCATATGTTGACATTTTCACCATTTTTCATTCTCATCTGCGACACCAAACAAGTTGCAAGAATTGCCTTTTATTAATAGTTTAATTAAACTAAATATGTTGATTCTATGAAATGCAAACAGTCTCTATTATGGTATCATGCTATATATTAGCATATTGTTCCTAAGGTTTTAAATCCTAACACGTTTCCCATAACTAAAAAAATGCATGTAAACTGAAGTGTTTGTGGTCAGTTGTATCTATTGATTTGAATGATGAACGTCAGCACCAGTTAGCTGCTAACAGGAGACTGGGAGAATGTATATAAACGTATAAGTTCCCAACATGTCCCTCTAAGGATTATATTTGTTGTGGCGATCAAAGTTGGTTAAGCACTGATTGTGTTTTTAGTCCCTGCGGACTGTGTACAGTTATGTTGAGGTGTCGACTGTGAAGGCTTATTGATCGACACGCTCTTTTTCTCTCAGTGGTCAGACCTTCACTACAAACTGTTGGTTCACCTCTACTGCTCTAATACTAACAGAGCCATGTTACAGACCGTGGCAGCCAGTCTTAGTTGTCTTATACCTGTAGTTGATAAATCTAGTGTCTTGCACATGTAGGAAAGGTTTTACAAAGATAAAAGTGTGTTAAATCATTAAAATCGCTTTAAAAGATGTTGGAGACAATGCTTTTCTGAAAGTATCTCTTCAGGGCATCTTAAAAACAGTTTCATAGAGAATTATCACCCCTTGAATTTGTGAGACATTCTGTCTTTTAATAGGTTATTTGCTCAATAAATGTTTATAGGGCTTGTTGCTGCTGATTGACACCCACTGGCTGGGACTGAACTGAGTTTTCTGTTGTATCATAACTGATTTTCTCTATGACTAACAGAATATGTGTTCACTATCCTGTGTCATGTATGGGGGTTGTGTGTGAAAGTGGTTTTGTAGACATTAACCAGATAACACAGTTCACTTTTGTATATGTCACCTGCCTTAGCTCATATTCATTCAGCCAAATTTTTAATATTATGCACACGGATAGGAAGTGAAGCATGTGGCCAAAACTTAAAAGTCAGGGAGGATTGTCTGCATGTAGAGCCAATCCTCAGGTAAAAAGATGCTTACTCGTACACATCACACCGCACAGATCTTACATCTCATGTAGTTTAAAGACATACAGTATCTACATTGAACCCTTGGTATCATTTTACATTTAATGCCATGACATCTCAATTTTGATTTAAACAATTACTACCATTCAATCGCGAATAATACTGTTGTTCATCCGTGGGAGGGTAAATGTGACTGACTGACACTTATTTTGTGTGTGTGTGTGTGTGTGTGCTCTCTCTACAGTTTTGGCAAGCAGCTGGGGGGCAGACGAGGCTGTGAATGCATCACTTTGGAGCCGTCAGAAATGATTGTGGTGAGTAGAGACACTGCCTCTCTCTCTCTCTCTCTTTTAGGCTCTCTCTCTCTGTCTTTGTCTCTCTCCCAAGCACCTCCCGTTTTATCCTCCCACCTCTCCATCTCTGTCCTTTGATATTATTCCTATTTTTTTTTCTATCTTTATTTGATGTCTGTGCCACTTTTTTCTCCCCCTGTACTCTTCTCCTGCTTGCCCTTTTTCTCCCTGTATTTCATCTCTCTCCCTCTTCCTCTCAGTCTCCCCCATGTCTGTTCTTCCCCTCTGTGCCCCCCCCCCCCCTCTGTATCTCTGTCCTCAAATTCAAATGAGCTTCATTGACATGACGTGTTGCCATTAAAAAAAAATAAATTACCTAATGTATCAATGTTCAAGCCCAGCAACATTAGAAAATAAAATCTAACTACTGAAATGGAATTAAACATATGATATACAGTATATTTATATACAATATTAGCTCAAATATAAGATGATATTTTTAAAATGGAAATTATGTTTGAAAAGTGGGAGTTAAATTATATTTGAGGACTAGAAAATTGCATATTCCCAACATCGGCTATTCTTTTTGAGTGGTTTTCTAATGGTTATATGTATACCATGTGACAGCACCCCCCCCCCCCCCCCCAAGTCTTTCACGTCTACACTGTTACCTATCAAATAAAGGCAAAAAGAATCTTTACAAAGAAAACAAAAACACCAGCTCCTACAGACAGTGTTGCATTATGGGTTGTTTGTTGCCTTAATGTTGCTAGGCTAACAAGTGTTTTAAAGCCCGTTTATAGTGTGTCTTTTACAGTCAGTCCTACAAGTGTTTAGGAAGTCCAGTTTAAACTGCAGGAGTTTCCAACACGGCAGAAATAATTTCCTCCACAAGGTCGCAGTGCTTACAAAGTCTCTGTCTCCTTCTCCGTCTCCTCCCTAAATGTCCTTCCTGCTCTCCTATCTTCCCTCCCCTGAGTCTCAGAGTCTGAGGGAATAGAGGGCTCAGACAAATAAGACGGGATAAGCAGTAAATTTTTACGCAAAAAGCAGCAGGTAGCACCAGTTGCACTGATGTCATTTAATAGGGAATATAAAACCCTGAACAGATTTGACCTTGTGCCTTCTTGATCTTTACCTGTCCATTATCCTTGACCTGTAGCGAGTTTAAAGGACTCTCAGATGTTACAGGAAGAAAAACTTCATCTGAGATTTCTGTTGCTATGGCCGTACATGCTTACATAACTGTCATTACTGTAGCCAGGGGAAATGAAACCTTGTCATCCTTAGATAGACAGTCACTCTGTTCACATAAAACTGAGGCAATAATGTGAAAGATTTTTATGTAAATGAATGTCGGTTTTCCTCGTCTTTATCGCTTCTTGTTGTTACACAATAGTCATTTCACAAGTTTCGTTCTGAAAGTATTTATATTTAGTGCTTCAGGCAGTTCTTCACTGGGAAAAATTCCCTGGCTTACAGGAAGTTATTTTTCAGATTTGTGTTAATTAGTGAGCTTTAGAGGTGCTGGTAGGTGGATTTTGTTACCTTTGGACAGAGCCAGACTCGCTGTTTCCGTCTGTTTCCAGTCTTTGTGCTAAGCTAAGTTAGCCGGCTGCCGGCAGCTAATTCATGTCGGTGTAAACATGTGAGTGGAATGAGCGGATTTCCCAAAATGTTGAACTTTCCCTTTAACATTATATTACACATGAACTATACAACAAAAACAATTGTATTCTAAAAACATTATGTTAATTGATGATTATGATTGCAATACAACCATCCTTTTGTCTTCAATCATGCAGCATACTTTTCCGATATAAGTAAGTGGCTGAACATTATCAAGCAAAGTAAGGCAACTCACACCATCCCCATCCCCACCATTACCTATCCCAAATGATGCTCATTCATACATTATATAGACATAGATCAGAACTCAACAGAGCTCTGTGTTTGTTTGTTTATGTGTGCTGTTTGTTTGGGTTGTTGACAGAAAGAAAGTAAGAAAGAGGGAGTGTTTGGAACAGAACAACAAACTTGGAGAAGGGTAAAGTAAATGAGTAACACTTTCCCCTCATCAACTAATGCCGCTTTTTCAGGAAACAAGGAGCTACAGCAACTAAACTCAAGTCTGTTTTGCTCCTAGCCTAACTACTGTACCTAAAGAACCGTGACAGTTGGATAAATTAGATTGATAACAAATCAACAACTGTGACACAGAGTGATCACATTTTAAATGTTGCTTGACTGTGATGTCTAAAAATTGTCGATGTTGGAAGGGAGATGTGCAAAAGTAGAAAGGGACTAGTTTTAAGTTACTATATTTGTTTAAACGTCAGTAAACACTGCAAGGAATTTCAGTCCTTGCTTACTGTGTGAATGAATGCCATACTGAAGTTGTAGCAGCCTTGAGGCTTTGACTCCACCCCAATAGTTTCAGGGACATCAGAACATAAATTTCCTGGAAAGTTCCTGCAATGAAAAGTGAGGTGCCCTTTCAGCAAGGCACTTAATCCTAAACTACCCCTGAGGGTCCATTCAGAGGCTATTGCTACTGTAAGAAGGAGCAGTGGTACTGATGATCTTCCAGGTATGATTGTGTGAATGTAAAGTTGGGCACTGCAGGAAAAGAGCCAACAAGCACAGTTGACTCTGTTGCCTGGGGAACAAAGGATGAAATCAGTTTGTATTAAAAAAAAGATAGAGAAGCTGAGGGAATAAAATTGGTTTGAATTAAACTTGCCTGGATTTGAATGAAATCATCCCCTGTGTGTGTCATCCTGGCAGAGTAGAGGGAGATGTTGGTGGTGATGGAGGGTGAAGGATGAGAGAGGAGTGAGTGCTAGAAAGAGACAAAGTGGATGAGCTGATCAGAGCCTGAGGGAGAACATGAGGTGTTTTGTGTAACCACATACGGACATGTCTGTCTCAAGTATTTGCATTTTTGTTTGAGAACTAGGAAATAAGATTATGTAGAGGCTGTCATTGTTGTTAATATCAAAGCATATTCTTGTCTTGTCCTCCTTTATTTGTCTGTAATGCTTCTACCAGCCGCAGCACAGCAGAGCAGGGTGGGTCTTTGGATCTGAAGTATCAGGCTCATAGGAAGTAAATAACAAAGTACAATACGCCAAAGCAGGGACTGCCAAACTATATAGCCAGAGTCCTGCTCCATTTCACACTTCATACTTTTTTATTCTACAATGACCCGCCCCTCAAGGAGGTATATGGACTCAGAAACAGGTTTATTGCCAAGTAGGTTTTCACATACAAGGAATTTACCTTGGTGTTGTGGTGCATAACTGTCAAAATATGCAAAGGAGGAGAAAATACAAGTACCGCAAAAAGTAATCTAAAATGTAAAATACAAATTTACAATAAAAATATGTACAATATACATTTGATATAACATTTTGAATAAGGAATGTGCAAAGATTCATAGTATAAATATGTGCAATGTGCAAGTAGACAGATGGAACGGATTGGTGTCGGCTGTGGAGGGCAAACACATAATAATACAGATGATAAGTCAATGTGAATAGTAGTAATAAGTTAGATATGGAGGGTTCACAGTTGTACAAATAATAATGTAACGTATAGTGTCTGTGGGTGGGATAAGAGGCCGTGTCCAGGTCCTGGGCCTTGTTGATGAGGCCAGCTGGAACTGTTTAACTAATCTGTCTCTCTCCTCATCAGTGAATGAAAGCTTTTACATTTGCTTTCAGATGACACTTTGCTGGGAAAATCCTTCTGATGCACAGTAGTTGATGCGTGTTAGAATAAATAAGAGTAAAACTGGGTAGTCAGCTTCAACGGTAATAGCTGAACAGGATTTCTTCCCAAATCCAAAAAAAGACACTGTAGAGTGTCTTCGTCAAGTGACGAATGATTTCTGGGAAGCACCTCAGCAGTGAGCGCTTATCATCAGTAATGCTTTCAGAAATAAAAAATTGAGGAATTCGTGGATAACCACTATGAGACTGAGGACTAAAAATGGCAAGAAACACAAATCAACATAAACAAGCTTGCATGCACACACACACACACTACCAGATAAATGCATAAACACACAAGAGCAGAGGAACTGTGGTCTAGTCACACTGCATTGCAGCCAATCAGCTAATTAGGGCCATGGGAATAGTAGAGGGAGTGTAATTTGTGGTTGTCGTCATGACTCTGGTCACAGGATGGACAGGAGTGACATTCACAGACTGACAGGGTGGGGTTGTTTTTCAGTTTGTGTGTGTGTGTCTGTGTGTGTGTGTGTGGTGGGAATGCAGGGGAAGGAAAGGCAGTAAGTAGTGGGAAGAGAGGAGTAAGAAATGAATGGAGAAAAAAAGTTAGCAAAAGGCATAGATAGATAGAGAGGAATGTAAACTGACAGATGAGTAGATGGTGGTCAGGTTAGTCACACACGCACATATTTAAATGGACAGAGGAAACAGGAAATATGGTCACATTACGGCCATGGCAGTCAGTCAGAAACATAAAGGCAAGAGTTCTCAATCGCTGACAGAACTGGTGGTCACGGGATAGATTGGGGTTATATTCAGTCAACCAGCCAGAGAGGCACATACACAGTGAGACAAAAAGATAGTTATATGGTCACAGGATAGACATGAAAGTCTGGTACATTTCTAACCTTCCCCCCCAGAATTTCATGTGTATTACCTTCAGGCCGTCTGTCCCATGAGGCTCGTTAAAACGAGGCGAGATGACATTTTTTTGCCGAGAGAAGGGACACATCAATACCAATACTGGCCACTTTTACAACTGTTATTTGGTATTTTATAGCTGAACTATCCCTCATGCACTTGTTTCAGAATCCATTACAGCTAAACTACCCACGATACAGTAGTTATTCCGTATATTACAGCAGAACTCCCTCACATAAGGTTGTACCTCTGTCTATTTCAACCCATAGCAGCTATTGAGTCCCATTTCAGCAGTGACAGAAAATCTTTGGGTGCATCGTCTCTAAGGTTTTATTTTAAAGCTGTTGTCTGATCGATGTGTGAGATTGTCTTCAATCAAACAGCTCTGGGATGTTTGCCTTTGAGAAATATAAGCCTAGTATTTTCGTGTTTTTTTGGTATAATGGGTGTTATTTGTGTGTGTGTGTGTGTGTGTGTGTGTGTGTGTGTGTGTGTGTCACGTGGGAATACAGGAAGGCAGAAAGCACAAATTTCCTCTCAGTCCTATCAGCTCATAGTCTCCTACTGTCCTCTCAACACAAACACAGTCGCCTCATAACTCTTTGTGGCCAATCATGGGTATGTATTTTTAAGACCTCTGTGAGTACACATGACTGATCTGAGGTCTTGGGGGGGGGGGGGGGGGAAACACACAATGGCCACTTACAAAAACACTGTCTATTAGTACATTCACTATAACGAAACCTTTCTCTTTGATACTGAGCAAATCGAAAGACTGAGGAAATATTTGAAAGACTTCATAACAAAATTCTGCCTAACCATTTTATTTTTTATAACTGTAAATGCAGCTTCTAATGTGTTAAACTTTGGTGCCAACAGTCCTTTCATAATAATAAGAATAATCTTTTTTTGTCCATTGTGTGTTCGACAGTGTTATAAAAGTGCAATGGTTAATCGGTGCAGTACTCTTTTAACAGACAGGTTTTGGAAGAAAACAATACTGAAGAACAGAAAATAACAGGAAGGGTTTGAGTTGGAGTATTAAGTGAATATTTCTGCTCTATCTAGCACAAAACTAATATTTAAACTATCAATCAAACATTCAGCTGTAAGAAAAAAACTCAACAAAGTTAAAGACAAGTTGAAGCAAGTCTTGTAAAAATGAAGCAAAATGTGTCCTGTCAAGGTTGGGTAACGTATTTAGAATTTCTTTTAAATATCGTCATTACTGACATAATAAGGCTGTTGACATACTTAACATTATGCAATGGAGAAAGAAAGCAAATTCCTCCTGCAACAACGGGCGGCACAAAAAGCCTACGGGGAACGAATTGTATGGCAGGAATCTGTGTGCTGTGCTGTTTTTTTTCTGCCTGGCGAGGATATTTGTGTATTTACGGTTTCCTGGAGGAAACTGGGGGCTCAGTGTATGCTCTGTGCGCGTTTCAGACAGCGAGAGAGAGAGTGAGGAAGCAAGCATGTGAGTAAGTCAGTATGCAACGTGTTGAGCAGCTGAACTTTATCTTGAACTCTCCTGCCCTCAGAAGAGGACAACGCTCGCCAAATCTGAGACAAAAAGAGAGACAACCCTCATTTTTTTTGGGTCCTCATTGTTAATCCATGTGTTTGTTCATTTTAATTTGGTGCTTGTCGTTCTTTTGCTCTGGATTCTTGCCCCAAAGGATGTAATGTTGCGGGATCCCTCAGGATTTTGGACCATTTTTTAAAATTTGGACACAACACTTGTATTCATCTTTTGCATAGAAGGGTTTCCCTGCTGTTTTTCTCTCCCCTCCCGTGGTATTTCCTGCTTTTATGTGTTGTTCTGACCCCGTCCTCGCGTCCGGATGAGTGTGCTCCGCTGGCACCGGCTCTCTGCGCTCTGGAAGAACTGGATGTTCAACCAGGAGCCAGCAGAAGAGCAGGGCCAGATCTCAGAAGCTCCAGGGCATGAAGCAGAGCCACGGAAAAAGGAAGGGAACACATGCGAGGATCACAACTCAGACTTTCAGAACTTAACCGAACTGAAGACACAAAACTCGGATTATAAGAACCAGAAATCAGAAATTGAGAACGAGAACTTGGAATTTACAAATCTGAACTCGGGTCCTAAGATCCAAGAGTCTGAACCACTAAGATGCAGCAGCTCTGAGCTATGCTCTCAGGTCTCACACTGTGAGGATCAGTCTTCCAGCTGTTCCCACACACGTGAAGGTTCCCGTGGAAGCTGCTATTCTGAGGAGGGTGTTGACTGTGTATTGCAGGTGGATAACGGCAGTGAGGGGGACGACGGTTTTCTGCAGAGAGAGGGATCCCAACGGAGGTCCAGGCGGCGCTTCAGGAGGGTCAACCCCAGGGGAGAGCGGGAACTCATCACAGACGGCCAAGAACCCGCCGGCTACAACACGGTAGGAGTAACACCATCACTAGCAGCAGAAGATAATGCAATCCCTCTTTAGTATTTATATGTTAGATACAGTTAGGAGAGGTAATGTTGCTTCACTGAACAATGACAGGTTGAACTGCATGTTCACTTTTAGATTCATGTAAAACAGTAAGCAACCTCCATAGTATGACCCAAGCACAGTTACTTTATGCCCCTTAACATTTGCTTTCTTTTTACTGAACATATATAGCTGGTCAGGTTTTATATATTTTATCAGTACAACTGTTTTCAGATTCTTGGTAGAATTTAAAGCTCTTCTAAAGTTTTCTGAAGCCTGCTGACATCCTGACTAATTAGTGTTTTCAGTCTCAGCAGTAGCAGATGACACATGTTAGAAAGTGTCCTCACTCCTCAGCTTCTACTTGTCAAATCTTGCTACTCTTGCTATAATACTTGCTACTAGTGCACGGTCTACATGTGCAAAGAAGAAAGAAAAACAAACAACAAAAAACAGGTGGAAAAAGCTTTTTGACAGTTTATATGTATGCCCACAAAGATAAACGCCAACAACATTATGGTGTCAACAAGCTCTCACTTAAGACTGCTTGATACTAAGGCAGGAGTTTCCGTGTGTGTGTGTGTGTGTGTGTGTGTGTGTGTGTGTGTGTGTGTGTGTGTGTGTGTGTGTGTTCTTTGTATGAGTTTCCCTCCCTCTGATAGGATCACTGGGGCCAACAGTGTGTCAGTTACAGTTTTGACTAATCACCAGAAGCCATGCTTTGTAACACACAGTCAAAAAGGCGCACACACACACACACACACAAACACAAACTTCAGCACTTAGCTCACATACACACTTTTCCCAGCTCATGCAAAGCTCCCTGGGGCGTTACAAAGGGGCTTAATGGAGAGCTTAAAGTGTCCTCTGCCGACCCTACGTGCCTCTGTAGTCTCTTGGTGATTGTTCCACTTTTTTAAATTACATTTCTAGCCTTCAGCATCACCGAATCATGCCGCATTCTTTTTTGTGACTGCTTTTATTATGTAAAGGCTAACCACTCCGGTGTGCTAGCGCAGCACTACTGCAAAGAAGCAGGACAAAAACAAGTGGAACAGTGCAAATGTCCTGGAAATACAGAGAATTACATTAGTCCTGCATTAAATTTGAGCAAGATTGGAGGTCAGGGTGAGCTAGAGACACGTTTGGCAAAAAGAAAACATCCCTAATACAAGATATCATAGTGCTGTGACATGTATTGTCATTGTTAAGTGACTGAATGGGGCCCTTAACATTAACACGCTCACTTTCTTTTATTAAATGAGAATATAGATTAGAAGAATATGATATGCTAGCTTGTACCCATTTTACTGTCACCACACACAGACATGCAGAGTTTGCATACTGTCCCTTTATGACTGTATCTTGTTTCTGTCTTTTCTCTTTTCATGTTTCTGCTGATGTCCCATGTCTTCAGGATTATGTCAACAACCAGGTAGGAGGAAATACAAAATGAATCTTTGCCTACATTTAGGCCTCTCTGTGCTCCATCTTCCATCTTTTGTCTCGCAGTGTTTCCACATCTGTCAGGTTTTTTTTTTTTTTTTTTCTGTTGCTGTGTCTGGCGTACGTGTGTGTTTGTGTGTGTGCATGAATGTGTATGTTAGTCACTCCTGGTACAAGCACCTGTTGTTTAGAAACACACAGTGTGGAAAAAGCGGGTAATTTTGAGGCTGCCACACACATGCACATGACACTGTGGGTGGCAGATAGGAAGGGGGCTAACTGTGGAATAAACAGATGCATGCTGGGAACAACAACAACAGAGTGAGACAGAGACAGGTTTTGAGACGGATCTCGACGGCTTTATTTTTAGGTTTTCCCTCAAATTTGGGTCAGAACTTTATAGGCACATATCCCTGAATGGGAAAATGAAAACGTAATTTTTTTGGTGATTTGATGATTTTTAAGACATGAGAACCGCTACCTCTCTGACCATCTAGTGGGCTGTTGGTGGTTATATGACACACAGTGCCAACAGTCAATTTCCCCACATTGTTTGTGTTGGCAGAGAGAGACATCAAATCATTTCTGGTCCCAATCTGGTGGTAGTCAAATAAAAAAACCAAAAAAACAAAAACAAAACAATCTTTTTTTTTTGTCACATTCATCATTATACAAGTACTATGTGTAAGTGACATGCTACATTGTCATGGTCCAAGATTGTGCAATAGAAATTATTTCACAAAATGTAGTACTCGTTTGCACTTGTGCAAAAAATAAGATTAATTTGAAGAATATTAAATATATGTATATGTAAAAAAAAATTAAAAATTAAAGTTAAATAAAGAATAAACAAGAATATATGGACATAGTAGCACTGAGTGTAACAAACAGACCCATAAATATTGTAACACATGATTCTGGTTTTGCAGCTTGCTACGTGCCAGACCTTTCTTTGCACCTTCTTATGGTGAAGAGAGCTCTAAATTTAGTATTTTCCCAGCTGCAATCATGCAGCAATGACATAGCCTTTGTAGTAAAATGTGGGACTTTTACATCCTTTGACTAGATGTCTGAATGTTAGCATGCTGAGATATGTCTCTGCAAAAATAATCCCGAGAATTTGCTGAAACACGTCTCTGAGTGAGAGTTCAGGTTGTGCAGAAACTCCATTGGAGACAACTGAGTGTGATTTTTCTTTACTTTTTTCAGTGTATCTTGTGGGGTTGCCCATTTGTGATGATATAATGGTAATGAGTGGATGTTGCACACACACACACACACACACACACACACACACACACACACACACACACACACACACTCAAAGAGAACTGTTTTTCTGGCAGTGGATCAGAGGATGTTGTTTAGAGGCCTTATTAAACCATAATGATATCAGTAATCCATTATCACTGGTGTGCACTAGTGTCTGGTGTGTGTCTCTCTCTCTCTTAATGGCTCGCCCTGGAGTGAATTAAGTTCCTGAAGCTATGAATTGAAAGGAGTCCAAGGGATGGGGCAGAAATAGGAAGAAAATGTATTATCTCTTGTATCTTGAGCAGAGAATATAGGACAATACAGCTTCTACCTAAAAAAAAAAAAAAAAAAAAAATCACACCAATGAGGAGGCCTACTGGATGTACTTTTCTTAATTTTCAGAGGCAGAGAAAGACAAACTGCTGATTAGATCATGCGTTATTTTATTCTTCTATTTGACTTCTTTTATTCTTCTGCAACGACTCTGGTTGTGATTGATTCCCATTGATCCAGAAACCTGATTCCTCTTCCAGCAGTGCGAGAGACAGAGCATCCTGTGCATTCTCTCACTATCCATACAGACCACTGGGATTCACTAATGACTCAGACTCATACCAAACACACACATGTACATGTTGCACAGAAACAGACACACAGCACAGAAAACACACACATACACACACATGCACACAGAGAAAGTCACTTCATTAAGACATCAGATGCCTCACTGGGTTACTGTCTTTCTCTCACTGGGCAAACCCAGATAGATGAACCAATCACTTCATTTGCCTTGCAGGGGAAACCTGCTCTAAGGTCCTTTACAGCCAGGCTACTCCATGGCACCCCAGGATCATTAATTTAACATGATGCAGGTTCAGCCATCTGCACAGGATAGTTCAGTACGCCCAACTTTAGAATAAAATCAGCAAGGAGTGATGTTAAGCTAACTCAGTGATCCAATTTGATCTAAATTCAGAGTTTAATACATTGGTATTTCAGAGACAAGCTAGTAACACACCATGCACCATGTGGATATAGACACGCAGATGTTTACATACTTTAAAACAGTGATTTGTTTGGAATATTTTTTCAGGGTTCATTTGTTGCTGTGTGAAGCCCTTCATCTTATAAGTAGCTAGATTTGTCTTGAACGTGCTTGTGGAAACGTTCAGAGCATGAAGCAGCATCCTCTCTGCTGTTTTGAAGCAGTCGAGTGTCGGTACACACCGGAAACACCATGTCTCTTGCAACGTCTGTGGTTAGCTAGCTTCCTGTGTTACAAGGCAAAATGTCTCACGTCTACTCCCCCCCTCCAAACACTTGGACTTGGACCGCACTGTTTTTCCTGGGACACACGCGAGTTAAGCGTACAAACCTTCATTAATAATGTAAAGCATCAGCCACCAGTGAACATGTAATGAAATTCCTTTAGGCAGAGGGGGAGGTTGGTTGAAGCTACTCCAGGCAAGATTTCTAGTACACTTCTCTTTACTGTAGACATGTCCTGCTTGCCCACATTAGGTAGGTAATGTGTTTAGTCACTGGAAATCTCTCACACAGGAAGCAACAAATCACATCTTCACACTAAACTTGTTCATAAACAGCAGTGAACAGGCGCCCCACAGAAATCTGGGCTCAACCATTGATGTTTAAATATCCTTTATAGTCATTACCTCTGTTCCCACCACTCACCAAGAAGAATTAATAGTTTAATAGCTGACTGCTCTAACCACTAGTTGGCCCTACGGGCATTAGTACACTATCAAGAACAGTATGATTTTAGCCAGAATCCCCATATTTACGACATTTTAATTTGTAAAACATCTTTGATTGTATATGTTAAAATATGTATCTTTCCTTTAGCTCTGTAATCATAGGCGGATTATGAGACAAGTGTGTAAAAGGCCCCACAAATATCTTGCCTTGCCCTGCAAAAAATATACTGTATGGCCATGCAGTTGTATAGACAGAGCATCTAATGCTGTTGTTTTGCACTAGTTTTTGGATTTCTCCCCACAGAGTTAACTCACTTAAAATGTATCATTACGGTTTCATTCTTGTGACATCTTCAAAGTGAATGTTTTGGCTAAACCTTCAGTTTTTCAGTTGGACTTTTGGGGCTCTATTATTGACATGAATGACTAAGCCCATTGACTATGCGACAAAAAATTCAAAGTTAATAACAGCGACTTCACGCAGAGGCTCTGGCTTAGGGGCCCCCTGGGCCTGGGCCCGGTAGGCCCGTTCAGTAATCCACCCATGTCTGTAATATACAAAATTACCGTTAAGTATGTTTAAACATATATACAGTATGTCACCAATGGAAACAGGTGCATGCAGAAAGTAGGCTACAGTGGTAGGTTTGTACTAATTTTCAAAACCTGGTGTCACACATTAGTAGTAAGTAGGGTAAGCAGCACCACTACCGGAGAAAACAGCTGAAGCCCCTCTGTCAACAAACAGGCAACTTCCCTGAAGTCCCCAGGACGCTAATGCTTATTAGCACCTTACTTTCGCCAGATCGGACCTCTGTGTGGAGGAGGCATTGTCCATCTTCTGAAGAAGATCGTGTCAATTGAAAGCTCCAGAACAGCTATTTAATGGACTTTAATGGACGGTGAGGTTCTTTTGTCAGCTACTGTTTCCAAGGTAAAAAATGAGCTCTCAGTCTCAAGAATTTAGCCACTTTTGCTATTCGAAAATGTCTTAATTTTATTTTTCATTCTTGTAACTAGATATAAAAGCTTACTTGGTCTTGTATGCGGTGTGTGTAGCTTTAACACTTTAGCTTACCTCTTAGACACTGACTGTACTTTAATTTTTCCACTTATTTCACATAATACCAGTTTATTTTTAGGGAGCCATTAGCAATGATGTTACCTTGATGATGCTGTCTTTGGTGGTATCATGTTGGCTCAATTTGATGAGCTTGTGCTCGTCATGCAGTGACATTACTCAAGTTACTCTAACACCACGGCTTAATATTGGGTTAAATCTAAGGTTGTGTTCATCATGCAGTGGGCAAGTCATAGGTGTGACTCATACAAATGCTTTGTCATTTGCCGTTGTGAAGAGTAAATGGAAAAAATGACTCTGCATCATCTTTCAACCTCCCCTCAGGTTTGAAGGTCATCGAGATGGGGTGATGGGAAGATGTACTTGCTTTGTTGCTGTTTTTGAGATCATTCTGGTAACTTTGACTTCGCTCTAGGAAGTTTGTCTCTGCCAGCCACTTTGGAAGGAAAAATTGGTTGTTTCCGAGCCTCCTTATGTTAAAAAAGGGTGGTTAAACAGCGAACTTGTCTGGGAAATCTGTGGAGCAACAGCCACTGTGCTGGTTTGTTGAAAAAGTCAATTTCCTGTGCTGATTATGTTGGAATGAACTCACTGGTGTCGGTCAGTTTTATAGAGCTTTGCTTGGCCTCATGTAATGATAAAGCTGTTAATATTCCCGTAATATTCCTGGCTTCATTTTCATTGTCATTAGTGTGTGTGTGAGTGCATGTTTTTAAAAATCTGCATGTTGTTAAAACTGCATGTGTGCTGTGCCTGTGACTATTTTCTGCAGTGTTTGTTTAAACATTCTGGGCTGCATATGTTTTAAAGCCCCTTGCTGCTTTAATGCATCCAGTCCGTTCCTGAGCTCATCTGGTCCCATTCTATCAGAATGCAGGTGGGGCCAGCTAAACCCCAAGGGCCTCTAGCCAGCTCTGCCACTGCTAGACCAAGCAGGGGCCCCAGGGAGAGACGGGGAGCCAGTTAGAAGGGGGAAGGAAAATAATTTTAAAAAAAGCCATTATAACAAAAAAATGTTTTCACTCAGAAAATGGTGCAACTATAAGGAGGGCTGCATTATTATAGCTATAATTATTCCCCTTATTGTTTTATTGGATATTTGACCATGATAATGATAGTTTTTAGTTTGATTAATGCAAATTATGTCAAGTAAATTGTGTCAGTGTTTTAATTATATCAAGTGTCTGATCCAGTATCAGCTAATAGACTTGTTGAACTGTTGTAATCAAGGAATTGCAACAACGAGAGGGGACAGTCCTTATAGTCGATGACATGTAATTGACATGAATGATAAAGCCGCTTTTTCACAAGAAACATATATTACTTATATACACATATAACAATAATAAGAACAGATTTCTAACATAAACTCACAGTGATGAGGAAAGCAGCAGGATTGATTAGCAGCTGTATTAAATTGTTCAGATACATTAGGGTCATACAGGGCAGGTGAAAACCAGCTTATTGTGGAAGGGGTTTGTTTCTCTTTTGTAACCAGCAAAATTTCATTCATTAGTCATCAGGCATTGTCACCACTGTTGTTACTCCATCTACAGTATGGAAATTTGAAAAAAGCCAAAATATCGCAAAAACAGTGTTTACGCTTGGCTGAATATGTCGGTTTATTGCTAAAAGCAAAATGCGACAAAGTGATGAGACTGCAACTTTCCTCTATTCTCTGTTAAAATGTGTGCTAAATTTGGATGGAAACATGCCTAATGTTCCTTTTCGTCAACTCGTAAAACATTAAAACCAATCTAAAGGGACTAACAAACAAAAACCTGTCGGCATTCAGGTGAATCAGCAGCCAAACAAAGAAAACCGTGACTTGGCAATGGCACATTATTTTGATCTATATTTTCGACTTTTGTCAAACGTCCTCTCCCCTTTTCTCCTGTTGGAAGGAGTGATAAGGAATCAAGGACTAAGATACGCTGAATGTAGGTGTGAGGAGCTCTGAAGGACCAAGAGTTGAAGAGGAGGGGTTGAGGGAGGAGAAAGGAAGGTGAAATGAAGACTGGAAGATAATGGGGGTTGACGGGTAATAAAAAAATGAGTGGGCGTGCAGCAGAAGGGGTCGGTGAGGTACGGGGATGGAAGGATGGGGCAGAAAGGTGAAGGTTGTGGGAAGGTCAGGTGGTGATTTAATGGGAGGCAGGAAGGATGGGGTGAGAGAAAGGCAGGGTCAAGAGGGGTTAAGACAGGAGAGCGAGCAATGGAGGTCGGAGGATGAGGTGGTGGAGGAATGGATCTAACTAAGGTTAATTGTATGTGACATTATTTTAACTTGCTCTCACTGTGATCAGTGAGGTGGGCTTTGGTGCTTCAAGACAAACCGATTAATGCCTGAAACCTTCTTAGAGTTAATTTTGTTGGCTTTTTCTGTGTCAAACAAAATGTGATAATAATTTGAAATTAGAGCGACTGAATCTTGACCCAATTTTTAAGTCCCAATAACTTGTAATTCTTATTAATGCCAAAGAAAACAAGTTGGTGTTTTTAAAGTGAAATAGAAAAAAAGGGAGTGGTGTAGTGAGATGGACAAAACATTTCAAGAAGAATTGTTGATTTTTTTCCCGTCCTTTTTCATTTCTAATGCAAAGTCTTGTTGTTTGCTTGCTTGACAGGTGTGCCTGGTTCTCAAACTAAGCTGTACAAGTTGCCACTTGTGCACAAAAAGTTTGATTTTCTGTCTCCAAACTACTCATAAGAAGGTGATGAGCAGTCAAACGAAACTTGTGCTTTAGAAAGTAGCTGCAGAAACCAATGGACTATGTCAAAGATGCTGCATCTATGTTTTTCTACAGTCTGTGTCTGTTTTTCTCTGCACCATTAAGTCACACAACATCTACGCGTGTCTACTGCAAGAGGTGACAAACAAAAAATAGAGGAAAGCTACAGATAACGGGCAACAAGCAAAAAAAACAAAGCCAAAAAGACCAAAATATTTTTCATCTGAACAGCTGGCTCTAGTACAACGATCATGTGCAAATCAATGACTTGTTTACTTCCTCAAATTGTGACTCAGGCTCAAAATACCCAACTCAGTCTTGGACTGATGCCTTTAAACAACCAACTAAACCACAGCCTCCTATCACCCAGCAGTGCTGCTGGACTCCTGCTGCAGTCATCATCCATGCACAAAACACCCATTCAAACACATTCACAGGTCTGCAAATAGTCTGAAAAAGACTTGAAACAAATGATCTGACAGAGTTATGAAAGGTGGTATTTTTAACATGCAATGACAGCTTTCTTTGAGCTGCATGTCCATTCTTGGATAATAATGAAGACATTTATTTCAGTGTATTTGCTTTGCTAATCAGAATGGGACATTGTGTACTGTGTATCTCTTAACAATTAAATGAATGTTTCACATGTATGACCATTTAAAATCTCAGAATTTACTAGCATTATAATAGGTTGTTTGGTAGCTACTAAAATTGGTCTTAAATTTTGTTCTCAAAATTGTCTTTTGAAACTCCTGCAGACATCCTGATGTGCATGAGTGTGTGTAGAGTACAGTACACTGGGCAGTGCAGTGTACCAGTGGGGCACTATATGCGGCTGTTATTGCTGCTAATTTTAGGGATTACATCAGCAGCACTAAGATGACAACGTTGTTGAACTCCCTCTCTATGTTCCTCTCTACTTCCTCTCTCCTCCTCCTTCCTTCCTTCACCCCTCCCTCTCTCCTCCTCTTACCTCTGTCCCTTATCCTCCCGTCATCTTCACTCCCTGCTATTTCCCTCTGTCTAACCTTCATCTTCCCTGTTTTTGAGCCTCTGTCTGATATAATTGTATGTTTTCTATGAAATATGCGCAGGCATACACACACACATAGTATGCTTACATTATATTCTACATTCATATTAATACATTTTCAGACTTTGGTCTATGTTTTTTGCTCTTTTGTGTCTTGTTTCTCTTAGATTGTGATTACAAATGGTTCTTTATAAGCTTAAGACAACGCATGACCCAAAGGTTTTAAAATCCAATCAGAGCCTTCTCCCTAATTTCCAAAATTCCTCCTTAGTCCATGAACAGCCGGTTTGAGGTGAAGGACAATTGAGGATGTCTACAGTTCATGTTGTCTGCAAGGCTCCAATCAGGAGATCAGAAACAAAGTATCCTTACAGTGTAAATAAATGGGTGTTGTGTGCCAAAAGAAAACACAACCTACATCCTGAAGAAAAACAAAGCCTTGGCTCTTCCTCCCTTACCTCTCCTTCACCTCGTGAAAGCCCGCTGGCAGCCCTTTCTTCACACCCCATACCCCCTTCCCTTCTGGTTGTCTAAATTTTTCATTCAGGAGTCTGCTCCTCTCACGTAACTTTTTTTTTTCTCTCTCTTGCGTGCTCGTCTCTGACTCACTGTCTCCTCTTATTCGCTTTCGATGCGTCTCACTCTGGTCCTGACCCTCTGTGTTATTTCTTACTCTTCATGACGACCTCCTCATCTCTATTTAACCTAATCACTTTATTCCCTGAAGTAGGAGGAGAAGACAATGAATTTATTTTCATCCCCTTGTTTATCCATCATGTGCGTCACGTTATACACCACTTATCAAGTTTTTTTTTTTTTTTTAGGAAACATGCAGACATTACTCATCTACTCATCTCACTGTTTCATTCTGGGAGTTTCAGTTACAGTTGAAGGACAAAACATAGATGCTTGTCACTAATTGGCCAAAATACCTCGTTCACCTTTGCATTTCTTTTGTATGATTTTTCACCCTTTTTCACTGCCTGTTTTATGGTTTTGTATCTCGCTCTTCTGGACTTAAATCTCTCTCTCGCTCTCTCTCTCTCGCTCTCTCTCTCTCTCTGTGGGGACCAGTCGGAAAGGGAAGGGCTGGTTTAAATTGCAGGAATTCCTGTCTTGTCCTTCAGACAGGCACACGCACTCACACAAACACATGCTGAGTGTGATCAGATGGCTGAAGTCAGCGCATTCACATAGTTGTCACAGGGACAAAACCATGTACTCCCTGCTGTGAGGTGTCATTATAATACTTAGAGAAGACAAGGAGTCATGTCATTTTCAAACATTTTTGGCAAGACTTTTAATAATGATCTTTTTAACTCGTCTTCAACTAGGCTAAGGCAAAGGAGTAACGGAAATCCACATAAACCTTTGTTCAGTATAGAAATAAATACAAACATCACTGACATACTTTGTGGTAGTTATGTACTGTTCGCCAGTTCAGCTATCATTTAAGATAGATTAACTGAAAATCTGCAACAATTTTCAAGTCATTTTTTAAGGAAAATTGCCACAGTTTCACTGGTACCAGCTTCTCAAATTAGACTTTTTGCTGGTTTTCTTCATCTCTGATTGTAAAATCTTTGGGTTTTGGACTGTTGGTTAGAAATTGTGATGTCCATTGTTCACACATTTCTGGAATTTTACACACCAAATGATTCATCGATTAGTCAAGAAAATAATCGCCAGATTAATCGGTAATGAAAATAATTGTTCGTTGGGTAGCCCTAGTTGATTGTTACATTCACACAACACTGTAAACGAGAGATTCAAACCAGCAGCTTTCCAGTCCCAACCTACTGTCTGTTCTGTAACTGTGAGGGTGATGCCAAAATCTGTCTCACCTTGATGTTGCAAAGAGACGTGTGATGCACCAAAGCAGCACTCGTGTATATCTCCCCTCATTGGTTGTGTTGTAAAAGAGACACACTGTCTCTAACTGTCCATGGAAATTACTGTACGGCCACCCAGCAGAGAAATATAGGGCTTTAACAACTCAGCACTTCTCTGTGTGTGTGTGTGCGTGTGCATGTGTACCTGTGTGTTACAGAGCTACAGGGGCTTTAGTCAGCTAACTCTTTTTAATTAGCCTGGCAGAACTGATTAGCTGTGAGCAGTAGCCAGACACACACAGACACACACACACAATGTGGTTGACCACTTTGTGCAAGCATGTGAGGGTATACAAATGAGTGTGTGTGGTGTCCCCGGGGGGCAGTTGTCCCAGTAGCACCAGACCACGTTACAAAAGAGAGACAGGACCCCCCTTAGAAATCACTGAGCCATGTCACGCCTCAGTGAGCAATACACACAAAACTCACACCCACACACACAGGATGCTATGTGTACAGTATGTCTAGTCAGTGCAAACTGCCTGTCTGTCTGACAGCTTTCTGTTGGACAGGTCATATTTCCTGTCTTTTGGTGCCTGCCTGAATTTGTTAAGTTTTTCTTTCTTTTTCTGGTTAACAAAGCAAGTTCCACACACTTTCTGTTTTTGTCTCTCTTCATGTTCTCTCTCTTATATCTCTCTCTCATTCTGTCTCTTTCTTCATCTTTGATTCTCTGATTTTTGCTCTTTTGTTTTCTGACATTCTCCCAAGTCGTCATTTGTGGCTGTCACGTCTTTTCTCTCTGCCTTGTCCATAATCACCTGACTTTACCCAGCACATGCTCACAAACGGCCACAGTCGCAGACAGATTGTTCCAGGAAGTGTTTCCTGTGTGACGTGTATCCTGCTCCGTGTTTTGCAGACAGATCCCACATCACCACATACTGAGTTACAGTAAACGGTCCTCTGAGACATGTTATGCAGACGTTTGAACTGAAAATCAGGGCAGTCACACGGGGCGAGACGCTTGACACCTCTGAACTTTCATGTTTTGAAAACACGCCATGGTGTGCTGCTACAAATTACTATATAGAACTGTGCTCATAATGACTATAAAATTTAGTATTTCTTGTGACAGGTTTGACTTTAATTCCCCTAAATCCTCCTCTTAAACAGAAATGAATTTAGATAAATGCTTCTTAACTAAAGATATTTTCTTTATCTGTTTTCTATTAGTGTCACATTGTCACCATCCTTTCTTTTCTTTTGTCTCTTTTTTTTAATCTTTTCTCTGTTAGAATTTCATCTGTTTATGTGTCCTTCTGGCTCTTTGTCTGAGGTAATTTATCACATCTGAGTTATTTTCCTTCACAGATAGCCACATCTTTAACCAATTAGCCAGGTGTCATGACATACTTTGATTTAGTTGATTTTTGGCAGCAACTTTGGATCATTGCTTCATTTTATAACGATGTTCCAGTGATCACTTTGTATCCCCCCCCCCCCCCCCAAAAAAAAAACCAAGAACAGAACTTAAATTTTTCAAACACAACGCTGTTGCCATCACCTGACATGTAAAACTCATCAGTGTGCAGCAGAGATTTAGTTTTCTGGAGTTCATTTTCTGGAGTTGGACCAAGGTGTTTAAAATGGGATATAAATAGGATAAAGTAGGATGCTTTTCTTTATCAAACATTGATAAAGAAAAGCAAAACGTTCACTCATATGAAAACGTTTTGGTTTGTAACTTAACTAATGGGCATTTTGAAGTACACCTATTGTTCTCATTTGACGCGCCAAATGAGGACCAAGCGACCAAAGCTGCTTTCTCTGCAGCTGCAGTACCGACCTTTTCCTAAAATATTGCTGGTTCTGTGGTGTTGGCGAATCAAATCTGATGCCTGCAGTGCGCCATAGGAGCACCATTTAATTCACCATTCAATTATTGCTTTTAATGCATTTGGGCTTTTACTGTGTTCCTGCAGACTGGCAGGGGCTTAACTAAAAAAGCTCCAAACTTTGAAAAAAAAAAAAAGAAAAAAAAAGTGATTTTCTTTTCAAATGTTCTCTCTCATAGTTAGCCTTTGTTATATTTTTTTGAGAAAGCAAACCCAGCAGCTGTGTGTGTGTGTGTGTGTGTGTGTGTGTGTGTGTGTGTGTGTGTGTGTGTGTGTGCATGTTTATTAGGGCTGGGGCTTTGACAGGGGAGTAAGGGAATGATGTAGTGCTGCGCACACTAGTATGCGAAAGGGAAAAGACTGCAGTTAGCACACACACTAAGACACACACTCATACACACAGTCTGAACACAATCTAATGAGACACATACGGTACATACTTACTTTCACTCCCCTTTTCTTTCTATCTATCTATCTATCTATCTATCTATCTATCTTTCTCTCTTTCTGTCTCTTGTGTACATAACACTCCTCTGAAGGCAGGGCTCCATGTGCTTGCATCTGATTGGTCACAGAGTAAAAAGATGATGTCATTCTTAGTTGGGAGGTGCGTATCATTTCACATACACACACACACACACACACACACACACACACACACAGAGGAGAGAGAATTGCGGGTAGAGATCCTGGTTCATAGCAGCAAGCAGAAAGAGAGTGAAAATGGGAGAACGGAAAGAGGGAGATGGATAGACGGGCCGCTGATGAAAATGAGAGAAAAGGAGATCTTCAAAGGGAAGTGGGGCTGAAAATGAGACAATTATCATCATCAGAACAGATATTGAGGCAAGAAAAAACAGGAAACAGCTAATTTGAGGCAAAAATGATGAAGGAAGAGATTGCAAAAATTGGGGAGGTTAAGTCAGAGAGAGGGAGGAAGGAGGATAGTCAGAGGCAGAGGGGGGATATACTGAACGAGGGTGAGGGAGGTCAGAAAGAGAGAAAGGGAGAGGGTGAGAAAGATCCTCCCCTCTCTGAAGTATCTGGTAATAAGAGCTTGCATCTCTCCTCTGCTGGAGGAGAATCAGCCGTTCAAACAACCAGACTGCTCCTATTGTCTCTGCTTTCAATTCATCCCTCCCCTCTCTCTCATCTCCTTCTCAACGTCACACACAGAGTGCAGGCTGGTTAATGCAGGAGGAAGAGAAGAAGAAGAAGGGAGGAAGGAAAGGAAGACAGTAATGCTTGGCACCAAAAAATAAGATGTGATATTTTATTTACAGAACATTATTTGGAAGGGCTTGTTCATGTGTGTGCAGCTTGAACTCTTTTACCTCTTTGGGATAACCAAGTGAAGCAGAACATGCAGTTGCTGCATTAAACCAGTAAATAATTGAATTTTATACAGAAGTCGTTATGACAGATGCTTTAAAAAGGGACTTCAACTCATGAAGTTCTAATGTCCAACTCCCTTTGAGGGTACACAGTACTTTATAGTGATGTTAAGTATTTAATTGTGTTTTTTTTAACTTGCCTGTAGTGTCAGATTGGGTGAGATTTGGATTGTCTTTGATAAAGAAAATAGTAATTGAATGCACAAATTTAATATTCTGCTTTAATTTGTGAGATAAATACTTTTTTTCCTGGGAGGAAATGCATATTTGTAGCCTCTAGGTGGTCACTAATAATTAATGAAGTTAAATGGCCTGGAAAATAAAAATAAAAATCATTGTTTCAAGTCACGGTTTTACTATTTGTTCCTGCTGACTTTCTGCTTCATTTGCTCTCATTATTAAAGGAGTTGTGATTCCCATTAAGCATTGAGTTAGTGATTTGGTTAAACTTTTAGTCGTCATGGTTCATGGTACTTGTAGTCAAGACCTGCTTCATATTGAAATTAAGACAAAGAAATTTGAGACATTTAAAACTTTAACTTTTTAACCATATTTAGATTGAGCATTCACTTAAAAGCTTAGACATCTTCTGGCTTTCAAATCACCATATTAATTAGGCAGTTTGGTTTGGGAGTTTGCAAGCTGAAAGGGTCGAAAAGCCTGTCAGTCTAACTTTCTTTGGTGGTACATCTGATACTTCAAGTGGTCTGTTTCTAGTAGTTTGCAGCTTCAGACTTCTCAGCCTAATGTCTGTATTACCTCAGTATTTTGCTCAGCAATGTACTGTATTAGAGTGATTTATCTGTGATCGTGATGTGTCTTTCTTAGACATCAAATCCCTGTCTATTGTGTCGCAAATCCTCCAGATGGGGGGGCTTTTTGAGGGGGGATAACCCATTATCGGCTTGTGCTATTGTGTCGCTCGTTCATATTTGCCGAAATACAGCCAGCGTCTGTCTTTGTATCTGATAGGGGCTCCGTGATTTATGCTCCCCCCTCCCCCCTTTTTGTAATTTATGCTCACATAGGGGAGGGGGTTGCCTCAATACACTCAGCTTTATGTTACCAGCCGGTCAATAAAGATGCTCCCTCTCTTTCCTTTCTATCTCTCTTTCCCATTCTCTCTCTGTCCATCTCACTCTTTCTCATCCACATCTGCTCAGCAGCCAATCCATCTAATGCAGTTTCCCCCTGCTTGCTCTTGCTTCATCCACGCCACCTCCCATCCCCTCTCTCTCTCGCTCTCGCTCTCTCGCTGCACAGGTGATGTCATTCTTTTTCAGCTGGATTCTCCTCCCTCCTCCCTCGCTCTCACTCTCTCCTCCGTTTCCCATTAGCGGCTGGCTTTCCACAGCGCAGCATCCTATCCACGGTAGCTTGTCTCTGAGGGTGGGAGGGGGAGGAGGAATGCCAGCGTGAGGTGTGAGCGCTAACCAGGGAAGAGAGCTTGAAGCTGGGGTAAGGGATCACTGGCCCCTGCCATGGAGCTGCACCGCTGGGCACACACAGGCACCGTTGGAGCTGTGTAGAGAGATAAAGAGTTGCAAAGAGACAGAGGAAGGAGTTTGACAGACGTAGACAGTGAATGAGCTGGAGAGGAGAGCTGCAGGCAAATGATCCAGGCTTTTGGGAGGTGAGAGTGGACTGTTTGGATGACTTTAAGCCAGGCAAGAGGCTTCTTCCCAGGGGGCTGCAGATGCACAGACAAGCCCCTCTTTTTTATCCAGCACTGGCTCATCTATTGAGGAGAGGAACTTCTGCTTCTTTAAAGAAGGAAAGTGAATCTAGAAGAAGACAAAAATGACTCACTGAGTTTCTACATTTAACTTTCAACAGATAAATCGACTGAATTTGGATGTTAAGTTGGATGGCTTTATCTTTGACCATGCAACCTCCCCTCTGGGATTAGTTTTAAATATTCTGCAGATTTCCTGTTCTCAAGGTTTATTAGGGCTAGTAGAAGAGAGAAAGCTTGACGTATAAATGGAACTGCCTTGACTTTAAGTCTCCTTCTGTAGTGACATCTGACAGTCATCCAGCCAATCTTCAACCTTTTACTGCCAAATCAGCATTGAGGATTTTTTTAAAAATCACCTGGACAATTCTCGTCTTGCAGCGAAGAGATCGGCGTCAGCCCTTGCCCCCCTCTTTTACTTCTTTTTTTTTCCTTTTTTTCTTCATCTCTTGGTGAACGAGGGGAAACTTCCCCTCGCTGGCACCCTCCCTCCTGTGGAAATGGCTTTCCTGGTCCGTTGCTATGCCAACTGCTTGCAGCCGTGGTCCTCCAAAGTAAGCGATGTCGTAATCCCTTTTCTGGCCAGTGCCTCTGGTTTAGGATGCTGCCGCCTCTCTCTCTCTCTCTCTCTTTCTGTGTGTGTGTGTGTGTTACTGAGAAGGAGAGAGAGGGTGGGGATGAGAGAAAATTTGCTTGATTTATATGCATATGACGAATATTGTGTCAGTTTAGAAACACATTCGTGCTTTGCTTCTTCCTTTAATTTGAATTTTAACTGTTGTATCGTGAAAAATGCTGATATCCACAACGGCTGGTACCATGCCAAAGCCTTCACTGTAAGGGAGGAAGAATTTAAAATCAAACCAAAAAAAAGCACCTGCACAGTATATAGACAAGATGTGTCGATTGACCCAATAGACAAGAAGACATCCCTTTAACTATCCGTATCTAGAAGTGTATGAAAAACAGCCCTATATGTCATACCTCATGTTTGTACGGTGTCATCTGAAAGGGTAAACCTGATGGCAGTCTACATATCAAAACATTGCACTGCATTCTGTGTGGTCACTGAAGAGCTTTGATGTAATGAAGACGTAGGAGATTTTTTTTTCTGTCTTTGCACCAGTGTTTTATTATTCCTAGCAGCTGCAACACTCCTTACTCTCCAAAGGACAAACTGATTTGAGGGTTTCCAAAAATAACGTTTGGAAGCCACAGTGCTATATGCCCCTGTGGCTGTGGATCATATTTTTAAAATCTTCTTTTTTACTTTTGTTAACAGTATAGTATTTGGAGGAGAGCAAAGATCACAGATGATGGAGCAAAGGCTGTGAATAAGGTTGCACTATTTATAGCGTATATGTCTATATGTTGTAATATTAGTTTATGAAATCGATAATAGTAGTAATTCGAATGCTCACAATTGAACAGATAATATAATGACACAGTGGAAGATGCCATTTGAGACTAATGATGGTAATTAATAATCAACACAAATCTTAGTGAAATAATTGGTATTATCATTTTTGCAGATGAAGTTACAAGCCGTGAAGTCCCTGGTCTGTGCAATAAATTGCTGTTGTAACCCTGACGACCAATTGTGTACGTTTTCGTATACTTCTTTAGTTTTCTTTATATCCGTCAGTGTATACATGTAATCCATCTGATCGGTCTAATCTCTCTATTAGCTCCCAGTAGTCAGCAGTAGACTGGTAATGATGTAGCCATGTGTATAATTAACAGCTTGATGTCCTAGTTTTAGTTGCTCTGAATAATCCTCCACAGTTAGCCTAGCCTCCGGTGAGCTCAGAGGAAAGCAACTACAGTGCATAAAATGTGACTTTTATGGATTCTTGTTTCGTTGTTTGTTCAGTTTTGTTAATATTCACACTAAAGGGCTGGGATGATAAAAAAGAATCAGCTGAGTGACAATATGCCAGGACACCCCTCTGCTTTACGGCTCATTGGTTGTCCTAGCAGAATGACTGTCGTATAGATCCCTATGTGTCTGTCTCTTTGGGAGCGCCTGTCTGGGTGCCGAAAGCCTGAGAGATGTTTGTCTTCATTATGTATGTGTGTATGTGCGTGTGTGTGTGCACATGCTGTCTGTACGATAAGTAATAATTAGGTCCCTGGAGATGAAAGGGGATAAAGTGAGAAGATGTTCAGTCTAAGATAATGAATTAAATCTGTACCACACGCAGCTACAGAACGTAAATACTTAATTATATCGTCTTTAATGCTCTCCATCTCTTGTCCAAATTATGCATAGATCCTCTCACTGCTTGCGGTGGGTTTAATGTCACTGCTGCTGAATGAAAACCTTGTAAATCCAATTCTGAAGAAGTTTTTTTGTTTTTGCTATTTCACTGATAGCTCGGTGCTGCCACGTAAACAACTTTTTAACTGTAGTTTTGACACATCCAGTTTGTTTATCTTAAGTGATATTTTTCACAAGTTTATGATTATTGGCTTATGCTGTATGATTTTGCTCCTTCAGGCATGTCACACCCAGAGTTTTGATGTTCACGACTAGAGCCTGACAGATACTGGATTTTGGAGGCTGATAGCAATATTGGTATTTAAGTTTTTAAAAAACCTGATAATGAACTATCTGATGTTATTATTATAGATAAACAGACATTTTGAATATGGATACCTTAAATTTGCACTTTTACACTTAAAAAATAAACAACTTAGTAGGGCTGCAATTGATTTTGATTAAGTTTTTTAGTCTGAAATGTCCAACAATAGTGAAAAATGTATGTTATAATTTCCCAATGTGCAAGTTGATGTCATCATATAGCTTGTTTTGTTTGATTAACAATCCCTAGTTATCAATTTACGATCACATAAGACGAATAAAGAGAGTAAACCCTCACAGTTGAGAAGTTGGAACCAGGAATTGTTTGGTATTTTTGTTGGAAAAACGATGAATTGATTATTAATAAAATAGCTGCTGATTCATTTTCCATCCATTGAGTAATTGATTTTTATCAACTAATCATTTCAGCTCTGCTTGGGAAACTACATAATGAAGGGTTTGTGTTTAGTCAAATGTTTACTCATCAACGTTTTATGCTTTAGCTTTAATTTCACAAACAAAAGTAAAGAGCAAATTAGACGAAGCTTCTTTGCACTGGCTTAACTTGAACTGTTGTATCTGTATGTTATTATTGGCCCATCTATGCTGCATGAGTCTAGCTAATTTATCCTCAGTCTGGAGCCACTGAGGTTTTCATCCAGCTCGCCCTGTTTGAAGTCCATAGTTAATTGGTCGGCATCTGTGATGAGCCCACCTTTAGCAAAGGTTAATTAAGTTTCCCTTTTCCTCCCATTAGGTAGCTTGTGCTCTGTCTGGAGGTACAGTAGCAATCAAAAACACTGTAGTCGGGTTGGAGCGGAGGGAAGCAAAGGGGAAGACAGAGTGTCAGGGTGGCCTGAAAAGGTTTTGTGAATTCATTCTGGGATCTCAAGGAAGGAGGGATGAGGAAAGGAAGAAAGATAAAGAGTCATCCTGGAGCGTGATTTGAAATTTGAGGAAGGAGAAAGACAGAAAAAGAGAGCAAAGAAAGAAAAAGACAGAAAAATACATTAGTGAGTAAGAGAAAGCCTCTGAAGCAGTGATTTTATTCCACAAGAGGTTTTCACAATTTTATCATTGACTGCCTTTTCAGAATGGCAGCCAATTATTTTCTCTAGTCAGTCTCTTTTGATAGTTTTGCCTGGCCTGCACTGGCTGGGATTGGTCATAGTCTTCACTGCAGTGATCTTGGATTCATCTTGAATGATTCACCAGCCTGTACACCACCAGTGCATGTAATGGCAGCTTTGCATTTAATGCATTTCCCACCAGTCAGAGGCGTAATTAGCATAAATGCAATTTTGGTCTGAAAACCGAACTAGTCGACCTACTACAGGAGATCTAAGAGATCAGATCACATAAAAGTAGTGAGCCGGCCGTTGTTTGATTCATATGAATCACTTAGTTTTACTTCTCTACAGGGAATCTGCAGCTGCCAACAGGCTTTTACAGTCTTTTCTACAGCCTTGTTTACTACAGACTTGGAGAATAACCCTCTAGGCTGAACTGCTGTGGAAAGCAAACTGTTTATTTTGCCATTTAGTCACTTTTGTTCGTTACCACTGTTCTAAACTGCAGCTCTTGCTATATAGCATGTCATACTCTTGTGCTCTAATTTCTAACGTCAGAGGATAGTTATTGAAATATTGACCGTGTGGCTGGAAATTTGGCATCAGATGACAGACAGCGAAATGTAGGCCAGTGGAGCTGCCCCGTGGGGCCAGCAGGGCCTTTTTTTCTGACGCACAGAGCAGTTATGAGGCCTAGATTTATTTACATCTCTAATAAACAACACAGAACTTTAAAAGGGAGGTCTGCTTGGGCTAGAATAGTCTCCTCTTAGGAAAGCAGTCAGCTGCTGCCTTTTTAAGAGGCTTTCAACATCTTGCTTACATTTTTATAGTTTTATTGTGTTGTGTTTATGGGTGAACTGTCCCTTTAAATCACATCCTGCTCATCCCGGTGGAACACAACCTCAGTCCACGTCCTCCCGCTGCTGGAAGACTTGTCAAAATGTTCTGCTGCCGAACTCTTTGACCCTCCCCGCTGCCAACATGGGACCTGTTCTCTGCTGAGCTTCTGCTTTTTTGTGCCTCTCCCATGTTTTCTCTCACTCTTTCTTTTTCTGTCTTTGTCCCTCTCTTTCTTCTGTTTTTAGCAAGGACTTCCTGCTGTCTTCCTCTTTCCCCTCTCCTTCCTTTCTCATCTGATTTTAGCAAGGGACTCTTCTCTACTACTTGTTCATCTCTTCTTCCATCTTTCCCCATCTATTATTTAAACATCAATAATGGGGCCTGTTGTTGTTGTTGCCAGCCTGATGTTGCTGTTGTTGCTGCCCTGCTGGGCTGTGTCCTCACTCATCTGCTGCTTCCTGTCTTATAAATCACACCAACTCCTTCTAAAACCATCTGCATCCTCACAAGTCCAACCTTTGCTCTCTGTTTCTGCACCAAATGGCACCCTTTACTTATTACCCTTCCAGATGCCTTGTATTTCCTTTTCACTCCTTTCTCTGCAGCTTCTCAGTAGCGTGGCGTGAACAGTGAACTTGAAATTACATCTGAAAGTTGGCATCTTTGCATGATGGTGGCATCAAATGGCAGTGTAGCTGATTTTGAGCTTATTTACTCATACTTCTCTTTAAGCAGTAGTATCTACTTGATTGAGTAATACTTTTCAACATTGCCTCCAAGATATAGAGGAAGAAGTGTTATTGAATATTGAGACTTGTGGAACACTTGTATGGACTTCATTTGTGGGAGAACATAGCCAATATCTACTTGCCTCAAAGGAACTGCAGGTTGCTACTCGATCTAACTCTTTCTCTCTTTGCTGCTCAGTTGAAAGACTTCTGCATGATTCATAAATGTCTTTCTTTCTTCTTTCATTTGTGCTATGAAGATTTCCCGCCATCAGTCATTTCTAACTAGATAAGCTTTTTCTTGAAAAAACACAAGCACATAACTTAGATTGAAAATAATTGTAATAGTTTCCCCCTCTCGGCTGCAGACTTCCCTGTGCAGCAGGTCCAGACTCAGGCTGACCCAGGCTGCTGCCTTCGCTACCCTCAACAATCAATGGGCATTGCTAAACGTTGGCGTAATCAGTTTTGTGGACCCATGCTGCATTGAATAGTAATGGTGTTGGTAGCAGAGAGTTTCAGTGGGATGATGGATTCAGTGCCAAGGCAGGAAGGGCAAGGCAGGTCCGACAGATGGACAGGTAGACGGACAAAACGTCTGGCATATCCAAATAGGTGCCACTCTTAAGACACAACATCCATTAAAACATGGACCAAAATGCATTTACATAAAATAACAGGAAACATACAAGATGGAACCAGTTAAGTTAATGGTTGGTTTCTAACAAGTCATTTTATATGGTACAAAGTAGATTTGAAAGAGGGGAGAAATTTGAATGTAGACCAAAAAATAAAAATCCTCTTCACCACTTTACTGATCTACTATCCAATGTTGTCAGACGTCTGTTTAAACAGCTGGATGCTATATTTGATTCAAGCTACAGTTACTGGCCTACCATTCATCATGAGATCAGATAGGATAGATAGCTACATTAAACTGCTGAACCTCTATTGAGTGGAATAAGGAGACTAATTATTCTTCAGTACAGTCTGTTGACCCTTTTTCTCAGTGCTGTGGCTTCATGCCCAGACAGCGCTACGAGTCTGATTAGGAGCTGAGCGCCTCAAAGTTTTACACTTTTTTCCAGAAGGTACATGGGCGGCTGTCACTCTGAGGGATAAAGATAACGCCTGAAGTAATTACCAAACTGATTTCAATTCAAAGATGAAATGAAGTGATTATTGCACTTTAAGTGAAGGAGCAATTGACCAAAAAAACCCTGACCAAGAAAGTATGGTCACATCAAACATGTATGTGGTTTCAATTGGTTCCTAATGGCTAAAGAGACTTTTCTCATACTGAGCAGTTCCAGGTTTGATCCGTTCAACAGCCATGTCTATCCTGTCATGGTGCCTTTGAGTCAAACAGTTAACTTCAAGAAGTTCATTTGATTGAAGATGGTGTCAGTGAAATACCTGAAATGTACTTTTTAATTTTGTAATCAAGCTTTAAATAAACAGTAATGATACCATTCAGATTTTTCACATGCGCAATCTCTAAAAAACGGACAAAATTTGAAGCATTTGAATGTTGTTTTCTAAACTTGGAAAACCAGTGGAAAAACATTTTTTACTCTCATTACTTGAGAGGAACAGTAACTTGCAAACTAGAGTTTCTGAATACCAGTGGCCCATATAATGGCTATTGCAGACCATAACAAGACCCAGGACATTCAAATTAGCTCCTGTAACACAGACGGTGACATTTGAATACTGTCGGAGGCCAGTGCAGTCATGGTAATTGCACCCTGTGTCATCAAGTGGTTACAAACTAGTCAAATAAGCAAAAATTACAGAAATCCTAGTTTATGAGGCTCAGCTTTGACTAAAAAAACAACAAAACGCTGTTTTCAGCATCTTGATAATATTTGGTTTATTAAAAAATTCTGTGGTCAACAGGTTGCAGTAAGCTGTGAAACGCACTTTGTACTGTAATCCAATGCATCATCAGATCAGTGGATGGAGACATTAAAGAGTATTGGATAGTTGCACCGTTGCTCCCCTGGTACCTGAACATGTTGACAGATCCATTTTTGTGCACTAAGAGGATGACCTTTGCCAGGTGATGTAATGCCACAGCCTCTTCACATTGGCCTTAACAGATTTACTCTGGCCTCGAGCCCACAGACAGGCTGAGTGACGGACTGACAGAATTCACACAGGGTGTCAAGGTAATGTGGCCTTTGAGCCCAGAGAGATTTGGGGGGTGGGGGGGGGGGGGTGGACAACACAGAAAACAGAGAGAGAGAGAATCTGAGTGAGAGGCAACAATAGCGAGAGAGGGCTTTTAGCATGCCGAGGGAGGTCTAGGATATCATATGCACAGGAAGTAGGGGTGATAAAGATCGATATGGGTTGCATTAGGCCAGACCATGCCCAACTCACCTTCCATAAGTCATAGATTATTATTCAATCCTTCTTAACAAAAATACACATTGTTGCTACAATTTTCTTCCTCTTTTGCATGTGCATTTCTTATATAAGTAAACATAAAGCCTCATAAATACCATAAGCCGTATATGTAAAATTTGAGTTGTCAAAAAGCATTTTTGCTCCTTGTTGGCATTTTTTGAGATCAACAACGATAAGACAATAGCAGAAAATCTCCTTTTTTTCGAAGGTGTTGCCCTACAAGGAACGTCAGAGCTCCATTTTAGCTGCATGTTGACTTTGCCAGATATTGAGAAAGACAGCACATTCACATTTTGTCTTTTGCTGTTTTGCTACAAATTTAGATTTTAGTTGATAACTTGCGGCATTCCAATTCACTTCAGTTCAACCCGTAAGAGTTCAAATGGACTCTCCATTTGCATAGTGTTTTGAGAAATTACTGAGATAACTCTTCTTCTTACTGAGTACCACGTTGGTGTATACTGCAAGGGCTCTATTTAAGTCATTTACGTATATATTGCGATCTAGATTGAATAAGCAGGGAGCAGCACGGTGTCTCACTCAAGGACGACTGAAGACAGAAATGTAGATTTTTAAACCTTTATTTATATAGGAACAGTTGACTGAGCATGATGGCTCTTTTTCTCTAACAGCCTGCTACACTTTTATACAATTTTACCCCTGGGATCTGGTCGGTAAGTAGCCCTCGTGGAGCTTTTGCACATTCACTGTATTTGTCAAAGGCACATTGGTGGCGGTCTTTGAGTAATTTATTTGCTCTTTGCATGTTGCATGAGCTGATCTTCGGCATATGATCAGGTGACGCACCGCCACATATTGGCCACAAGTCATCTGTCTTAAAAAATGCACGTCCTCAAATTTTATGATAGCACCAATTCCAATATGTTGCAGACAAGGGTCACAGGTGACCATTCTCAGCTGATAGAAAAGGCACTTGCTAGCTTAGTAGTTTAACACACTTCACCTTTTGGTGTTGAACTAAGAAAAAATAAGCAGTGCTATTTGATTGTTTCAATGGGTACGGAGGCATAAAAGAGACAGTGTTGTGTCCTGAATGGTGTAATTACTGTCCATTAGCTATGATAGGCTGAAATTTTAGAGTGAAAAGCCCACTCAGGCCCTGTATGCATTAACATGCCCAAGCTGGTCAACATTACTGGGCTAAATGGACTGAAAGTGAGGCTGCTCATGTGGAGACGCACTCTAGCCTTTGTGCACAAACACACACACACACATACTCATTGTCTGTACACATATACACCCATGCATGTGACCCTCGAGCTTGCTGGCACCTCACTGTCAGATACAGTTTAACACGCACACACACACACACACACACACACAAACACAGGCCTACAGTACTTGCAATGGTCACAACATAATACCCACATGCATATAGTAAATCTGCACATACACATAAATTACTCCCCCTCACTTTATACATGCAGACTCCACCTAGTCAGTCATGAGCTGCTACCCCCACCGTTACACACACACAGACGCACGCATCCTAGTGCTGATATTTCAACCACTCATAGCCCCCACCGCCCCCAATTTCCCTTGCTCCCATTATCTCACTGCTATTGATCCACATCCCCTCCTCTGCCTGCCACAGCCAGAGAGCCTTTACTGGATAATTTTCAAGGGCATTTATAAACACAAGTTGGAAAGGATGGGTGATTGCTCTGTGGGTGTTTGTGAATTTGCAAGAAAGGGAGAGAAAAACAGAGAGAGAAAGAGAGAGAGTGGGGGAAGCAGACAGTGTGTGGTATGCCTGTATGAAAACAAATGTGATCAGGCAGGAAGAAGGTCAGTTTGGCAATGCAAAAACACTAAACTCTATTAATTTGCTAATAAATTATTCTTTTTTTAATATGCGGAATCACACAGACTCAAATTAAAGTGACCAACAAACCTCTAAATCAAGCGATTATTTGTGTTTCAGGGGCCCTTTGCCGTTTGCATATTTGGTTCAGTGAAGAGAAAAGCAATTCTGGCCTTTCTTTTGGTTTGAAGTTTTTTTTTTCTCTGCTTTCAACTGTTATTATAGCCACATTTCAGCGTTCACATTTTCACACTGAATATTCATTAACACGTTAAACTCCTTTCAAATCAAAATGCACATCTGTAGACTGTCACGTTGAGACATCTTGGCAGCAGCATGGAACATTCACACCAAAAGCAGCCAAAGGATTATAAATTCAAACCGTAATGGAAAGATTAGGTTTTTTATACCATATTAACACCAGTTCAGCTCATATCTAGCAGCTCTGACTTCCTTTTGTTGTCAAGAACAGTTTTTGTCAGGTGACATAACAAAATGTCTGATAAACACTGGAGTTCAGGATTAGGGTTAGGTTGGTGGGCAAACAAAGTTAATTTCCTGTCCTGCCAATGGTGCCGAAATTGTAGTCGGCTCTGTCTGGGCTGAGGTGACTGGGCCAACGGAGTGGAACAGGATCCAACATTAACAAAAACACCACAGGAGCACCAAAGGGTGGGGCTGCCCCTCCACCTGGCCCCTGGGTCAATCTGTAGGGGTGCCAGGGACGCGCAGCATGTGTGTGTTTGTGTGTGTGAAGTAGCGTGGGTTGGGCTGCAGGGCAGGAAGCATCTGTTAACAGAGGGGAGCCAGGAGGTACTAAGGTGTATGTGTCTGTATGTAACTGTGTGTGTGTGTGCGTGCATGCATGCACAATAGTTGTGTCAGTATTAAAGCCAAGTGTTTAGCCTTCCCTCGTGTATCCGGCAGACCTGGCCGTGGCCTACCTTCCTCAGGGGCCCAGACAGAGACGCCTTGCAGCTTCCTGTAACACACACACACACACGCACGCACACACACACACACGCACACACACACATAGAACAAAACAAAGAGTTGATAGTGAACACGATCAAGTTCGCTGTATTAGAAACACTGCATACACACATTTGATACAAACAGATGGAGATATTCGTGCCTTATATTATTCATACAAGTTGCATGTTTAAGCCAGTGAACTCTGTCCAGCATACAGAACACATACAGTCAAAATAGTAGCATATCTGCTCAGAACTGTAGATGTGGGTGCCGTCCCATTAATCAACATTAAATCAAGCCTATCAAAATCACATATAGATCCTTTATCCTAGCACCAGTTTTTATTCATACTGTTCTCCCCCCAGCAGGAAGATAAAAGATGGGTTACAGAATATAGAGGGAGTGGGAGAAAAAAAGATGAATGAGGGAGAGAGAAGAGGGATGGGAAAAAAAAGGCTGAAATAGCAGAAAGTAAATCTCCTTTTTTTGACCCACCTGGAGGAAAAGATGGGTGCAAGTTGCCACGTCAGACAATTTAATGACTATCAGAAAATGTAGAATTTTACAACAAAAAAAATACTGACTATATCTTGTCTTCCATGTCCTGAAATATTTAACCTCAAACATTTTGTACTCTGAGCAAGTTAAAATCCCACTCTTTTATTTTACCGTGAAAATGTCCTCACCCAGATGTTCAAGCGAGTTGAGGAGGAGGGCAGATGGGCTGCGACAGGTTGAATGTTCTTTTCAGAAACATCTAACACTGTTCGGCATTAAATACCATCAGCTACCTGCTGCCACACACACTCTCTCTCTCTAGATACCAGCTGGAAGGAATTTCTACAAAAGCCTGGTTGTAATACCCTCAGTCCTCGAGAGAAGAATACTTGACTCTGCAGGGGTGCTGACCCATGCTAATTACCTTCTTCACTGTGTAAGCCGCCAGAAAACTGAATGAGTGGTAAGACTGTGTGGGACGAATGAGCATGCAGGCCATTTAGAGCCATTACTCACTAAGGAAATCCAGACTGGTGTAACTTATTCTGATGAAGGGAGTGGGGCTGAGACATTATTTGATGTTTCGGGTTGTTATTACATTAACAAGTTGATTACTTAAAGTTCTTGTGAAGTTCCTTGTAAATTTAATTGCATGGTTTCTGTAATATCTATTAAACTATGGCGAGGGATCCATAAACTCTCATTTCCAGACTTGTGGACTCGCATGACTTGGACTCAAGTCGATTTTAGCACCAATGACTCGTGTCTTCACTTATACTTAAACAGCCAATCATGTTTGTCTTCTTCAGGGGCTTGAGCAAAAAGTTTAGAACTTGGACTTGGAACTGGTTACCCGTCTTGATCGTCTTGACTTTACTCAGGACTTCATAGCCAAGACTTGAGACTTACTTGTGATTTGCAAAATAATAACTTCGTCCCACCTATACTAATTACGAGATTTGTCATTTTTCTGTGGAAATATACACATTCAGTTCCAATTCCGATAAAATATTTGAGTAACAATACAGTTCTGATTCAGGATAGTGGTGCATTGTTCGAGGGTTCATTCCTGTGTTTGGTATTACAATAATGTGTCCAGGATCTTAGAATGTGTGGATGAGTCATTAAACATCAAATGAGGGCAAAAAAAACCACCACACATATGCACACACTATCTGCTCCTTTTTCCTCTTTCCTTCCGTGTCTATATACTTGCTTTGTTTATCCTTCCTTCCTCTCCTCCCCGCGTGTCTCCCTCTCTGCATTTCTCTCCTTCATCACTCTCAGACAACTGGGGCAAAAGTCACAGGCCTTTGGCAGTGTTGGTGACGGTGCCATTCAGCATCCCGTCTGTCACAATACTGGCACAACAAAGCGTGGATACTGCCAACTAATGGCTCTTTATCCACCATAGAAGCTTGCCAGCCACTCTCTATCCAGGCTAAAAACTTGCCAACCAATGATTGTTGAACCTTGTACCTCACAAACCAGTGCCTGCCAAATCACAGGATGCAGGTTTTTCCACAACTAAGATTAAAATGTGTTTCAGAGAGATTTCTAGGCACTGTGTTGCTATGCAGAATCCCCCACCTTATGTTGGAAAAAAGTTACTCCTTCAAGCTGCCAAGTTCACCCATTAGTGACTCATTTCCTCTTCCAAAACATTTTTGAGCATATGTTGCTGAAAAAGTACTGTAGAGAAAGTTCACACAGTTAGGGAAAATGCAGTGTTTTTTTAATTTGGTCAGTATTGTGCAGCTTAAGCTAAGTGTCAGTTGCTGCACAACCTTGTGTCATGTTGAGGACACTGAAAACAGGAACCTCGCTAGAAATAGCTTGCTGTTGTTTCCTTCAGCTGCATCTATGTCTATTTTCATATTGAGTTGAGTTTAAAATGTCGTATACTTGCTGTGGAAACTTCTAGCTCTTAGCTCTTAAAAGGGTACTGCAGTGATTAAGTATTGCACCTCCCTAAAGTTAAGGGGGCTTGTGAGAATTTCTTTTAAAAAAGAATTGTCAAAATAAAAGCAGCAGAAGCTGAGATATTCTGACTTTTAGTCCCTAGTAGCAGTCACACCCCAAAACTCATGACGAGAGAACTGAACAGCATGTCTAAAATCAGCGTCCCTTTAATATTAAAGGATGTTTGCAAAGAAACAGGAGCACCACATTGACTTCAGATTCAGCAGACTGCACACGCTTCCTGAATAAACTAGTAGAACTCTTCTCGATGTATGATCAAGTGCAATGGATGTTTATGCTTTTATTTTGGTCAAGATGTTCACTGCAAGTAAGAGCCATTTTTTAGAAAGTAGGGCTGACAGGAGATGGAGGTAGTCTCACTGTGAGAAGCACAAAAAAAGTGTTTGTGTGTGTGTGTGTGTGAGAGAGAGAGAGAGAGAGAGAGAGAGAATGCATGCAGAGAATGTGTTTGGATTCTTGTTTGTGTGTATGCACATGCAGTCTTCTCTGCTTGACAGTATTTGAGTCCTTGTCTCCTCATGTGGTCCCCTGCTAACTCCACTCCACCCCCACCCACCCCCACCACCCAACTCCTCTCTCTCCTTCCCTTTCTCTGTGGCATGTCTGCCTTTGCAGTTGTCACCTCCAATTCCAACTTCAATTCATTACATCTCCCCTTTCCCCAGCTGGTCCACACACACACATTCTCTCTCTCTCTCTCTCTCTCTCTCTCTCTCTCTCTCTCTCTCTCTCTCTCTCTCTCTCTCGTGTGTGAGATAGAGAGGGGGGGGGGAGAGTCACACTGCCATGTTGCCAGAGATATGGTAGTCTGGACTGAGGTAGAATTGGATTCTTAAGAGAATATTTGAGACTTTTTATCTTCACCTGTTCCCTCCCTTTCACTTCATCCTCATTCCTCCACTCTCTGCTACCTTTGTGCCCCCCCCCCCCATACCCTATACATACACACACACACACACACATACACACTCAATCCAGTCTCAATCATATACTGCACTCTGCCTCTCTCACTGTCTCCTCTTGCGCTCTTTCTGTCTCTTCGTCTCTCTCTCTCACTCAGTCATATTCACTTCAGGTCCCTCTATTTTCTCCCCACCTCCATCTGTCTCCCTGCACTGTATCTTAATCCAGCCGTCTGTGGACTTGCCTGTAATAGAGTGGAGCATGGCTGTGTGCTGAGCCTATTCAATAAGCTCAGTGAACGTTTTACTGAATGGAGCCCACAGATGCATGCAGTTCACATATAATATACTCTCATCTGTGTGTGGAGGTTGTTGTGATTTCGTGTTGTGCGTTTCTTTTTCCGTGTGTTGTTGGAGGCATTCCTTTGTGCATAAATGTGAGCGTGTACTTGTGTGTGTGTGTGTGTTTATATGCATGTATCTTCCTCTCTGTATGGCACTTGAATGTGTGCGTTTCCCGACACCGTCCCCCTCTTACGCCATTCGATCAAGCCACCAATGGCCTTGATTGATCAAAGCTTTCTGTGGTGCTACAGGGCTAAATCTGGACTTCAAAATGTGTGCATGTGTGTCCCGTTCCAGGCAGCAGAGCCAGTGTTCTCACCTGGCCAGTCTGATGAGGCTACTTGCAGACATTTCACTCCTTGCTCCCTTTGATGCAGAATTGCGTGTGGGGGCAGAAATGAAGGTTTGATCCAGTAGGAGGCAGAAAAAAGTGCAAGAATGGAGAACATCTCCAAAAAAAAATAGACAGACAGGGGTGAAGGCAGAAAGAGAAGGTGACAGAAAGTAAGACTGCATTAGTGATGGGGAAAAAGGAGAGTGGAGGCTGTAATGAGGGAGTGAAGCGTTGAACATGGAGCGAGACAGAGAGTTAATAACCAAGACAATCAAAGCGATGAGGTGAGATCGGCCGGAAAGAGACAATGCAAAGAGACAGAGTGACTCAGAGAGCAGAGAAATGAATACACCAGCGGAAATCAGATTCAGACATCAGGTTAAGTGTTACATCAAAGGAAGGATAACTCATTTGTGCTGTGAGACTGTATCTACATTGTGTCTTTGTGCAGAGGTGAGCTGCCGCTGTCTACGGTGTGGTTTCTGGTGTAACAACCTGCTCTGAGATAACTCAACACATGGTGACAGTTGTTACGAGTGAAGACATATGTTAACAGCTAAGGTTTCCTTTTTTAATGTGTGATTGTGTTGTAGATCCATAGCGGGAAGGCCTTTTATGGAATTTACCCTCAAATGAACACCTTTCTTTCTGACGCTTCTATTTAAAAAGGTGTTGCTGAAAAAGTCTGGCTCTTACGCACTTCTCACCTCTCCCAATTTCTTGTTAGGTAGGTAAGATGATTGTATTAGCAATAGTTATCTAGAAAACGGGGCTTGCTTTATTGTTGCAAAGTGCATCAGTTACTGTGAGTATAACTTTACAGCTATACCTAATATATATTGTTAATGAAAAAACAGCACCTACACATGCAAGCACCTGCAAGTATTTGCAGTATTTAAGCACCAAAGTTAAAAAGTGACACAAATACTAACTTAGATAGTTTGACGTGCCCATTTTGTTGTTTTTCATTTCTGAGTGATGGTTGTGTTGCCTGGTGTACCACTCAAGTCATATCAAGGCAGTTTGTCACTGCTGACATCTACAGGCCAACTGTGTTCATGTCAGATACCCCACCAGTGACCTCACTATCCATTATTTAGCTGTATTTACTCAGCTGTGGGGTTATGAGTAGTGTATAGCGGGTACTTCTATCTAAGGGAGTTCTAAAACAGGACTTACTTGTTATGATTCCCTAAACCTCTACAGCCTGTGCACATTTTAAGTCAGTAGAAATGAGCTGGCAACTCGGCCATTGGGGATATTCTTTTTGGGGCCAGTTAATGATACTTGAATGAACATTATTTGTATGTGTCTCCAGCGCCGTCATAATCCTTTATAGTTATAATTATACATTATTGGGTATTACTAGAAGGAATTATTTTTACGTGTGTTTTTGGTTGGTTGGTGTTTAACCAGGATAGTTCAAATTGTGCCTTACATTTGTCTTCCATTGTCATGTTTTTAAAAACATGACTTTAGAAGCAGCAGCTCTCCTTCATATTTGGTTTTGGTATCTCTTTGGATTTTGAACAAAGGGACACACGATGAATACCATATGTCTGTTGTACATCCTTTAATATGCATACATGCCTTTGCTAAAAAAAAGATTTCCCAGTGATCACCAGCGAAATGAACAACCTTCAAGTCTGAACCTGTCAGATGAAGCTTTATTACATTTCAGCATCTGTTTGGAGACACAACACAATACCTCTTTTTCTATGATACTGTCATTTTGTTTTCTCCTGGCAAACACACTTTAAATATTCATTGAGCTTTGTTTGTGTCATTGTTTGTTGAACCCACTTTAATTATCACCCTCATCAGGATTCATCAGTCTCATCACATTTTCTTTAATTACTTCGCTAAGCCATTTGTCCTCTTTGTTATTCATCTTAATGTATTGTTCTCGCTCTTTCTTCTGTTCCTCTGTGTCTCATTTTGTGTGTTGGTGTATACATCTTCGTCATGGTCCAACTCTTCTGATAAATCTTCTTACTTGTTCTTCTCTATTATCTGGTCTCTGTTTCCGTTGTTGTCTTAGTATCTGTCTCTCTTTCTCTCTGATTAGCAGTGGTTTAGTGAAGTCTCAAGTGTGCCCTGCCATTTAGTTATTAAACAGTATCTCTGCATCCTAACAAAGCCTAAGCTGAAAACAATATTGGGTCAGAAAACTATAAACTAATAATTAATGGAAAATGTAATTCAAGGTCAAGGAGCAGCACTGTTTCAAAACAGATATCAGCTTTTACTACACCCTCCTTCTGTCCTCCTCTTGTGTTTTAATGGTGTGGCCCCTTCTGAGACCCTCAACCAACCAATTCCAGACTATTAACGCTAGACAGACCAGGCTTCATCCATTAACGTCTTCAAGGTTTCCCAAAACATCTCTCTACGCATTGACCTACTATGTAGCAAAGATTATCCCTACACTAAATTGCCTTTGGGAAACCCAGTCTCTTGTCTGTGTAGCCAAATGACCAGTCTGGGCTTTATAGCCCATTTTATCACTGAGGAAAAAGGGGCAACAGAGCACTCAGGCCCACAGGTAGTTAATCTGATTGTTAAAATTGGATGCAATAAGTGAAACAGAGTTGGGTTTTATAGAAGAAGGAAAAAGAAGCCATCACCCTTATATGTTTTGGTTTGTTTTGCTTTCAGGGGCTTCAGTAGGTCCACAGAAAGACAAATGTAATCGTAAAATTAGCTAAAAAAAAATGCAGAGTGGCCATTTGTATGTTGGTTAATGTGCTTTTCTCCATGATTGATGGATGGGTGGAGGGAGGGAAGGGATCCTTATTTGGGTGGTAAACTGCTATGAACTAAATGACATTGTGTTAGCTTGTTGGTCTCGGACGATATTTGGTACATAGTGAAAATTAGAAAATAAGAAATGTCCTTTTAGTAAAACTAGCTATTATCCAGATACAGCCTAATTTCATTTAGTTCTAACCACAAAGTCTTTATAATGTTTTCATGGTTCGATATTATGATTACTGAATGAATAAATACATCTACACATATATCATTACAGTATTATAAACATACAGTGATATTAGAAAATTATCTGTATAACTCATGTCACAGTATATTGCCCAGCCCTACCAGTTGTGTTCTTTGTTCACGACATCAGCCAATTTTTCATTTATAAGCCTTCAAACCAGGTAACAACTTGATGTTCTGACAGCTTCAGGATTTTCACCCTCTTTGGCTGCTGCATCTTTCTTGGATTGAATCTTTTCTCACCCTTATCATGATAAATGATAATGTTCATTTCTCTGGAGTTAATCAAACTCTGTAAGTGATTGGTGTTATGAAAGCTTGGTTTGTTTGACTGCGACATAACATTTACTGCCAGCTTGATCCTCCTATGATTGTGCCCGCTCGTTGACGTGATAGAATTGTACAGCTGAAGGAACCTTGCACATTTATATTTAATCTCCTAACTCTCATCTTTAATGCATGAGGAGAATGGGAGACCCCCTAAACCCCCACCCCCACCCCACCCACGACTCGCCCCGCTGGGAGAGGGAAAGAGGAGGATTAGAGCAGGATTAAGTCTGTGGTGTGAATAGGAGCCACGAGACCGCCACAATTATTCACTTCCCCAATCACTCCCTTGCCCGACTCCCCCTTCCATCCTTCCCTCTCTCATACACTCACACAAACTCATGAACTCCCCCTGTCTGTTCTTGTCCAATTTCATTCCTTCACACCTCCAAAACACACACCTCTACCCTTAATCTTATTCCTTTACACAGCTCTTCCTTATAGCAACTCTTGAATTACCAACAAAATCCAGCATCAGTCAGACTATAATGGTGGGTTAGTTTGATGGCACATCTACAATCAAACAGAGCCCCTGATCCTGATGTAGACATTAAAACTCACCACTAAATTACCTAACCTTAACCCTCAACTTCCTGTAACCCAAGTCTAGAGTTTTCACTGTAACATCTATGACACCTAGCTAACCTCTTGAAGAATTAAGGATAATTTTGGCCAAAATCTTTCCCTTTGACACTGAGCCATTTCAAGCTCACAGCCAATGGCCATTTAGCTGCTGCTGGATTTCCAAAGCTCTTGTTTCCCCAGACTTTTCTGAGACCTGTGTTTTTGTCCTTTCTTTATCCTCTTTGGGTATATTCTGTGCCTGTGTTTCACCCTCATTGTCCCTGAGTCTTGATCGACTCAGCAGTTTGACACATGAATTTCTGTCTCTATGTACGTGTGGATTCGGGGGTGAATGTATTAAACGGATGCAGGGTGGGAGCTTTATCATATCTGGCTTATGACCGCTCCATCACACAGAAATCAATAAGTATTTACCTGTGATGAAATTAGCAATCACTCTCTGTCCCCCTCTCGCTTTTTCTGTCTCTTCTTATTTACACACAAACACAACAAACTAGTAGTGAGGAGTGTTGGTCAACAGCAGGCATCAGGGATGAGAGTAGAGAATTCTACTTGTAGTCAGTAACACCAACAGTCCTAGGATTAGGTGCTGCCTGCGGTTCAATAAGGGAAACACACAATGCATTACACTGCCGTACCTAATGGGAAATGGATTTCACTTAAATACTCCTTCAATCACACTAAAACGAATATCAGAGACCTGTGAGTCAGTATGTGTGTATGTGAATGTTACAGCAGCAAACTTTTAAATTAGAATCGTACTGTTTAAGTGTTGCTAATAGGACTATTATGTAGACATTAAAATGTATTAATATTTAGTTGGTATACTACATTAATATGGGGGTGTATGTGGTATAGATATAAGGCAGCAGATGCATTAATGTTTTAAATTTATAGATGCTAAACCTGCTTTAGTTTTACTGTGACGCTTCAGATTTCAGATTTGTATGTGAGCGTTTGTGTTTGAGTCTGTAGGACTATTCAAAGGGACTGAACAAAGTCAGATATTTAGCCCTGTAATTAGTCAAAATGAATCCAAAGGGAATGGATTACTACTCGTCTTAATAATGCTGATTTCCTCCCATGGCCAGGGTTTGGTCCAAACAGAATGTGCTGTTAAATTTCATGCCAGCTGATAATGTAAATAAATAGCCTAATCTGTGCATCCATAACATGTCAATCCCTGAATTGTTTTTTGCTTTCACCACATTGTGTAGCTCCACATATTACATCTTATAGGCTTGAGTCCATTCTCTCGTTTCATGTTCAGGGAATAAGGTGGCCGTGTAAAAATGGACACAAATCTAGGACACTGTTGTCCTGCACTGTAGGAATAACATATAATGAATGTAAAACAATAGGTACACCTTCCCGATAGTTGTTTGAGGGCATTATATACGTAGTGGGTACATTTCACACTCATAATATGGACACTCAAAAAATGGCAGACAGTAAATGTAGTGCCATAGCAGTTTCAAATCTTTTTTGGATCCACACATTTAAAAAGTGTCCAAATTAAACTTTAATACAATCGTGAAAGCAAGGTCCAAAAAATAGACAAAGCAGCTAATCTTAATACAACACAACCTGGTCAATAACAACAGAAAAGTAATTACTATCAATAAAAGCTTCAAATTACCATATATAATATCATCAAAATAAAAGCACTGACAAATGAGAACTAATAATTACATCGACTACATTTACAACAGACAACTATCAGTAAAATTCATGAAAACAAAGATGACATCAGACAAAAAAACGTGTATATTCAGTCATATAGTCCACTTTAGGTACGTATGCATTGGTTTTAAAAGTCTAAGCACTTATTGATTCTCTAATACTTTTACTAACTTGTTCCATTAAAAGGTTAGTCTTGGGTCTAGGGATATCTTATTGTCGTGTAAGGATAAACAGTGATTTAGGACACAGCCCAAGAGTCCCGAATGTTGTGTAAATCCAGTGTACATGACTTCATTAAACTGAGTGTATGCCACACATTAAGAACAAGCCATTGAACTTCTTAAACTCCACCCCTCAATACTGTGTTTCCCTGTGGGTTTGGGGAGGGGGGGGAGGGTTAAGTGCTGATGGGGTCGTACAGTACAACAGGCCTATTAGAAGAGAGTACTGAGGGGGCAGCACCCCCAGACTCAACGTCTTTAATATTACATGTTGGCACCGTGGTTCCTCGCAGCCTCGGCTAGCTTCCAAGCTTCCAAGCGTCACTGTGGCTTTGCATGTACAGCTGTTGGTGTTAGCGTTCAAGTGAGTGTTTATGTGTGTGTCTGGACGGCCAGCGCTGTCTGATGCGTCGATGGAGGAGGTGTTCTGTAGGTTTGCTCGGTGTCGCAGGAGGACTTCCTCTCTCACCCTGGCACGATCCAAACTGGTAAGACTGGAGAATCAGAGGTTTGGCTTTCTTCTAGAGCAGAGGGGGCACCAACTACATTTGTCCACCTGCCCAGGAAATAGTGCTGAAACCTAGCTGCCTCGCTTTATAGGAAATCCCATTTTTAACCTCCTCAATTAGTCTCTAAATACTGTTTGCAGCAGCAGCCTTTGTAGAAATACCTCTCCTTTCATCTTCATCTATCGTGCATGGGGGTAGTAGACCAGTTCTTTTTTTCACTGTTATACAGTAAAGAAAAATGAAAGTATTAGTATATAGTCTATAGTGCGACACCTCCAGTCTTATATTGATAAATTTGGGAGTAAAACCAGGACTTGGCCTTTGGTTGACCAGCTTGTACACTCTGGATAAAGATGCCTCATTATGTTGACTGACTGTTCAGACATGGAGTATGGGTACAGCTTTGAGTCTAGCAAGAGGCAGCTCTGGGTTTGGCTGTTCTCTGCTTTACTAAGACCATGTCCTTTTGTTTTAGAAGTCATTTGGCTGCTTGACTGACAACTTTCTCTCATTCTGAATTGAGGGGTTTATTTAAGAATGAGCTTGCAGCAAATTCGGATTTTGGAGTGTGCAATCTTCGAAAAAGGTGATAACAAAATTGAAACAAATGGATTTCGTTTGTCTCGATGCTCAAACTTCTCCTTGTGTAAACTGTCTTCTTATCTTGAAGTAAACAAACTGACCGCCATGAACAGATTTGTTTAAGGAATTTAATTTGTTTGTGGCCGGCTTGATGTATTTGCTTATTTAGTTGTTAAAATGGCAATGGAGGTGTATTTGTGTGTATGTTTGTGTTCATTTCTATGTTAGTTTGGGATAGCATAAATATATTTCTGTCTTTGGATGTGGCTCTTAATGAGTTTGAGTGTTCTTGTGTGTGTATGCATGCGCGTGTTCACAGCACATAACATGTAAGCTTGTCTGCATGAAAGAAAGCCAGCCATGCCATCCCAATAAGACAGCCATTGACAGAATTTACAGTTTTATAGTTTTGTTAAGGTCACTCCAAAAATACAAAACCAGCCTCCCACCTCCAGCCCTCCTCTGTCTATCAGAAATCATATCAACCTCCAGCCTTGGATCATAATTTACAGCCGTCTGAAGGGTCTTCAGCTCCATCCTCTTCATGTTAATTGTCTTGGAGTATAACATGTGAAACAGTGCCAAACCAGCCTTGGCTTTCAGGCTGATGAAACAGCCGTGTGTGTGTGTGTGTGTGTGTGTGTGTGTGTGTGTGTGTGTGTGTGTGTGTGTGTGTGTGTGTGTGTGTGTGTGTGTGTGTGTGTGTGTGTGTGTGTGTGTGTGTGTGTGTGTGAGCTTGTATTTTTTTGCTGTAGATCTCTTATCCTCACCGCCTTCTCTGTTTTTCTCCTTCTGTCTCTCCACTACTTCCTGTCTGTCTGAGCAGCTTCCTGCTGACCTCAATAAGATGCACCTAACAGACCACGCCCATCAGCAGGTGATGCACATGCCTCCCAGCCAATCAGGATGCAGCATCGCCAGCGACTCCGGGAGTAGCAGCCTATCAGATATTTATCAGGTGGGTACCACATTGCTTGTTTAAATCATTTTATCTCATTATTTTTTTCTTTCTTTTCTCTTTTCTTTTCAAAGTTTGGACATGTTTCCTTCCCCCCTGTGTTACATCTTTTAAGGTGGCATTTTATTATAAGAAGTCATTGTTCAACATCGGTATAATATAAAATATAAAGAATCCATGCTGTAGAAGTGTAATGCTTCATCAGTTTGTTCGCCTATCTCTTTGGAATATGCTTTTGCTTTTACTGTCAATTTAAAAAAAAAAGAAAGCTTTTGATGAATGGAAAAAAAAAAAGTTTTTCTCTTCCCTGCCACCATTATTCCATTACATACAAAACATAATGAAGCCTGTCCAATCCAGTGACTGCGACAACATCTGGTCTGTGGCAAAAGTGTTAATGATGGTGGATTCTCCCCGGCTTGATTCGCTCCAATTCTGCCTCTCTACCTGGAGCATATCTGTCACCCCTCCCTCCTTGTAACCCTTGGTATCTCGCTAATTATTGTGCATCAGTTGTGCATCCTGGTGATCCGTCTCCCTCTGTACTTCCTGCTGCGGACGAAAGGTCACATGCAGGAAATGAACCTAACCTTTCAAGCTCTGTCTATACCTGTGCCACAGGTATAATATAGGTAATGAAGAGGGGCAAAGAGATCAAGAGAGTAGGACATCCAGTGTACATCATTTATGCAGTTGAACTTGGTCCCTAAATAGGAATAGGTTTCTCTAAATAGGAATGTCAGGAATTCTTGAGCATAGGATTTCATCTCACAATGACAACTGTAGGAGATTATTTACATAAGGAAACGTCCCATTTCCTCCCAGTCCTCTCAATTTTCGGCATGACGTATACTGTACATATCACCTAAAACAAGGCAAACATTTAGTGGAATCACTGGAAACATGTAGACCTTTGAAATTGTTGACAGTGTCCTTTTAATGTAAATTCATTCGTTTTTTTAGAGTTGTGGCTCTGACCCTTGCGCTCCTTACTGAAGATTGCTTTTAATGTCTGCAAACTAGGACGCTATGGTTGCTTTTATTAAAATCACCCAGTTTAATGCACACCTTTATGTGACATTTCTGAGCATTCAGTAGCTCAGTGCTTTGGAATGAAATCCCTCTCTTGAGTGTAAGCGCGAATCAATAATCCATAAAAGGGTACATGACATGGCTGTCATCTCATCATTTAAATCCCTCAGCTCGCCTAATCTCCCTTCTTTACACAGAAAGTAGTAATAAATCCAAAACCCTTTCAATATTACCTTTCTGTCTTGACTCTTCTTCACAGAGTGCTGCAGTATTTTAGTTTGCTGTTCCTTTTCACAACCTACATGCATTCATACATAATTGTGTATCTGTTGGGAGGGGTTCCATTTGACACCAGCTTGTTAGCATTGTTAGCATTCATCAATGGATCTGGTGAGGTCCGTTAGCTACAGACTAATGAGCTAGTTACAAGTTAATGAGCTGGTATGATTGATGGGCACTGCTGGCCTCAAAACTAATGAGCAGGTTTGTTTCAGTGAGGAATGTTAACAATGCTAATATCCAGAGTTTTTAAATGCCAGTATATAGGTTTTATTTTACTCACATTTTAGCAAGTCAATTGTGAGAAATGCCAACCGCAAGTCAAGGGTACATTATTCACTAGCTACCTTGTCGAGCTAATTTGGAGGCCTCAGTCTCTATTCAAAATGTATGTTATTATCTGATTATGTTGCACATTTAACATGGATTCCCCCAAACTAAACTTTCAACAAAATGAAAAAATAATAATAATAAGGAGAAAGTAATATGGAAGAGACATAAAACAGGGCAACACACAACTGAGACATTGGAGAATATTTGTTTGCTGCAAATTACCGTCAGCGCTGCACTAGTTACCTCAAAAGTAATAGTGCAAGTATTATGGGATCCATTAGTCATTTCACAAAGTCACCGGTGCTCTCAGTAGAAAACAGACTAAAATGACGAACTTCTGATATTTTAACCTCCTTATTTGCCACAACCTGTCCTCCCTCCTCCTCAGCCTGTCTGCAGATTGATGTAAGTCAGGTCAACCTGGGTCAGACGTTGAACACCTGAGACCTGATCTCTTCATCCTGAGATTAGATATTAATCACACGGATCTGATCCCATCGGCTTGTCGCTGACCCAGCTCTGTGTTTGTTTACAGCTGTCTTAAAGCGCTGACCCTCCAGTCAGCTGTGGTCCTCAGCTGTCAGTGCAACAGACTGCTTTTGTTATGGGTTTCTCCAGCTCTCTCCCTTACCGTGACCTGATCCACAGTCGTTCATTTTACTCCGTCTCCTCAACTTTTCAACCCTTTCTTTTCTTTTCCTTCCTATCTTTCATCTCTTGGCTGAATGCTGAACTTCTGTGCATGTGTCTCTTATATACGTCTCATTTCTGTTGCTATTATTCTGTCACAGCACTGTAAAATGTACAGGTTCGTAAGCAGATCTGATGTTCCTCATCTCTAGGAAATGTCCTCCTGGCTCAAACTCGTTCTGAGACCAGGGGACCTGGACTCAAAGGGCACATCCTGCATTCTGAATGACTTGGTCTCTCAAAAGCACTGAAATACATGTCAGAGGCAGAGGGTGGGAGGAAAAGCGAGTTGTTATTGTCTCAGGATTGCACCACTGTTCTTTCCCAATACCTTAATGCCTCCATTTTCCAACAAAGTTTAAATTGAAGGCCACTTTTCTGCAAGAATTTAATAACCTCCACAACAGTCTCTGTCTGACCATATGTTTTCTCTTTTGTTCGGAACTATAAAAAGTACCACTGCACTTTTGGCCCTTGTCTAGTTCTGCATACTGTTGGCCTGATGAATACATGAGAGAAATGTCAGAGGGGAAGCAAAATTAAAAATATATTTTTACACTGCAGAACAACTTGCAGGACTAGCTGTTGCTGAGATGTTTGGTTTGAGCGTCTTCTATTCTGGTTAATAAATAAATGGAGTATTTATCCCTGCATGTGATTTCCCTTTGAGCTGCTTTTGGTTCTGCAGTTCCAGACAGAAAGAATGTGCATCATTACGGGTCGTTCTGTCTCATTTATTATGTTAGTCATTTATTACTGGTGTCAAAGAAAATAAAGATTTCACGTTTTATTTTCTTGCCTGTCTATTCTTATCTATTAGGCCAAATTAAATGTATCTGGTGCAGAACAGGACAGAGCTAAGCAGCTGGTGTGTTTTAAAAGTCCTCTAAATTGCTTGTCCAACCTAATTTATGAAAAGAAGAGTGGACCTGTGCCTGAACTTGGGATGGACTGTTAGCTTAATCCCCTTGCCTCAGAGAAACCTATAAAACCCTTTGGCCAGGTTCCAAATCTCAGCAGAACCCAAGATTGCATTGTTGGTTAGGGAGTCCATCTCGTGTGTAGGGCAGAAAATTCACTTTTTCCCACCGGCTTCAGCAGCTGATATCACAGTCAAATCTACTCCACTCTTATAAATTAACGACTACCAAAATGTAGGTATGGGTCATCCTCAACTTTTAGACTTGCTCTGTATTCCAAGATGGCCCCCCAAGGAGGTATATGGACATTGTTGCACATAAATAATAAAAGGAATTGAAATAAAGTAAGTGGACAGCAACTGTATATATATATATATATATATATATATAGCAATAATTTTTCAAATTTAACATTGCTTGGATTGATCCTATAGTATCATTAAACTAATCTGTTTTTCTCTCTGTCAAAGCTAAAACAAACTAGTATATGATACAATGATCACCTTGGTCTCCTGTCAAACATAAAGTACACAGTCTTGAAAACATAGTCGCGTAAATATCTCTTCTTTGAAATTGGCAGATTACACAACAAAATTTAGACATTCCTCGAGATCCATATCAGTACGATCTGTGGTCCTTTTTAAAAAGCTTTCATTGGCAATTAAATACAGTACAGTGCATAACCAAGTGTTCACTGCATTCCCTTTTTACCTTCCCTCTTACCTTTTTGACAAGTGCTAGAGAAGTAAGTTACCTGTCTGCCTGGTGTCTTTACAAAAACAAATTAAACGAATAAATAAAAATAATTTGAAAAACAGAGTGAGACGGAGGTAAAAATCAGGCTCAATTTTGCAGGATGATTCCCTTTGTTTTTAGGCCCACCTGCAAGAGCTAACAGATGGCCTGCAGGGCTGCCACTACCGCTGGAGAGTTCCTCTTTTCACCTCTCGGTTGATGGTTCTATTCCCACCTGACCTGAAAGCCCCTGTGCCCCTTTAGAACCATACTCTGCCAACCATCTGTCTGCCCCGCACAGGGCAGAATATGGTGGAATATGAATTCTTTCTGCTGGATTTAAATATTTGGCTGTTCGCCGCTGTTTTCTAGTTTGGGACTTCAAGGACTGTCAAGGTCACAGATACAGCTGCTCATTCCAAGGTTATTCTTCATGTTTTGTGTGGATGAAACATAACTTTATTTTATAAAATAAAGGGTACTGAATACCCTTAAAACTAAACTAAAATACTCCTTTCTTAAACTGGTGTGCTATTTCGTGGTACGCATCACTGCTCCAATATTAATTTCGAGGTCACATTATTACTGGAATTAAAGCTTCAGGTTGTCCTTTTTGAGTCAAACAGGTTTAACTCTGAGGCAAATAAAATTATTACGTGCTTAAAATCCATAAAATGCAGTTTTTCTTAATAATAATACATAAACAGCTGAATTACCAACCACTGTGCTGCCTTCTCCACCGTCTTTGCTCCAGGCCACAGAGAGCGAGCTGGGAGATGTGGACCTGTCTGGACTTCCAGAGGCTGCGGTGGACAGCGAGGAAGAGGAGGAGGAAGATGAGGACCTGGAGAGAGCTTCAGACACCCTTCTGGGCCGAGACCTGGTCCGAGAGTGTCTGGAAAAAGACCCAGCCGACCGCAACGACGACGACATTGGTCAGTCTAACTTTCTGCTGCTCTTAACCGAGTGTTTTTCTATCTCGTACGTCTTTATGTTCACTTTAAATGGTATTTAGAATTGTAAAAGTAGCACACTACACATTTCGATAAAATTGAATTGTAATGAAATAAGGCACTTACACAGTATGTGCCTGCATGTCACACTTGAGGACTGTCAGCTGCTATTTTTAGACTTCATGTACACGAGATACAGCCCTCACAGACACCATCTATCATTCAGGAAGCACAGGAGAGATGCACAAATGCCCCTCTCACAAAAAGACCCCTCACAGTGGTTTCTAAACACCGGTGCCCTTCCAGTGGGTATTTTTAAGCAGGCAATCGGAGAGACGACCTCATTAGCGAGACCCAGTGGGGTCCTGGAGGAGAAGGTGACCACATCAGAGAGCTGAGAGGAGTTGTAAAGGCCTGGCCTGCTGTGTGCCTGCTGGGAGGCTGGCCTTCTTGTGGCCTTCACCACTGACTGGTTACACTCAGCTCATTCAGAGGAAAGGGATTCTGTAGAGAGGAGTTGAGGCGAGGACGGGTCTAACCAAAGTTCAACCCTGGCTCATGTAGTATCTAAAAAATAGAAATAAATAATAGTGATTTTATGCAATATTATCTACTTTTTAAAATTACAATTTCTTATAATTGGCTTTTATTATATTGTATTTTACCAGCTTGGTTAGTGTGTCCTATTCAGAGACTCTCTAGAAGTCTTTTCCTAAATAAATGGGCAGAGATATTCTCAGTTGGCTATCAGAGATGGTAATGCTTTAGCCCAGTTGTTGTCCCACTCAAGGGGCCACTTGATAAGTCTTGATGGGGTTGCGTGATGGTTAAGAGAAGAGTAAAGCAGAAAAAAATTCTAATATGCAAAATAAGGTTTATTTTTTCTATCCTGTGCCTTATTAATTACTGGATAAGTTTCCTCTTCTCGCTTCTAAAAAGTATTAAAATGAGACAATCGTGAGAGAAACAGCTGTCTTGTTTAAACTGCTCACAACCTATGCAAACTGATGAGGGGTTGCATGAAGACATAGCTTTGATTTAAGGGGTCACAAGCCAAAAAGATTGGGAACTAGTACATACTGTCATCAAAATATTTACAATAGGATTATAACCTTATAATTATATAGATTCCATTACTGCCTGATTAATAACATTGTTGCTTGATTTTTGGCAATTTACTGTAGTCAAACAAGAGCCTTTAGTCTAAATGAGAAGTGTTTATTTTTGCATATATACCCTTGCTTAGTGTAGCTTTATTCCGCTTAGCTCACCAGATTGTTGATTTACCACATCAGGATAGTTTCCACTCACAGTAATCAACAAATACTAAATTGAATCTAAACTTTGTGATTCTGTGATCTTTCTTCTCTGACAAACTTCCAACCATCTGGCACTTCAAACTGTTTTAAAACGCTAAGAATGACTTAAAATACTGTGACTGTCTAACCCAGGTTTTTTAAAAAGACCAAAGGAAAGAGGGACAGAGACGAAGAGGCAGAGAGGAAATGACTGAGGCGATAACAGCAGGGGGAATAACAGGGAGCTACAGAGCCGGGCTGCATAGTGTGCGGGTTGGAGCTAGGTCACTCTGTTCTCAGACACAGTGCAGAGGAGGTAAACAGAAGATCAGCAGGGAAGGAACAGAGTGTGAACGCACTGATAGTGTGCAGGCCATCAACAGTATGGTTATAAACCTGGGGTCAATGGATGAAAACAATTAAGATATACTGTCACATGTTTGTGTATGTTCTTATGATGTTTGATTGCTGAAAGATTACAGGTTGTTAGGATTTTAGGAAAATAGATATATACAATGAAAAACGGTAATAATGTTTTTCTGCCACCACTCACATGCACAGAGTACTGATCCTTTCTTCCTGAAAGCCTTTAGACTACAATTTTAACATTTTCTAAAATGTTTTTTCTTTGTACTTGAATTGACTGGTGATGTAAGTAGGGACCATTTAAAAGTCCATAGTTTGTTGAAATGCTGCCGTTTGTCAGTGGAAAAATCAATGAGTGTTTTACCCGCACACCCGAGAAGCATCGCTTTGGATACACCAAGTTACATCGATACATGCTCTTTACGTGTTTTTTGATTTTCTCTTCAATGGCTCTCTTCTCTCCCCTTCTTCCTTTTTGCGCCAAACAGAGCAACTACTGGAGTTCATGCACCAGCTGCCTGCCTTTGCCAACATGACCATGTCTGTGCGCAGAGACTTGTGTAGCGTCATGGTGTTTGAGGTGGTGGAGCAGGCCGGAACAGTCATACTGCACAACAAGCAGGAGGTATGAATGAACTAATAACACACAGAGAAGTGTATCGCAGTTATATAAGAAGTCTGAGAAAGTTTGTTCTGAATTTATTTTTTCATGTTACTTTTGCTGCATGTCCCACTTAGATTAATCATCTGCTTCATTAACACTGAATTCCCTTAACAATTAAACTACTGTTTGTCTTTATTCAGTCAGTCATGTGTTTGCTGGCTTGCTGATTCTTAATTGGGTCGTTAATATGATTACGATCTTAAATTTGTATTTCTGCGGACTGCAAAACAGTGACATAACCTTCCAAAAAGCACACAAAAATGCACACAAGCATGAAGGGAGTCGTAGTAGGCCAGCATGGGTGAACATGCAAAAGTAAGTATAATGGAAAATAAAGAAAAGATGGAAGAAACAGCACACAAAAGCGCACAGTACATGAAACCACATACACACACACACACTGGGGTTTGAAAGAGCACATACAGGTGTTGACACGTTTCCATGTGTATAGAGAAACACATCCTCACCATCCTCCAGTCTATCCAAAGCTAGTTCACATACAGAAGCTGCTATATGCAAAGTCACTGCAGAGTAAAAGCCCCGTCAATCACCTTAGCTGCTACACGGCTAATTAATTGAGTTACATGCCTGAGAAACGGGAGCTCTGTCATGGCTGTTTGGTTACACGCAGCAGCATTAGAACCGACAGGGTGATAAATGGCAATGAACTGCCAGGCGCCGAGCTCCAGGAGGACGGGAATCAACGTCAACAGGACAATACATATACACAAATAGGCCTCCATACCGTCTGTGTCGGGTCTGGTTGATGGACAGGTCTCCTCCGCTCTGTCTGTCTCTCTGCGGACTCGCGTTGAAGGTCAAAGAGAAGCACTTGGCTCCTCTCACAAGTGAACGCAGCTCTGCTAAGTGAGCGAGAGAGGGAAAGGAAAATTAAAAAAGAGTCTAAAGTGGTCTAACAGAAGTAAAAAAACAAAAAAAACAAAAAAAAGGTAAAGTGCTTCTGAGGACAGAAAGGAAGAGAAAATGGAAGCAGAGGGAGCCAACAAGGGATCTTCAAGAATTGCAGTGACAAGTGAAACCAACTAAACTTTCTTAACTCACCGTTGTATTTGAAGAAGAACTTAACAAATAATAATTTACCCACCTTTGCAGGCTGCCATAAAAAAACACATGATATAAATTCATAGTATATATGCAATGAGACATGTTAAATGTATGCAGACTTTATGAAAATAGCCTCTCAAGGACTTTTGTGTTCAATAAATATGTGGTTGATTACCTTACCTCACCTTACTTATTACCATTTCATCATGCTGAGAAATAAGGAGAGTTGAGAGGCTGACTGGAAGAAAGAGAGGCTCATGGGGAGAGAAAGTGAGAAGCATTGAGAGAATTGGAGATTTGCTGGGTGAGAAACAGTGAGAGAATGAAAAGGCAATGAGGAGGAAATATCAGTTATAGGGAGCCCACGGCGCATTCACCCTCCCCTCCCTCCCTCCCTCCCTCCCTCCACTCACACCCAGGATGAATGACTTGTTATATTATGCCTGCTAGCATTTCCTTTTCAAAAGCTACCACTAAAGTCACAATACCTCTTCACCACCACACTCATACCTCACACAAAGCACATTATGCTCACATTATACTAAATGTCAGTTAGTGTTATATTGCCGTTTTAGCAGTCATTCTTGTGCAGCAATATCCAGTGTGCTCTTTGAAATCAAATGATTTAAGATAAAACTGTGCCAAGTCATGTTAATGATGAGTCTGAAAGAGTGAAACACTACATCTGATTTTTTGCTGATCCACAGTCAAAACCAATATATATTTGACATTGTTGCTTGTGTGCCAACCCCAGTTGTACTTACTACCCTGTTACTACAAGTGGAAACAAAAAAGTACACATGGATGAACAGTACATTGACTTAGCTGTGGACAAGAGCATGAACGGAAAGCAATAAGAAGATCCACAAGCCAGCACTAGTATTGGCAGTATAACTTGTGAAGCTCAGAAAGTGTTTGGTATTGAATGTTTAATTATGTCGTCTTTGCGCGCCTGTCTGCAGCTGGACCTCTGGTATGTTATCCTGAACGGGGCGGTGGAGATCAGCCATCCAGAGGGAAGAGTGGAGACTCTTTGTATGGGCAACAGTTTTGGCATCTCACCCTCGCTGGACAAACAGTACATGCACGGAGAAGTTCGCACCAAGGGAGACGACTGCCAGGTAAAGAAGGAAGACCGTTAAGGACTGAAGAGAAAACATTTTGTAATTGTTGAGATGCTCGTTACAAGAAGTTGATGTACACTTACAGCCTTGATGTGATGTCTTGATAGCATTTCAGCTTAAAAACAAACAAGAGCATCTGATATTGCTATTGTTACCAGAACAGTCATGCAGTGGTAATCACAAATAATTGATTTTGATAACTATGTTTTAATAGATATTACCATGAATGTTCTTTCAATGATTTTGCAATTACGTTACATCATTTTTGAGTTAATTTGTGTAATATTAAGGGTTTCCTTAATGCGTTTCCTTTTTAATCTTGCACTGCTTTACTTTATTATACAAAATGAGTGTCACAGTGCAAGAATGACAAAGTTAAGTATTTTTTTTGGCTTCATTTCTTATTTTGACCACAATGTAGAGGTAGGCAACTACAATTAAATAATGGACCATCTGAATTTTGATATTTTCATTTTTACTTTTCCTTCATTTATTATAAAAGTTCACATTTGTAAAAACATTATGACAGCATTACTTTTTAGAATACCTTTTAAAATACTGAATCTTGGTTGTCAGTTAAGTCACAGGCCTGTTGTACATTGTCATGGAGTGGAGGATTTCTTAGATGTGTTTACAACAGAAATCCAGTCTTGATCTAGAGCAAGGATGTGATGTTAATGAGTTCACAAATGCAAAAGAAGTCTAGCGTGTGCTTGCGGTAACAGCCCTTCTGTTCACGCTGTCCAGTTCCTCCACTGCACACTTCATTTCCTGTCTTCAGATTCAGGGGAAGTTGAGGAGGCAGGGCTTAGCGAGGAAAACGCAGAAATTGATGATTTAGCCAAGGAAACTCAGCGTGTGACAGTGCAGTAGGGTAGTGACGAATCATGTCTTGGCACTTTCTGTTCAGTTTGATATAATGGGAAGTTAGTTTAGCTCCAGCGTCAAATTGAAGTAAAGGATGCTTCTGCAAAATGGCTAGCTGACAGGATTTTGGACCACCATAGGTCCTTATACTCAGCCTTATTTAGTTAAGTTTAGTTAGGGTGAGAAATAGTGTTGTTGGACCTTCCTTCGTCCTTCCATGCCTCTCTCTGCCCGCCCTCACGCTACTTCTGTGCTGTTGTTTGAGTACCCGACTGTGGTGCAGAGCAGTGTTTTGCTCTACTACAAGTTCACCTGCTTTCCTCATGTCATCCTCGACCAGTTCGTTTGCATCGCCCAGGAGGACTACTGGCGCATCCTCAACCATGTGGAGAAGAACACGCACAAGGTAGAGGAGGAGGGGGAGATTGTGATGGTGAAGGAGCACCGCGAGCTTGACCGCAGTGGGACCAGGAAGGGACACATTGTCATCAAGGTTGGTGATTTTAAATGGGTTGTTAGGTTTGAAGGAACCGGAGTTCGGCCGGGGTTCATGAAAGCATTTTGCTGTTCTGAAGTGTCCGCTGAAATTATTCTACTCCCCAAGGTTTCTGTTCTGTATCTGACCCCGACCTCTGACAGAGATCAACAAAGTAACAGATTATTAGTATCTCCATAAAATGTGAATCCACTGTGGATGGAAAAACTAAGCTCAAGTTAGTCTGGTGTTTCACCCAGAGCTCAACCTTTGTTAACTAACTCGATATAGAAATACATTTAACCTTGTTCAAGAACATATCCTAAACAAGATGAGACAGGGAAGGTTTAATGTCCAAGGTTTAAGATGCATGCCAGCAAGCTGATAGGCATGTTTACTCTCACCATAAGCTTGGGATAACATGAGTAACTTCTTAAATCAGAAAATCAAGTTATCACCCCTTATTTTCATTATTATGTACTAAATACACTGATATGCCTTGGATTGATTTGAGTACCACCTCATTATGAATCGACCATGCCCTCACACACAGTATCTTCCCAAAAAAACCCATCAATGCAGCTGCTCTGTGTTCTCAGTTGATTGTTTAGAGGCACCGTTAGCACTATTAGTGTTTGCCGGAGCATTTTCTTGTACGCTACATTGCAAAGCGCTCCAAGGCCTTTTGATCCTTCTGCCGAGCCTCCGGAGGCAGCCAGGTATTGATCGGATAATGGGCCTGAATGATTCTCTTGGCCACCGCTCCGAGGAAGGCTGTTGGCTCCAAAACACATCCAGTGGAGATGAATCAATTCACAAGTGTTAGCATTTCTTCTTCTGTTTTGGCTTTGTTCTTTTTGTGTCAGACAAAAGTGGATGTCTTTGTAGTTTCTGTTCCCTGTCAGAGTGAACCGTTTCCCCCAGAGACCTCTGCTCTAAAAACACCAACAAACTCACTGAAACCAGAAGAGTAGAGTTCATGCCTCTTGGCCGTTGTATATCAGCTGCTTATGAATAAAATGGAAAGATAATACATTTAGATTTGGTCTGAAAAGATGTGATACCTCAGCAACACAAACTTGAGTGTGCTCTTGTAAAAGAGCTATTCTGTGTGTGTGTGTGTGTGTGTGTGTGTTTGTCTATGCGTGTCTTTGTTTTATTGATGGGTGACTGACAGCTCAGTTCAATATCTGTGTCTTTATAGTTTATGTCCTTGTCACTTTTATGATTAATGTCGACATAATTTATTCAAATTGGTGTGTACACGTGCTCTTGTGCCTGCTTACTTCAATGTGTGTGTGTGTATGTGTGTGTGCTACTGCATGTGTATGCTTGTGTGTGTGTGTGTGTGTGTGCTACTGCATGTGTATACTTGTGTGTGTGTGTGTGTCTGTATAGATTATGTGTGCCCTTGTGTCATTTCATCTCTCATACACGTGTATGTATGAGTGTGCACCGTATGTTTTTCTCTTATGTGTGTGTATGTATATTTTTACCCCAGGGAACCCCGGAGCGTCTGATCATGCATCTGGTGGAGGAACCGTCGGTGGTGGACCCCACCTACATCGAAGATTTCCTGCTGACCTACAGGACTTTCCTGTCAAATCCCATGGAGGTCGGCAAGAAACTGCTGGAGTGGTTCCAGGTGGACAGCCTCCGGGACACAGTGAGTTTGTGTGTGTGTGTGTGTGTGTGTGTGTGTGTGTGTGTGTGGTTGGCTGGTTTTGGTAGTTTCGGATATTTTTGTATGTTTGAAAGAAAGCACAAATTTGTGTGTGTGTGTGCACAGGTGAAGAGTAATAGAGCAAAAGTTTGGAAAGTTTCAGTGTGTGCACCAGCAAGCTTTGTACGTGTGTCTGTACTGTTGAGTTTGTGTGTGTGTGTGTGTGTGTGTGTGTGTTGGGGTAAGAGTGAACACTGAAGGTCAGGTGGGTCAGTGGGATGGGATGGGAATGTTAAGGGGTTTCTGTGTAAGTAAATGGTGCAGGAAAGAAGGGTAGAGAATGCATACTAAGTTGAAAGTGTATATACTCGTCCATTCTGTACTATTTGATGTGTGTGTTTGAATGATGCTCCTATCAGCACTCCTAATGTTTTGTATTCATGCATGTTGATGGAAATTCATGTGTTGCGGCGCTCACATGCCGATCAATACAAGTTCAGCCAGCTCAGCTGTCCTTGAGCCCAGTAGTGATTTGTTCATTCCTGACACTCCCATTGTCCATAACTGCTTTAACCTAAGATTAGTCTTGTACTGTCAATAGTCTTTATGTGGTTGTCATTCAGGCTTATAATCTTCAGCTCTGTTAAACAGGATCTAATCCTGTACAGAACGAGCAGGGAGAAAGTAACAGAGTGTGGAAAGAGAGGAGGAGAGATGGCATGAGAAACGAAAGACAGAGGGGAAAGTGGACATTGATTGATGCACTGTGTTGATGTATCGGCAGCTGGTCTGACCTTTTGCAAAGGTTGGAACAATGTTACCACCAGTGTAAATTTGCAGAAGTAATTGTTTCCGAATGCCCTTTGCTTTAGGTTTTTCTTATGAATATTGTGGGACAAAATTTAGTCAGTCAGTGGTTAAACATTTTTTCTGCAGCCATGCATGTGGTCATTATTTAGCCTCCCTGCCGTTTCCCACGTTTTACTAGCTACTAAAGACTTTTTTTTTCCAGAAAATAAAGACAAATAGGTCTATAATTGGACTCCATTGTGGCTCCATTTTGTTGGAGAGTTGCATTGTTATACTGTACAAAAATGAGAAATATTTAACATGGGCAGTTTTTGACAGCATGGTAACATAGTGAGTAAGGAGGACTGAACTTAAAGCACACATGCATGCAAGCATTTAGTCTGCTAAAGCTTCCCTGAGCGACTACCAGCTCCCGAGGTCCTGCAAAGTAGGTAAATGTGACCTCTGATCCAACACCTACAGTAGAAGCATTCTGCAAGAGCTCTCAGCAAATTTCATGTCAACGCAGCTCCTACGCAAATAGTGCAAGAACTGGAGGGCGAAAATAAGTTGTTACAGGAACTGTGAAAATAAGTGTACTTTTTGTGTATCTGCTCTCATTGTCTCTCACAGGTAACGAGAATAGTGCTGCTGTGGGTCAACAACCACTTCAATGACTTTGAGGGTGACCCGGCTATGACACGCTTCCTGGAGGACTTTGAGAAACATCTAGAAGCGACAGTAAGATCAAATATCAATCCAAACATAGTTTTTACTTCACTGCATTTTTAGCTGTACTTCAGTTCATCTTTTGTTTTGTCACTTTTTACTCGGTTCAGTTGGTTAATTTTAAATCTTAAATTACAGCAAGAGTCCCCAAAGACACAGCACATGCAGTCCATGTCTTGTCAGAATTGTAGCTCAGATCAAACAATTATTGTATTATCATTTATATTGTCACGTAAAAACAGCTGATTTTAAATAAGCTCAAAGTATTTGCACATGATTACATTTGCAAGTTTTTTTCCCCATCTAATCTACATTGCACAATAAGAAACAGAAGCTACTTTAAATGCAAAACTCCTCAGGCTCATTATATTCCCCCTTTTCCCTCCTTGTCAGAAAATGAAGGGCCATTTGCGGCTGCTGAACATAGCATGTGCAGCCAAGGCTAAGTGGAGACAGATCACTCTGCAGAAAGCGTCCAGGGAGTCGCCGCTCTACTTCAGCGTGCAGGGCGGCAGCGAGAGAGGATTCGGCATCTTTGTTGATTCAGTGGAAGAAGGCAGTAAGGCTGCAGAGACGGGACTCAAACGGGGAGATCAGGTGAGAGGACATCATGCGACATCATGTGGTAAAATACAGAGGGGTACTATTAGGTATGATACATTGCTACATGTGCTTTTTAAAAAGAAGCATTTATAGAGTACCTATATGGCTTTAGGAGCCAGAGTATTGCTACATTGCTATCACTGCATTTGTGTCCTTGGAAGTGTATTAGTGCCTAATTAGACAGTAATAGCGAGAACCATCAGGGCATCCAATCACATCTCAGATTAATGTGGAATGTATTTCATAGAATTACATAATTAAATGTTTTATGTGACAGGATAAAATATGATATAGATATAAAATTGATGTGACACATAGAATATAGACACGTTTCAACTAAATGATGAGGTGCAGATGGAAAAAAAAACATAAACTTGACATCAGCTGGTCAAAAGTCAAAGTATGTGACGTAGTAAACGGCAGAACGAAAGCATCCGGAAAGATGCATGCTCATGCTAGATGTCTAGAGTCATCTTCCCAACAGGAGTGCTGATTTTTTTTTTTAGGTTGTATAGTCTCATGATCGACCAGTCCTGTGATCACGAGGTCAGCAGTCTTATTTTAAACATCTGATGCAGCAATGGGGTTCAGCTGAATTCACAAAATCTTTGCATAGATGTGCAGATGGATATTGAGGATTTAATCTATACACACTAACCCATACATGACAAAGAGAAAATGTATGTTTAGACATTTTTACAAATCTGTTAAACTTGATATATTTACACATGTATTGTATCTTCAGACCTTGTAATATCACTCCAAATTGAGCTTAGATTTGTGTTCATCATTCTTGACTTTGACATGTCTCCATCAGTGGCAAGTTTGGGTGAAGTCCAAATAACTTCAGAGATAGACTTGTTGGCATTATCATTGTGAAGTAAAAGATACTGGGAAGCTGTTTGTGAAGCTTTAGATAAAGACACCTCAGGGAGGTGAACAAGAATCTAGAGACCTCTAGAGGGAAGAGAAACCTCTATTTTTCAACCATCTCTGCAGCACCTCATCAGTCATGTTTTTATGGAGTCTGGAGTTTACCAAACAACACATGTGTCAAGGACTCTGAGAGCCTGACCAGATTGTCTGGTCTGATATGACAAAAATTACAAAGCGCCACATCTATGAAAACCAGGTATCCTTCATCGCCTGGTTACAGTGAAGCATGGTTTTGTCACGTGATACTTTGCAGCAGCAGGAACTTGGAGACTGGTCAGTGTTTGGGGAATGGGAAAAGGAACCAGATACAGTAAATTGAGGTCCTTAAAGATAACTGGTCTAGAGCACATATGACCTCAAACGGGGGTAAAGATTCACCTCTCAGCACAGAACAGCCTGAAGATCAAACAAACGTCACAACACTGGAGAGGCTTTGGGAACAAACTCCAAATTTCATTCAGAGGCTCAGCTGGGAGTCGAAGCTTGAACTGCACTTTAAAAACTTTGGATAAAGAGCACAGTTCATTAGTGAACTCCATAAAGTCTGGTACAGCTTGAGAGCATCTGTAAGAAACAATGGGAACATAATATATATGCATCTGACTGCCAAGTTTTGATCAGAGGAAACTTTTCTTCGAATACTGCCCTCAAAAAATGTTATCCTTGGAACTTTATTTCACTAGATACATAATTAAAAAGTTCTGACATGGCCTGCTGCGAGCTCAGAAGATGGCCTTGAGTTAAAAAAAGGATTGTTCTCTTGCATCTGTGGTTAAACTTCACATCTGTTGAATGTGAGAGCTGATATAACTGACTCGTTAGAATTACTACTTGATGACTGTACTCTCACATTTTGTTCCTATTTATTGTCTTTGTCTAGGCCCCGGAAATTGCCGCATACAGCACATTATCAGACTGCCTGCTTCTTTTTTTATGTTAAAATCAAGCCACCCAGCAGTAACAGATATCAGATTTAAGTCAAGGATAATCTTCTAATTTCGTCATTTCTTCTGTCTTGTTTCAGATCATGGAGATCAATGGTCAGAACTTTGAGAACATCTCCATCACCAAAGCTGTTGACATCCTTAGAAATAACACGCACCTCTCCCTCACCGTCAAAACCAACATATTTGGTGAGCAAAGTATTTGCACTCACACACTAATACACAATCTGATTCAGTTCATATCAGTGCTAATCATTTAAGATGATGACCAATCCTCCTCTTCCTCTCTCTGTACCTCTATCTATCTAGTCTTCAAAGAGCTCCTAAGCAGGATCGTGCATGAGAAGAAGAACGGTGGCCCTCACATTCCCAAGATCCAGGAGAAAAAAGGCAATCGCTTCTCCATCCCAGACCTTCCTGGAGACATGGAGTTCCCTACAGACCACAAGACCACCAGGAAAATGAAGGCCAACACTGTGTCAGGAGGACGAAACAAGATCAGGAAGATGCTGGAGAAGACGCGCTTCAATATACTGCCACCCAAACCATTCAGGTAAGAGGATTCATGTAAACACTGCGGGGCTTGAATGGGAATAAAATGGATTAAAAGTCATATTCCAATCTAAATGTATTGTTAAAACTTTGTACATACAAGCATAGCAGGCAGAAGGACAATTCATGAAGATACAGGTATATATCATTAAATCTTTTACACTGATCAGATATGGCATCTGGGACAACAAAAACTACATTCCTTTCTAAGGCTGTATACACGACAGAATGGTCAGAAAATGTGATAATTAGACATTAACACAACATGGCATGATTTTATGTCACAAAGATTTATAAGAGAGCAGCTATCATCTATATTTTTATAATAACAAAAGCTCATTGTTTAGCCGTCCGGCCCACAACTTTATTGTTTTGGTTCACTCTCACCACTCTCACTGGGTCGTTTTCGGCCACAGCAGGCAACTGTGTTCTGAGAAAAAGCTCTAAAAACAGACTGCACACTACAGCAGCAGCTCAGCACCAAATGGCAGACAGACACAGTTAGAGACTAGCTGGTGAGCATAGTGCAGCATTTAGCAGCTCAAGAGCCAGATATTTCCCTCAGGAGTTGGTGGAGACCAAAAACGGAGCTAAATGAGAGTGAATATTGGACTTACATTCTTCAGGAGGCCATAAACACGACTCCAAATGAATGACGATGTTTCTCTGTGTAAATAAGTAACTGTTTGCTAACAAGCTCACCATATCAACTTAAAAGGTGATAATATGTAAATGCTGTGTTCACAACCTTCGCTCTCCACTGCCTCCAAGTGGCCGAAAAATCAGTTTGTGTGCAGACCATCTGCAGACAGAAAATACTGGAGGAGAAATCTAAGCTTCTAGCTTTGCGACTGAACTGAACCACCAGTTATTGCACCTCAGAAAGTGATAGAGAAACACATTTTGGCCTCCTCTTGCGGCTTGTAAGAGCAGGAAATTGAGAGATTTCCTCAAACTTTAACTAAAATGCTTACTAAGTTGACTGGAAAGTGGTGGTACACAGAAATGAATCTTATTTCAAGCTATTACAGGAACAGGAACACTGCTCTGAAAATGTGCCGTTTACTTGCGGTTGTCTGGGATCCAACACTCTTATCTTCTGCTGCTGTAGTGTCGATAGGTTCCAGCCAAATCATGAAAATGTAAAAGGCATCATCATCATCATCATCATCATCATCATCATCATCATCATCTAACCATTGTTGTCATCCATAACCAGCCATTGTATTGCAGCATCTGGAGCAATTGAAAGCAATTGTTCAGATGGAGGCTCACATTCAATATTCCACCCATAACGTGCTGATACAGGCTTGATTTCATTTAATCATTTCATGCCTCTCCAGGCCTCATTAAACTCCATACTGTGTCAGTGTGTGAGGGAGAAGACGCTGTTCTCGCCCTGTTAATTACAGAGCTAACCGTCAGCACGGCTCTCACGCACACACAAACGCTGTCATGCGTATCCATGTCCCCTCACTTTTCGGAGTTTCCAGCTCTGCGGTGATTACGTCCACAAAGCCACACGGTTTGCATGAGAACTGATTGTGCTCTGTCTCATAACGCACCAAGCTATCACACGGCCATTGATCAGACTCAACGCACAGCTTCCAAAGGCTCTCCGCTGCGTTCTATTTATCGACCAAACAAGGGCTTTCATTGCCTTTTATTTTGCTAGTTGGCACTATTCAAACCACTCTTTGGTTCAAAGGAATTGATGGCTGATTAAAGGGGCTGGAGATGAGAATGGAGATGAGACGGGTGATTTGGGTCATTCGGGATTCATCAGCGCCTGTTGTGGGATGAAAATTTTACAGCAGGCAACCTTGTAAAGTTGTCTACTGGGTGTGTGTGTGTGCATGTATACAAAAGGTACAGGCTGCTCTGAGGACAAGTTTTGACAGGTTTAAGTATGCCCGCACACACACACTGGACTCACAGTCATTTTAAGTCATTGGCTCTCACAAGGATCCAGCCTGTGACCACCGTTGCTAGGGTCCAGTCTATCTCTCACACACATTTTTAAAACTTCTTAATCATCTGGCAAGTGAAATTAAGCAAAATAACGTTGTTTAACCATTTAAAATCCTATCCACATGCTCTTGCCCAGCTTGCGTACATACACGAACACGCCGCCACTGCTGCGGCTACTTTCTGCTCTTGGCTGACATTGTGCTCCACTTCAGACAAGGATTTTATATGACAAGGACACACTGGCAATAAACAAGTCGTTTTTCTGCCAAATTAAGATGTCCGGGCCTGTGCATGCACCTTTACACACATCCCATATATTGACCAACCCAGTTGATTTACATTCCATAGATTGGAAAGCAATAGACAGAGGTTTTAGCCTTTAGTCAGTTTGTCTCAGAAGTCTTGGTGATTTAGTGAGATGACGATAAAGTAGTAACCCCGTGTCCCATGATGCCATTTACATCCTCTCTACGTCTCTGCGATACAGTTACATGTGCTAAATCATGATGCATATCACTATTAACTATTGTGTTATTGAGTGTTTGCGCATCTCAACATTCACATTCAAGACGTTCACCTTTTACTGCATGCTCACTGCACTACTGCTGCGCTGCTGCTGTTCCTCCTGATTACTCTGTTACAGTTATAGACCTGCCTGGGCAGTAGTTAGAAAGATAGAAACTTTTTTGAGCTTATTCACAAAAATAGGTTGTTGTTACAGCACTTGGGGAGGATCATTCCCTGGTAATACAGCATGAGAGACGTGCACTCCATGTTAATGCAGGTACTGCTGTATCTTGGACACTGTAGATTATAAATGATGACATACCATGCCATCACATACTTCTGTACCTGATAAAAGTCTCCAACGCAGAGTAGCATTAAGTATCAGGCCATAACTTGATCAATTTGTCTACTATTTTAATTGTAACCAAAGACAATATTAAAATATATTCTTTATTTTAAATAAACTTGGGTAAAAATCAATAAATTCACCTAAACATCATCTGCTCCACATGATGAAAGACATTTTCTCTTTCTGTAGGTACAAGTGATAAAGCTTTATTTCTGTACTTGCATGTTTTGTGTAATAATTCTGTTTTCTTTCAAATGTTTCTTAAAATATAATCCTTATGTGCTTCCTGTTACTTTCTGACGGATCACCTCGCGAGTGTTTTTTGTGGTCAAATAGTCTCGTTGGATTTCCTCACAAATCCTGCAATTTCCTGCCATGTACTGTGTATGAATCTGTGCTGGCATTATGAAACTGCCCCTGACACTATTCTGCTGTGTCCAAACCTTGGCTATTGTATATTCTGTCGACCTAAATGTGTGTTTGTGCTGTTTTAAGTGTGAGAAACGAGAGGCCTTGTCACTCAGCTGCACTTGTATCGCTGGATCACTTCAGCAGAGCTCTGCTTCTGTTTTGTTTTTCTTTTTCTTTTTCACGCTTTTCAATGTCGTCTCTCTTCCTGTTTGTCTCTGCTGCTTCAGGGGCCTGTTTGGGTAAGACTTCTTGCGTAACTCCCCATCCTCTAACCATTTGATTCAATATCCATCTGCAGCCCTGGGCACAGCAGGCAGCCACACACACACACACACACACACACACACACACACACACACACACACATACACACACACTCACCGGCACCACTGACCTTCAGCAACATTGCTAGAGGACTGCATTTGTCGATTTCATGCTAATTCCTTCAACACATAAGTCACACTTTTCCGCAGAGTCAAGGTGTTCCTTTTCTTTATTTTCACATTCAAACTCTCCAATTAAATTTGTGTTCACCACTTCTTTCTGGACACCAAATGTACTGTATTCTGCAGGGATGCTGCAGAAAATATCAAGGAGGCCATGGTTCATTACAGTGTTGAATAGTAGCGAGGAGTGTTATGGGCTACAGATGGTTTCTTGATGTTTAACAGTCAGCACACCTGGCATCTCAAGTAAATCAGATAAATACCTGTATTCCAACTTTAAATTAGCTTTTATGCTTTTTCTATGCTAGACATCTCTATGCCGTATTTAATGGTCTCGCATTACATTCAGTGAACCAATAAATCTTTAAAATTTTATTCATCTCAAACCAAAATACAGGACTGCTGTATTTGCTTGTCATCATCAGGTATAATTATGTCTGTCTTGACCTGCATTGGTCAAAGTGTGAATATTATTAGACTTCTATTACATTTTAAATTATTAGAGCTAACAGTGTTAGTTTAGTCTTATTTGAGCCCCATGCTATTCGTATCTGTCTCAATTTCATCATTATCCCCTTTCTAAATCTCCTTTGTCATTTTCTCGTCCTTTATCCACCACCCTCCAAGTTATCTAATCTGTTTTACCGTTTTTTCTGCTTCTTTCCTTTTCTCCTCTTTTCTTCTTCTGCCCATGTCTGTTGTTACTGTCCTTCCATCTTTTTTCCCCCTCTTTCTTCCACCTTGAACCTATCGACTGGTGACTCAGGGATTACAGAGGCTTTGCTACAGCAGCACTCGGCTGCATTACTGCACCGTGTTCAGTTAACTGCACCGTGTTCAGTACACACTGTACAGGCACACACACCTAGAGGGAAGCTACAATTAGTATGCAGGCAGGATGAGATGAACTCTCTGTCTCAGACGCTCAATTACAGACTGCGACTCAAACTCGCAAGGACAACATATTTAAATGTGTGCAGTGTGTATTTAACATGCCAATTTCAGATCATATTGCTTCGATTTTCTTTTATTCTGTTCTTATGTTTGTAGTTTCAGTCTGAAATGCTATAAATTTACCCACTGTAAATTGATGAAGTAAATTCTAGATACTGCTAAAGGTCTTAAAAGTCTTAGATTGATAGCATTCAGTTTCTTCCCAAAAAAGGCCTTAGAAGGTATTAAAAAGCTTAGTAATGTTAGTTATAAAATGTTTCTTGCAAGCACTGTCACTACTGCTAGCTACAGTAGTTAGGAAGCTCATCGTCTCATAATTGGCCAGTGTCAGTTTTAGCAAAAACTTAAATGAGCTTAAATGATGAATCATTTTTAATTGGTTAATCCATCCATCCATCCATCCATCCATCCATTTTATGCTGCTTATCTGGTTAATTTGATTAATTATATTAGAAGAAATTATTTTTACATACTTGTGGGAAGTACTGAAAAAAAATATAAATAATTCCAGGTCGTATTATCCCTTCTGGTTTTCCATCATCCTTTCATACTTTTGCTGGTATGACTGTGAAACGGGTATTAAATTGTATTCGGTGTGATATTAAAATGTCTCTTAAATTTAACTTGGTGAACCCTGCAGAAAGCTGCCACAACTGTTTAAGAAAGTGTTATCCAACCTTCAGGAACCCACATTTATCATTTGAGGCAGGGCTATTCAAAATAACAATGCCCAACCTTTCTACGTCTATGAGTTTGTCTCAAAAGAGTTGCCATTTTCATCACATGTATGCAGATCCAGGCAGTCTAATGAGGCCATTAATGTAAAGGTTGATGTTTGCATATCCCTGAGCGCAGCTGAGGAGTCCGGTAGAAAGGCGCCTGTCTCTCAAGGCCAGTTTAGCCACATAATGTCGCCAACTGCTTGGCTAAATGCTAACATCAACAGATGTATTCAAAAGCTAAGAGCAGGAACACAAAGTACAAACGTGCAAATCAAAGCACCCACAAAGTCATGGGAAAACATCTGAATGAGCTAAAATCCTCATTACTTATCATTTCTTTTCATATGTGCTCTGCTGTTTGCAACGCTTGTTTGTGTCTCTGTTAGCTCGCGTATACGCTGTCTCTTTGTCTTGTGTGTGTGTGTGTTTGGTGAACTTGTGTGTCTCTATCTGTGAATGCTCCTTATCAGTTCCTGCCATTCATGAAACCGTCTCATGGATGATTTTCAGCTGTGTCACTGCTCCATATTAAAAGACAAATATAGTTATATTTTGTGTTGTCATTCTGCAAGAGTAGACATTTTGATTAAATCTCCTGATATTATTCTTTTCCACAGTGTTATGAGTTGTGGTTTTCATATGTCCTCAAGATGAAGGGAAAAGCACTCATTCTAAAACTTGTGCTTGAAACTCATAAAACAAAGGGAAAAAACATTCAGGCAGTTTTTGGAAAAATGTCTACTGCTGCAAAACCAAAGCCTCAGATTAATTTTAGATCATTAAGTTACTCTTTGATGGAGAAAATCTAATTTTCCTGTTTGTCTCTCTCTTTCTCTCTCACCCTTTTTCCTTTAATACCATCCTTCCTTTCCCCCACTCCAACCTTTCACCCCTTTCTCTTTCTTTTCCCTCGTCTCCCCTTCGTCCCCTGCTTTCCTTTCTAGCGATGGTGGCATGGGTCAGTCTCAGGACGACAGCATTGTGGGTACCAAGCAGTGTCGCCACAGCGTGGCCATCATGCCCATACCCGGCAACCTGTCGTCCAGTAGCCCCGACCTGCTGCAACCGGCCACCAGCGTCCTCGACTTCTCCAACCCTGCAGGTAAGAAAACATGTCGACTCAATGAAATCAAGGGGTTTCTGTGTGCACACACAACTGTGGAAGTGTGTTTTTCTGCTTTTTTGTTTGTGCTTGTTGAGGTTTCAAACATTATTGAGAAGAAAGACACCAAACCTGAAAAAAAAAAGTATTATGTTCTATAATACACCGATTGGCCCATAGGTGGCACTAAATTTAACATTCAGTTTAAAGAATAAAACCATCATTCCTATCAGTAATGAAAAATAAAATAAAATGTCACTGCCAATTTAACTTCACAAATAGACAGCAAAATGTTTTTCCAGAGATTTAGAAGTTGTTGTTTTTTGCCTGGCTGTGATAATGATGACCAAAGCTTTAAAAATAAGATCCATGTTGTAATAAATCCTTTATTACTGATTGTCCCATCAGTCCTGTTTCTTTTGTTGGGTATTTCTTACGTAATGCAGAAAGAGAAAATCAGCTGCCTGAAACTTGTCTCTCAAAGTGAAACTCAAATAAAAGTCAAACATGAAACAAACGATAGAACCAAAGCACATTCTTGCAAACACATTTCTTGTTACAAAGTACTTCACATTAGACAAAACTTGAATTCCTAAAAGCATGCAAAAACAATCCTATTTTGTCTTCATAATTAGGTTCTAAACAAGTGCAAGTACTTTGGGTGTAAGGGAAGCAAACATTTCATTACACTCATTCACAGTTGTTTATGACCTTCATGGCTTTATTTCAGGTGTCAAACAATTCAGTGCTACGTTCCTGAAGCTGTTTGTCTCACTTGACTTGAGACCTCGGCCTCATTCAACAGTGAAAGTGAAGGACTCCAATGCTCAGAAACGCTGTACTGACAACCTATCGCCCTCGAACATAATTGCATAAAGCAGCCATATGAGAAGCGCAGTGTTGTGTGCATTTAGTCGTCTGGAACACAAACTCTCCGTTGCTCCTCTTTTATCTTTCTCTCTCCTTGTAATACAGGCAAATTCCTCAAAAACACTTATGCGCACTTGTGCTGACAAAGGAACACACATTCATTCACTCAAAGCAAGCAACTGGGGGTTTCTAGCATAGGTGTACACACACACACACACACACACACACAGCCTGGGGTCTTTCTTTTTGAAGTGCCACAGAGCTGTTGCAGAATTGTGTCCGTCTGACAAGAATTAACCTCCTGGACTAGAAGACTTATTTATTCCTTTCCTGTCAGACGGGTTTCTGCTCCCATAATTATTTAAACCAACGTGGAGCACTACCTGTGTGTGATTTGTGTGCATGTGTGTGTGTGTTTGTGTCTTAGCGAGAGTGACATATTGCGAGATGGGGAGAACAAGAAAGAGAAAGTGAAAAGGTGAGAGCGAGCGAAAGAGTGAATATGGTCCTGATTTATTCCACCGGCCATTTGTCAAAGAGCTACACACTCTCAGACAGACGTGCACACGTACACACCCCTGCACGTAGTTTGCAGAGCTATACATCACATGTGGTTGTGTTGTACCAGAGTACAAACACACACACCAACTGGGCCTCATTAATCATTTGCCATTAGATCAAGTTTCCTTTAGTCCTCTGGCCCCCCATTAGATTTAATAGTAGAGGGGAGACCAGTCCGCTCAAACAAAACCCAGTTCCAGATGCTCTGCAGGGCTTGTAATACCTCCAAAGTCCTACCTGTAATGACATTAGCATAGGGATCAGAAGCTGATGTATCAATATCACCTTTCCACTGTTCATACTGGCAAATATGAGCAACATGGCTACCGATGTTTTGGGGTATTTTAAAATCTTGATGTAAGGTCTTGTTTTGGATTGGCATAACTTACTATTTTTATGGTTGTAGACAGCTCTTGGGTTGTTTTAAGGTGCCATTTAGGTTGTTTTTTTAGGATGAAATCTTTATGATTTTATAATAAATCTGTTTCATTTGGATTTTGTGGCCATCTGAGTAATTAAGATTTTATTTCTTTTTAAAGATAAGATAAGATAAGCCTTTATTGTCCCACAGCGGGGAAATTTTTAGCGTTACAGCAGCCAGCAAAAATGTCATATATAGAAATACAATAAAAATAAATAGAAAAATAGTCCTGTACACAGTATAGACAGAAATAAATAATAGTGACTGAGTGCAGTTGTAAGTATGAACAAATAGATAAGATAAAAATATTGCACATATATAATATACATGTACATGAAAATATTTCACAGCAACATATGAAGTAGATAACATCATGAATAAAATATATGCATGAAGATAATGCACAGTAGCAGATGAAGTATTGTAGCGAATAGTCTGCACACTGACAGTCAAGTGTAGATTACCGGGAGTTGTACTGATTATAGAGTCTGACAGCAGCAGGCAGGAAGGACCTACGGTACCTCTCCTTCAGACACCGCGGGTGGAGCAGCCGATCGCTGAAGGAGCTGCCCAGTGCTGATAGAGTGACATGTAGGGGGTGGGAAGTGTTCTCCAGGAGTGATGATAGCTTGGCCACCACTCTCCTGCCTCCCACCACCTCCACTGGGTCCAGAGGGCATCCAAGGACAGAGCTGGCCTTCTTTACCAGTCTGTCCAGTCTCTTTCTATCCCTGGAAGAGATGCCACTGGCCCAACAGGTCACCCCATACAAGACGGCTGATGCCACCACAGAGTCATAGAAAGTCCTCAGGAGCGCACCCTGCACTCCAAAAGACCTTAGTCTCCTGAGCAAAAAGAGACGGCTCTGGCCCTTCTTAAACAGGTTATAAAGTACTTCACAGTAACCAATGAAAGTATATACTGTATGTACATACCAAATAAAGATAAACTAAAAAAAACATACAAAAGAAAGAAAAGAATGTGTTAGAATTAATATATAAATCAAAGACAAGCCCTCAAGGTCTGTATTGGAGACATTTCTCAACCTTTCATATAAAATAATCTGTTGTTTTTGAGTTGAAGAGAAGCAGGAAATCAGGATTTTACTGATTTTTGAATTTGCGCTTTGCTCTCTGTATGAGCTGCTAGTTCTTATATCGCTTTAAGTTAATTATCCTTTTGCGCTGGAATGTTGTTTGGATAAAGCAAGCAATTTGATGTCACTTTGAGCTCTGGGGAATTGTGATGGGGCATTTTTCACTTCAACATTTCATAGACTAAAGGATTAATCAGCTAATAGAAAAAACAATCGACAGCCATAATGTTGACCAGATATTTGCCTAACGTGACACACTTGATGGTACGCCCCGCTTCAAACAACAAAAGCTGAAACAGAGAAGTGGAGCACGTACGTTAATGCTGTGTTTATGTGTTGTCTCATGTTTGCAAAGTGGCGACATGTCTTTGTGTCTTCTCATGTGTGGCTCTGAGTGAAGTCGTACTCTCAGATCCTCAGTTTCTTCTGTGTCTTCCTTCTTTAGTCTCTCTCTTTCTATCCACTTTCTGTTTCTTTTTTCCCTCTCCTACTGTTCCTCTTGTCCTTTTCTCGCTCTCTCTCCTCTTGCGTCTCTCTTGCTGTGATTTTAAACAGATGTTTTAGTGTCGACATGATGAGTCATACTCAGCCCCTCTGGCTTTACATGAACAGATCATGGTCTTCCCTCCTTCTTCTCTTCTCTCATGATGTTTCCAACCACTGTGTCTCTTTGTACTCCTCCCACACACTCTCTTTCTCTCATACTCACTGTGTTTTCTCTTTCTCTCTTCTGCTTGCCAAGCCCTGGGACTGTACTGTAAGTATAAATACCTTCAGTGCCACTGTTTGATTGTGCTTCAGTAAATATTCCTCCCAATTGTCCCCTCCATCTTGCCTTTTTTTCTTCTTTATTCCATTAATTTATTTTCCACACTCTAATCTTTGCATCTCTGCATCAATGAACTGCATCCTTCAGGCTCTGAGTTTGGGCCTTGCATTGTGTTTATACTTCTTCCACTTGTCATCTATCCTTGTGAGAATGTTTGATTATCAGAGTAAGGACATTTTGGTCGGTTTTCATTTGTCAAGGGGTTACCTTAGGGTTGAAGTAATCATATTTTGCATTTTCACTAAAATAAAGGTGTTATTTGCTTCTCCCTAGAAAACAGTGATGATTCAAACTACACCCAGCTCATAAGAGTTGATTAATTCATGTGTTCAAAACAGTAAAATTGCTTTGTAAGGAATAAATGGAGAAATTCTGCACACTGACCACGAGACAGTGATCAAGAAGTGCATTTAAAGTCCAACTGAAATTAAATTGTTTTTTTTTGTTTGTTTGTTTTCTACAGCATACATATCTGCTCTTTGAGAAAACAATCCGAAACCAAAAGGGAGAAATCTATATTTTATATTTTTTGGTTTCATGATGGCGCCCCCTACTCTATCTTTGCATTATTTCAACGTAATACAGGGGTCGTACCAAGTCTTGAAAATTTGGAAAATGCTTAATTTTAACAGTTATGTTTTCAAGGTTACGAATATGCTTGAATTCGAATATACTCCTTGAAAAATGCTTGATTTTCAACATAATTTGGTGTCTCATCTACACAATCCCTCATGTAAACCAAAAATCTTTTATTATTTAAAATGAAACAAATCCAGTCGCCATATTTGTTAGTTGTCTCCTGGCATCTATAGTAACAATTAAGTTGAGAGTCTGGAAATGTTTGGTTTAGGTACCTTAAAAGTGCTTCAAAAGTGCTTGAATTTTACTCTCAATCCCCCCAGTCACAGACAGATCAGAGATGTGTGTGCTAATAAAGGTGAAGGTAATGACTTTGTGTCTGAGCATGCTTAACCCTTTCCTGCTTGGTAAACAGGAGAAAGCAGGTGTGTGTGTGTGTGTGTGTGTCTACACAATCCCTCATGTAAAACAAAAATCTTTTATTATTTAAAATGAAACAAATCCAGTCGCCATATTTGTTAGTTGTCTCCTGGCATTTATAGTAACAATTAAAGGCGTTGAGAGTCTGGAAATTTTTGGTTTACGTACCTTGAAAGTGCTTCAAAAGTGCTTGAATTTTACTCTCAAAAAGCTGCACGTAATACTGTTAGTTCCTCGTCTACATAGATGGAGAACTTCTTTCCATACAGCCAATCAAATTGCTTTATTTTAAACCATATTTGCATAAAGCAGTGATGTCAGCGTTCACACTGAGCCAGACAGCTGCCTGCTACACAAGAGCCACAGACTCAGAACAACAACCCACATTAGCTTTCCTGCTAAATTCTCCATCTTATCTAACTTACAAACGTGAACATGCATCTTGTCCTGCACCTTAACTTGTTGAACAAACGATCAAACTAACTTTCAGCTGGGAAAAGTGCACCGCTAACATGATGCTGAGCTGCAGCACATTAAATAGCATGTAAACGTACCTGCAAATGTCACTTCGGTCCTTGTAGATTGTGACATGGTCCCTACTCTTCAGTACCACTGCTACCAACATGCTGTCTGCCCATGGCTTCTAAGCTAAGTTTGTTTACTTTGTCTCTCATTCCCCTGCCACTGGTACCAGAGATTTTGCCTGCAGGCTGCTGTCAATCAAACACAGCCACCGACACACCGCTCCATGCCGCTGAGACAAAAAGGAGCACGAAGGAATATGGCACCTAATGCGACCATATGGCTTCATCATGTGTCTTTAATAGTTTTTGGACAAAAACTGACTTTAATCACGCAGAGGCATAAGTAGTGTCAAGCTCTGTCTACGGAGACAACACTTGTTAGTAGGATAGATTCATTGTTGGTTTTAGTCTCTTCAGGGGGATCAGTGATAATAATAGAAACATAGAATAACACCATCCTTATCCTTTAAGGCTTAAACGCTTATGAGGATGTTCAGGAATGAAACATCCCCCTAACAAGTACAATTAAGAGACTTTTTTTTTTCATTTGTGTTATTTATTAGACCACTGGCTACTCTACTCCACTCTCCTCTGAGCACCTCAAGTCATCATGCCCTGCCCTCTTCTGCTCTGTGTGCTTTCACATGGCTTTCACATGAGGATTTATGTCTTCCGACTGTATGATGGAGTGACTGGGAAAAGCTTTGGCAAACAATTGAAAGGAGAGCGAGGAGACTGAGGCTTGTGGGAAGTGTGTAGCCTCTCTTAGTGCTGTGTTTGCAAAAACCCAATACTTTTTTTTCCTGTTTAGAAATCCTCTTTGGCTTCAGTCCATGGATAAATTCTCTGGTGTTGATGAAGATGAATGATACCTTATTAAAGATGATAATTGATTGGACGTTTGGCTGGATGGACAGCGATTGTCCTCCTGTGTGCAGGTCGGGTCGCAGCTCACCCAGTGGATTAAATATGATTAAGCCCCCCGGATATGATAGCCAGCTATTTAGCCGAGCTTCCCACACTCTAATCACAAATCACAGCTAATGAGACACAAAGCATTTAGCTTCCACACTGCCCACCTTCACCACCCCGCTGCACATAAACAGAGAGGAGCTCTGCTACTGCAGCAACACAGAAAACATGGAGGGAGCCACACACTTATTCCTCACTTTGCAATCTTTGCATTTTTTAATCTAAGAATCATTGTTTCTGCACGTCGCCTTCTTCAGGATAAAAGTGCAGTAACCATTTGACTGACATATTAAGTGCATATGTCATGTGATTTAAATCAGTAAGCCATAGAGAGGTCATTCATAGCCAAGATTGATCAAAACATCAATATGTCCACATTCCAGGAATCGTTAAATGCAAAATAAAAAAAGACAAAGTAAAATTCACACATTATACAAAGCGGAACAACATCTGGATGACTGCATTAAAATCAAGAAATAAGTCAGTGAAATGCTATAAATATGCATTCAAGGTACACATATAAATGTACGATATGTATACATTCCTGTCAAAATAGCATATGCAGAAAAGAAGCAGAAAAGAAACAGAAAGCAACAGCAACATGTATACACATTGACACGTCCAGACTGATGCTACTTCCCTCAAAAAACTTGGCTTTACCTTCAGCAATTTGTTTCTGCTTATTGTGCTGCTGCTGTAAAGATGATAATAATAAAGCTGCCGCAGCTATTGTCATCTAAACACACACGCACACACACACTCATCTAAAGATCCCCCCAGTCAGATCAGAGACGTGTGTGCTAATAAAGGTGAAGGTAATGACTTTGTGTCTGAGCATGCTTAACCCTTTCCTGCTTGGTAAACAGGAGAAAGCGTGTGTGTGCGTGTGTGTGTGCGTGTGCGTGAACATGCACTCGAACAAGCTCATCAGTCAAACAGACCTTTTATTTATTTATTTTTCCTGGATGATCTCTTCGTGATCTCCCTCCATTTTCAGTTTACGTGATCGAGCTCTTTGGGTTAGGCTAATGGGCCGTACCCGCTTCCTTACTCAAACACTTTAATACAATATTTCACTCAGGGAGAACATTTCCATTATTTAACACACATGGCACCATGTGAGACGCGTGCAGCTGCTCCAGCATCAGCTGCCCCAGGAATCTGTAGCTTTTATTTTGGCTTCTTACTGTTGAATATTGCCTTAAATCAATAAACAATAATACAGTATGTCATCTAACATGGGAAAACAGAGTCATTGTGGGAGATGATGCCGTTTTATTGGGGGTTTTTTATGAATTATTCAATTTTCCATTTATAGCTTCTAAATGGTATGTTACATAATGTGGTGATTTAAATTTAAATCATTAATTATTGAATGAAGAAAGTGTTTTTGATTTTTTTTTTTTCATATGTACATCTTTAGGTCTTCATAGCTTTTGTTTGACTTAATAATAAGTTTTCCTATAATGTTATGTGGAATAGGTTACAGGAATAGATTTTAACTTCTAACTCAAAAGTAACTGTTAGATGGCCCTAATAAATAAAAGCATGACCAGGTCACATAGCTAAAAGAAAGTGAGAGATGTTAATGTGAGGATATCCAGGTTGATTGTCCCTCACCCCACATGCGTGTTCAGTGTGATATTCCTGCTGCCTCGGCCATTATTACGCAGCTCCTAGCACCCTGTTGTTTCCTTTCCCTTTCAAAGTGCATGTGTCCTTGTTTCTTTATGTGAGGCTCTAAAAGGCTGCAGTGTACGTGTTTACTGTGAAAGATGAGTAACCTGTGGTGTCATTGATCATGTCGTGTGTACACATTTCTCCAGAGTCATTGATAATATTTGTTTTTGATGCCCAACAAGTACAGTCTGTGTTTTTATGTATATGTATGTATCCTCCTCTCTAACATAAAAAGTGCAAATAATGTTATTAAACTAAATGTAAGCATGTGGAGATGTTGGAAGACAAATATCCTTTCTTCATGTGTGGCATCATCACACAAGTCCATTAGAAAATTGGCTTTGCAGAAAGACAGACAGAATTTATGCAACAGCGAGGCTGGAAAGAAGATGAAACAGTGACATGTTGTGATCTGGCTGAACAGTAAGATTATTTAGAAATATCATTGGTTAATGTAAATAGTTGGATAAGTTGAATTTCATTTTAAATTTAGGTTACGGTAACACCAGAAACAGTTGTCTTTGACCCTTTGCCCATTTGGTTTCACACCAAAGACGCTTTGGCAGGAGAGTAGTCAGCTCAGCAGATCTGTTCAGAGTAGAGGACATAAGTCTTGTCACCTGAAACCCTCAATAATTTAATGAAAATAAAATATGGAAACCATAACCTTATAGCATTACTGGCACAGCCCACATTTCATAATGACCACATTAGTGGTACATTACTCAGACAAAGGTATATGCCAGAAATGGCAAAACTCCTTTTAGATAACTCTAAAAGCACTCTATTATTGTCGTAGACTTCATTACATTTAGTTTTATTGCATTATTGGCATTTGTTACAGTATTGACCTCCACATACTGTAACCATCAACTCATCCAACCCTAATTAGCCACTGACTGCTCTCCTCTTTTCTTTCTCTTCCACTCTCAGACATCCCAGACCAGGTGATTCGGGTGTTCAAGGCCGACCAGCAGAGCTGCTACATCATCATCAGTAAGGACACCACTGCCAAGGATGTGGTCGCCCACACCGTCAATGAGTTCGGCTTCATCGCAGCACCCGAGACCTACTCCCTGTGTGAGGTGTCAGTTAGTCCGGAGGGAGTCATAAAACAGCGCCGCCTGCCCGACCAGCTCTCCAAACTGGCTGATCGGATTCAGCTCAACGGCAGGTAAGAAACACAAGAATTAAAATAATAAAATCTAATACTAGGGACTTAAACAAATGGTTGGCTTTAACGTTAATAAGACTGTGTTTTAAGATGCACATGGCTTAGCTTTAGGTAGTGGTTGTCAGCTGCGTTTTCTCCAAAGTGAGTCCAAATGTGGCGGACATGAGTGTTTCTGTCTCTGCAACTTGAAGTACACAAGGCAACAAACAAGAACACTTTAGTAAACCAGGAAGCAACAAGATGTCCTGGATCAGGGAAGCGCATTGGTCACGGAAAAAGACATGGACATGTATTTACAGCAGATCCACAGTGGAAATCTTGGACAGAAAGCAGCTGGAAGTGGAACAGAGAATTTGAGAATTTATGTAGACCTATGTTGTGTTGAAGGCTTGAATGACTAAACCAAAGCCATGACCCACAGCGCTCGGACTCAAAGCCCAGAGTCTTGCGACATGGGAGATTTTTCCTTCCTTTTCTTTTTCAATTTATTTCTGGGTCGGTTCACATTACACAAGGCCACACAGTTCTCAGTATTTTGTACAACTGCTGTGAGCTTTATTCTGTAAATAGATTTCTAGCCCTGTACTGTCCAAGAATTTAATCCGATACCACATCTTTCCCAAATCACTACTAGCACAGCAGCTCCAGACTTCATACTAGAGTACAAGAGTTTTAGCTTAGCTCTACTAGAAAGTTGATAATGTATGGTACATATATATTGATTAAATTCTCCTCGAGCAGTGGTTCTCTGCGGACACAGGGTTCTATTCTGTGATGTAGTGAATTCACTTAACATTTCCGAGTTGTAAATCAGCTCCTGAGTAAATGGCTCGAATGAAAACCAGCAGGGCTCCTGGTGCTGAGGAGCAGGATTCAGAACCACTGTCCTAGTTCAGTGGGATGATAAATCAAGTGGTGCTACCCCATAAAAGGGCTGGGAAACATTTTTAGTTGCTACTCTGAGCAGAACACAAGCTGCAGTTTGTCCCATTAATAAACAAAAGACAACAGTTAACGGTGAACTGCATGTGATGATGGTTAAGTGCTGCAGTGATATTTCACAAATCCAAAGGATCAGGGATTTCTTTACTGTTTCAATTTGTTTCAACTAATTTTCACTTTGTTGTGGACACAACTCAGAAGTTTCCACATCACTTAGATAAGACACTTAGCCTTTTGTGTGATGATGATGTGTGTGTGTGTTTCTTTTGAACCAAATCACCATTGCCAGTATATTTTTTTAGATGTGTCCCAGTCTGTGGCACATCACACTGTCTTCTTCATGCCAGACACATTCCCTTTTAAGATGAAAGTTAGTAGGACATGAAGGATAATTGGACCGCAGCCGTAAAGTCTTTTTTTAAAACGGTTCCTCCGTCAGTTTTTCACAGTTTTCTCCCTCTCTCCTGGTCTCCTGTGGTCCCTCATCAGTCCCCTCCCAACTAGGTTAGCATGAATATTTTATCCTCTGTCAGGGGCGGAGGCCTCAGCAGACAGCAGGGCACGTCTGGAATTATTCATACACACACACACCCACATGCACACACAGGCACGTACAAGGATATAGATACAGGCAGCCACCTTCTTATACACAGTCACACATCTATACACATATAAACATGCATATACTGTGTTTACACAACCAAATAAGTTTGTTCTCACAGAATGTACGTGCGTGCATCTATACACACAAATTCTTACCAAGAAAGTCTAAAACATGTATGGACAGAGTCGCACACATTCAGAGACACACTCACTCACCCAGAAGACGCTCATGGTAACACCCTTCCTGTGTTTTTGATAGATGGCTGAGCTGCACAGGGGGGGGGAAACTGCCTTACTGTGAGATATTGGTAGGAATAAGGTTGGTTTAACTGTAGAGGTATGAACAAGCAACATCTAATAGATCTTCTTTCTAATACTTATTTCTTTACTTTCCTCTTTTCTTTATACGTATCCTATGGTAGTTATTTATAACAAAATAAAACATTTTACCTTTTCAGATGGTTTATCCTGGTGAGATTACTGATCGATTGACAATCCACTATATACATATGCATGGTGCAGTGTCAGTGTATATGTATGTATTCAGCTCAGTGTGCAGTAGTTGTATTAATCAGGCGCTGCAGGCAAATATTTCTCTGCCCTGTTTCTCTTTCTCTGTCTGTCTCTCTGCAGCTGATGATTGACAGAAGGTCTAACAAGGAACAGGCCAAGCCAATAGGAAGCCTTGTTCACACTGCCAAAACACATATAGATGCAGCTACTGTAGGAGATCCAATGCACAGCACGCACACACACACACACACACACACACATACATACACCCACAGACCGCCAATGGCCATTTACACTGGCTTGGGTCCAGCGACTTTGCCTCGCTCAGCTCTATTTAGCACCACTTTGTCCGTCATTAATTTAGTCTTATCCCCATATGTACAGGATTGTATGTGTTTTTATGTATTTATTTGTTATTTTTTGTTTCATGGTTCTTCAGTTTATTAATTTATATTTAATTTGATTGATAAAATTGGACCGTTAAAGGTTTCGTTAAAGGTCTCCCCTCCTCCTGCCTCATATCCTCTTGTCTCCACTTCTGTCCTTTTGTCTTGTTTCTCATCTTGTTTCTCTTCTCATCTCCTCTCTTCTTGTATTATCTCCTCTCTTCTCATCTCCCCTCGTCTCCTTTCCTCTTCTCTTCTTTTGTCTTGTATCCTCTCCTCTTCTCTCCTCTCATCTTGTCTCCTCGTGTCCCCTCTTATCTCATCTCATCTCCACTTCTCTTGTCTCCTCTCATCTCCTGTCCTCTTCTCTCCTTTCGTTTTCTCTCCTCTCCTCTCAGTTCTTCTCAACTTATGCGTATTTATTGTGTCTACAGATTCTTCGAAAGTCCTAAAATGTCTGAAATCTAAATCTGTAAATACAGCCTTCAAAGTCTTGAGGTCTGTCTTTGAGCTCTTCATACTTGTGAAATGTGTCTTGTTCTTTATGCTAAACGTAAATTCAGCTTGATCTTCTCACCTCACATCCTCACATCTACTCTTGTTAGTTGCTCTTCTCTGCAGCTCTTCTGGCAGAGTAACAGAGGGCAATTTAGAGTCACATCCATGCCAACACTTTGCCCCTGAGGGCTGCAGGTCTGCGGGCCGCTAAGGTGCTGCATTCCCAGATGACCACATTACAGCTCCATTAGAGTGGAAGTGGGGGGTGGAGGGTTTTAGATTTATAAACATAGAAGCACATAACGAGGTAAGAGAGATGGCCTGCTGCTGGAAGCTCTCCCGGAAAACTGTTGAAGATCGAGCCTAAAGAGAAATGGCTCTTTTTTTCCCCTCTCACTCATGCACTTGTCGTCTTTCTTACCTCTCTTTTGCTGAGAGCCCCTCTCTCGTCTCGCACTTTGTCTCTCCTCTTCTTTATCCCAAGGTAAAATATTCCCATAATCTCTGAATACCAGAGAATTTCTTCCCTTTCCTCAAACTAATCTTAAATTGGAGACAGAAAATGTGCGCCCCTAAGATGAAATGTGAATGAGAGGAACATTCAAGAGATTTATCTGGTGGTTTGTTTTTTTTTAAACGTGCAGAAAGTTACAGTTGGCTCAAAAGCTGGATCGCATCCACCCACCTGTCTGCCTCTGCAGCCTATATTAAAGCATCCGAGGACACTGCAGATCTAGTATCTACTGCTCTAAAAATACACAGAGATGACATCACTTTCAAAGTATTTTACATCCTGCATATCCTGTACCCTTTGTAATTATTGTCAGTTAATCCCCCCTGCCAGCCTTTAGCCTCAGAGGCTTAGAGCTCATTATTCATCTTGTCTTTTTGTTGTTGTTGTTGTTGTTGTTTTTTGCATTATTTGTGTTACACGTGGGTTTTCTCAAATATTATACACTTTTTAGATTTGATAAATTGGCTGGGGATATCGGAGAATTTTACAAATGAATACCTTCACAGGTTTTCATGTGTCTGACTCCACAGCAGGACCAGCTATAGCAGAAGCTAAACTCTTTTCCTCTGTAAAACTTTTCTTATTCATTAACAAACCAGGAACAATACTTTTACTTTATAGTAATGCTCTAACATCCACACTTATCTCCTTCCTCTCTGCTCTCACCCCTGTAGGTACTACCTGAAGAACAATATGGAGACGGAGACGTTGTGTTCGGACGAAGATGCCCAGGATCTCCTCAGAGAGAGTCAGATCTCTCTGCTGCAGCTCAGCACCATGGAGGTCGCTGCCCAGCTCTCCATGAGAGACTTTGAGCTCTTCAGGAACATCGAGTCCACAGAGTATGTAGTTGTTTAACATTTTAATTGGTTCTTATGACCGTAATAACTTTATTTGTATGGCAGTTTTCAGAAAGAAACTTTATAAAATGCTTTACAGTCAAGACAAAATATAAGAAAATAAGCTCAGACAAGAAAATAAGACGAAATAAAACTACTTGTGGTATATTGAGCATCACAGGATGTTGATCTTTTCCCACAGAGTCATATTTAAAAAAGGTCTATTTTAACTTCTTTGTCATGGTTCCCAGGTATGTGGACGACTTGTTTAAACTCGACTCCTCGATGGGAAGTGGTAATCTCAAACAGTTTGAGGAGGTGATAAACCAGGAGACCTTCTGGGTCGCCACCGAGATCCTGAAGGAGCCCAACGCCCTGAAGAGGATGAAGACCATCAAACACTTCATCAAGATCGCCCTGCACTGCAGAGAGTGCAAGAACTTCAACTCCATGTTCGCTATTATCAGGTGGGTTCAGTGTAGAAACTGTCTTAAGAGTGTGTGTGTGTGTGTGTGTGTGTGTGTGTGTGTGTGTGTGTGTGTACTGGCTTCCTAAATTAAATGTGGTGACACATTGTTTCATCATTTTCCTCATTTTTGCCTCAGTCGTAGTATAGTAGTAGCATCAAAGACAGGATTCTTGTTCTGTGATGACAGCTAGCATTTACTCCGTCTCCCCTGACAGCTTTTGTGCCAAATGAGCTTTGGCCACTCGTCTTCTTCCCCACATCCTCCGGAGAACCTGCCCCACCTCCTCCCCTCTCCCTCCCCCTCCTGCAACCTCCCTGAATCAGCCCTGATCCTCCCAAACCACACAGACGCTGCCTCTGCAGCCTTACAGCGTCCCATAGCAACGGCTACACTTATTGTTTGTTGCTATTGTTAATTCCCTCTGGCCTCTGTGGTTTGGCTCAAGATGGCTGTTAGACTGAGCTGAGGATGTTTGTACTGTGGCCCTGTTATAAGGGGTAAAACCCACAAGGGGGGAGGCAAGTTAGTGCTGGTAGTGTGTTTTAGGGATGAACTTGATTGTGATTGAAGCCACCAATATCGTCATACCTGTGTATTCATGTGCAAGTGTGTTTTTGTGAAGTTTGTGGGTGTTTATGGACGTATTTATGCATGAGAGGATTTACTTACTGAATTCATCTGTGTGTGAATGCATTTTTAATAATACCTAATAATAACTTTATTTATATGGCACCAAAACAAAAAGTGCGAATATGAAATGGAATAAAACATAGTTATACATATGGTATGTACTATATTGCCGTTGTGCCTTGTTGTTTATATAACTAAAAAACTAGACACAGGGACCCTCCATTACCTCAGGAATGGATAAAAACACAGGGGTCACCTTAGGGCATTTACAATCGCAGTTTTTAATTGGTATTACATGAAAAAAGAACGAAAAACAAAACAAATTAAATTTTGCTCTGTGTCTGCCGTTTCTAGTATTTATGCCTTTTAATGGCTCAGTTTGAACAGATGACATCTGTACCTTGGACTGTGGGTAGATGATAAGCTACTTTTTTTAAAGAAATTAAAAAGATCAAAGAAACAAACAGATAGGAAATAATAGAAGTGGAGAAAACTACTGCAAACATTAATAAAAGCAAAGTGATTTAAAAGATGTTACTTTATCCCGTAGAGCCTCTTAATGAGAGCAGGATGACCTCAGCTGTTAAGCTTCTGTTGTGCATCCTGACTATGATTAAGCTAAACTAATTATTTTTTCATACATGCAGTAGCATCATTGTGGCCTCGCTGCCACACTGTGTCAGTGGGACCTGGAGATGATGCCACTTGACAACTCCTGCTTCTTACTCCATGTTTGCTCATTTCCTGCTGCAACAGTGTCCCAGTCCCGAGAGTAATTATTTAAAAACAACACGTCATGTTCTCTCTGTAGCCTAGCGTGGTTAATAGGTTGTTTAGACACCTTTGTGTTTTGTGTTGCAGTGTGCTCTTTTCAATCTGCAGTATAAATAATCAAAGAGGATATTGTCTGCCATATTCCTGCAGCATACATTTAAATATAAATGCATGGAGATGCAATTCTGCAATAACTATAACTGTAGATGTAATATGTTTTTGATTCCTCGACTTTTTTTCTTAATGTATCAGGATCCACGTTAGAGTCCACTTCTGGATCTGGACTCGCAGTATAAGGAGCTGAGCAGTATGGTGATCTGCTGTGATCGCTGCTGTAAAAGGCACTTTAGAACAGAAGTGTCTGACCTCCACGTCCCTTAACACTCCTCCTAACAGCAGGATGTCTTCGCATATATGGCTCTCTGATGCATAAGCTGCCTGGTGACAGGGGCATTGCTGCTGTATGTGTTTGTGTGTATAAGAAAGATAACATGCAGGTTTTCCCGTAGTGTTTTACAGTGGACGCACCCCGTCCAGCTCACCTGAAATAAAGTGCACCTCCACTAACATCATTTATGCAGGAGACACCAGATTTTTTGTGTATTGGGTGTTAAAATGAGAGAGAAGGGAGTGGTAGATGTGAGACCCTGACATAGAAGATGATGTCAGGCTCATAGAAGAAAACAACCTCAAAAGATTTTTTTAATACTGATTAACATTGTTAACAACATACAGAGGGAAAAAGAAAAATATTCCTACCAACAGAGAAAAAAGTGAGGAGGAGACAGAAAGGTAGCAGCGGCAGTGGAGGATGGACGGAGAGTTGATGAGCGAAAGAGAAAGAAAGGGACAGGAAGTGGAAAGATAATGAAAGACGAGAGCAGAAATAAATGCTGTGCCAGTCATAATTATCAGCTGTCTAAATGAGTCTGCTCAGAGTTGACACTGCCTCAAGGGGTCTTCTGCTCTGGAAAATGGAGTCCTCGCTAATTGAAGATACTTAGCTCAAAAAGTAGTAAATAATGCTAGTATGGGGTTTTGATTGGGATGTATGTATTGAGCACACACTAAACCGTATACTTCTTTCTTCTTTCTCCTCTACCCTCCTTTCCCTCTTCTGCTTCCTCATTTATACCCCTACCCTTCCCCTCCCTTCTTCCCACCGTAACCCATTTATCTCTGCCTCCCTGCTTCCCCTCTCCCACCCTCCTTGCACCTCTTTTCTCGCTCACGTAGCGGTCTGAACTTGGCACCGGTGGCTCGGCTGCGGAGCTCGTGGGAGAAGTTGCCCAGCAAGTACGAGAAGCTGTTTGGAGACCTGCAGGATGTCTTCGACCCGTCCAGGAACATGGCCAAGTACCGCAACATCCTGAGCAGCCAGAGCATGCAACCACCCATCATCCCGCTGTTCCCAGTGGTCAAGAAGGATCTCACCTTCTTACACGAAGGTAGATGGCTTTGTGGAGAGCCCAGAATGTGCCTTTTTTGTGTATGTATGTGTGTGTAGCATCTCACATGTTGCTACATTTTCTTTAAAACTTTAAGAGGCCTAAAAAAACCTGAGGTAATTTCTGAAACTTGACAGGTCATTCTGTACAGTTTAATGTCCACAACTTCCTCTGTGTTGTGCGGAAGGTCAATTTCAGTCTCACTCAGGAGGTTTACTTCTGCTAAAGGCTTCCCCATCTTGCCTTTTAAGATATCACAGTGAATCAGGTCACTCAAACTGACTTCTCCTTTAAGGTTTTCTCTTAAATGTGCGGCCATGTTAGGAACTGAAAAAAAAGTTTCCCTAATTGTGCAAGTTTCTTAAAATTCTCAAATGTCTCAGTATGACTCGGTATGAAAGACAGACACCACTTTGATCTCAAATGACAAGAAGAAGACCAGAACAAGGAGAATTTTTACTTTGAAGATTCGACTTGGAAATATTTTTGCGAATTGCATCTTGCAAATGTCCCAAAATATGAATCAATTATCTTTTACAATTTCAACAGCTGACTTCACACTCACTGTTTGTGCATGTATTTGTGTGTGCGCTTTGTACTTGTGTCCTCGCAGGCAATGACTCCAGTGTTGACGGGCTTGTGAACTTTGAGAAGCTGAGGATGATCGCCAAGGAGATCAGACACGTGGTGCGGTTGACCTCCGCCAACATGGACCCTGCCCTCATGTTCAGACAGAGGTTGGTTGTTTTGATACCATGAATCCTCAAAACCTTTTATTGTCAAGATTTACCAATTTTACTTTCACCTAATGCTGTCGGGGCCAGTTTCACAGATACGGGTCGCTTAAAGCTGTCTTAAATCACCAGTGATGAAACTGAAACGCCTACGTGGGGCTTTAATTAGCTTAATTTGTTGTTTCACAAAAGTGTCACATCCAAAAATTCTCTCCTAATAAAGCCAGAAAAATGGAGAACTTTAGAGGCTAATGTCATGAATGTGTACATAGCTTTTTTTAAAGAAAATGTATTGGGAAAGAGAGCCTGAGGTGAATTTTGTGGCTCAGAAAACCATCACAGGACGTAGTGGGACAGTCTCCAATTCATTTACTGTCAACAAATAAGCCAATTTGTAGTGGTTTGGTAAGTGTTACCAAAACTCCCTTCAAATATGTGTATCTTTGCAACTGAAACTTCCTGTTCCCCATCAGCCAGACTGTAGCAAAACTGTTACTTCTCAGAAAGAGGCATGAATGCAGAGAGTCCAGTGTAGCGAGGAAGATTACAGCTTTTAGAAAAGACACCCTTACTGCAGAAAACCACACATGTGAGCAAAAAGGGAACCACTGCACCATACCTCCACCAGCCAACCTGGATCCTTCACCAACAGGATCAGGCACACATTCAAGGTCTGGTTAAATCGATTCCCATTCACTTCCTGTCCAGTTCACGGCTCTTGTTGGTTCGATTGCATTCCTCTGCTGGAATGTAACGGCACGAGGACACAAGGCATGGATCGACTGGAAGTGAGGTAGAATTGATGCCAACAGCCGTGTGTAGTTCGTTTCACTCGGTTTGTGTGCATTTTATCACAGTCACTGCTGCAGTGCATGACTGCCCCCTGCAGACCCTCCCTCCATACTACAAGATGTCAGAGAAGATACTTTCCACGAGACTTTTATTGCAGACTTTCATCATATGACAAACGTTTTTCAAAACCCCAAAAGGTGACACAGTGACCTGTTTTCATGAGGCCATAACACGCACTCTTCAGGTTGATATGGGGAGATGTCATATGTCTGGTGTCCTCCCATCTCCAGTCATTTCCTGTTTGTTTGTTTGTTGTGGCATGACCTCTACATAGTCCTGTCCACCCCGACCCCTGAACTTGTCTTTAAGTCACGCTTCAATCTTCACACCTCTTGCTTGCAGGAAGAAGAGGTGGAAGAGTTTAGGGTAAGTTTGTCCTGGTACCGGTTTCATCCTGTTTCAGTCTGGACCAGCAGAAATTCAATCCACCCTGCATCCCCCACCACCATAAGCTCTGCATGTCCCCCCACTTGCTTTATCTGAGTGTGCTTGTGTGGTATTAACCCTTCCATTTGCAGTGCCCATTCACCTGAACCATGCTGAAGTCCATCATTGACCCATTAATTGTTCATCATATTGTATGTTTGAGTCATATAGCAGCTTGAAATAATACTTATTACTTAATGTAGGTATTGTTGCCCAGACATTGTCTAAAATGTCTGATTTCTGGCATCTACTGTAAGTTCAAGTTCAAATTTCTTGTCATTCATCCTACAAGGACACAGTTACAATGAAATGTCATTCTTTTCTTTGGCCAAGGAGAAAAGAAGGAGAACATAAGACAACACAACTTTATAGACAAAACAATCAACAAATAAGCAAGTCCCAGAGAGGCTGTGTGTGACTCACATAATATAATAAATGTTAGATAATGAAATTTAAATATATAAAGTAAAGGAGCCCCTGACCAAACAATCTCACCTCAGAGTCCATTTAGTACTTGTTCTAGAGCTTTTGATCCTATCACATGAGCTCCATCAGCAGATGGAGTTTGTTCATTTGTAATGGAATTATAGATGTTCAAGTTGCCATATTTTCTGAGGACTTGGCTTAAAAGTTGAGGATCAAAGTTCATTCTTGACCTTGGAAACAGTTACAGAACAGCTACTAAATGGACTTTGAACCTCAGCTTTTAAGCCAACATGGACAAGAAGTCCTTGAAGTGCTCAAAAAAAAAAAAAAAATTAAATTTGAACATCTCCAATTCCATGGCAACTGACAAACTAAATTTGCCAAAGAAGGTCATGTGATATGAACAGAACAGTCACTAAATTGACTTTTATGTGAGATTGTGCTGTCAGCTGCTGTTCACAAGGTCAAGAATGAACTTCAAACGTCCTGTAAACCCTGTATTGCAAACTCCACCCATCTGCCAAATAAAGGCAAAGTAAAACAAACTATTTACAGATGCTATTTGACTCAGGTTTGTTGTTTGTTCATATCTGCATCCTGCCATAATATTCCCCATATCGAATCTTGTGCATCTTTTGTTTCCTAACCCTTTTTGCCTCCATCTGACAAAATGTTCTGTACTGTGATAGCATGGCACACCAGCGAGAGCTGCCTCCCTCCCAGTTGCATGGTCCCGTTTTAAAATGCTATGCACCAACACAAAGACAGATGTACAGATTTTATAGTAGAAGAGGTATTTAATAAGAAAGTAGTTGTGCCTATTTTATTGGTGATTGTACTTATTGTTGTTTACCATTCTTTCTTTCTTGCCCTCTTTCAATCTGCCTTTTTGTTTTCTGTCTTTATACTTTCATGTGCATTTCTTCTGTTCCTGTCTTATCTTCATTTATCTCCCTCATCTTTCTCAATCTCTCATCTTCTGCTCATCCATCAACACTTTATCCATTTGTCTCACCTCTTTAAATCCCCTCCACATTGTCCATCTTTAACTCTGCTTACTTCATCCCACTTCTTTCTTCTCCTTCATTTTCTTCCTCTCATCTCCTATTCTTTTATTTTTCCTCATTATCCTCCTGCCTTTCCTTCCTTCCCTCCTCTTCCTCCCTCTCTCTCTTCCCCTCATTAGGTCTTTGAGTCAGGGCAGCACCAACTCCAACATGCTGGATGTGCAGGGCGGCGCCCACAAGAAGCGAGTGCGTCGCAGCTCGCTTCTCAACGCTAAGAAGTTGTACGAAGACGCTCAGATGGCCAGGAAGGTGAAGCAGTACCTGTCCAACCTGACGGTGGAGATAGACGAGGAGAAACACCAAATCATGTCCCTGCAGTGCGAACCGTCCTACAATACCTGTGAGTAACACAGAAACTGAGACTACTTTACTGAGTGAACTTATATTTCATCAGCACCTTAATTCTTTATATATTTTCTGTGGCATGAGTCAGAAATATATCTTTCTATGTCAATAGAGTGTAAAGCCTTTGACCCTCACCTGACCTACATAGTACATATTACATAGATTTCAGTTTGCATTATTCCAAGCATTTTTATGTATGTATTTATTATTCTATATATGTTCTTTTAAGGTATTTTGGTACAGCTCAAAATATATTTAGGTTTTAACTATAGGACATTTAACTCTGGATATGGACACAGAGGGTAAATAAAATTTATTTGAGAAAATGTGTTTGTTTTTTATCAAAAGAGCTGTAATTTATGAGTTTATATTTGTATTATTGGCTTGCACTGCCACCTAGTGTATTTGCAAATGTCCTGCAGAAAATAACTGGAATTTATTGATCAATCAGTTGATAAATACTGCAGTATTTATGTATTGCATCATTCAAAACCATCTGTAGAACAAAATATGCACACAATACAATTTATTTTCTTGGTGCTTTAGCATAACCAAAATGTGAAATTCTTTAAATTGAGTTAAAAACAAGTCATTGTGCAGAAATTTCTTTTTTTGTTCATTTGGATTGTATCAGTTCATTATTAATTCATCACAGCTGTGAGAGAATGAGTATTTAGCCATAATATTAATCAAATCACATATTATAACTGTGACAGTGCCAAGGAATGGCAATATGCTAAAGTGATACTTTTATCAGTTTTAAATGTGATAATCTTGCGTTTGATTAACTGCTCAGAGTCTAGAAAGTCTTGAAACGTCTGAAAAACCTGATATTATATTAAAAATCAAATTTAGGTAGGTCTTGAAATGTTTCTCAGTTCCAATATACATCTGACACATCTGATGTTGATGTAAACCTCACTGTTCTTAATTATATTATAGTAATATTTGTTAGAAAGAATATGTATCCACATGAAAGAGGTATTGCCTTTTTGAACATACCTCACACTGAATAGTCAGTAGGAAAACAGAAAACAGTCAGTAGGAAAGTTAACATCTCCAAGAAGTTTGACATTTTCAAATGGTAGATGTTTTGAAGTCATTTTGTTTTGTTTATACATTTTCCGTCTTCTTCCTGTGTTTGCAGTGTCAAAGAACTTGAGTGAGAGACGATCCACCAAGTCGGACATGTCCCCAGTGTCTCTGCGGTCGGCTCTGCCCTCGGGGAAAACACAAAACAGGGTGTCGCAAGTCCTCCAGGTCCAGGTCCCACTGAACCCTCTACGAAAGAAGAGCACTGCCAAGGACATAGGCACACTCAGTTAGTACACCTGTACTATACTGTATATCATCATTATTCTCATTTATGTAGAGTTTACTTCTTTATGCTTTCTTATATTTAGAATTTAATCATTCCACCTTCTCTGTCCTTTTAGAACATTGTCATTGATTATCATTGATTAATAGTTATTGTATATGAACGTACTCATATTGCAGATAAGACAAAAAAGATAAAAAGGTACAAGGTAAAACAGAAGGATGACATTAATAAATGTTTTTTTTTAAAGATTTTAAGTGATGATCATTATGTGTAGTCTCACAAAGTTGTAGTTTATTTTAACAGCAAGTTTAATTGTATTCAAGTCTGGTGACAACTTGTTTAAGCTACAGTATATACAATCATTTGTGCACACTGGTAACACCTTAGTGAAAGAAAACTTACATTTCCCAGTTCTGTTTTATTACAGGTGTATAACAGACTTCCAGGTTAATTCGCATATCTGTAACATTTTTTTTCTTCTTCAGATTCCAACTCTCCGCATGTGGTGAAGAAACCTCCAGTGAACTCATCAGAGGAGTGGAGCACCAAGAGACCATCTGATGACACGGTCTCCACCATCTCCTCTCTTCACTCCAGCCCCACGGTGTCGCCGCAGGGCTCCCCACGCAAAGGTCCGATACAGAAACTGTGCTTTCCCCCCTGTATGTTTTTATCCAAGAAAGGTGAAGAGTTGTCCCTGAGTAGATTTACTGAAACAGTCACCTCCAAGCAGAGCTCTGAAACACTAATGATTATGTTACTGAGTTACTCATGCATGTAAAGTCTATAAGTCAATTAATGGTTCATTTCACACTTTTCCTGCCTTGTAGGATTGCACAGAATATCAGAGTATTTTTACATGTTTTTGCTATAAACAGTAACTGAGATAGTCCTGAAGGTCCTTTAGGCGCCCTGTGACTTAAATCTCTAACCATCCTCTTGTTTCAAGTTGAATAAAAAGCCCTTTTTTCATCTCTCACTTCGGCTCTTCTTCCCCCTTTTCAGTGGGAGGCGTGGCCAAGTCCCAGAACTCCAGCCATATGAACTTGTCGGGATCTTCATCGTCACTGACCAGCGACGCCAGCACGAAGGCTGGCACTGTCAGCCTGCGCAGCTACGGCATAGGTGGGGCTCTCCTCCACAAGAGGATCCTGCTGATGACCAGGCAGCACAGCCGAGAGATTAGCAGGGAGAGAGAGAGTCAGACAGAGGAGGCGAATGAGGAGAAAAGAAGTGAAGTGGAAAAGGAAAAGGAGAAAGAGGAGATGACGCAGGAGGAGACAGAGGCAGTTCAGAGAGGCTTGTTTCATTCAGAGCAAAGGAGAGGGAGATCCAGGCAGCAGAACAAGCAGGGTGCACAGGCAGATTCAGGGCTAAAGCTACTAAGGGTAAGACCAGGAAGCCCTACAGGTATTCATGGGGTGCATCCCATGGTCCACACTGGGTCTCCTCCCAGTCTACCAGGGTCGGGACCCATGACTCTGTCGCCTCTCTCCCAGCCCCAGTTAATGAGACCAAAACCCCCAGAGTCCCCCATCAGGACGAGGCTGATGTCACCATTCAGGATACTGAGGGAAAGGAGTCAGTCCAGGGAGAGGCCGATGGCAGTCAGGCCACATGTTAACGGCGGAGAGGGAACGGGAGAGGCTGTGCCCTCGTCACCTCAGGATGAGAGACAAGGACAAGAGCAGAGAGCCAAGAGGTCTGGCAGCCCCAACCCCTTCCTTTGGCTCTGCAGGGACAGACACACCAGGAGAAAGACTGTCTGACAGAGATAATGTGGAGAAGAAATGAAGCTAGTTGTATTTCAGAGAGAGGTTGATGATCGATTACGTTTGTAGAGAATCCATCACAAAGGATGATAGCCTGTTAAAGTGATGCCACCACATTTCATTTTGGAAGCACAAAAAGCAAGTGTTAGTTGAGAGAAAAGAGAGAGTCTTATCATTAGTCAGAGAAAGGTGACATAAGAAAGAGTTTTCACAGCAAACATTTGAAGCCGATAAGAAAAAGTAGATCTTGTTCGGGGCAGCAACTCTCTGAGTTCTCCCAACATTTCTATGTTTGTGGGAATAATGCTGTTAATTTGTGTACGCAAGTGTTGCAATGTTACCGAACAGCCAAATGAAGCAAAATATGTCATTGTCAAAGCAGAAAGCATATTCACCTTAACTTTTGAATCCCAAAATGAAATATTCTTCCTCTTTGAGATCCAATTCTGAAATGTATTTTCACAAAAAAAGAAAGATGAATTTCTCATTCTCAAGTGTAGGTCTTGGTGTGTGACTTTCTTCTGTGGCATGCAGTGGTTTTCAGTCACAGTCGATTTGGTTCAGCAGGTTTTTGTGATATAAAGTTTAAACTGTTAGACTTCCAACAGTGCCCTTCACTGTAACTTCTACACACTTCAGAGTCTCTGTTCACGTTTAACTTCACATTTTAGAAATGGTCATAACTTCACAGCCTCAGCGTTTCTGAAACCACCTACTGTACTGTGTAAACGTTGATGTTAAGTACTGTACATGACATAGAGACAATGACGAGTTATGGATTCTTACTGGATTAACAGTGTTATTTTCTGCTATTAAAAAGGGCACCAAAACTTCAGATTGCTTCCCCATATTCTCACCTCAGTATGGATTTGTTTTTAGTTTTTGTCATCTTCTGGGTGCAGGGTGATTTGAAGCGCAGTGATTGTTCCAAAATCCCCTAAAAAAATGATAGGAAGATGACCAACTTGGTAGAGCTACACACTAACGCTGCCAGGGTTTACTTAAAATAATCATCATGACCACCTAGAGTAGGTAAAAAGTCTCAAATCATATTCAAACTCTGCTGGTCATTCCTCTTTCTTTACTTAACCTTTTTCTTTATTATCTCTCTTTCTGTCTTTGCATCTACCTCTTTTCGTTTCCATCCTTGTCCCTTCCCCATTTTGCTTTGGCTTCATTATTATAATCTGTATTTTACTTGATGTTCAAATGTAAGAGTCCTCAATGATCCTCTCTCCTCTGTCCAGGTTACACCCTCCTACCAGCCGGTAAAGCAGACAACCTGTCGGACTCGAGTCACAGCGAGATCTCCTCCCGCTCCAGTATCTGTTCAGTTGACTCCGTGCCGGCTCCCGGGCTCGACGACCGGTGTAACAGCAGCAACAGGACCTGTACTACTACTGCTATTATTACTACTACAATTACTACTACAACAGCTACTGCTGTTGTTGAGAGCACAGCAGCAACGCATGCACAGTTAAATGCTGATTACAGCCAGCCCAGCACAAGGTAATTAACTTCAGTTCAATTCAGTTTATCTAATCTGTCTGGTTCGGTTAATTAAAATAGGTTGAAAAGAGAGCATCAAACATTAAGTACGTTTCTTAAGTGCTTGTGTTGGAGTTTTTCAGAGTGTATACTTTTTTTGCAATGTCAAGATATAGATAATACAATCAGTGCGTTTATATTGACTCAGGTAACAGGGTTACAGTCCTTCTGGAGAACTCCTGGATCGTCTTTTTACATGTATGCATGTGCATAACAATAGACTTCAGACAGGGGAAGTAGCACTGTGACAGCGGAGCATCACAGGAATGAAAGGGAAAGATCATTACAGCTGTACATCCTCATATTCTAAATACATCCATCCAAAGTCCGACTTAAACTGAAAACACAAAGTAGCCTCTGGAAGTCTGAATAAATTGGTTTCCACAGCTGAACACTTGACTGATGGTAAAATTCAGACTCATTCACGCTTTGAGGAAAAGCTGTGCTCTCGCTACAGAGTCTGTCGACACAAAAATCAGTTAAAATAACTAAGACATGCATCCAAAATAAGGTCGAGTTATTGGAGAAATCTGTCTACTTAACTGCTTCATGTATAAGCAGATATACAGTAACCAGATTACTATAGAGCATGAGGACATGATCACCTGTGTAACCTGAATTCTCTGAGTAAATGGTTTCTTGAGTGCATGTGAACATATACTGACCGCAAAACATATCCATATAAACAAGCCATTTGGTTTCATATTCACAATCTTTTTTTTTTTTTTATCTTCAAAGAATTTAAAATTCTGTTAGTGTGGTGAGATAATGCAGCCTGCTCTCAGGTAAAAGCAAAAGGTAGTAGCAGTAACGGGAGCTAGCCGATCTTGCCTTGCCTTGTTGACAAGCCAGCCAGCCCTGCCTGACTAATTTGCATGTTGAGCTACGATCATAATGCAGGCAAAATCGAGATAACGAGAACGCATAGTGATACTGAATGTCGATTAGGCTGTGCTTTTACAGTAAGAAAGGGACTGGTATCTGCAAGTGTTAAAGACATGTAGCTCACTTCACATAAAAAATATCTGACGAGCTTGCGGGGTCTTGCTCTAGTTAAGTTTATCCTCAGGAACAGTAAGTGCAGCACTATGTATAAAAACTCATCTCTCTGGACTGAACTTAAATTACAAGAGGCGAGCTCACTGAAAATCAGTAGGTAATTGTTGCTTTAATTATTACTGGCATGGGGGTGGAAAATCACAGACATATGCACTCCGGATGGGATTGTGTATCCAGCACAAATAATGAAATCACCCCACCTCCCCTAGAGAAATAAATCTTGTCCGAATGGGGCCAAACTAGCTTTTTGCCTTTTGTGGTGAACAAATTCAATCTTCTAAACTTGTTCACACACTTATCTGGATCCCTGTTAGCTCATGTCATGCCCATACCATGGTGGAAAAATTAATTGGTATGAGAGCAAATATCTTTTTTTCCTAGCTGTGGCTCAAGCCTCGAACCACCCAGACGCACTCACACACAAACACTTAATCATCAGAAACCTTCCCAACGGCCAACAAGAGCAAAAACCTCACCTCACGTACATGGTCTGCTACCTCAAGCCGCTCTTCCATTTCCTCCCCCAGCTGGATTCCAATTTTGTCCTTTCCTCATTAAAACTCAGAGAACAGGAAGTCGTAAAACACGGCGGGTTTTTATTAGCATCCCACATTTACTGCCCCTCCTCTCTCCTCCTTTTCTCTGTTAACAACGCATCGGTTTCCACGAGTTAATCTGGCCGAGTAAACAACACACCTTTTTTATTGTCTGCTGTTTGTTTATTGTTCCTCCATGATCAGGCCATTCTGTCTCACAAAGTGGAGACTATAAAATATCGCCGGACGCAATAATCTGTCTTCTTCTCTGATATTATATTACCTCGGCAGCCTTGCAGTATAACACCGGCCTGTTTTATGAAATATGGCTCAGTTTCATTGAGTGGCTTGTTTGTCCAGTAAAACCGTGTCAGTGAATCAAACTGCTGCTTCATGAAAAGGAGGAGGAGAAAAACTTTTTAAAAGTTAGACATAAGTGATCTATCATACAGGAAACCCTGTCAAATTTATTTTGTAAAGAGCAAGTGTACAGATGAGGCATAAACTTTAATGGCTGAACATTCACCGTAACTGTATTTTACAGGTGAAACAAAACACATCTGAAAAAAATCTGTATAATAACTTATCTTGTGACATTTTGGTTAAAAGTTGAAGATTGTGTAGAGACACGGATCATCTGTGTAACATTGAACTTTATCCTGATTTCATTTGTCTTCATTTGTTGGTGTTTTGACTCTCTGGCCCACATGTCCTCCAGCCAACAGCTTTTTATAGTTATTGACCTTCCTCCTTTGCTGGCCCTCTTCTCCCTCCCTCCCTCTCTCTCTCCATTGTCAGTTCATTTCAGTATGACTTACCTCCACCTTTACCACCACTCAACAGTTTACTGTAATCTTGTGCTACACTTTTCACTTTCCCTCTCTCTGTTTCTTTCTTTTATAGTTTTAGGCGTGGTACAACACGTCTCATGTACTCTCATACTAAATGTACTTATCTGGAATGTTTACCTACACTAGCATCCTGGTTTTGAATCTTACCCAGGCTATTTTATTGAACACTGAATGCATCATTGTAGATATGCTGGGGAGAGCCTAACAAGACAGTACATTTTCATTATGGATGTTCTTATAATACATCCATGATTTTCACCTGTTAATTTTCACTCCATCTCTTTTATCTACAGTAGTTCCTCATCGTTGGTTCGAGGCTACGTAACGCGAGCCTCCACCTTCACCTCTTCCACCTCGACGGAGGAGCTGACCCCGGACCACACCTCTCTGGACTCTGTGGCCGACAGCGGCCGCGGCAGCTGGACGTCCTGCTCCTCCAACTCCCACGACTCCTTCCAGAGCCTCCCCACCTCCTCCTGCCGGCCCTGGGACCACGGCATCCACGGGCATCCGCTCTCCCTCCCGCACACGCACCTGGGCAGCTTCAAGCACACGCAGCTGGCCGGGCCGATAGCAGAGGTCGAGGCCGGCGGCAGCCACGCGTGGGCGAACGAGGACACCGCCACCAAGCAGCACTCCAGAAACTCCAGCTCGGATCTGTCCAACCAGTCGCGGCAGAGCTGGGCGTCGTCCAGCTCGCTGTCGGACACCTACGAGGGGAATTACGGGACGATAAAGCGGCGAAACACCTCGGAGCACCCCTCCTCGCCAACCAATGAGGAAGGACGGCAAAGCACAGACCCCGTCTACAAAACGGTGACGTCAAGCACAGAGAAAGGCCTGATAGGTGAGGGGTCAGGTTGCGAGTTTGATTCCCTGTAAACACAGTGTGACAGTGGTCAACCCTGTTGCTACGTCTGTGGTTGTCTGGATAGTTACAGCAGAAAATAGTCTTCCCCATTTAAGGCTTTGTTTGTAGAGTCATTGCAGTAACACATCAGCTTGTGCTTAAGCTATCTTGTTACTGAATGTCAAGATGGCTGTCCGTATTTTATACTAGATTTACATGCAGTAAATTTAAGTCAAGTCTGCTGTTGTTTTAAGTGAATTACTGCAGCTTTCTGTTGCTTGACTTGCTGTTACAGTCTAGTGAACAGCTACCAAAACGCTGCACTTCTTACATCTTTGGCTAAGATCCCAAACAGATCTCATTCTTGCCGCTGGCTCTCCATCTGACAGGAGTTATGGAGCATCCTCATCAGCCAGAGTGTAAATTAGTCTTTGCAATCCCCTGCTGTAGTTTCATGGTAAACTCTTACGACTATGCAGTTTGCGAGTTTTGTGAGTATAACAAAACTTTTTAAATTTTAGATTGTTTAGAGTTTTTGATTGAGGAGTTGTAGAGTTCTAGAGGAGGAGTTGAGAGAGTGTTATGCCCACTGCCGAAACAATTAGTCAATGAATCTATGAGTAGATCAACAGAAAAGTAATTGACAATTGATCAATCGTTTAAGTCAATCATTCTCTGCTTCCAGCTTCTCAAATGAGTGAATTTTGCCAAGTTTTACATCTCTTGTAAATTGAATATCTTTAGGTTTTGGACTGTTGGTCGGACAAAACAAGTAATCTGAAGCACACTTGTTCTTATTTTCTGATGTTTTAAGATCCAAACGATTAACCGATTCATCTGGTATATAACTGACAGATTATTCAATAATGAAAGTAATCATTAGTCGCAGCTCCAGTTCTGTCTGTATCCGCTGCAGCCATCCATCTCATTGGTTGTGTATTTTTCTTTTGATTTTCAACACGTTTTGGTGCATGTATAGATGTGTATTGTGCTCGTGAAACATCACATTGATTTCATTTTTCCATTATTTTCTTTTGTTTCTCCCTTCCTTACTCAACTCCCCACACACCTCCTTGTCCTCCGACCTCTTCACCCCCGTCACTCCTCATCCCTCACTCCCCTCCTTCTTTGCTCCATCCCTCCTTTCTTTTGATCTACACCTCCATCCAGTGTACTGTGTCACCTCCCCCGCCAAGGATGAGCGTTACCGAGCTCCCCCTCCCACCCCTCCAGGCTACCAGGGTCTGGCTCTGGGGGATCTCAGCCTCACAGACGGGGTAGTGGGTGGGCCAGGAGGTCTCCTCCCCAGGCCTCCTCACCTCAAACCTCCAGACTACAGCGTGGCCCTGCAGAGGAGCAAACTCCTGCAGAGCCCTGGAGCGGCAGGCGGTCTGGCTGAGGCACGAAGGCTGGCTGCTAACCATCAGCTCCACCACCAAGAGGCCCGGACTGCCGGCTCCATGCAGGGCCACTCCAGACCGCCCAGCATCTGCCTACCACCACAGGAGCTGGCTGACAGTGAGGATGGTACGTCCCACAGGATGGTGACATGATGAAGAAGCACTCTGAATTTCAGGGTTTGACTCTAAAGCAAATTTCAAAGACTTGTAGTCATATAAAAAACAAACTATTGGTTCCCTTACTTAAACAATACAGGTCTCTACTAAACATCTCACTTTATTCATAGTTAATTTACATGACAGTTTGCAGGACTGATGTCTTTTATTACTGAAAATGGTCAACTTACTCCTTCAAGTTTGACCCACTCTGAGATTGTTAATACCCGCTCATTCTTAAAGGGAGTCTGGTGCACAAGTGTTCATCAGCTGCTCATTTGTGTTTTCTTCCCATTTTAGTCTTCACTGTAAGATTTTCTGAGCTGTGCTCATCACAAGAGAGCCTTGTTAACTGTAAAATGCAGTGGTCATATTTTTTTGCTTCAGGAACCAACAGCTTTAAGGTCCATGGAGACATAAAATCTGGTTGAAAAACCGATTTACTTCTTTCTTTTTATTAATCTGGGTATCTTTTGGTGGGAATTGGGATAAATACCAAACAAAATGCTTCAAACATGTCATACTCATCAGAAATGTCTCATACAGTATATAACAAACAGGACACAAACAATTAAAGGGTCTTAAAATAAAAGGGTTTCTGCAGGTCTTGAAAAGTCTTAAAAAGCTTTGAATTTGGTTTCCCCCAAAACCCTAAGAAGGTATTAAACAGTCTTAAATGTGTTCTGTTATTTATAAAATGCTTGTATCTGATTGTGGATCGTGCACACAGGAGGCTGTTAAATCCTTTTTATGGAGTTTCAGTCAGGACCATCAGACCTGTAGCAAGCACTGTCATCCATCTGTTTTCTGCCTGTTATCTGGGTCAAGGTCACATTCATTTGATTATTTATATTATTAGGGATTATTGTTATATACTGTTGGGAAGTACTGAAAAAATGTGATATAATAATAAATAATTCTAGGCCATTTTGTCCCTACTGGTTTATGATCATGAAATGGGTATTAAATTGTATTCTATGCGGTATTAAAAAGGTCAGGTCCTGCAGAAACCCTGTAAAATGTATTAAATTTAGCACTTTAGACTCCCTGCCAAACATTGTCCTCTCTCCTTTTTTTCAGATGAACAAGTGTCGGCGGTGTAAAGGCGGTGATGTCACGCACACACACACACATTCTCACACACGGACCAAGTCGTGTTGATCAGGCTTTGGACTCAGCTAGCAGCCTGCCGTCACCACATATCAGAGCACATTCTCCAAGCCCCGCCCACAAGCCCTGTGTGACATCACCACAGACCATGATGCGCCTGTGGACCAGAGCAGTGGGTCAAATGACCTCTCTCCACCTCCCAGGACTCGTACAATCATCTCTTTTTAAACTCATTTCACAAAACAAAGAAGAAAAGACAGATTTTAGATACTTTTTAAAAACTCTTGAACAAAGAGTGATGGAGCCACATCACGGTAGACGGACGTAAAAAAAAAAAAAGACAAAAAAGGACAAATGAAAGAAGGAAAGAGTGACAATAACGATGTTTCATGAGAAGAAGTCGACCTCCTTGGAAACAGACCACCATGTACCTCCATTTTGCGCTCCAAGCTCTCTTGTCTAAAGGTGTTTCACGTTGTTTTTTACAGTTTTAACATGTACAGTGATTTTCATTTTTTTTTTGTAAAGTGATCTTTTTTCTTCTTTTCATTTGCATCTCTGAGCTTTGCAAAGTTTTTATGTGAGAATAGTGAGGAGGCGCAGACAAAGGGATAGAAAGCTGTAGTCAGTAGTGTGTAAGTATTGCGACGAACATTAGCTCGTGGGGATTTTTTTGTTTTGTTTTGTTTTGCTGTTTGCTGTCCGCTCAAAAGAAGATGAATGTAGATAAATAAGGAAAAAAATGATTTTTTGATTATTATTTTTCTTTATGGGTCTCTATCAAACCCTGGCACTGACTATGTACATTTACATAAGTAACTTCAGTTCCCACAAAAACAAACCAAATGCACAAAAACAAACAACGACAAAACCAACTCTATTAATCCCAATACTTACACATTTGACTGTATTTGAGGTCCGGAGCCACATAGAGCCCTTCAACATATTTTTCACTCCTCTTTCTAAAAGAGATATTAAACTCCTGAAGCAACAAAGAGCACATCTGTTTGTGTTTACCACTTATTGGACTTTGTTGAGCTTTATAGAAGAAAAAAAAAAGAAAAAAAGACAAACAGCATCTCTCAGGCAGTTCTGTGTGTCTTCATGTCACGCTCTCCGCCACCTCCACCCAGCCGCCTCTCTTATTGCTCGTTCAGTCTGATGCGAGGTACTTTAGCGGCATGCTGCCTCCTGGATGTTCTATAAAAACTGTATTATAACTCGTTTTTAATGAGCTGAAGAACAAATGCCTCGCTGCTTCCTGTAGAGTAAAGCACGTGTCGTTATTCTATTGCAGCAGCTATAATAAAATGATAAATTAGCACTGTGCTGTTACACAACGTGCATGCATATACACACACGCACACACACCAAAATCTGGTGTGCATAAAGACAAAGGACAGTGTTTACACCGACGCTTACACGTTTTGTTTACAGTGTTTATTAGACTAGTTGTCTATTGAATTACAAGCTGAAATGTTAGTATAATGCTCCAGGTTCATTTGACCTTGTACATTTGTTTATAATGCAGCAGGAATATGAGATGCAGCATAACATTTGACTATGTGCTCACAGTGTACCTCTCATATCGGGTTTTGGCTTCTTATTTTAAAGAACAAGCGACAAAACAAGTCAACAGATGATGTATTTTAACGCCTGGCCTGCATCTCCATTCTCAATGTTCATAGTACATTTTGTAGAATATTTAAAGTATTTGCTTGAAAATTGTTTTATTTGTATTGGAAACAGAAGCAAATTTGTACATTCTGAGTAATGTGTTTTTTGTTTTTTTTTTGGAAACGGAAAATAGTTTTCACTTGTGTTTTATCTGCAGTACAGCAGGGGTGTAACTGGAATTAGACGTTCTTCTCTTCTTCTGCTGTCTGTCTCGCGCTCTGTGATGCTTCTTTTGAATTGTTTTGCCACACAAAGACTTGAAATGATTAATGCTAATATATACATGGCATATATATGAATTTATACGTATATTTTTTTGTTGTTTCTCTGCCATAAATTAATGTTAACTGATCATGTATAGATGAGAGAAGAGAGTCCTCTATAAAGGCTATTTTTGAATATTTTGTTATAAGAAATAATCCAAGGTTGTGATTGCCCTGTTTCTGTCTACGGGCAGGAGTCTTTGTTAGTTTTTGTCATTGTTCATGACTTTGTTTTCTCCCCTCACACTCTGTTGTTGGTGCCATTTCTGCTCTGTCTAATTAATGTAACTGCTGCTGTGTTTTGGGATATGACTGTGTGTGTGTGTGTGTTGTGGAATTATATTTGCGAGGTTGAGATCAACATAGCATTTTAAAAACAAAGTCCCATTTTGATTCAGTCTGCGCGTATAGCACATGAGGAAAGGCTCAGGAGTCATTGTCTATTAAAGCCCTTCTTAGTTTTCAGCTTTGATTTGATTTGAGTGGGTCTCTTGCCATCATGGCGCAAGGTAAGTTCATTCAAACTCAGACTGGATGATTGAAAGGAGTTTGTTGATGCTATTATATCCCAGTCTGTTTGAATTGAACAGAACAAGCCATGTCTAGTATAGTCTTTCTGTTTCCCTCCCTGCCTCTCTCTCAGCCCTGTCCACTCTTTAAACTTTCAACCTTTCTCCTCACTGTACCCGTCTGATGGATTTCACTGTATCCACTGTGACCCTCACACTAGTCCCTTCTTCCTTTTTAAAACAATCTCCATAGTAGAAACTTTGAAACAGACTGAGAGTCAGAAACTGACAATTCCTCTCTTTTTTTTGCACAGCTGTATCCCTCAGATTCTTAACCATAAATCAGTATTAAATGTTCTGCATGGATGATTTAAGAAATAGCGGCATATGCTCCTTCCAAGACTTGGCCCAGATGATATGTAATGAATGGCACGGATCTCAGTCAGAAGTCAGAGGAAACGCTTTATATTTTTACCTGATTTTAAATGTTAGATTGAGAGCTAAACATCAGGCAACCGCTTTGTTTTTGTGTTGTTTTTTCCCCATAAAATGTACAGAATTTTGGAATGAAACTCTCGGCACGCGTTGCTCTTTCCATAAATGTTTTTTCCTAGCGAAGGAATTAAGGAGTTTGTTTTATTCCTCACATGTGCTCTATAAGCGCTCCACAATGCTACATTTTAGCTTTTTATTTGTTTAGTTTTTTTCTTTCAGGGCTAAATTTCATGTAGTAGTTAACCCCCTCTTCTCCTACTCTACATACAGCAGGTATGTTTTCATGGAGGATCTGGCAGTGAGCAGCTCTTGGCACTGTGAACACAACATGTCAGTGTTTTTAACAGCATACAACTTGAGAGGATAAACTTCACCTCTCACACAGCTTGATGAAAAATAACTGGCTGATTGTAATTTAGCCCACCCCCCCCCTCGTGTCCTGCCATGGTTCCTGGAATGCAATAAGAGAGATGTGAATGTGTTTTATGTAGACATCTTTTGGCATTATAGCAGAAATGCACAACAATAAGCTTAAATGTGGTGAGTGTGCTGCACAATCTGTACAAAGAGGTATTAACTTGGTCTGTGGCTTAAAGTTTGCTTTCGTCTCACTTCTCATAGCTGTTGTAACTTATGTCTTTTAGAAAGACAACTTGATTTTGCTTGTACGCTTTTTATGTATTTTTTACGAGTGATTGTAAATAGTTGTTATATTTTTGTTTAAGAGAATGTTTAAAAAGGAAAAAATACCTTTTATTTCTCCAAGTCTACTGATATGAATTTGGAAAATGAATAAAATGTTAAGCAGAAACGGTTAACGGGCTTAGTCGTGTTTATTAGCGTAACCAAACAGTTATATTGAACAAATCTGGAAAACACTTTCACTGTATTTCACTTGCTGCTGGCAACTAGAATTCTTTATTTATGGTTTTATTGTTTCAATGAGGCAACTCAAAGCACTTGTTTAAGGTTCGGGAAGGATTGTGGTTTAGGTTAAATATTGAAAAAGTCACTTCTGATTTGACGTATGAAACGGTTGACTTTTTCAATATTTAACCAAAATCTTTCCCTAACCTTAACCAAGTGAAGCGTAAACAGTGAGCAAACACTGCTTCACAAGCCATAAAGATTATGAACTACTGCCCTAATCTGCTCAGTAAAGGCGGCCACTGCTCACTGTCAAAGAGCATCTACTCAGTGCTGCAGCAGCCTCCCAGCATTTTGTTTTTTTCACATTTTGTTTGTGTTAAAATTGGATGAAAATATCCATATGCAGTTAAAGTTCTCCTGACTGCTGCTTTCTGGAAGTCCTCAGGTTGTCTAGTCGAGTAATGTGACAGTAACAGCAACATAATTATCTCATTATTATATCGTAATTATATTACAATTTGTGACAAAGTGAGGGAGTGAATCATCCAAGTAAGCATTGTTCGCTAATTTGCGTGTCATAATACATCAAGAAGTTAAAACCAGACTAAATCTGGTAGAAAAGTGAACATTTTCAGATGTCTTTGTTTCATACTGTACAGTATAAAAGTGCTTCAACAGCATATAAATTACTATAAATATAATATATGTCTTAACTACACACACGCATACCGTATATACAGTATATAGTCAATGAAATGCTGTTGAAACCATGCTGAAAATTTTACTTTTCAGCCAAATTTATCCCAGTTTGAAGCTAGATGTCTGGTCGTCTTTTGACCTGAAACTAACAGGAGGCTTGTGACCTCTATGTTACCATTTTGTCAGGACTAAAGCAGCCAGTATTTCTGGTGTAGTATCCACTTTCTGACACTTTTGACCAGGAAATCTTCACAGAAAAAGAGAAGGAACCCAATCTCTCCTTGTGCTGTTCAGGTGTCCTCGGTTTCGTCCTCGCTGTCTCTCTCTCCGCCTTCTGCTGCGTTCAGCTCTATATCAGATTTGATCAGAGCGTCACACTGTGCTCAAGGTCAGCTTCCTTTTATTACTCATTAAAGGTTTACTGTCACACAGAGGGGCAGGAAGTCATGCTGGTTGCTCTGACTGTGTGTGTGTGAGAGAGGATGAATACACCAGTCTGTGTATATATGTTGTATTTCTACTGCAGATGCATGTGTGCAGGCTGAACCAAGCACAAAACGTGTCTGTAAAACACATCTGAAGCTTTTTTTTCACAATATTAGGCTTGTCAGTGCTTCCATATTGGACCTAACTCATCGTCAGCAGACTGTAAACACCAGGAATGACTAAATTCTTTGCAAGTAGTAAGCAGAAACCCTTAACCTTTAAAGGGTCAGTTCACCCAAATCACAACAACAAAAAACACTCAAAGCATTCAGTCGGAAACAGGAATCTCACAGAACAATCACAACTCAAGGTCCACTTACTAGCTTGCTATGGATGAGCTACTGAGCTTGCATGTCAACAGATCTATCTTGAAAGCTCCAGAAAAATGCTAGTAAGTGGAACTTGAGTTAGTATTGTTTTGTCAAAAAAAAAAAAAAAACAACCCAAACATTTGCAAATAAGAAAACCACACATTTTTCAAGTCAGTTAAGTTCAATTCAACTTGCATGCAGCAGCTCACCGCCTAGATCAACAGATACACACAGTAGATAAAAAGAAAGTAAAGAAAAAAGAAAGAAAAATATCACAAAACTAAAAACACTCAAAGGCTATGAGCTTAAAAAAAACTATACGTGAAATTGGCATAAAAACATTTCAAAATATATATTAAAAAAAACACAAAAATACTTTTTAGGAACGGAGAAGGTGGACAGCAGTGGGGATAAAGGGGATTTGCCTCGTGCCCTATCTAGCTATGCAGGTATGTTTGGTTTTATTTGCTCAAGTTTTGAGATATCAAATAAGAAAATAAGATTTCGGCGGCTACTTTGAGCAAGCTTTGATGTGCTCAGAGCTTTGAGCTTCGCAAAATTAAATTTAGAAAATTCAACAGCAATATCAACATCAACAAATTTCCCTGTTACTCGACTTAATCCACAGAAAACACTGTCAAACTGTTTCTATAGGGACTACAGAAAGTAGTTGCAATGAAACTGTTCACATTTGGGTTTTTTTTATGTGTTTAATGTGTTTTAATCAGATTAAAAAAACACCATATTAAACATCTTATTGTCCAAATAAGGGACCACACAGGACAACACAAGTTCCTGAAAGTCTGACTAATTCAAATAAAGTTTAGTAAACTTTTGCTCAATTTGACTTTGACACCATCTGAACTGCTTCTTAAAGACACTGTGTTCTTTTTCTGCGATAAAGTTAGAAGGATGTGTAATGGAGACAGGTCAGGGTGGTGTAAGGGTGGCGGTGGGGTGGAGGAGGAGGAGGAGGAGGAGGGGAGGCATGTTAACCAGCATGTTCAAAGAGCTGGTCTCTCCACTTCAGAGAGAATATTCCAGAAGTGAAAGTTCAGCTCCGAGTGGGATTCGGCTGGAAACGAGTCGGTGAAATTACACACAGCTTCAATTATACATCACAAAGGGCGAGAGAGCCCCGCTGGATGGCAGGGGAGGAAATGTGGAAAAATGGGGAACTTGTAATATGTGTGGCCTGCGTGCACGTGTGTGTGTGTGTGTGTGTGTGTGTGTGTGTGTCTCTCCTCTCTGTTTTGACTTTGAAGTTGTGACTTTGTCGGGAGCAGAAGCCGAGAGCAGGAGGTGGAAAAACGGAAACTTTACCACCTGAGGGTTGTGTGCACACACGGGGGTTGGCTTTTAGCATATTCCTGTCTAAATAAAAATTTGTGAAGCAAAACAGTTTGGAAAATATTCCGTCACCTGTGCAGCCTCAGCGCTGCCCTTGAGTGCACATACGGTATGTGTGAGTGTGCGTTTGCTCTCACATACATAAATGAAATATAAGTTGGTTTTCTTCGTGTGTCGTCAACCTTTCGTGTCTTGTTTTCTGCATGATCACGTAACTAAGTTGTTTGTCCTCAAGTGTTTCAAACTTTTTTTTATGTCTTTCTCTTTTGTCTTTACGTCTTGTTATTGTACTGTATTCATGAAGGAAAAGTTTGTTATCTTGGAGTAACGTTAAAAGGGTAATCCAGCAGTTTAGTATCACGCTTCCATACAGTTGGAGGACTTGCAGGAGACTTTCTGGCCAATCACTGTGTGAAGTAGGCATGAATGTCAGGTTGACGGTTTCAGAAAGTTACAGAAATTGTTGGATGCAGCTCTCCCAATTTCAACGTCGGATAAGTGGGGGGAGGGCATTTCCAAAGCTCTTCAACGATCCCACCAGCACTTCTGATGGAGTGAACTGCTGCCTTAAAAGCCCAAGTCTTTCAAACTCCACATCCCGGATTGTTAAACAGACTTTCTAGGAATACTTCGACATGTTGGGAAATATGCTTATAGGCTTTCTTGCCAAAAGATAGATGAGAAGATCGACACAACTCTCATATATCTTTGCGTCAAGTATGGACCTAGAGTCAGAAGGTAATTAGCTTAGCTTAGGATAGAGACTGGAAACAGGGGAGAAAGCTAGCCTGGCTCTATCCAAAGTTACACCTACCAATTAAATTAATGCTCACTAATTATAATAATAATAAATTATATTTATAGAGAGTTTTTCAAGGCACAGAGATGCTTACATGACAAGTAAAAAAAACGATCCTAGATAACTTAAAACACACTAAAGGTGGCACAGGACATTTAATCAAACGTTAGAAACAGACCTAAACTTATGAGTAGGGACAATATTCATGTTGTACCTTGTTAGTTTCACCGTAAACAAACAGAAAATGTAAAAATGACAATTTGTTGGTTTTATTGGAGTTACGTGGTGTGACTATCTCTTGGCGTACAGCAGCCGGGTGCAGTTACTTCCTGGAGTCTTACCATCACTGTGATGTTGCGAGGCTATGTGTGTGCGGATTAACATATACACCTTTAGAGGTGTTGGTAGGCGCCAGGCCAGCTGTTTCAGCTGTTTCCAGTCTTTATTCTAAACTAAGCTAATCACCTCCTGGCTCTAGGTCCATACTTAACGTACACGAGAGTCGTATCGATCTTCTTATCTAGCTCTCCGTAAGAATTTCCCATGAATTTCATTTCTGAGTGTTTGGATCTACCATGCTTTGCTAAGTGGCTATGTTTGAATGCTGTAATGTTTTTGCGCTCTGTGAAGTAGCTGCACATTAAGTGTGGGACAACGTGACTTTCAGCCACTCTTTCTGTCCAGGTCAAAGGCCAGTCAGTGATCAACGAGGCTGTCTTAGGACAGGTGATGTCCAGCAGAGTCATTATTACAGTTCATCTTCTTGTTCTTCACCTGCTCTGCCACGTGTCACATGCGGTCACTTGAGTCGTTTTTCACGAGTCACACTAAATATCTTTAGGTCTTTGTATTCTAAACTCTTAAGGGTTGCACTGACCACAGTGTATCAGACCAGAAAGCCCGACTAATTAAAATAAAGTTTACCCAAACAGACTATGAAGTCGGCTCACATACCTGTGTTAATTCCAGTTCTCTTAAAAAAAAAAAGATTCTGGTTAATTAACAGCTTCTCCTGTTGATTCCTTTTCAGATCTCGTCTTGAAAGTGTCAACAAGGTCTCGCAGCAGAAGCTTTGTGTTTGTTTTTGAGAAATTGGCACTTCTCCTGTTAGCTTGTTAGCAGTGTTAGTGCAAGCCATCCCCGTGTGAAAATCTCAAAACTATTAAAGAGTATTCCAGTGTTTGACAGTGACGGTTGTGAAGGTACTGTGTATGTAATGTTTCATATTTGATATCATGAAGGTTTTACAAATAGAAAAGTGGAACCAAAACATCTAGATGCTGTATAGGTTACTTTCGAATAAAACTCTACTTTACAACTCATAAAAATATAACTTGGAAGTGTCACTTGAGATTTTGTGTTAGCATGTAGGAGTGACAGGAGAGCAGCAGCGGACTGAACTGAAAATCAAAGATGTTATTATCCTGAACAAGAAAAGTGCAAATGTGCCACTTTAGTTGTACTGCATATAAATGAAGAAAGGCTGATTTTTCTTTTCTTTTTATTAACTCCCCTAGACTCCCAAGTCTGCCTCTCTGGACCATTTGTGGGGCAAGGAGTAACATGTTGAGGTGGCACCCTCCGGGGTCGCTCTGGCCATTTGTCACCAGTCCTCAAGGCTTCCTGCAGCTTGTAGAGAGGTTGAGGTCAAAGTCCTTGCATCTCACTGTCCTCAACGATGTCAGCAGTGCAGCACATTTAAACGACCTGACAAACCCACAGAATGTAACCCAATGTTAAAAAGCCCTCAAGTAATCCTTCAAGCTCCCTTTTTTTCTTATCCACTTTCCCCTTTTATGACGTTTAGGTGTCAGTGTGACTCTCTTGAATCTCGCGAAAGTTTTAGATTCGTTTAGTTTCATCTGGTATGATTGTTCACCTTTGACCACACAAACCATTCTGCTCCTCTTTTTTATTGCATCAACTCGACATACAGAAAAAAATCACACACATGGAGGAGATGGTCTTGGTGAGGAATAGATATAATTCAGAAGATACATATTTAGGTATATAGTTCTGGCCTGTGCAACAAATGACCATGTGTCTGATCATATTTCTGCTGTCAACTTTAGTTACATTGATAAGTAACTCAACGTATCGTCTCATATATGGTCAGGAAGGATAAAGAGTGCTGGTTTCAGAGTCAGAGTAACACGTAAATCTTTTTTAAAATAATCTTTATCTCCTTTTGGACATCTTGCCTATAATCTGTGAATTTCTGGCAGTCCCCTACCAAGATGCAACCCCTCCAACACAAGTTCAACATAACAAGAGGGTTTTTTAAATATCTCAATTTTGACCTTCCTTTCAAATCAACAAGTTCCCTCCATGTTGTGCTCTTTGTTAGTCTGCATCCTGATTTGAAAGTTTCATCTGAAATCGCAATATTGATTTCCTAATCCCATTTTTCTTTCATATCAAAACTGTCGTCGGGAGATCCATGGTGTAGATTTTTACCCTCTGTTCTTCAGGCATCATGAACAATTTCTCTAGTTGAGTCTGAGAATTTGCTCTCCTGCTGTTCCTCTGATGACCATGGGGGGGCAATGCTGCATTGTGAGAAACACTGCCTGTGGAAAAGTTTAGCATCTGCATCTCTACACCCACAGGCATTTTGCAAGATTTGTAAAAGAAGGCTATTTGGGGAGCATATTTCCACCCCAGAGACTGGCCATCCTATTAAGGTGCAAATTACCACATTGTCCGTGTTGGAACAATGCAATCCCGGCTTTGCGGAGGTAATGATTATATCTGTCTCAATTGTCTTTGCCCTGTGTTCTAAAGTCTCCTCTCATCCCTTAACTAGTAAATGTTGGTTCCTAAAGGGGGAATGTCTGCCACTCCTCCATACTGAGATTTGATTGTTGTTTTTAATGGGTGGATGCCTCACTTAGTGTGTGTGTGTATAGATCTGCATTATTTAATTGACTTAGTGGGTGTGCAGAGTGTGTGTAACTTCACTTGGTGTGTGTTTTTGTGTGTGTGTGTGAATTAGTGTCACTTTCAATGAAAGTCATGCCTTTAAAGTATGATTTTGTTTTGTATTATGTGCATTATGTGTATGTCTGTGTGTGTGTGTGTGTGAGTGTGTGTGAGAGACAGGGAGAGAGAAATTATTTGGGAGTGTAATCTATCCTCTCTAACTGTAGAAGACGCAGTTGTGGCTGCACATAAGGGCCTCATCATCATCATCATCATCATCATCATCATCATCATCTGTATATCATTACTTAACCAGCAGAGTGAGATGCCTGGGAGGAACAGACCCTCTGTTTGAGTAAATTACAGTCTATCTATCATGTGTACAGAGAAACTTTACTGTTCATTTTCTGTTCTGTATTCAAAATGTACACATTTAAAAGAGTGTCCATTCCTGTCATCCCCCAGTCTACACACACACACACACACATGCACACACACACACACGCGCACACACACACACACACACACACACACACACACACACAAACATCATTTTTGCAGAACAAGAAGTCAGCTGCAGTTCACATCCTCTCTTGTCCTTCTTAAGCAAGGTTGGCAAAGGATCACTCCAAAACTGTTTGTGTGAGTGAGTGAGTGAGTGAGTGAGTGAGTGTAAGCTAGTGTTTGTGTGTGTTCCTGCACTTCACAAGAGTAAGTGAGTGTGTCTATATCCTTACCAACGCTAAGACTGACTGACTGTATATGTCTGTATGTGGGTTTCTGTGCAAGTACATGAGGTAGGTATGTGAAGTGAAGAATGTGTGTGTGTGTGTATGTGGTGGGGGGATGGAGGGGTGGTATTGTCTCAGTAGAACGTCGCCTTTGCCGTAAGCAGACCTAGAAGAAGAAAGAAGAGAGGGGGAGGAGATGGGTTGGGAGGGTAGAAAGGGGTGAATAAGACCATGTCTGGTTATGCTCGAACAGAACTAGTCCGTACGACCTGGTCAGACAAAGGCAAAAGTGTTTATAGCTGATCAGAACAATCACACTTGAATGTGGATTGAAAAAGCTGGTCGTCATAAGAGGGGGGAGAAGCAATGCCGTTTAAATATGGGGATAATGGGTCACATCTTCAGACTGTCTCTCCTGGAGGGCATTCGTAGTGTTGCACACATGAAAAGTGACAAAAAAGAAAGCTGGAGAGAAAAGTTCAATCCCCGGCTCCTTTCTCACCTCCCACACAGCTGGCCAATCATGGTGTGAAGTGAGTGTGAATGTCAGATTATCGGTTTCAGAAATGGTTGGACGCCGACCCCCCGATTCTGATGTCAGAGAGTGGCTGGGGGAGGCACTATTTTTAAAGCATACTGGCCCGTTCAGCCAGCCAAATTTAAAAACACATAAATTTCTCTCCATTTTGTACACACTAGGCTGACATTTTTGACACCCAAAAACTTTTGAGATTTTCAAAAACGGTCTCCAGAGTGGATAAATCTGGAAACTGTGATCAGCTGTAGTGACATTTAAAATGAGTGATTACAGAAAAAGTTGGAGGAGACAAAAGGTTGTCTTAACCTTTTTGCCAGATTAAGCCGTTTTACTTTTCTTTATGTGTTTGATTGTGGACAGACGTCTTTACGAAAACGACCAGAAATGATGCCAGTGTGGACGTATGTTAGCATCACACATTTTTTAGATTCAGCCGGCTTAGTGTGGACGTACTCTAAAGGCTGGAGTATGTTTCTGCAGGCTACATGTATTGGCGACAATTTTAGGTTTTTTTGAGTATAACATTTATGTGTTTTTCTTTCAAACACACTTCCTGATGGGAGTTGGACCAACCAACCAGTTTGCTTGATGTGCAGCTCTCCACAATACATTGGTTGTAATTTGGACAATGTATGAGCCTCTACGGCCTACGGTTACTAGGGATGGAAAGAGTAAGTAAAAGTACTGTTACTTTAAAGAAATTGTGCCAAAGTAAAAGTGAAATTACTCGTGTAAAAACATACCTAGATAAAAGTAAAATGTAGTTAAAATGCACTGAGTAAACGTTACTGCGTTTTATGGATAACTGTTGGTTAACCATAAAACCCTTTCTGCATAGTTCTCTCAAGACTTTTACGTGTAACTTTGCATAGTTCAAGCCAAATAAGGAAGAAGAAGCTGCAGTAGAGAGAGAGAGAAAGTGAGAATGAAAGAAGGAAGAGAATGAGAGATGACGAGAGAAAAAGAGAAACTGAGGGAGTGTGAGAGGGAAAACCTAAATACCCCCCACTGAGGAAGAGCTGCAGAGAAATGGATGAGAGGTGACGGGGGGTACTTAGTGGGAGGCCCCTCCTTTGAACTAGATGTCAGGAGAGAGAAAGAAATATAGTGAGAGAGAGAGAGAGGGAGGCATCTGAGAACAGATCAGAATGTAGCAGAGCAGATTAAAGACGGAGAGATCACAACAGAGTTAAGGAGATGAGAGAGAAGAAGAGACTGATGGTGATAAAAAAAAAAAAAGGACGACACTTCTGCAGCTCCAGCAAAAAAAGCAGAGGAGAGGAGGAGAGGATGCTGAACGTCTAACCTCCTCTGGTGCATCTGAGCTGCAGCCAGATCTTTGATCCTGCGCTTCATTTAGCTCCACTGTAGGAGACCCTTCCAGTCTGATGCACAGGATTAAAGACCCATTCCAGAGTTGATTTGACATATAAATTATTATTCACACAGATTCACAAGGAGTTTGACCTGTATTAGATTTTACAACTTTACTCGTGGCATCTTAATTCAGAATACAACAGCAACGTGCTAGTAGCTGAGCAATCTGAGAGATGTGTGATGTCCATGGGTCACGGCTGGGTCCACCGCTGTTACATGTCATCTCTCTCTCTTCGTGATTAAAATTGTAAATACAACTCAGTATCGGCTTTGACTTATAACACGACCAATACAACATGCAACATTATGAAACCACTGCATGTACTATACAGTGTATTACAGTTACCATGTGCTATGGGAAAGTAAAAATTGTACTTATTGCCCCTTTAAAGGGCCTGACATTATATTATCTCAATCAGCTTCTTACTATAAGCAATGGGGTCCTGCATGAACACACAATTTTCCACTAAAGCTGGAATGGATTTGTGTTTTCGTCTGTGCTTTTCTCACTGGTTTGAAGTGGGCAGGGCTCAGCTGGAAAAAGGTGATATCAAGTTCTTCTGTGCATCAAAATGTAGAAACATATAAATAAAAATCTGATGACTTGATGAGTTTTAAAATCTTCTCCAGTCTAGTATTGATGTGTCTGGTGATAGGGTTTAGCTAGCTGAGAGGACAACAGTGAAAAAAGACTAAAAATATAGTTTGTGTTATTCTCAATAGTACTGCTCACTTTTTTGTGACATGGAGGTTCTGACGGAGTATACTGGCACCTTAAATTGCACCAAATTGTTGCTGACACAAAACAGATTACACATTCACTTTTAGATCAGCCTTACACAAAAACTTGTTACACTTCTATGCTGGCATAGCAACCACAACAACATAATGCTCACATTCAAGTAGAGATACATATAAATCTATAGGAAAACACTGTCAGACACCTGAACCGTCATCTGGCGTGAGAGCTGTCAAGGACTCTGATAGAATCTGCAGCAGATGGTAGATCTGTGGGTGTTGCTATGCACAATATATGTCATGGCAACATGGCATCAGTGTTATCATCCATGGTTAACACAGGTGACATTGTGTCAAAACTTCTTCACAGCTTCCCTGGCTCTTGAGAAACGTGCACTATCCAGTATTTTTCACTCCAGCATCAGGCTGCTCAAAGCACTTCGGCTAGATTTTTTTAAAGAGTTTAGCCATTTCTTTGAAGTCAGCAAATTGATTTTTGAGCTGCCACGCAAAAGAACACTAAGGATGTCAAAACATACCTCAGCTTTAAAGCAAATTTCTTCTCTCCTGAACTGGCCCATCCTCTGTGTCCTTGCTGGAAAAAAAAGCCCTCTTCTGTCTGGCTTTCATTCACCTCAGTAAACTCTGTAGTTCCGCTGAACTCTTCTGCAGTATTCTCCACTGTGTCCGAACTTAGATGTAGTGTGCGTGTTAAAATAAAAAAACAAAACAGATTTGAACTTGTATGCAGGATATGTATATAAGCTGGGTGTCACATAACACATCGAGCACTTTAGCCCTGTTTCCTGAAGGCATACTTGTGTCTGATAGCCTCTTCTGCACTCTAAGGTTCTTGAGTTACATATTATCTTGTCTCTCATGTAGTATCTTCAGACTTGTACGGCTCAAGGTTAGAAAGCAATACATGCTCTCTAATGTACAGAACACCTTTACACTCTGTGAGTACACAGCATTTATTTGTATTAGATTCTGATTGTTTCTACCAGACATCAAAAGAATTGTTTTTATGAGATTAAATTTGACACCAAGGTCCTTGAAGAACGCACAAATCAACAGATATAAAAGTCATCTCTGCCTGTTGGCTCTGCCATTGGGAAATTCTTCAGATTTTTCAAAGTGCTCAGTGCTGTTTGTCTCTTCCCATTAATGACAGAGAAATCTGTCTTTCATTGTTATCTTGACTCAAGGAGAAGAATGAAAAAAATGTTGCCCAAATTTATGCTGAATTGAACTCAGTGTCTCCCTGAAAGGAGCCTCAATAGTCTCTTTCTGTTACTGAGGAATTTGAAATAGCTGTCCTGATTTGTCTGGTGGTTGAAGAATTCAGTCACAGTGTGTGAACAACACAAAAACATACAAAACGTTCATGTTATTCAAGACCATAGTCTTCTAGTGCTTGTACTCCTGCAAAACCAGGCTCTGATAAACTAGTGGTATTAACCAGTAGCAACAACCACGGTGCTGTCCTGACTGAGGAACATGATCTCTTTTGCCTCACAATGAATGTTTGATTTTTCATGTATTTTAATCATGTCTATTCTGTTGATCAGCCAAGACTTTATTATTATGAAAAATATTTTCTTACAAAAATAAAGTTAAACAACATGGAAACAGGGGGGACTCCTCTGGTTGCCTGGTAACCTCACAGTGATGACAAGACTCCAGAAAATGATTGCGCCCAGCTAAGGAATACACAACATGTTGTTACACTTCAGTTTATGGATGGATTAAACAAAGAAGATATGGTGTTAATTAGTGCGCTTTAGAGGCACATTTTGTTACTTTTGGACAGAGCCAGACAAGCAGTAGGCCTAATATATAAAACAACAAAACAAACAAACCCATAAAACTTTTTCTTCTTTTTTAAAATTATTATTACCTGGGCTACTCTACAACCTTATCACGTACCCCCTGGGTTAACCCAGTAAGTTGGGACAGAAATCTGAATTTACCCTGTAACCTGTTAATGGTCCGCCCACTCTTAACAGGTGTTCTGAGGTGCTGCTCATCAGCGGACTCAGACTCAGCAGACAATTGTTTGGCCTGTGTGACAAGAAAAGAAACGACATAGGAGAAAAACAAGGAGAAACCACTGTAGAATCAACGACCCGGCTTGGCTAAGCTGCTAAAATCTGCCAAGCAGCTTTTTCGAGCCAAATATGGCGGACGGACACAGCAAAAACTAAACGCAGACACTCAACAGCGGTGGGCTTTCTCGGTGCTCATGTTATTGCATTACAGTAACAAACAAACAAACTAGCACGCCAACAGTTTGCCTCAGGACAACTAGAATACTTCGTGGAGGAACTAATGCTAAACGTTGGTCATCAGCCGTCGGCTCCACTTCAGGCCGGAAGTTTCCTGTCCACCTGCTGGCAGCTTCTCAAGTCTCCCCAAAGGATTCATCTCCCCTTTAGACGTCGGGGATCTCGACTTTCCCTCCCTTCACGGAGCTACTGTACTGTAAGTACTTGCAGCTTGTGCTGGCTTGCTTGAGTTGATGTCTTGGCTATGAAGTTGTTATTGTTGTGGCTGCTTTAATGTACAGTAACGTTATATCGCTCACTTCTTTGCTTCTGCTGGCTGGCTGTCATTAAGTTACCCATGTTCAGTATTTGCACTGCTATCAGTCGTAAGTTACTGTGCTTATTTTTCCTTTTTGGCATGTGTGATATGATGAAACATGACTACTAACGTTTTAGTAGCATGACTACTATGTGCTGAACTGAATTTGTGGCATATTTTGTCATTGTTTTAAATGTGTGTGTGTGTTTATGTGGGTGTTGCTCTGTATATAAACAGGTTACATCACTAGGCTAATTCATTAAGCTTCTCTTCATGTGTTGATGGTCATGTTCTGCTTAAAAAAGTTATTATCATTATATTTAATAATTATCTGCTGCATAGCTAACATGGGTTAGTCTGTTGCTGGTTATCAGGTGGACTGCTGGGTTTAGATTGCCAGCAGTCCACATGGCGGATAGTGTTCCACGCCTCACATAGCGGACTGGGGTCCTGCTCTGTATGTAATGAAGTTTTGGCAGGTGTGTTTAAGGTCACTCCCCAGCCCCTGCTGTGTTGAGGTTGTTGTTCGCTTGCGGGGAGTGACGAGGTCAGAGCTGGTCCATGTGAGTTTGCTGACTGGAATATTTTCCAAATAATATTGAAGAATGTACAGGTTTAAAATTTCAGTTCATGATTATGATTCAATAAAAATACTATTATGGAAGCACAGTCAGTCTATTTCTCTCCTGCTGTCTCTCTGTCTCTTTCAGCACTCCTTTCAGATGTGGCTCCATCCTCTCATTACAGCATGTGGCCAGTTTAACAGAAGCTGTACCTGCGATCTGCTGCTTCATCCACTTCCTGTCAAAACTCCCCAGCTTTAATTGCAGGGCGGAATTTCTTTCACACCAGTAGGAGATGTAGCACATACTCAGTCTTTTGTATGAAATTGACATATTGTAGGAGATGTTGGTATAAGCAATTACAAAAAAGATTCCTGCATTACACTTTTCTTACATGAAATTCTGTTCTCTCAAATGCATCTGTCTCTTTCCCCTCTCTCTCTCCCTTATGATGTGAATGTGATTTTTGGATTGATGGATGACTACAGAGCCCCTGAGGCAAATATTTCAACTGACAAGCCTGTCTGTGTTTTCAAACTGGCTTTCATATAGTTTAGAAGAAGACACCCACATGTATACACATGTGTACACACACACACACACACACACACACACTGGAGTTGGTAGACTTCAACATTGGTTTTATCATTAGTTTTCACCACCACTCTGCTTTGACTGGACCTCCTAGAGATACACAGTGACTGTAAGGATGGGTATGTGTGTGTGTAGGGCATTTGAAATGTGTGTGGGTGTGTGTATCTAACTTAATTTAACTCAAACACGCTTCCCTCACCGGGAAAGAATTATGTTTTCACCCAAACCGGGCCTGTGTTGTTAAGATGCACAGTGCCTCTCAGCCATCCCTTAATGTTGCAGAGGAGGGAATAATATGTCGAATCTCATTAGCTAGGAGACTGTGACATCTTCAGTGTGCTGCTTATACCTTAACCACCCGTGTGTGTGTGTTTTCAAGACAGTGGATGTGGCTGTTTTTTATTTATGCCTGTCTGTGCATTTGTTTGTATCTGTTTGTAAATATGCGTATGCGCTTCCTATAGCATCCCCTATGCGTTTGTGTGTGCGTGTGTGTGTACCAGTCAATCAGACAGCAGTTAGTATGCACTGACTGTGGGTCCAGATATGATTGATGTAGCTGTGTACACACTGGATCTCAGAACTGTCCGCCGAAATGGATCGACCATTCCCTCCATTCTACTTCCCCCTCATCAGCTTCTTCCTTGTTCCCCTCTTCTTCCTCCTCTTCATCCTTTCTCCCCACTCCTTGTTCGACTCTTTTCTGTCTGAGACCGTAATCTTTGACTAGAGAAAAGGCAAAAACCTTAATTTAATTCAGATTTAATTCAGTCTGTACTTCTTTAAAAGGGCGTCTCAGTACATGAACAGACTTGTTGATGTTTGAGCTCTTGAGTGTGTATATGAGATGGCTCAGGTGGTTGCATTGATAACAGTAATGACCTCGCTGAGTACTTAACTTTGACTGCCTCTCCTTTCAGATCTGAATCTATTGTTCTAGCAAAGAAAATGAATTGGCAACAATTTTGAGAACTGATGTCCTTTTTCACGCCTTTTAAAAAAACAAAAACATTCCAAAGATTTGCTGGTTCCAGCAGCTTACATTTGATGATTTGCTGCTTTTCCCTGTTTAACATCGTTGTGAACTGAATCTCTTTGGGTTTTAGACTGCTGGTTGTACAAAACAAGCAATTTGAAGCTGGAAGGTTCAGCCAATTATACATTACTTTTCCACTTCCCCTTTCCCTTGCTAACTAGTTCTCACTCACTCTCAATTCCCAACATGTGGTGTTAAGGTGTTCCAGCTGTCTCAGGTCGCCTGACATAGCTGGAAGGTTACTGGTTATTGTGACAGCAAAATATCTACCTCACATCAATTTGTAATCCTATTTGTGTGTTTATTTTCCGCCAAAACAAATACGTCGGTATGTGCGATACTCCCTTTTTTTCAAATTAGCAGAGCTGCTCCACAATCTTATCACGTAACCCTCGCTAACTGCAGAAGTACCTGTACCCCTGGTTGAGAACCACTACTTTAGACCATAGTTTGGAGGAGGCATTCCTTGCTAAGGTTACAAAGTATCAGCCAATTGATGCTGACTTACAGTTTGGATATGAGCAGATTGCTTGTTTGGTAGTCTCTGTATTGCACATAAATGCCTAAGGAAAAAAAAAAGTACTTTTGAAGTACTGGCGCAGTTTCTGCTTTGTGCCTGCAGTTATGCTTTATATTTGGAAAAGGTGCTGCTACCTGTGCTCTTACTTGACGCTGCTCTCATACTTGCAAGTTCAAATTTATTCTCAGTGGGGTTGTTTGTTTGTCTCACTGCAGGTGAGATGGGACAGCGCATCCCAGCAGCTTTGCGATTAACTTCCATTCAAGTGGTATAATAGCCCTACAAGGCTAGATGATTACTTAGAATACAGTAGAGATACCGGCGCCGTAGTGACTGCAAGCAACTGTGATTAGAGCCTGTGATGAGAGCACAAAGCAAGGGCAAAAATGCGATGGGACTGTGTGACATGTTAAAGGCTTGATGTTCTTCCAAACAGTAGTTGCACCAATCATGTGCACCTCATCACCAGTCCTTGGTGTGGGTGTGTGTGCGCTCATACATGAGACCTTCGAAGGGCAAGTGGAGGTGAATGATTACCTCGTCCTGCTCTGTTTAATCGGATGGAGATGGTATGCCCCTGGCTAGTACAGCTCTCTCAACCAACACACACACACACACACACACACACACACACACACACACACACACACACACACACACACACTTAGCCTATCAGTGACCCGTGTATAGCATTCAGCCACTTGGAGTCATTTCAATGCAACAGTCATTTTCCTTCAGGCGGACAAAGGCGGTTGATCTGGCCAAGAAGAGTACAATTTTCTGCAATCTGAAGTCTCTCTTGCTCCTCTTCTGATTGATAGACTCTGTGATCCAACTCTCTACATGTCTCTCATTCCTTTCCTACTCTTTCAGCATCCTTCTTTCTCTTTTATGCCAACGGCTCTCTTTATCCCTTTCTCTCTCTTTGTCTCCTCTGATTGTGGAGGAAATATTTTCAGAACAGGTGTGAGATCATTTTCACCTCTGTGGTGTAGAGGAACCAGTGGTTGGGATAGTGTGCTAACAGTTATTAAAAGAAAGCTGTGCTTCAGCCCTGTCTTGGCAAAACTATGTGATTGGATGGATTTTAGATTTGTTTGATTTAGTCTATTAAGAAAACTGTCCTCTTTGAAGGAACAAACTAGCTACATTTTACAAGCCATCTTCCTTGTGATTAGTGCAGAAAATCAAACCACAACTTATTTGATAATCAATTTCTCTTCAGTCATTTTTTTTTAAAGACAATACGCTTCACAATTTTAGGGATTTGCTGCTTTTCTTTGTCTCGTGTGATAGGTAAGTTAAGATGGTTGCATATTTTTTGATTATGGACTGTTGGTCAGACTAAACAAGACTTTTGAAGATGCCACCTTGGGCTTTAGGAAACTGATAGGCATCTTTTTTGTATTTTTGATATTTTATAGATCAAACAATTTAGTTTTAATCAAGAAAATCATTGTCAGATTAATCAATAATAAAAATAATCATTAGTTTCAGCCCTAGAAAGTAAACACCTTTGGCTCTTTTAACTTGCGATTGACATATGTGACATGCCCTTATTTTCTGACATTTTATCCATTCATTTTATTCAGCAAAAAAATATGTGATAGATTCATTTGTAATATAATAAATATAATAACCTATTTCAAGGTATTTATTAGATTCTCTACGAGTCAACCTTAAAAGTTTATAGGCCTTTTTCACAGAAGACATTTTGACATGTCACAGAAAAGCACAGGTATAAATAATGAAATGAATGGTGGTATTGTGCATGTTGGCTCACTGTCACACTGTCATGGCTTACTGGGGCATTTGAATAGAATGGGGACATTGTTGATGTTATTAGTAACACCTGTGCTTTTCCTACTGTGACAAGTCAAAATGTCTGCTGTGAAAAAGTCCTATAAAATTCTCAACACAAGGTCCAACCACATCTAGTGGCCTTCCTCATGGAGATGGTTTAGTTGTTATCACATGAACGGTGTATGGAATTTTGGTTATGTGATAACAGATGGTTGTATATGGGGGAACTGTTAAAACCTTAAAATGATTCACTTTATGAAATGAGGTGGCTGTATATGGGCGATGTCTCTGTTCAAAGACTATCTCTGATGTTGGATGTGAATGGCCTCCTTCAGCTTTCTCTGGCTGTCCGCTGACTCCTGTTCGATGACTTTGATCGCTCTCAAGTCGATGCTGTGAGCAGTTTTGTACAATTTGTAGTTAATAGGCTAGGCATGATTTTGTTTTCAAAAAAAGTGCTAGTCTAAAATAAATAGTTTGCTAATTAAAATGCAAACTCAGTTTGCTGTGTGGACCTTTTATCTGTTTGTTGGGGCATGAAAAAATTGCAGCAGAGGTGTGTTTATAGGTTTATGGATTGTTTATGAATTATGGTTGTGTGTGTGTGTGTGTGTGCACGTGCGTGTATATTCCTACCACAGCCAGGTATGAGAGGTCTTGTGCGACAGATTCTGAGTGCTCATTACCTGCTAAATTACCCAGGATCCTGTGGGAGGCCTGCTCTGTCTGTGCTGCTACAGTAACTCGGTGGTAGATGGAGAAGCCCAGACTGCAGACTCTGAAGTGCTTCACAACACTGGATGACTGGACTCGATTTTGCGTCCAACTCTGATGCTACCTTGAGAATTTAATGTATTCTGTGTCATCTAGTGATGGAAATGAAATCAAATTGGCCTGTTTTTGCCTTTTTTTTGTTTAAATCTATTTATTTGGGGAGCGTCTGGCTGAGAACAAATGCTGTTTTTCAGCAACACCCTGCTTTGCGTCTACCCAGTACAAGCATAACTCTCTTGACCACTGAGCAACTTGAGGATTGACTTTGCTCAAGGGCACTTCAGCAGTAGTTGCTGTATTATACTAAACAATACAACAAAGATGTTCTAACCTTTAGCTCTATGATCTTGGCGCTCCCATCAGTCCTTGTTCGGTTCAAACCTCCTTCACTCGCTCTTGTTATTGTAATGTTTCTTATCAAAGTGTTTTTCCTCACTCGTAGATCTGCGCTGACATTTGTGAACTGTGGGATCAAAGCTATATCCTGCTACACTTCTACCATCAGAATTGCTAGACAGGAACTGACCCTGACCCCCAGGAGTATTCAGGCTGAGCTCTTATGGGTTTAACTTCTACTTGAAATGACCTACATTAGATCAGTAACCACAACTGTAGTTCCTAAAGGGTTGTACGTTCAGGTGCTCAGCTGATTTATCTGTCCTGCTCCAGTATAAAAGCGTTGGTGGACTGTTTTTACTGAAGTTTATTGAAGCTTTTATTAAAACATAGAAATACAGAGCTGTTTTGTGGTGCATAAGACATCACAAGTTAAACTTCTCTGCACTTTACTGGCTCTATTGTCTACTGATGTAAGGTCTTATGTGACATTTCCAAGCGATCAATATTTTGTTTGTGTGTGACATTTGCAAGCAGTTCATAATTTGATATGGCTGCAGATTTAATGGTTTTGACCAGAGTGTACCAGAGAAGGTTGAACCAGTGATCCAGACTGTAGAAATCTCCAGATGATACATGCTGATTACAAACCACATATAGACGTGTTTCTGCTCGCTTCCAAGAAGTCTTTGCAGGCTTTTGAGATGGAGCCATGAAGCAAATAGGAGAATGCTCACGGGGCCGTGGAAAAGGAAATTAATCCATGACCTTGAGTTGGAAAGGTTGAGGCATTGTCAGGCTTGCGGTGTATCGCAGGGACCTGACAGTCTTGTTATAAATGAAATGCCGGGTTATTTACCAGTACACAGGATCTGATATAAGCAATCCTTGTTCTACGGGGGAGATGTCTTTATTAGAAACCTAGATTGGATGTTGAAGGGGAATAGAGTAGGTATGATTTGATGAAGTGGCCATGTGTAATCCCTATTTTAGTCTCAATCACATGTTTATAGGACGACTGACCCTTCTGGCATCAAGGAGCTCTTATTACATAGATGGGTTCATTACATTTGAAAGTGATTTTCTTCATGGTAGCCGCTAGATTGTCAACAAAAAGTGGAGCATTTAGCTTTTCTCAAAATTATGCAATGGGTGGAGTTAGGCTCCGACCTGGGGGTGAAGTTACACTTTAAGTGAAATAAAGTATGCCGATGTTTTTATGTCTTTCCGTTGTGTTCAAAAGTAAAATCAACTTACATTTTAGGTTTTAAAGTACAAAAAAATCATTAATTGATTCTGTTTTATTTACCTTTCCTCGATAAGCCGTAAACCGAATAGCTTTCACTGCAGTATGACTTTATGTCATGATCCCTAGGACTCTGTGTGGTTTTTGTCTTGTTGTTTCCTGTTTTATTTTGAAATCACGGTTCTTGTTTTCTTGTGTGCCTTTTATTTCCTGTCTTAGTTCTTTTCCCTCCAGTTTTGATTGTTTTCACCTGTGTCTTGTTTCCCACCTGTGTCTGCTTCCCTTGTTGTCTCCTCCCCTATATATATATATACCAGTCCTCTCCCTTTGTTCTCTGTCGTGTCGTGTCGTGTCCCTGGTGTTTCCCTGCATAGCAGTTCCTGAGTTTTGTAAGTTTATTTTGTATTTAATAAATCTTTGAATTGCTTCAGCCCCCCGCCTGTCTGCACTTGGGTCCTCTCCCTGCTGCCTCGATGGCATATCGTGACACTTTATTTCGTTTAGTTTGTTCAGGTTTAGCCATCGGAAATGTATCAGCCTTTCTTTTTGTTTCTTTTTTGGACAGTCGCTGTGTATCTAGAAAGCCTGTTGTGTTACTATGACAACCACCAACCGTGAGCTTTTGTCACTAGTCTCAGCTGTGGCATAACTGCATATTTTAACAGGGTTTTAATCTGGTGATTTTGATGTTTATTGCTTATACCTTTTTTTTTGATATGTTTGGAAACGTAATATAAAAAATGTAAAATTTTACCTCTCAAATACTTGGCTCTTGCTAGCAATATGTGTCACAGCACAGGAGCTGTTTTCTTTCCAGTGTTTATTATCGTGAGGAAGTTAATCAAAATGCTTTGAATAATTCAAATGAATTGTCTTTCTTACCATATCAGTATAACTAGTTTATAAATATCTCCCGGCATAATTTGACTGCCAGTGCACTTCCTTGAACAGAGAAAACACACAGCAGGGTTTCAACTTTCCCAGACTTTCCCTAATCAGATCAGAACTGGCAGGTTATAAGTTGTGCCAGACAGAAGAGACTGCCAGTAATTCTCACTCAGTAGAGGAAGAAGGCCCTCTACGACTCATTCGTGTGTGTGTGTGTCTAGAAGACAGAATAGGAGTGTGTGTGTGTCTAGAAGACAGAATAGGAGTGTGTGTGTGTGTGAAAAGTGTATTTGTGTGTACCCACTTAATATCAATCCACATCACAAATGAGATACTTGGTGGTACTGTCTGTCGGTTTCACTGTTGCTTTGATTAACGACTCCATGGTCTGCGTGAGTGCACTCGTGGCTTACAGGTGGTCAGGTCAGACTTTGCTGCTCAGGGTTGCAGCACCTTAGGAGGATCTATATAAGGAAAGAAAAGTATGGAAAGGGGGCACGACCCTCTGCGAGAGGAAGTGAAGGATGCAGGAAAGGAGGAGCTGTTGAGGGGTAATAAGTCAACACTATCAGGGATGGATGAAAAGTATCATGGGTGAACAGAATTTGCCATTTTATTGATTGGTGGTAGTTTCCTTTAATCAACAAAAGAGGGCCCTCTCTTTCCTCAGAAACTTTAAACTGAAGTTGTAACTGCTGCGACACATCTAAACACACACACACACACACCCCATCACCACAGTCCCACAGTTCACCACCCCCTGCAAAGCCTACACACCCTGTACCACCTGCATTATTGAAATAAACCTGTCGCTGCAAAAGTAGGGGGGCCAGGCCCAGATCAAACAGCAGCCAGTGTGACAGAGACAGAGGGAGGCCCTGCTGAACTAGAAAGACCTAGTTCACAGCAGGGCTGTGAAAATGAATTTTTGGCAACAGTTGGGGAAAAGTTGGATTTTTTTCTATCCCTTTTCACCCAAAAGCTACATTCTGTCATCTTGAGTCAAAAATTCATGTCCGTCCGTCCTTCGGTCTTCTCGACAACCGAGACTCCTTCCTTTATAGTTAGAAGATAGAGGAAACGCACTCAGGAGAGCAGTTTAAACCCCTGACAATATTTGTCTCTTTATCTTTTGCATATCGTGCCTAGGTATGACTAGCTTGTGTGTATTTTTATTGTATCTAACAGTCTCCTCTGTAACAAGGGAGCATGAACAAACATAGAAATCTCAACAAGAAGTTTCAACGAGAATGTGAAAGACCTCCCTTTCTTCTCCCGCACCTCAAAGGTGCCAAAACTGTCACTTTGTTTTCGGCCTGGCAGGTGAGCACAGCTGTTCAACTGGCAGACTGCCGTTATCACGGACAGGTGGGGGAGGCGAGAGGGAGGGACAGGAGAAAAGACAAGAGAAAGGTGTTGAGAAAGAAAAGGGAGTGGAGCAGGCAAGCCATTGAGAAAGAATGAGAAATTTGACATTGGACATGAAAATGGACAAGACAGAAGAGAAGTAGAGAGGCATTAAGAGAGGATGGAGAAGTCAGACAAAGACAGGAAACAGAATCTGAAAGAACAGTAAAGAGAGTGATGAACTGAATGGGAATAGTGACAGAAGTAGGAGGAAGTATGGAGGAAAAAAGAAAAAAATGATGATTGAAAATTGAAAGAAATTTAAAAAGGCATTGGCAATGCGTTTGTCCAATCAATAATGTCCTTGAGTTGGCAATAATTGGTCTAGTGGTTATTTTTTTGTGTCCAGCAGCTGACAATAAAGAACAATAATAATCTAAGGTATTAAAAGACACTCAGTTGTAAAGGATTTTTTTTTCTGACAAAAAAGGCAGATTTTATCTAATTTGCATTTTATTTTGTCAGAGGTTTGTATAAAAAAATCTGTTGCCAAATGGATGAAAATAGCAAAGAAGGAACAGCTGGTGGGGACATACAGAGAGAGAAAGGAGGGCGACACTGATGAAGAATAACCAAGAGCTGTCTTTTACTTTGGCTTTGGCTTTGTGGACCACCTGCCGAGACCTCCGTTTACATACTGCAATGCGACTTTCTCCATCACCACCTCTGTCTTTCTTTCTTGCGCACATAAACTCACTCCCACTCTTTTATCTCGCATATATTCTCCCTCACACACATTTCTTCCCTGCCATTTGTCTCTGTGGCATTTGTCACCGACACTGGAGCACAAGACACACCTGAGACCTCCGCTCTGTTGTCGTGGTCGTACTTCATCTCAGTGGGGCGTGCTTCGAGGGCACAGATCTTTGTCACTGTGTGCACTACAGAGGAAGATAGAGAGGTAGAGGTCAGGTTTACAGATGTGAAGTGTGGAGGCTAGCTCATTAACCACACCTGGAATATGAGGTAGCAGAGTGGCCTATAGTGAAAAGAGAGGTCACTGACTGGATCGTAACAAAAGCCAAAATGTCCGTCAACAGCCCTTAAGCAACAACTGAAGAAGCTAAATTATCAAAATCTAAATGTGAAATGAATCATTGGAGGGTCATATCCTACATACAATTGGAAATTTCACTATAAGCTAAAATAACAACAGTCACTTGATGCTAGTTATAGGCTATTGTCTAAGCTGCTTGATTTATTCCACCTGCTTTACTTCTATAAAATCCTTAAGGAGCACTGTCACAGCCCTAATGTTTGGTGTAACAGTACAAATTCATCAGTTCACTTTATTTCAGACTATTTTAGTCCATGTAACAGAGAGATGACATCAAAGATTGCATCGCTATGTCTTCTTGATATTCTCAGGCTGTGAATGCAAATCATCTCATTCCTCTCTTATAACTTGTGCCCTCACATCAAATTAGTATTTTTGCCCTCACATGCCTCATAAGGTCACAGAGTGGCAAGATATTTTAGTCTCCCTCTTGTTTTTGAATCCCTTGAAGCTACCATTAGCAGAGAGTTTCTATTTAGTTCTTACTTACCAATAGATAGGATTTGATGTTGGACCCCAGCGTGTTTCTCCACTGATTTAGCATTACATTCATATAATGTTGTTGTCTCACGATGGCCCGGGGTAGACCCAGAACATGCTAGAGGGATTATTATCTTGCCTGGTAGCGCCTTGGGGCCCAGGAGAAGCTCGAAAGCGTTGCTGGGGAGAGGGACGTCTGGACAACCCTGCTTAGCCTGCTGCCACTGCTACCCCGGATAAGCGGAAGAAAATGGATGGATGGATGTTGTCTCATGATTGAAATTGATACAGCAGAACCAAAGTTACCATCTTTTTTTTCACATATTCTTCTTTCCTGTCAAAACCTGTTGCCTACATTACCCACAATGCAACTGGAGCACTGACAACTCTGATGTGTACAGTCGGTAGAGTTCCCCTTTCACAAGGGCAGCTGAGCAGAAGAGCACACAGGACACCAGCTAGCATTCAACAGTCAACAATATGGCTAGCAAGCCCTGGTTGTTATAACTGGTGGTAGACACAGATAGGGAAAGCCTAGTGTGCTGCAGTAAAAAAGAGAAATACATTTTTCTTATTAATGAATTTAGTTATTTATTGAGTAACCTTCCGATAGCGATCTGGACCACTGACATTGGATTGGACTTGAGCTGAATTCTGTGCTTCTGTAACTATGACTGGATGCATACAGTATTTACACTGAAATCTCTAGTCCTCACTGCTAACAAGTGGAAGCATCCATCTATTTCTGAGCTACTTATTGTGGTCAGAGAAGTGTGAGCAGAGCAGACTAAATATATTTTCTTCCCTAAGCAACTTCTTCCAGGACCTTCTGAGAGATTCCCAAACACTCCCACTCCTTCAGGGAGTTGCATCTTCCCTTGGTTCTCCTTCCCCCGGAACACTTCCAGAGGAGGCCAGCCAGGGTGCATCCTTAGCGTAACCCTCAAATTCATCTGGCTTCCTCTCAATATAAAAGAGCAGCGGCTTGATATCAAGGTCCTCCCAAATCGCTGAGCTCACTCACTCTATCACCTAGAGTGAGACCAGCCGCCCTGTGGAGAAATATCATCTTGGCCGCTTGTCTGTGAAATCATTCTTTCAGTCACTGCCAAAAGCTTGAGACCACACGTGAGGAGGTTCAACGATAATTTACCGTTAAATTGTAGCCAAGGCTCCAAAACCAGCAGTCAATGGTATGATATATTTTTTTTATCATCACTTCTGAATAAGATAGTGTATATTGAGTCTTATTCACATGAGTATAATTGGAAGCTTGACTGACTATTTTCTGGATGTGAAGTTTGAATTTTCCAAGGACATTGCTGCTTCACACATTGCCTCCACTGCCTGCTATAGGCTTACATCTGCATGAATTTTATGAGAACGTTTAACCCTCAATCCTGGTAAGGTATAATGAGATGCTCCTTAAAGTTTTGTTAATCAGATGATTACATTTTTTTATTTTAATTAGATACTCTGAATTTGTAATGTCTTACATACATTTCAAGGTTTAACTGATAATAACAGGACCTGTAGTTGTTGCTCTCTGCCAGCTCTGACTATGGACTGAGAAAATAGGCTCAGGAGTTGAGACTGTTTTTCTCCATTAGCTGTGCATCAATAGCACTTTCAATGCATGCCAGAGCTAATAAGTGACCAGCTGGTGCTTAGAAACCAAGTGCCTGAAGCCTTGTCAGGAAGCCTGCCGTCACAGTCTAGTCCCCGCCACAAAACAAATTTCTGGTGACAGCATGACATACGCTTAAAACAAAGAGGACCAAGGCACTCCCCTTCTTTCCTCGCTATTAATTAGCAGTAGGTGTGTCAGTGCCAGAAGTGCAGACTGTTGACAAAGAGTGTTGGCACCTGCACCTTATTAGTTTTTCATGGTAGTAAGGAGAAGCGTCAAACATAGGCCAGCATCCCTCCTAACATTTATGTTGTTTTACAATGTAATATCTATAGCACCTCACCTCTTTATTCAGTTCTAAGAAAATACACTCGAATTGGCTTCCTGCCAATACATCCTAAATGGTTATTGATATGCCCGTTTATGTTCGTTACCAAAGAATATAAATATCGGTGAAGCCACAGCTGCTAGGTAATGAGCGTGTGACAACACATGGAACGTTTCTATCGTGAATGTTTGTGTGTGACGTTAATAGAGTTGATAGAAACATAAGCAAAGTTTGTGAAAATAGTAGTACACAAAACTGCTCTTCAAAATGAGGTGTTCAACAAGCAGCCTGCTGTCCCTACTCTAGTGGCTTTTATTTTTCACATGTGGGGCAATTACTGGTATGAAAATTTCCATCACAAGTTCTCTCCATCATAATGCGTGCTCAGCCAGCTGTGAGGGAAATGTTGAACATTGTTTTCTCTACAAAGTCTACATATCAAAACAGGGCTTGCCCAACACAGCTTTGGGGCCCTGAGCTGTTCTTCTTAGTCCCACCTACCAACCTGCTGTCACGTTGTGTATTGTATGGTCTGCCATGCAAAAACCTGGCATGCATGACCACTAGTCAATAAAGCTGATATCTGAAATGTTTTCACATTACTGCTCTGCAGTTGTAGATGGATGTACGGAAGTGGGCTGATTATTTATATGAGCTGTTGTAAAATGTACCAGCTAGCGAAGTGTGATACTACATGGCTCAAACATAACGTAACATAACGTTGTAGATTTCGATGTATGTCTTTTAATGTAGGGAAAAGAGAATATCCACTAATATTGACTCATTTATGTTAGTTACTCACGTTAATCGTCTATTTGCTGTTGTGTTTTCCACTGTGTGCTTTGAGCGCCCTCTACTGGCCAAATGAATGTTCCATATAGTGCAACACGTCGCTGAAGGTCAGATGTTGTAAATGGCATGTTCACTTTTTTGTTTATCAAAAACCACCCTTCATGGCACATGTAATCCAGTGAAACTTGTGCTAGGAGCCTAGACCTTCCTGACCTCACTTTTCTGACCTCACATGGGATCCCTAGAAAGTGCTGCTGGAAGTATTTTGACTTTAACTTTCCCCCAAACTACCAGCTTCAGAATCCCACACTAATGAAAGTCCCTTCTTATCTGTCCTCATGAATTTTAATACAGACACACAGATTACATTTCTGTAGATACCGCAAAGCCAGAGGAAAGAAATTGCCAAGATTCCGATTGTATGCATGTGGAAGAACACTTATTGTTTTCTATGAATATATCAGCAAGCCCAGGGATGGATAAAACAAAATTAAATTGTTCCTGTAAAAAGGGATAAGTGAAAATGGTGAATCTCAAAATACAGCTTTTTGCCAAGATTCGATGTACATTATAAATCTACTTTCAAACTTTGATCTTTCAATTTTGGGATGATAAATTGTTCGATACTGTGATCTACGTGTTTTCTTTCTCTACTGGTGTAGTGCAGCGTATTTGTCATTTGTCTGCTTCCACTTCGGAGTGAGGAGGATAATCTTGAGATCATAATGAAGATGATTGATTTATTCTGTAGATGACCTATATCTAAAGGTTAATTGTCATTTCTAAAATACAGTCCCTTAAAACCTCTCAGATTACTGCACAAATAATCACTCATACAAACTCATTTCCAACTTTCATTTTCCACAGCGCATGCAAACAGTGCATCTAAGAATGCATTTTTATTTGACTGCTTCTTTCAAGGCTATGTGTGAGTTGTAGCCACCACACAGCCTGGACCAAAATGTCCTTCAGTGTCACTGCCAACAACTGCAAGTTTTCCCATATTCTCACACCGCATCAAACGCTTCTCTGTGTTGCTATGCTGATGGGAGGATGCCTATTTGTCTTGTTTAATATCCCCAGAAGATCAGATGCTCTCAATTCTTTTCCCTTTTTTAGTGTCAATGGCAAGGGGTCACCTTGTCCTTGAAGATGAAAACACGTTGCACTTAACTGCCAAGCTGCAGTAGTGTGTCAGGAGATGCTTTGCTCTACATTTGGAAACCAGCTCAGGGACCAGCGAGAGCATCTTTACTAACACAACCATATATGACAAGGGAAATTACTGCCACTGAATGACTGCCAGCCTGCGCATGCACACACACACACACACACACACACACACACACACACACACACACACACACACACGTTTTGTGCAAACATGGAAAGACCTAAAACCACTTTCTGGCCCTCTCATCTGGTCCCAGTTGGCTTTTTCCCTGTTAATATATAACTGAGAAAATAAAGCTGTTTTGTGACTTTGTTTGCGACTTGTGGCAATTTCTCCAATTTCCGACGCTCAATTACTGACCCCTGAGAGAGAGGGACAGAAAATTGCAAAGAAAGGCAGTGACCCCCCATCTCAGTGGAGGTTCAACTCATTTTCGATATTTTCACCCCCTTTGGAGCAACGGCGTCCTCTGGAAAGGCCCGTATGCCACAATGGGGGTGTGATGATACGATCTACGGTGAGTGTGTATGTGTGTGGCCTGCGCCACTTCTGCTGCTCAGAACACCATTTAGATTACTCTCACCTCATCAGCCAACACACACTTGGCTGAAGCCATTGGGACATGCTCTCCTGAGGATAGATGTTTTCACTGCACCACAAGCATACAGTATGTTCCTTAGTGTGTGTGGGGGGAGATATGGAGAGAGGAAGAAAAAAACAACTCTGAGGGTGAGGAGAAGGGAAGGCAGTGACTCAGAGAAATAGAGGGAACCCAATAAAAACAGAAAATTGTCTGTGGACATCTAGAGCGCTTGTCTGTCTTGCAGAGAAAAAGGAAACTGCCTCTAGACGTGCTGATCCCACATTAGTCTATAACGAATATACATAATGCGTACATTATGCTCCAACACTTTCAAACAACCACTGAAGTTGTTGACAACCATAGCAAACAAATCAGTCTTTTCCTTAAAAGATAACAGCAAGAAACAAAAGAAAAAAAGGACCAAAAAAACCCCCACAATGATTCTCTTGACAAATTCAGGCAAATTACACTTTGTTCCATTATGTTATGCTTCCATTTCAGTATGAAGTAGCTATCAGCTGTAATATGAGCACAAACGTATCTCTTTTAATATAACAGATAAAAAAAAAACCCTGTAATTTTCAGAAAAAGCAATAATTTAATTTCACAATGATCCTGCAGCTTTGGTTTACTCCAGATCTAAAATATCCTAATCTGTTTTTATCTTTATGAAATACGATCTTACCACATCACTTCTCCCCACTATAGAGAAGCGTTCATGAAACATACATGTCCAATACCCATGACCCATTCTTTTGTCTGTCCCATTTAAATATTTGTTTAGACAGTATTATCTTCCACATCATGGAACCTATTCCACAGCCTGACAGTACAAACTTTCCATCAAACCTCACAGGGCCTCCACTCCATATCTCATGTTACAGCTTAAATTGGTGCATATTTATGCACTCTCAATAAATATCAGATGGCTCAGTTATGGATGTCTTTGCTCTTATTTGGACTTAAACAGTATGGTTCTGCCCGTTGCTGTGCATGGCTCCACTGATGTGAGCACATCACCCAAATCAACCACGAGTTGATCACGATGTCTTGGGAAAGTAAAGGATGCGGAAGGTCCCTTTGCATGTAAGAAGTTAATTTCTACCTGATGCTGCTTCAGATGAACAGACACCACCGTACCAAGCCACCAGTCTCTGGCATACTGAACTGTGACATAGCCTTTGATTTCTTCAAAGGTCAGACAAAGGTCTTCAACTGTGATTGGTTCTCCTATTTGAGTTGTTGCATAGAAGAACTGCCAGTGAAGATTACTAGTGCCTGGTAAAGTTCTTGAAGAGAAATTTGAGGACCAAATACAGACTCCACATCAATTGTACCTCTTTGCACAATAGGACAATATCCCCTCTGTTGAAATGGAATACTTCACAATATCCCGATGGCTTGCTGAGAAAGAATTTCTGAAGCTGCGTTTCAGTCAGGCAAGAACTTGCCCCTACAGTAAACTCAACGTCTTTGGGTTTTGGTGACTAGATGGACATTTTTCACTGTTTTCTGAGTAATTGAAAAAGTAATCGTAAGATTAATTGATAATAAAACAGTCATTAGTTGCAACCCCTAGATAGGACATCATCATCAGCATAAAAAAGAATACTTATAATACACTTTACACCAAAATCGATGACTTAATTGCACATGCCAAGTCATATATATGACTAAGTGCAAATAAAAGGGGATTCAAAGCACCTCCTTGTTTTATCCTCAAGAAGGTTGGAAACAAACCAAAATTAAACTAATTTATTCTAACACATACTTCAGGGGCACTATAAAGAGAATGTAATGATTTTGTTAAATTCTCATTCACCCCATACCTATACCTGGCCATTCTACATCATAAATGCTATAAGTGTATAAGTGCTCCCAATATTCTTTACACTTAGTGCATGTGAATATACTGTATTCAGTCTGAAAATACAAAGCAGAGGCAAACAAGGAGCTGCATCAGTATGAGACTTGACTGCAGGGCCACAGTTTCACACCCACACAAAATGCTAACTTCAGTCTGAGCACCAGTCATCCAAGGTCGCGGGTAAAGCAATTCAAGGCTGTCAATCATATCACGTCCATTGAATAAAAGTAATATTTTCTGCGATTGGCTTATGCGGCTCTCACCTCTAAATGACACTGGGCCCCTTGGTGGCTGTCCACAGGAAGAACAGAGGAGGAGATGGCTGACTATCAGATAAATTAGACATTTTGAGCATTTTCATGCATCGCTGCCTCACTTCCCCTCATTATGTGTACTGACTTGATGTCCTCGTTTCGGCTGGGGGCGGGGGTGGGTAGTGGAACTTGAGGTGGATGGGTCAAAAGACAGCTTGACTGGCTGACCAACAGTCAGTCAGTTTAGCAGGGACACAGACTTCCTGTTTATGTTCAATCATCTTATTCCAGCTAGCATTTAATGGGTGGCAATGAGCAGAGGATCCATAACGACATTTCCCTGTTTACTACGTACTTAGCCGCTGCATTTACATAATATATATATATATATATATATATATATATATACAGAAATGCATATGGAGATGAAATGTTTTCAGTTTCATTGAGCATTTACCATTCATCTGGTCGATTTTGTGAAGGATCAAGGAAAAATGGATTGCGCTTGTTATCACAACTCATTAAATCCATTCTCTTCATGAGCAATTGATTTTTACAAATAATCTAAATGAAAACGGATATTGATCTTCTTGCCAGCCTTCTTCAGTGTGAACCAATGAGCCACTTGGTGTTTAGTCTGCTTTTTATAAAATGTGTGGATTGAGTGTGTTTACTGTATTAAAATTAGAAAGCCTTTATTGGCCAAGTATAAAAAATGCACATGCTGGTGCAGAGACATCAACAACGTGCACAATAACATGACTCATATTTTGTTGCATGGTATATTGACAACCGTTCCCATTCAGAGCTAGGGGGATTGTTCAGGATGTACAATAGGCAGCACAGGGTGCAGCGCATATCACTCTGAAGATACATTCACCCTAGAGGTAAATTCAGTGAAAATTGAACATAAGGCTATGCACATGCTTTTATGGCAAGCACTAAGCCAAGAGAAAACAGTCTTTGCAAGGAATATTTATGGTGAAAATGAAGGCCAGTCATCCGATGTAATGACATATTGAATCATTTCACATCACTTGCAAGACAAACAGCCAAAGTCTGAAAGGGAATTTCCAATCTTGTAGTATCAGATGCTGCTACAAGATGTGTGCTATCTTTTATAAAGCAAACAGAGGTTCACATATCCAATGTCCTTCAATATTGTTGCTTCTTGCAATTCTAATACATTGCATGTTTACATTTCTCTGTATTGGAGACCCAGGAATCATTTTCCTGTCTATAAAAAACGCCTGTCTAGTGCTTTTGTGTGCTCTCACTTGTTTGACAACAACCCAGTACAGATGACAGCAGAGATATGACACACTGGCCGAGTTGTTATAATACTGGTGGATGATTTTTTACCATCTTTCCAACGTGTGAGTCAGTCACAGGCATTTGTTAGGCCTTGGAACCGCTTCTTTCCCTCCCTCCCTGCTTGCGTCCCTTACATCCGTCCCTTTTGCCTGCCCACGGGGATCGACGGCCACAGCCAACCTCATTAAACTTACAACCATCAAGATAAGACTGAATTACTGCAAGGCTCTGCATTGGCATCCAAGATCAATATTGAACTTAAAAAGGGGACATTTAATAGTCTGATGTGCTTGCAACCGACACAGGGAAGATGAGTAAAATTAACAAACCAGGTTTCCAAGTCTCACCAGAACATGCAGTCTGGTTTCCCATCTTAGATAATGGCTCAATTGCATGCATGCCCACTTTGTTCTGCTTTCCTCACGGATTTGAAAGGACTGACTTCAAGCAAGACCGGGCCTTTGGTGACTCAAGAATATCTGAAGTTGCCTGTGTTTGTTCATGCAATGGGAAATGTCTTTAATCACTGTTCTTCCGTAAAACTACGAGCAAGTACAATACACTGTATGTGAGGACAGATCCAACGAGGCATGGATGAAAGAAAAAGCATGCAAATATGAACTCTAACACAAGCACATGATATTAAAGTATGTAGAGTACTGAGAGCACTTCACTTACTCGCACACCAATCAGGTAAAAAGCTCTTTTATTCATTCATTTAATTTGACATCTGTATTTGGTTTTGTAATATGTATTTGTCGTGTACATTTTTGATCCATTTTAATTGATTGCTACATTTGCTTTATTTACGAGGTTTTCGTTCAAGTATTTGTTTCCTTGGTTTCTTGCTTTGATTTCTATGATACCCTGTGATTCAAATCTGGTTTGTCATGATTCAGCCGGAATTAGGATGTGATATTTTTACTTTTTGAATAATAATCAACCTCAGTTTTCATTTAAACACTGAATCAGAAATGTCCCAGACTGTTATATCTACTGCCACACCAACAGGAGTAAACAATGACAGTGATTCACAGGGTGACTTTTTGGCCGGTCCCCAAGGAGGATGAATTTTTCACTGAAATGCTGGTGACTGGGTCAGGCATCATCTCTGTTATCCTCTCACACACAAATAAGCCTTGATGCTAATTAGAAATGTTATTTATTTTATTTATTTATTTAACCTTTATTTATACAGGGTAGGTCGGTTGAACACATGCTCTTTTACAGCAACACCATGTTAACAGTTAAATTAAATTATAGAAACGAACTAACAAGGACGGACAGATGCATTAATTAAACAGAAATCAGACAGTATACAATGTGCAGGGCTGGAAAGATCTGGTTTTAAGGGAAACTATGTGATTTCACTACTTACTAGATAATATTTTTACCAATGGTGACTGTCTCTTCAAAATGTGAAGAGATGAGTACAGCATCATTGAATATTAATGTATTGTCACTGGGGAAATATTTACCTGTTAAACTATTCAAATTCAGATCAAAGTGCTTACAGTGTACTTATGTGTCGACTATCTGGATACAGCTAGAAGTTCCAGTTCATTTTGGTTTATTATGATGGTATTTCAGCTCCAATTAAATCTGGGTTAAATTATGAAGCAGGGTGTTCTGGTTGTGTCTACTATGCTAAGCTAACAGATGCATCGCGCACTCTTCTGTATTTTCCGCACATACGCATTTCATATCACAACAATCTAAAACACACACACACACCTCCCTCTCTCCCTTGCTGTCTCTATCACAGTGTCTCTCTCTGTATCCGTGCTGCTACAGTGAGCATAAATAGCATATCAGAAATATTGAAATATGACTGTATTGTTGGTGTTAATATTGACATTTCTTAGCAAATGTATAAAAATCGGAATTTCATGGGTTGAAAATGGCTCAACACGCCATCTATAGTTTTAATTCAGCCCTGAACCTAGCAAGGCCAATGCTGACAAAGAGTTGATTGGTATGTCCTTAAATTTATATAAAAAAAGAATATTAACGCCCTCTAATCAGAGTCAGTCAGTCTTCTCCGTGTCCCCTGACCCACACACTATGTAGCCTTGAGGCCACGCCTCCTACAGTTGCTGCTGGGAGAGAGGGTTCTAGCAGAATTTGAGGATGTAGTTGCACTTTAAACTCACGCTGCCTGGACGTCTACATCATCAGATTAGCTCAGTTGAAGGGTGACTACATTATTGAAAATCGTCAGAACATTATAACGTAAGGGTGGAGATCCTTCTTTGCGTCAACATACTGGCCTAGTTTGTAGGGGTTCAAAAAGGTTTAATTCTTAAAAGCAAGTATACAAGAGTTGTTTTCTCTGGTATGTGGTGTTTTTCTTAGCCTTATTATTATTATTATTATTATTTTTATTATTAAATTAGAATCTTAATGTCAGCCCAGTTGAAAATAGTCCCCAACAAATGCTCTATTTATTGCTGTGTGATTGACCTTTTCTAAAAACTAAATTTTCCAGCAGTTTTAGAAAAATACTGAGCATCAAAACAAATTAAAATACATATTTACAGCTTCAGTAGGAACCAAAGGGCTTGAGGCTGAGTGCCACAGGCTGTCTGGGGAAGTCGGAAAGTATTAAGAGATGGACTAAAAAAGTATTGTATTGTATTTTGCCTTGTTGTGAGTTTTGTTTATATTAACATGATGCTAACGAGTTTTTGCCTTATCCTTAAAAATCAGGGTTTTAGAGGTTAAACCAGTAAAAAAATACACCAAAGCTAAAAAATTACAATTGATTAATGATTCAAGGAGACTGCTAATTGGAATTATGTGCTTATAAAAACAAAATACAACCATGTCTGCAGAACAAGAGCCTAATTTTGGCATTCAAACAATGTTTTTGACTTAAAGTATGCCAGTGGGCTAGAACAAGATGGCCACCTAGTTTATCAGCCAAAGGAGATAAGCCTAGTTAATAGACATCCAAAAATGTGATATTGTTACAACCATTTAGAGCTATGAGATCTGGCTGAGATCTCACTCCTGGAATCTCGTTATTTGTTTTGGTGGTACTTTTATCCTTTTATGTTTTCTCTAACAGAAATAATTAATCTCTTGGCGACATTGCAGGTATCTTAAGTATGTCATTGGGTTAACTGAACAACGTGCATTGATGGAAGTGAGAGTTTGAGAAAGTTCAGTGTGAGGTTGTACAAGGTCACAAACAACCAGTAAAAAGCTTGGCCGTGGGGTGGATTCAGGCAAAGAAATGGTCTCTACTCAAACAGCACCTAGACTGTCTTCATTCCATTTTTACTTTTCAATTTTATTATGATTTTCATTGAGGCAGAAGGAAAGAAGAAATCATGTGCAGACGTTTTCAGCTCTGTGTGTTGGCTCTAGGGATGGATACAGAAGGTACTTCTGGTAGGTGGCAAGGTTGTTTTATATCACTTACCATACCTGCAAGCTTCACAAGCACACAGTGGGGGCAGATGATGTTGAAGAGGCCACTGAGGAAGGGTAGGGAAGAAGATTGGTGCAAAGTGTGGGGGCTTTAGGTATCTCTCACGGGGTTCAGTGAGTCTCAGTGAGAGCCAGTGCATGGGCTTGACACCAGTCCTCCACATACATAATGGTGATTACAGGGTCCTTTAGGGACCACAAGGTGAAAGCAGCAACACTCCTGGCTCATCAGAAAATGGGTGGGAGGCGTCAATGAAACAGGACCCTGTGATTATTTAGGTTCACAGGCTGTTGGTGTGATGGCTTTTTAATCGTTGCTAATGGAGTTCCCACTAATATAAGCACCCAGTGGGAGTTTGGAGAGTGAGTTTGGTGTTACTCCTTCCCCCTATTCTCTCTATCTCTATATATATATATATAATTTTTTTATTTTTTACCTTTCCCCTCCTTGGACAGCAATTATGTACTGGAAAAGGAGTGCCTGTTATTTTTAACGTAGCACCAGCTCTCTCGCCTTTTTAAAAAGCAAACACAAACACAATATTGCACTCAGCAGCAGTCAATCTCACCCCAGGGCAATGTATTAGCTGCTGAAGTGGCTATTTAGAGTGAAAGTAAATGAGTCAAGGGATGACAGGTGAGCTGAACATTTAGAGTTTGCCGCAACCAAGGACATCCCCCCGTCACATGCCGCTTTCTCATGCTTTTTTTTTATTAAATAGGAAGACAGACCGGGGAGATTTTTTTTAAACATAATCTGTTTTTCATTCTATCTACCTCTTCATCCTCTCACTTCTCCCCAAATCTGCTGTAGTGAAGGGCATCCTGCTGGGGCTAGAGCTTTCCTGCCCTCCCACCACCTCTACCTCTTTCTCTCCCTTTCTGTCTCTCATGCTTTCTCTCCACCTTTCCACTTGCTGGTGCTGACTGTAGGTAAAAGCTGATATGAGATCTGAAAGGCCTACGTGATGGAAAGGTGCACTGCATTGTGCGCAGCCCCTGACACCCAAATCTCCCCTGCTGTGCTCCAAGTTCAGACTGTGCATGGATAAAACCAGGTGGGGAGCAGCGAAGACACACTGTCAGGAAAACTATAAAATAAAATAAAAAAGTAAAATGTCTGAGGAGGAAAAGTAGAAAAGCAGGTTAACACATGCAAAATGAATATCAGTTGAATATCAGATTTTTAAAGCTACTCCATCAAGTGACAAATTAAGGAAAAACCCTGAATTAGTGCAGAAAAAACAAATGGTGCTTCCATACAGGCTCAATGAATAGTTTGATGTCTATAAAAATGACATGCTATGGCCCTCTCAGTCACCAGAAGCAAAGATATAAAATTGTAATATGGATATTGAACAAGATGAATTATCAGTATTATAATATAATATTACTAACTCAAAATAATCTAGCAAGAATGCAGCAAACATCTGATCTCTGCTGTATACTGGCATTAATCAACTGAATTGAATTTTGCTAACAAAAAGCAAAATGGTGTGAGCACACACTTAACGGTGACTTTACTACAAGTCCTCTTCATCTAACCTCCACATGGTAAACCTAGTTCCAGTGCTCTGCTACTGACTCAGCATAGTACCTAAGCACTTCTTTCATATGCCTCATTGGTGCATCCTCCCATGGCGCCATAAGCGCTGCACGTCGACCACAACACCAACTCAGGCCTTAAGCTAGTGCTAGTTATTTCCCATAGGATTATTTGCGCTTTTCCTCAAATCCATCATGCCTCCATTTCCCATTTTTTATCCACCCTGAACACGTGCCAGTCTGACGGAGCTGTAGCAACTCTCCAGGAGCACACAATCAATACGCCATCCTTTTTTCTGATGGCTTGAGTATTCTGATGAGCAGAGACTAAAGAAAAGCAGGGTAGTGTGGTGAAGGTGGCAAAGCATTCAGCAGCCGTCAGGAAGTTTCGAATAAACACGGTCCAGGGTGCTTTTCCTGTCGTGGGGCTGAGGACATGCTAGTTGAATTTAGGAAAAACTGTTTTTGAGGTCTGCTTGGGTTAAATCAGCTATAGTAAAAATACTTTAAGATTTTTTAGTAATTTGTCTACTGATTGCCTTATTCAGCTACTGCAGTGGTTCTTTAGAGTTGCTGTCTGGGGGGTTATACAGTACACAGTGGTGATGAATACACTGGTATATTCTCTAAACAGATACAACGGCCAGCATTTTATTGATTAATTCCACTTCTGGGGTGCTGTGTCCCCTCTGTGAATTGCCACCTTAATGTGGAGGAGGGGTCCTTAGACCCCTAGAGCTGTGTTGTCAGGGGCAGTGGTAGAGTCTCCCAATGCAAATTGGTCCCATGTGAGTGCCCAGACTAAGAATGATTCAAGGGCCATTACGGGGAAGATCCATCTCACCCAGAACTGGGGAAACTAAGTCCATCTCCTGGAGCCATGCCTGGGAAGGGAGCTAGTAGGTGGCTGGGCCTGTATCTATGGGGCCTGGTTACAATGCAAGGCTTCCACGGTGTGGACCCATCACCTGCAAGGATTCGCTTATGGGCCCAGTGCATTTACATGGAACACAGTCCATCAGTTTAGGGCATTGGTCTAGGATGTTGTAATGGAGCCAGATCTTTATTTGCTGTTGCAGTGTCAGACGGAGCCCATTTTTACTGTGTAATGACCAGACAGGAGCAAGGTGTAGGCAAGACAGTTTTGACACAAGCTGAGTTTCCTTCACTCTTAGCCGGACTCTCTTGCCCCTCTCCTTGGTTGGAGAGTTTCTCTTTCTGGTTTCATATCAGTTTGTTCAAAGGCAAACATGGGGCTAAGCTACATTGCTGGACACACGAGTAGAATTAGGCAGCTTGGGGAAAAAAGTTGTTCTGTGTTGTTGTTGTTGTTGGTTACGACATCTTATTTCATGTTGTGTAGCGGCTTGAAATATATTTTTTCATGCCTATGTGAGCTGCAGCTTATTTTGATCTGACTGGCCGCATGCTGCTGTTAAAATCCTGAACAAAGGACTTCCAGCCAGAGCTTATATTTATGCTGTGATATTACTACTACTAGTGTAACTCATGCCACATTTGTGATCTTTATGATTGTAGGCTCAGTGTTCAGTTCAACTGGGGATGCAAAAGGCAGCAGTGGGAACATCCCATTGAACACCTTATTCCTATTTCTTTCTTCTTTCAAATGGTCATTAATGGATGCAATCCCACCCCTAATTACCCCCAGCAGTACCTTTTGATATTTCACATCATAATTTAAGGTATATGAGGTTATCTATTTTAATAATCTGATCAAATGTCTCTTGGCTGCCATATTGAATATCCTCAAGGAATTTATTTGATATGTGCTCGGAGTCCATATCTGTTACATCATCTTGACTGCTGTAGCGAGATATTAGAAATCCATACACTCAAAATATGATGTATGACTCGGCAGCCGTGGAATTGACTAGGGCTTTGGTGTGTTGCGGCACAGTTTCTTTTCTGGGGGAGGAGAAAAGGAAAGAGAAAAAAATCACAGGCTAGAAAATCAAGAATAATTTGCACATTCAGTATAGTGGAAAAGGTCAGACCCATAAGGCAGCTTAAGAAAGAGGGCTATTACTCCTGATGAGGACAGATAGCGTATTCTTGGGCCGCATGTGACAGTTAATGGCTCAGGTGGCACGGCTGAAGGCAGTTTGGCCAAATTTTCACCATGTATGTGTCACAATGCTTTCACAGTTGGAAGGAATTGCTAACAAGTCTTAGTACTGTCATTTAGGTAAATTACCCGGATAAGACCACATAGCTGATGGCCATGTATGGATGTGGCTTGCTATAGAAAGGTTATATGTGCAAGTCCATACCTCAGCCTACTCTACTGTGCCACTGGCTGTTTGGTTAGATTTTTATTCAGCCCTAAATAGTGTCTGGTCCATCTGTAATCAGGAGGATGTTATTTCCCATTTATAGAGTTTAAACATTCATTATCAAGTTGAGAGAGAGACAGAGGATAATTGTAAGGAATGGGAGGTGCAGATTGAAAAAGATGGTGTGAAAAAAGAGTGGCAAAGAGACGGCTCTTCTCTTGGTTTTTGACACCATAGACCTTTTTTGGGAAAAATGTAGACTTTATATTTCAAGACAGGAGTTTGGGACATCCATGGATGGGTGTTATAGGCCATCTGTATATTACATTTTCAATCACTGATGTATCCATACAAAAACTGAAGGAAAAAGAAATTTCATTTTAAAGTTAGTCATAATGGAAGGCAATTTATTTAGTGTGTTTGATGACATGAATTTTTCTTTTAAGAAATAAAATAGTAATGAAGATATTAGTATAATAATATTTAATACTCATGCTATACAAATATGTATAGCTAAAAAATAAAAGAAAACCTTCGTGCTATTCTCTTCTCTTTGTCTCAGAGCCACTGCACTCTGACATCATCTTCTGCCAAACCTCTGTATCCCTCAGTACTCTGCTCTCTCTATTAACACGGAGCTGCCTGTTTGAATGCTCTTGGCAACTTTTGCGTGTGGTCGTAAAACCAACCGAACCAACTGCAGCACTTGGCACGCTTTGACTGCAAGTATGTGAAATAAGGAAGGAGAAAGAGGGGTTTGGATGGCAGGTTAATGTGAGGAATTGAGATAAAGATTATATAGGTGTGCAAGTTTCTATTTGTTCTTGGCAGTGCACACATGCAAATCTTTTGGGCTGGGTTAACGCTCTCTGTGTATGATAGAATTGTACATGTTGGAGTATGGCTTGGCTCTTGTCCATCTGATGATGGATGGCCCCACCTGAAAATGTTGAAAATTCAACTCTGTACATCTGCAGAAAGGGGGGAAAAAAAACACTACGAGAAGTTATTCTCCCAAAATGCTTAGTTAAACCTGGACACAGGCTTGTGTATGTTATCAAAAAATGTTATTATTCTGACCACATGGGCTTTATCTGTTTATCTGTGAAGTAGATGTAAGTGTGAATTTTAAATACATTTTCACATCTGTGTGCCTTTATCCTTCATGTCTGTGTGTGCGCATCCAGTTTGAGCAAAGTGTGCGTAAAATAGTGTGTGACTAGATTACTTCACTGTTTTACTGCCTGTCCCAAGACAGACATTTGCGGAGGCCGTTCAGTAACTGCTGCATATGCCATCCTAATCTGTTTCCCCTGCTGTGCCAGGTGTGTGGGCAGCAGGCACTTCTGCAAGGACATCCAGGCTACGTGGAAACTCTGCACTCAAGGCAAAGCTGAGGGACAGTAGTGGCATAAATCCTCTTGTAATTATGTTGTAAACCGAGATGGAACAATAAAGCTTTATTTTGATGTGTGCTGCAACAGAGTGGGAGGGCCCATCTCAGACAAATAACTTCCTACTGGGCCACTGGCGGCCTTCTCTGCAGTCTTCTTGTCACTGCATGTGGAAGTGATTGAACGCCGGTAAAGTTGGTTGCCAAGTGACTGATTGGTCCACAAGACCCTCTATCAGCTGCCCATGCTGACTAACTATCTGGTGCATAAGAGACTGTTTGTGTTTAGTGAGTTACCCATCATTTAAGAAAATGTCACCATGTGACAATTGACTGAAAAACCAAAAGGCAGTGATACCGGCCAAAAATTATCCTGGTCATTGTTTAAGTATGCGAGTTATTACCTTATTATTGAAGACCATCAGGTAGCACATGTATGGTTTATACTACTAGGGATGTCCCAATGCCATTTGTGTCCCCAGTCCCCATCAGAGTCCTTTTAATATTGAATATCTACCAATACCAGGTTTATTGTTATTTTTTTCTACTACACTTAAAGCTGGTCTACTATAAAGTTAGTGGAGCAGTTTAAATATGTTTCATAGGTGAATAGCTCTGCATTAAGAAAATAATTTGTACATCAAAGCTTTCCTTTGATTGTTTCCTATAATGTTTTGTGTAGTGCTTTATAGTGTGTCGTACAATATCCATGGGAGGAGGTTAAAATCTGAATCTGTTGAGGCAGAATGGATTTTGGACATGATTTTGGCAGCCTCTCTTCATCTCCATTGTCAGCAAAATACTGAAGATCAAATAGTTTTCAACAAACAGTAGCACTAAAAGGTGTCTATCTGTAATATGTTGCTGAAATACACACACGCTTTCTATCCATGCGAGTGTGCTTGCATTTCTGACTTACACATGCTGACAAGAATGCACAATGGGGCCCAGCTGGCAAACTATAAATCAGTGGAAATGGATCAGGCTTTATGGAGCCGATGAGGTTCATGGCAAAAAAAAACCTGGATCTGTCTGGATCCCAATCCTGTAGATCTGCGTGGGTTAACACTTACTGTCTCTGCACTTTTTTCGCTTCTTGTCCATTTCCTGTTCCCAGAATTTAAACTTGCATTTAAAGTTGCATCTAGTGTACGTCACTGCACAAGAGCGTGTAATTATTCCAAAATGATAAAATGTCATTTTAAAGTAATGCCTAGCAATTGCCTGGCAGTCAAAACTTCTGTCTGGGAGCTACATGATTGTCCCCGATTGTCTGAAAATGAATCCCAACAGGTTTCTTTTGCATGTCTCTTTGTCTGCCTTCAAACTGTAAAAATTCTGTATCAAAATTATCTGATTCTGTCTGGGACAAATTCACCGTCTACCTGTCTAAATTACTCCTTTCTTTGAAAGTGGATACATTTCACATACATCCATTGAGGATGCTCAGTAGTAATCTAATATACACCTGAACACCAGACAGAACTATCTTCAGACTTTTCAGAGAAACAATCATCTTTTCATTCTGTCTGCTTTCAGTAGCAGCAAAGCAGGGGGGCCATCTTGTTTGAGCTTCCTCCATGCTGACCTCTTGTCACATCTCCCATTGCACCGAAGGAGATAAAGGCATAAATTGTGTTCTGCCCCAGCCTGATAGATCCCCAGCTCTGAGATCACCACGTGTGCCTGTATTTGTTTGAAGTTGTGAAACACTGTGGACTCTTATCTCTCCAAGATTGTGTCTCTTTATTTTGCTGTCATGCCTTCTGAAGTGGCCAAAGTGGTTTCCTAGTGTATGCAGGATTACTGAATTCTGTGTTGTCTTCTTTAGGTTATCTGACATGTCCATAACAAATGGCCACACTCCTCTATGAAATAATGCTTTGGATTGATCTGGTCAAGGTTGAGTCTTTGGCTGGTGGGTAGTGTTGTGAACACACAAATATGTATTTGCAAACAAACATAGATACAGTTTGTTTCTCTGGAACACAATGTTGATGCTTGCACAGCCCTTCATGTTTCTACTAGCATTTAACTTTAGCTTCCATTCATGTTCATGACTGAGTCTGTGGGAAGAGACTGTATGACTGAATTGTAGACCCTTACACCTGAGAAGTATAATCCAATGAACCCTTCAACCATGCTGATTGTTGGCCACTTTCAAACCTTGAATGCATCAATGCTATCTTTGCAGTACAAATATCAATTTATTTCATCAATGTATTTAAACCGTCAGTTTGATACCACTTTGCCTTGTGGCCCTTGTATATAACCCATTTTATTGATTTTAGAGATTTCACATCCATTTTTGGATGATAAGCGGATAAGCAAAAGGTCAAGTTGGTTTCTGTGAAATGTGATCTTGGTTTTATATGTTAATGTTGGTAATTCAACATCACAAATACCCTGATTCAAACACTAGTTTGATGTGTATAACGAGTATTAGTGTGGATTCTTCTCATGGTGAGCGTGCAGTGACAATTGGAATCTCACTTTATTAATACTAACAAGCTTCATAAGCAAAGCGAAATCATATTACATTATTTATCAGCAGAAGCTCGACTAGGTTTGGGTCAGTTTATCCGAGTTTTGGCAGTTTGGTATCAGTTTATTTTAAACAAGAATAAACCCACAATTGCAGGAGTGCTCTTAAACTACTATATATATGCAGGCCTTTTTTCTTCCAGTACGTAGATGCAGCTTCACAGCCCACTCTGTCAATTGAGCAAATCATAGAGCAGCACCAAGCTGATCTGCTCTTGAGTTTGCATCTTGACTGAAAAACAGTATTTTTAATGGATTAAAATGTTGTGCCTGGCTGTTTTTTACAGTCGTGAAAGCCTGTATTTTATTCAATTTTCTCTGGCATGAGTGGGTACCATGTACCTACAGAGAGTACCGGAGAGTCCTTTTTGATGGACATGCCTGAGAGGCAAGAAAAAAGGAAGGAGTGGGAGAAGTAAGGACATGAAAAAAGGTAAACTTGTTCAAAAAGAGAAGGAAGATTTTTTCATTCTTCTCATCCTGATTTTGCAATGACAGTTTAATATCATCGCCCCCCCTTTTCTTTAAGAAATACACTTTGAATGATGGGAGATTGGGATTTCTAGGAGCAGCTGTTTATTAATATAATCATCAGAGGTATCAGAGTGCATCCGTGGCCTCTTTGTTTCTTCTTGGGACCAGTAAGAGCCAGATGCACAATCGAAGACCAGATTACTCTGCAAAAAGAGAGTTTCTTGCTCTTGCTATGCATAGCCAAATTTTCAAAAATCTTACCTCTGAGACATCACTTTAACAGCTTCATCCCAAGAGCAGTAAACCTGACTCAACAAGCCCTCCCAAGAATCAACCTGAGCTTGCCCACACAAGCTCAGGCTCCCCATCATGTCCTTCTGCGGTGCCGACTGTAAGCCCAGTATTCGATTTATCTCACACTACTCACAGTCAGGAAGTTCTGTCTCTGCTCCACAATGCTCCTATGACTTGTTTCATACATGCCATTAACAGATCATAATGCATATTGTAGTTTAAATGCAAATATCGACTTAATGCTTAGTAGTATGTATTTGTAATGTAGTTGTTCTGTGCTGCATAGTGACATTGGTAGTCACATTGTGTACCTTATACTTTCCTTTTATACTGAATTAAATGTCTGTCCGTGTTATGTAACACAGGATGTCTTTGTAAAAGTGTTAAGTTATACATTTAAACATACCTCAATATATTGCATTTTTAAGATAAAGTTACTGATATTCTAACGTGATTTTAGTGAAGTGGTAGGAAGTCCAGAGGATGAAATATTTAGAATATCCTCGCTGAACAATCATTACAAGTGTCATTGGGTAAGGCATTCAGCTTCCTGCTATTCCACTGGAGCTGCTGCATTGCCAACAACATAAAACTGAACCCAGCAGTGTCCAAGTTGGAATACATGTACCTACAGTATATGAATATAAAACAGACAATATGCACTTAAAATAACACACGTCACACTTTAGCCATAGCTTGTGTTATTAATAAATACAACAAAACTTTATCAAACAAACTGCACCACATTGAAAGCCTTCATACATCTATGAAACATTCATGGAAATGGATGAAAGGATGAATCAAAGGCAATAAACTGTGGAGTAAATAAGTAGTTTTTATTGTTGCAAAGACAATGCTTTCAACATGAAGCCAGATTGATTTGTCATGCTAAATATAGCAAATGTGCCATTAAGATTTTGCTGTCAACCTGCAAGATAGGTATATCATAAAGCATCATTGAAAGCACCAGTGAAGCAATCAATCAACTACTACCTATTTCCTGGTGACTATGGAGAGTGACTGTCCTGTGTGTTATCACATGTCCACCCCTGTTGACATATCCTTGAGGAAAATGCATGAGCCTAAATTTACTTCAATGTCTTGCACTTGCATCGTATATTTCCAAAAACGGCAGATGCCATGTCAAGTGGAAAACTCATTCAAGCTTTTTAGAACAATGATAAACACTAATATTGAACATTTCACTGAATAAATATATAACCACAATAATTAGAGAGAGATAGAAAATGTGCTGAAATGCTATGACGTGGGTGTTGAGTAGTTCGTAATGTCTCAATTAAACTTATGTTCCATATTATTGAAACGGCAAAGTTGAGTGTTTACAAATGCAGTCATCCGAGCCCTAGAGCTGAGGTCATTCACTTCCTGCCGGAGGTGTGAAGCCCATCTATAGATGTGGAAGAAACAAATTCCAAATTACTCTGTGCGTAATAAGGTGATATAGAGCCTCGCTCCCCTTGTTCGAGTTACTGGAGGGAAGCTAATGGGCTCTATGCAAATTAGAGTTGGCATTTGGTTCTTCTCGATGGACCTGAAAGGTGAGGTGAGGGGGTCAAGAGGAGGGATGGCCATTATCATGACTCATATGAAGGCCACCTTCATATCCATGTTCTTCACATCTGTGGCCTTGAGGGTGGGGAGAGAAATTAGAGAGCACAAAGGGGTCAAGGAGTTGCTGAAGGAAAGAAATTGAGAGTAACAACATGCAGAGAAAATGTGAAAGAAAGAAAGAGAGTTGGACGGAAAATGAGAGAGAGAGAAGGGCATAAACACAAGATGGAGCGAAGAGGAAAGAAGGGGAGGCGTTGCTCTGTCCTTGCTATTAGTCACTCCGTCACAGCTCCCTGGCTTTATGGAGAGTTTCCTGTCATGGTGGTGCTTTTTAATTGACATTAAAATGCACTGACCAGTCTCTCTCTCTCTCTCTCTCTCTCTCTCTCTCTCTCTCTCTCTCTCTCTCTCTCTCTCTCTATACCCCTTCACTCCTCTTTTCACTCTATCTCTTTAACTCTCCAGGCTTGACTGACATGGGCTGTCATTTACATACAGTGAGGCGTGACAGAAACGGCACTCTTACCTTACATCTCACCACCAGCTGTGACGACCAGCAGCTCCTTCCCGTCAGAACGGTTTTGCTTGTAAAACCTTGTTCTGTATTCTGCCTATCTGCACAAGCACCAGCTTCTGTGTGTCAATGTCATATTTCATGGCCTTGTCATGTGTAGCAGAAAAAATGTCCTCTTGCCAAGACGAAAAGTGCGTAGTTCCCACCGGAATGCGATGCCGGCTCCCACGGTGCAGCAGAGCTTTCAGATGTTATGAAGGGGAGGAGATGGAGACTAATGCCTTTGAGGTCAAAGGAATGCAGATCTATGAAGCAGAAAGTATGTACGATTAAGGCAGAGATAACGCTTAGCGGAGATGATGGGGAGCGTATTGTGTGGAAATATATCATAGCTGATAAATCTTAAAAGTTTTTTTTAAAGTAGTAACATGCAAGATGTGTTTTTCTTCTCTGTTGATACTTGAAACACTCACCAAAGTCCTCGTTTATTTATTTATTTATTTGCAATGCATTTTTTGCAACACTTGTCAGAACTGTTGGAATTCACAGGTACAGAATTTCTGAATCAGAATTGTGGAAAAACTACCCAAACCTTACATGCTCACATTTATTTTTAAAAAAGGAGACCTGATCTGAAAGGGAGTCAAGGATAGTCAGAGCCTTTCCGAAATAATTAGACCCAATCCAAAATGTGGTGGAGCCAAACAGAACCAAACAGAAAGACAACACCAACGCTGTCAGCAGCATGATGCTCCACCAATTAACAAGCAGCCATGGTCGAAAACACCAGCAATACGTGTTATTTTTTTCTGTACTTTGCTGTTCTCACTCTCCATCTCAAAAAACACTTTCTCCTGTGATGATGGTGACTCACCACATAATCAGAGCTGATGGCAAATACCCTCGGATCCACTCAAGTATTCAACAGACCCGAGTAAAAACACAACCTACCTGGACCTGATGAGACCTAATATAAATTTGCACTTGGTACTGGGTTTCTTTTCGGTCACTAGGAACAGAGTGGTGGACCTATGAAGAGTGTGACCTCTAGTCCTCTTTCTTGGGTATTTGGTAATGAACTGTAGGTGGCGCTCCAGTCTTTGCCTGTTTGGGCAATAAGGCTGTCAACACTCATGCTACTTACCAAGCTCTCATGTTTTTCTAAAAAAAGAAATGTTATTGCTGCTTTTGGAACTGGGAAATGCATCACTTCCAGTCTTAAAGTTTTGTGGAGCAGGTAAAGGGCTGTCACTTCTCATTTGAAATTCAGACTGTTGTTTGAAAGTGGGAAAAACATAAATGTTTGTCTGGCCCATTGCATTCCCTGTTGCCCTCAGTAAACTGGGCTATGTGCAATTGAGACAGAAGAGGCACTGCAGATAAACAGAACAAGGTCAATTCTACAACATAGTTCACGATTAGGCCACATGGGTTGCTTTCCGATAAATTTGAACAAATTACATAATAGTTTTGAAAACATGACACCTCTAACTAGTTATAAGGTGAACCTTATTATTTTCATTGGAAATTCGCTCAATCCAGAAAAATAATTGTAGTATTTATGAAAATGTCATAGATTTTGACAACAAAATAAAGAACATTGAGAAGCGGTAACACTAGTTTGTCACTAGTCACTCTATTAAATATGAGCTAAAGTGTATTAGTAGATGCTATCATCACATCAGTTTTGTTTATTAGGAGTACTTTTCTTGTTGGTGGCAGATACAGAACAAAGTTTATATACTTGTAAGTGTGAGCAACTTAATGTGTGCTACACCAGCACGTCTCAGTTTAAAATGTGGCTTCTCTGAGCAGAGAACAGCCCTCACCTCAGCATTTTACCTTCCCTTCTTTTCTGCTCCACTTCTTCAGATCAATGAAATGATCGACTGCTGAGAGAGGACTGAGTTCCTCTGCCGTAGTAGAATAAATGATTGTGTGTCTCTGTGTATGTGAGTCGGTTAATGTGTGGCTGCGTGTTACAATTATGCATTTCTACGCGTTTGTGCATGCACACGTGCCTGTGCATAATATGATCCTGAGTGTTAATGCATGTTAGTCTCCCACTGAGTGCGTGATTGAATGTGCCGTGTGTGTTTTAGGCTTTAGTATAAATGTGTGTTTGCATATAAGTTCATGAATTTCACGCACACAGAAACACACATCCAGAACAGCACAACTCTGAGCGATCAGAAGGTACATGGGTTAGTGAGTGGTTTATAGAGGTCAGTTAGTGGAGTTACTTCATGGATAGTTACTAATAGACAGAGAGAGCAAGAGGATGAAGTATAGAGGGAGTGACAAAAAGAGACAGATGGGCTATTAGAGACACATAAAAGAGGAGAGATGGATAAATATAAAGTAATAGAGGGAGACACTGAGTGTGTAGACGTTGCACTCTGCAGCCAGCGTGCCAAAGCCATTTCAAGGACACACTCCTCCTCCTGGTCTTCCTCCCAGTGGCAGAGATGTTTGTAGATCCAAGGTTCAGGAGTTCATGTCCTCCAAGACTGCTGCCTCGCTCTGCTTCGCCTACTCTGCTTTGTCCACGGGTGACATCTACAAGAAAGATACGTTCACACACACACACACACACGTACTGTATATAAAAAACATATACAGCACGTAAGCTGTAGCATGTACCCATGCCTATGCCTCACTCAAAATTGTTTCCCTAGTTGACCAGATGTCCTGGTCTCATGATGCTGCTGATTCTGCTGCAGTCTTAGCCAGAAAACGGAGACAGATTCTGCCAATTAGCTCCCTTCACTCTTAATGATGATGATGATGGCCATGGCTGAGCATTAATTAAGAATAACTTCCTCTACAGCTGTGCCCTACAACACACGTGTGAGCCGGAGATGACTGATGTATGCAGGGATAGACGCTAATATTTTTAAGCACTGGCCTCACAGGCCACCAATCCCCTAACTTTGGTGGCCAAAGTACATTTTTGGTGGCCCAAATGTAAAGTTATGTAAAAACAATACAGAAAAGGCAATTTAACACAACTTAACACAGCCTTCCTCAACTGTGACACTTCAATAAATGAAAAGACATTAACAGAATGAAAATACATTTTTATAATAATTTATTTAAGTTGAAAACTCAAAGTGCTTTGTAAACATATGGTACATACTATTCTCACAGTCTCTTAGTTTGGATTTGGGATGTTTGTGGAACTGTAACGTTGCTTTGGTGAAGGCAAAGTATATCCAGAATAGGGATAACACTTGGTGGCCACAGGTTTGTGGCCACCTACATGGAGTATTTGGCCATAGGGCCATGGTTAATGTCGAATCCTGGCATGCCTCAGAAATTGTTTAAAAACCATCAAAAAAATGAAAAAGACTTGTACGAGACGACTAACCTTGAACCTATACTGTGTTTTTAAGATATCTTCATATCCTCTCACGTCACTGGGAAATGTTTTCTTCATTCCAGTAATGGGAAAGATTTCTGGCATGACCTGAATGCCTTTCCGGTTTTCAAAATTTACTTATCAAAACAGGGATAACGGTCCTCATTTGAAAAACCTGTTTTTACAGTCCTGTTAGCGATAGAGGTAGGTAGAGATTAAGTTCACAATATTAGTAATGTGATTTACAGTATTGAGCTTTGATAATATGAGAGCTGGATCGAGATTCAGGAAGTCGTCCTGTGTGTGGAAACAACACAAGCAGCTGAGACAGTAAAGAGCTAAAAAAAAAAAATTGTCATCTGATGAGCTGGTTTCTTTGTTCTTTGACTGTTTAAATTCAGTTTTAACTGTAATAACTGCTCCATTGTGAAATTTCTGAACTACCACAGGGTACACTAAGGTACCAGATCAGAAACTCATATCTTCAAAAAATACTTTTCCAGCTTCTGAGTCATATCCCTCTCCCATATCTACCTCCTCAACTCATTCACATATATACTCGACTTGAAAGAAAAACCCTTCTCCTCTCTCTTTTTGCACTTATTTGTTTTTTATCTTTCACCAAGAAATATCTGCCTAGCCAGTATTGGTTGTTTGCAATGTTGTTGATCCCAGATAATGTATTCCCCTGCTGCGCTCATTGTAAGTTTCTCTGGATAAGCGTGACAGTTAAATGCCTAAAATATAAACACCTTATGGTTAGCCTGAATGGTTTCCGGCTGCTTTTGGAGATGGCAGATATTGGTAAGTGCTGTTTCAGCCTGCTGCAGCTTCCACAGTCAGGTTTATTACTCTTGTATATGGTTTCTTTTAGTGGGTGATCATGACATTCAATCCTTCTATTGAGAAATGAAAGATTTAAATATTTTCAAATATTTCATTTTACATATCTTACACACATTGTACACTATCTGCTATAGTGCTGAAACGATTAGTCGATCAATTAGAAAATGAATCATCAGCAAGCTTCTCTCTATCTCATATCATTATAAACTGAATTCTTTTGGGCTTTTTAACAGTTTTCAGACAAAATAAGCAATTGGAATATGACACTTTGACTTTGGGGATCTTGCAATGGGCATTTGCCTTTGTCTGACATTTAATAGATTAAACGATTGATTACTGTGATGAGTACTGTTGGTTAGTTTTCACAACTTTTTCTTGTACTTTTCTCAATACTCTAGTTTAATGCAATGCAATGTTACTTTTCTTTGTTAGTTTATTTATTTTACTAAATCTATCTTACTTTTATTGTTATTCTATTAGGCACTGGGGTTAGCATTTACTCCTATATATATATATATATATATATATATATATATATATATATATATATATATTTAATACTCTATTGTTTTTATTCTTACGTTGTAATTTTTGAGCAATCTCTAGCACAAGAATTTTAAGTATTGCATTGAATAGTATATCAGGTCAGATGTTGGGCCTATTTAGAAAATTTGAGTCTCTGTTTTCTGCTTGATATGTGGCAGGGATACTGTACTTGACAGTAGAGGCTGTTGGAATTGGGAGATACATGCTATTTTGTCCCTAACAAGTTATTGTTATGTTTTTCAGACAGCGTTAAGTGTACTAGCAGTGTCCCACTGTATTCTCATTTTGATGGATAAATAAATGTGTGAGATGAACACCTTCAACATTGTGTATGATTTGCTGTGATTTCTAATGGTATCTAGACCCAGCATGTGCAGTATTGACTGCTTCAGATTATACCACTGGTGAGTTCCCAGTCTTCTTACATATTAAATCAGGTAATTGTCTTTGATGCATCTTAAAAATGATTTATTCATTGAACACAGGTTAAGTGCAATCTTGGTTTTGCAAAGTGGACTCCATTTGTTCTTGGCCTTGTTCCTGACTTATTTCGACTGCCTTTAGACCCCATCAGACCTTCAGCTCCAATCCTGGACTTGACGTGAACTTGACGAAACTGATCTTGACTGCAGCTCCGTCAGTCTGTGCTGTTTCTCTGGGGACTGGAGGCTGATTTGATAGCGCTGCAGAAGCTGTGTTTTGTTGATGTCAGCATATAATTGGGTTTGTGTAACAATCGGTGTCACTTGGTGGCACACACACACACGCACACACGTACGTACGAAACGGCTGCATTGTTTTGAGGTTTGAGCAACCAAGCCTGTAAAAGTAATAATCTGTGACATTTTCACATGAATTAATTCCTGTTTTGCTACCCTCTGTCACCTATTGATAAAACACAGTGGTGATTGAACCTATAGCCAGCTCTTCGAAGGTTTTCACATTTGCTGTAAATAGCATACTTGTTGTTTTTTTTGTTTTCCTCAGGAAAAATCCTGTGGCCCACAGAAAGTGGTTCATTTTAGGTTTCAGGAAGCAGCATACTCATACTGTTCTTTCACTTTGTTTTTTAATCAGTTCAATGAATTTTTAATCTAAACTTTTGATTCAACAACATTGATGTGTGTCCTGTGATGCTGAGGTATTCATCTTAACCTTTTTGTTGGAAGAAGAGCAGTAAAGGGACCCACTCAAGTAGAGCCTGTATAGTGTGGTCTGATGGAGGATAATCTCCTCTCAACTCCTCTATCATGTGCACTGAACAGGAGAAAAGCCTTGGACTTCTCTTTTATTGCATCTTTTTCTTTGCTCTTTATCACCTCTCCTCTTCTTTCCACATGATTTCCTTCTCACCTCTCCTCTCTTCCATTCTCTTCCCTAAGTCATCTCTCTCCTTTTGCCTTCCGCTAACATCCTGTTTTCTATTGGTGCAAAGATGATGTTGCTGCTTGTTTGTCCTCCTCCTTCCCTGGTATTGCTTTATTTGAATTTTGTTCTCAACATTAAGGACAAAGATAAGCAATGATAACAGGCCTTGATAATGGGCGAATCTGAATTTTGCTGACTAAACCAAGGTGACATTCAGTCACTGTAGTGCGAATAGTGGGACTAAAATGAAGTTATGCATTATTTGTTCTTGTTTTGTGCTTTACAACAATCTCACTTTGTGTTGGAAACAATCGACTTCTGGCACACACTGCAGTTTGGGGGCTTCACATTAAAAGCATTCAACTGGTGAAAAACAGGGTGGCTTTTATTGTGAAGCAGTCACAGGAAACTCGATGTATTTTTCACAGAGGATAGTGCTGACCGCGATTGCTCATCAAAAATACGACAAAAAAGACAATGGTCGGATCAGTTTTAAATATTGATGTTGATGGAGCTAGTAGGAGCAGCCACAATGAGCTGTTAGATGAGTTTCAGGTGACAGGCTGCACACCTCCAACTCCTCAGCAAGGTAACAAACTCCTTTAACTACTTGGACTGTGTGCAGCATTAAATCAGACTGCGGTTGCTCATGGCATGATGGAAAAAGGCCAACTATTGACTGACTTTATTATAACAAGTTTGTATGGCTGCTAAATACACAACTTGCTCTTCTGTTGTATTTCTGGTGAAGTAGCTGCTCAGGGAGCGTTTGCTGCCCCCAGAATTCTGGGACCTGTAGTATTAAAGCTGGGGTAGGTAGTTTTCTTTTGGCGTCACTTGGCAAAAATGCCATATTAACCATGCAGCATATTGTAATTCAAGTGGTCTGAGAGCAGACCTCCATTTCAGCCCCCCCTCTTGCCTCTGTTTTCAGGCTTCAGAAAATCTATCCCGTGACGGTAGACTTTAGCCAATCACAGGTTATTTCAGAGAGACGGTGTGTTCATATTGGCTAAGCTACAAGAGCAGATGTGTGTACACGTCCCTTCAGACGGTGAAAACCTGATACAGTGGAGGAAAATCCTGCCGAAAATCCTGAAACTTGTGATAACCTTCACCTCCTTTGCCTACAGCAGTGTATAGTTCAAAACAACATGTCCCGGCTCCACACGGAGCTTCAGGCTCATTACGTTCAATGCCATGGCGCTCATAACGACGAGTGGCAAAGAGGCATGATGACAAACAGTGGGGAATAACTTTTGACGGGGGACAGTGGTGTGTGTGTGTGTGCTTCCTGCTGCTGGACAGCGTTGCAGCTGCCCCTGAAGCCTGGGGTGCTCTGCTCTGTGGCCGCGAAGCGCTGGAGGGGCGTCTTTGAGAAAACACGGCGGTAGGGACCGCGGTCTTGGTGAGGCTCACGCCGTGGAGAGCGGGATACGAGGGATACAGTTTCACTGGGGAACCGACTCCTTCTGCTGCCGGTCGAAGTTGTGGGTTTGGTGGGAGGGGCTTAGCGGAGTGATACGAGGCAGCAGAGAGAGGCGGAAGGTTTTGCCTAGGTTTCACAGATTCTGCCTACCTCAGCTTTAAATCGCACTATACTAATATAATACCAGCTTGTAGTAGGTGTGCTAGGTTATCCCTCCCTCCTCATCTTATTATCCTCCACAAAGAATGATAATGAAATAGGAACTGGTTGCCTTGGGATGGCATATCTCCTTATATTTTAAGAAATTTAGGAGAAAATAAAAGCATAGGCATTTGTAATGCACCTTCAACAGGAAGTAAAATCGAAATTGAATTGTGTCCCATTCCTCTTTTGTCTCTGTGCTGCTCCTTATTTATGATCTTACAGTCTGCACCACCCTACCATTTCCCCATAATTATCTTCTTTTCTCTCACCTCTCAACCTCCCACTCTGTACCGTTGTCAACACGTACAAATACAGCAAGAAGAGGTGCTACTCGATAATGAGTCCTGCTTGCCCTTTCCTGCCATCCCTGTTCCACAACCCCCAACATTATTTTCTCCTTTACTCATACTTTCTATCATCTCATGCCCCCTCCCCATGCCTTGCTCCTCCCTGTTTAAATTTGGTGATTAACGTGACGGTGGTGGTGATGGTGCAAATAGTTATATTAATGAGATCGGTGTTTTATGTCCACATGATATAGCTTGTACAAGTACAAACAAGACATCACAAGCTGTGTAAAACTTGTTTCCTGATGACCTTTTTTAGACAATATTTAATCGGTACCTTGGAGTTCTCACATTGAGAGAAGATGTTCAGGTGCTAATTGGCCTCAGTGGAATGCCCATATATATCCACATTGTAGAAAGGTGAGAATGAGTACAGCTACAGACCATAGCCTTAAGGGCGGCACTCAGTGACCTATTACCTTTTATTGAGCTGTATCAGTTGCTAAATTCATATCATTACCATAGGATTGATAAAAGGGTTCTCGTCCTGTAAGTCCATAAAATGAGGCAAGTTTTTGTAACACAGACAGAAAGTGATTGATCAGTGTGTGGATCTGCTAAACTGGAATTCTCAGGTGAGAACTGAAATGTGTCACACGGTGAAAGCAAGGTGATGCCTCGTTATGATGCTTTCTAGCCAGGTGGATGCTCATCTGTGTTTGGCTAGGAGTGAGATGTCTTTCACTGCATTCAGCATCAACGGTGGGGTAAACCAAAACCTCTGTGAGTTATACTTTGGCTCGATGTATCTGACTGAAATTGAGTGTTCTGTGTGGGCTCCATGTGGGCTGTGCAAACCAGCAGCCTCAGTGTTACATATTACAAGGTTAGGTAAATGTGACTTAATATGTGCTTAGACATCTTACTACTCAGATTTTATTGAAGGAGCACAAACTTCTTTCTTTCTTTGCTCTTTCTTTGCTCTTTCTTTCTCTCTCTCTCTCTCTCTCTCTCTCTCTCTCTCTCTCTCTCTCTCTCTCTCTCTCTCCAATGGTTTCACACTAGTCCACTGATCAACAGGTGACAGTAACACGCCAAGATATGCTGCGATGCGCCAGCAAACACAGGGAAGAGGAAGACTGCTTGCAAGTAAACATGGCTGTCAACAATGCTGGATTTAAAAAAAACAACAACTTAAAAATCGGTTTTGCAAATGATTTATGAGGAAGGAAATGCATTTAACACATTTGTTAGACCTCAAGGATTGGCACAATGTGTTTTGGTGAGTAACGCTTAATGTAGACATAACTTTTGTTTGTTTACAAGTGCACCTTTTTTAATATAAAAAATATTGATTAGTGGAGCTTAAAGGTTAGGGTAAGTTTTTTTTTTTCTTTGTTAAAGCTATAAAACGTTTAATAAGACGTTTTTACTTTACACTGCCGTGTCGGAAACTTCATCAAACTACAACCGTTTTCTAGATGTCTACTCAGAAAACTGTTTTTGTGGTGGGGAATGTTTTCTCTCCCACAGTTTATGCATAATATTTTCACAGACCAGTCTATCTAATCACAGTGAAGCCACATGGGAGTAATTGCTCACACAGCCATAAACCTAACGGAGGTGTGCAACAAAGGGATAAAATCATCACATTTTCTGTCATCTAAATGAAATGTTCAAGCCAGTAAATAGCAACTTCAGTGGGAGGACAGAGAAATGTTCTGTGGTGCAGGAAACAGGCATACAAAAGAGCACAGCTAATAGGCAGAACAAAGTTGCACCCACATCACCCACATGTTCCCATTCAAGCAATATTATTTTTAAGCCATATGTGATAAAAATCTTGAAATCACTTTTTAGTTGGCCCTTGACAATGACAGCCACATGGACCTTTGCATCTGTATTTGTCTCCACCATTGCAAAGTCAGCCTGACAAGCCTTTCTCCACAGAGATATGACTGACAGGAAGCCGATCCCTCTTATAGCTCAGCTCCTCCACAGCTCTCTTATGGCACATCATCAGACCGTCTTTACCTGTTTGTTTCAAGTGGTTTTAAAGGATAAAGCTGGCGATATTCCGTATTATATTGTATATGTATTAATCCATCACCAGAAAATAGTCCCCAACAAAGGCATTATTTACTCCTGTTTGAGTGATGTTTACTAAAAACTTCAGTGCCCAGCCTACTGTGGAAATGACACTATATATTTGTGACCCATTTTCAAGATTACCTCTTCAGTAGGAACCAATGGGCTTGGGGCTAAGTACAGACAGAGCAGGAAAGTCAGAAATTATTGAGTGATGGAGTAACAGATTTTGGGATTTGTTAACAATAAGAAAAATATAGAGTAATACCAGCTTTGTCATTTAAAGCATTCACTATAATAGTCAAGTCAGTTTATTTATAGGGCACATATAAAAACAAAAAGCTGCTGACCAAAGTTCTTTACAGAGAAGTTAAAAATGAAATTAGATAATTAAAATGGAAGCAAGCAAACAAATAGATAAATAGAATATAAGAATCAGAATAAGCAATCGTGAACATCTACTGTAGTCGTGATACCATTTTTAAGGCTCTAAAGAAGATTTTAAAAATGGGTCTTAAGACAAGATTTAATAATGGTGATGGACACATTAGACCTGGTAGAGTGGGATAAACTGACCTGGAGGCAAAAATGAAAAATAATTTGGATTTTGACAGGAAATACGGAATTTAGAAGAGTAATTTTCAAAAGATCTCACAACTTTGGAGGTGATGGGTCCTACGGAGATTGGACCTATAATATGGTGCCAGTCCATTCTGTGCTATTAACATAGTTCACTGTAACTAATAATATACATAACTTAGTAAATTACCTGCTTCATGAAGGACTGATTAAAAGCACAGCGTCCTTCCATTACAGCAGGGCTTGATTGAGGATTATAACAACTGAACAAGAGTGACTTAATGGTACCCCATTTTAAGTGTAACTATATGTATTAATGTTACTGAGAAGAATGGGGAATTATTGGCAATTTTCCAGCAAGTTACCTGATGTTTTAATTGCGCATATGTTCACTTTTTCTGGCCCAACAAGTGAAGTAAAAGCAGAGCATGTCCATATCCTTAACTATCCTCAAAGCTAACTATAAATATGATATGCTTCTGCCTTATCAGAGCTTTCAAAAGGGTTTAGCGTTAATCCAGATGGTATCTGATATGGATGCTGAGGCTGGGATTTGTTATATGATATGCCTTTGGACAATGTAACCAGAGAAAATGTTACAATTAACCTTAATCCCTTGTCAATTTCCCTTGATAGTCAAAACGATTTGCTTTTATGGGATGTTTTCGCCATGCAACAAAACAAGCTGAAGACCGGCAGGAGAAATTCTTTCCGTATAATCCTCTGATACACACCAGCCCACACACACACACACACACACACACCAACCCACACACACACACACACACACACACACAGTAGCTTTCTGGGTGAGTTTGTCCTGGAGGAACAGGCACACACAAAAACACATTAAAGTGTATATACACACTCATCACGACTTTCAAACTGAGGCAGTCCTGCAGGTATTCCCTATCTGTTGATAAGGGTGAGCAGTTGTGTGCTGACCAAGCAGACCCCTGCAGCCTGCAGAGAGAGAATGTTTAGTACACTGACCTCCCATGCATCACTGAGTGGACAGTATCTGAGTAAGCTTAGGAAGGTGTGTTTTTGTGTGTGTGTGTGTGAGAGAGAGAGTGAGTGGTGTAGATATCTGTATGGCCACTGTAAAGGGAATGCTGAGCAGGAAATACTGAGATTCCACTTGTGTGAGCAGGAATGTGTATATCTGTTTGTAGTTGTGTGTGTATATAGTATGTGTACTTTAGGTTGTATGTGTGTGTGTTCTTGTACTGCTATCGTTGTGACACAGTATGAGTAATAGACATTAAGTGAGGGCAGTTTTGCACATAAGGCTTTGGTCAGCCCTAAAAGAACATGTAGGATAAAATTTTAGGTTAGGCAAAAAGGGCTCAAGGGAAAATGTTTACCTGAACCCCTTTTTATTTTAAAAGGTTGTGGATAACGTATCTGTGGTGCTTTATATTTGTGTATAATGTTGTATGTTTGATGATGCCATGTAGCGTGAAGAGCCTAGACTACACTAGGCTGCGTCTCAATTCGGATACTTCCGTTAGTACACTTCCATGTAGTACACTGTGTACACTATGTACTTACTTGCATAGTGCATGAATTTTGATAGGGTAGTGTCGTCTCATAATTGAACACGACCGTTGTGCTCTTAGTGGAAATGACGATCGCAACATTTGACCGCTTCTTCTTCTTCTTCTTCTTCTTCTTCTTCTTCTTCTTAATGGCGAATTGCAACCGGAGCGGAGCATTATCGCCAACATTTGACCGCGTTTGTCACCCGCCAAAATATCTGCCGGCTTGTTTGCTCACTTGACAAGTCAATTTTATTAAATGAATGAAAATGAATGTACATTTACTTTTAGTGCAGTGTTCACCGTATTGCCGTAACTGCCATTTCATAGGCTGGTGGTCCCTCCCCTTCCACTACGTAGCCAAGATGGCAACCATTGAAGTGTCCAGCGTTCCACATTCAACTTTTTGTTGAGTCTCGATTTCGCAAATTGAAGAAAACTATCTAAAAGTACAGTAAGGGATGCAAGGAATGGACTAATGGACCTATTTTCATTTTAACACTGAACAATTGAATAAATGTAGAGACATAAAATACATTTTGAAGATAACTTCATCAATAGGGAACTTCTTTTTTTACAAACCAATCACAATTGCAGAGGAAGCAGGAGATCAATCTTGGCTGACTTCAGTTTTTACAGTGTCAAAGACATGGCAGAAATGTATCTTTTAGCTTGTTATCCCAAGATCTTAAAAAATTAATATGAGGCCCACATAATCCTAATTTATTGTATTTTGATCAAGTTTTGCTCTTGAGAAAATGGTCTTAAAAAAGGTCAAGAGCAACCACTCAACTGTGATTAACAATGCAAGAATATATCAAATATATTCATGTTAAAAGTGTGATGGAAATATGTGCTTTCTTTGGAATTATTTGCTGTAAGCAGAGAGAGAAGTACCTGAGAGGAGAAGAAGAAAGTGAAAGAGGATCTCAACTTCGCTGTCCTTGCGTCATTTTTACAGAGACTGTCTGAGATGTGTCAGTGTGAAAGTTTGATAAAGAGAAAAAGTGTGGCGGGGAAAAAAGTTGAAGTGGATGAGACAGAAATGTTGCAAATCCAGTGCTGTTTTTAGAAATTCTTCTCAGGACTTAAATTAATGATCAATAACTGATTTGCTTTAGGATGGAGATTGTGTGTTTTAAACATGAGGAACTCCATAGGGACCATGAGGCAATATGTTGTAACAGCTGCTGGGTGCATGTGTGACTTTTCTGAGTGTAGAAACTCCCTCTACTCCCTGTTGAACTGACCTTACACACGAACTAGTAGACACATTTTCATTTGACTCATTTGGTCAGTGTGATATCTTCCAAACTTGTAGTGAATTAGGGCATGCATTTTAGTATATTTTATATTCTGCTTTTGTTTCCAATTTTCAGTTTTATGTTTTTTACATTCAGTCTTGTCTTTATATTTTACTTTTCAACATCTAAGACTATATATTGAATCACATGCAGCTTCCAAATTCTTTCCATCTGCTGTTGTAAATAGTAAGGATTCACTAGCAAGGATCTGATTTGTTGGATCGGGTATCAGCCCCGATACTGACCTTTTTAAGCAGCCAGACGTGACAGGTCCACATTGAATACTTTAATATTTCATGTGTTGCTTTGAGCTCATTTTGATGTGTGCAGCTATTAGGCTATTACTCATTACTTACTGCAAATGCTTCACAATAAATGCATTTCAGGCAGTGGTAGTGGACTTTTACTGTGAAAATGGAAGTGATGACGATGGCAATCGCGGTTAGCTAACGCTACCAAAAATGTATGCAATTTAGATTTTTTTTTGGCTTTTCACTTTTTGTCTGGAGGTTGTTTCGAAACATTGCATGTAACATTTCTTACATGTGTAACAAAGCTTTATAAAGGAGAGCAACTCAGAAAATCTTTTAGTAACTGGAGTTAAAAAAAACACTATGGAAGAGGTGTGTAATGTTAGTAAAGCAGTTCAGTTTTGTTTTTCGAGGAAAAATAGGGGATTGTATTAGACAAGATGAACATGATGTGCCTGACTTTAGATCGGGATATGGTGTAAAAAAATTTTTACTGATATTGATGCTTTATAACGATGCAGTCTCATAAACTTGTGCAACAACAAAAAATAAATAAAAAAACAATGATGGTGTATGAATTTCTCTTCTTATAGTTAAGAAATTGTTTTTTACAGTTTTAGCCAGTTTCATGTTAACTTACATTAAGAATCATCCCAATGAGTTCCATGCTGCAAGGAAGCGTTATTGATATTTAAAATGTCGTTAAAAGATCTGTATTCTGTATCCTCAGATACCCTGAGTTTGGGTATTAGGATTGGTATCGGGGGAGAAAAAGTCAAATCACTGCATCCCCAGTAAACACAAGAGTTGGGTTTTTAGCAGACTTTGTAAGAATTAGGGGAAAGGGTTTCACTTTAAGTGAGATGGATAAAGATTTTTGCACAGGATAACTATCTCACCCCTGTCAAACCTTCCTCTGCAGGGGTTGATAGTGTTTTTGATCAATACCAATCACTGAGCAACTACTTTGCAGAGGAATGGAACAGCTGGGGGTCTGTACCAGAGGCGACTATGCTTTTCTAATTCCAACCACTTTTCGGAGGGCAATTGAGGTTATATATTACATAATGCTCCTTTAATTCTTAATGAAAACAGCTGAGGATGGGGTCAACATTGGTGGCCTCCAAGAACTGATGTTTTAGTTACACAGAAAGTCATTACTGACAGAGTGAGTGAGAAGGGACAACATGCCAGTATCAGTCTAATACGGATTTTCTTTCACCATAGATGTTGTTTCAGATCTTTTCCCCTCCCTTTCATTCACCTTTTCCATCATTCTCTCCCTTCTTTCTCTCTCTCATACCTCCATCTTTGTCTCTACTCCATTCAGACTGCTGTATCTCAGGCCTTATGAATGATGCGGAGGGAGGAAATGGCTGGAGCGCTGCGGGGTGTGAGCAGAAGATTGCCCAATACATCATAAACCCCATCTTAGGGTTGACCCATTAAATAGGCTGTTATTAGGTTTTCTAGGTTGTGTGTTTGCAGGGGGCATACCATCTGTGTCTGATCTATCATTTTTATCTATTGCATCTGCTGACTGGGAGAGTGTTTTCAAAACTAGCTGGGTTAAATCAAACTTGACCCAAAGCAGTGGGAGATGCGGCATCAGAACTCCACATAATGTACTTTTTTGGGGGGATGTCAAAGAACTTCTGGCGAATGAAAACGAACGGCTTGTAAAACAAAACTCCAGAATCTGTCATGGGTCTGTTTACTGCAGCCTGTGGCCTTTTCCTGGACGCAAAGGAGAAAAGAGATGGAACAGCTCTGAGCCAGTCTGCTCTATAATTACAGTGTGGCAGTGCTGTAAGCAGCAGCAGCAGCACTGTGCTACAAAGTCCCACACTGTCATTTGTGTGTGTGTCTGACAGATGTCACAACTCACACCATACGCTACCTGTCACCTACAGTAGTAACAGCTGCAGCTAGAAGTGCTTTTGTAGCCTATAATTTGTGTGTATGTGCACTAGCAAGCACTACTCAGTAGAAAGGGAATAATAATAAAAAAAAGAATAATGGGGAGAAAACACAAACGAGCTGTGCGCAAGTCCTTCTAATTAAGTACAAAGAAAAGAAATGGTTAAACTACAGAATGGTTTTGTTGAAAATGGTTTGGGAATACCAATATTCACCCAAATATTAATTTATTTATTTATATTTCACTTTAAAAATAAATAATGAGCCCTATGCATACAGGTGCATCTGTGTGTGTTAAAATGTTATGCATGTTAGTTCAAAAGACAATAGATACTGTAGACCCAGTGTGGTATATTTATAACAAAGTTCTTAAATCTTTCCACCAACTTATTAACAGAATAAACCTTCTAACCTCCAAAGCAGAAACGAGAGCAAACGGCAAAAGACTTTCCTAAACAGTTGGGGTTGAGGAGGTGGAGGTGTTTGGCAGTACATGTGATAAAAAGTAGGACTTCTATAGTGGCTGCGTGTGTCCGTGCACATCTGAGCTGGAATGTGTGTAACGAAATTATGAAGCGGGAGATTGACTTCACTCCCAGAACTGCGGAGCGAAGCATCACGGTAGATTGGCTACGGATCCTTGGTTCCCCGGCCTCGGCCCCCGGTTCTCTGTCCCTCTCCCTGTTTTTCCATCTCCCTCGGTGTTGCCTGGAGATGCCTTAAGAGCCTTGAGTTGTCCCAAATGGAAAACAATGACAGTCGCCTCGGAGGAGAACCTAGTGCCCACACAAATCGGGAGAAATGGAGCAGCAAGTCAAGAAAGGGAGAACAAATTTTGAGGGATGAATGTGCCATGAATGGATGGAGGAGAGGAGGAAGAGTGCTCTTTGAGATGATGTGAAGTGAAGAAGAGCGAAATCTTTTTTCTCAGTGTTTCAGTAGTTTGTAAGGTCACTCCTCTGTTGCATTTTTAAAATATGCTGGGAGGGAGGGCTCTAGCAGAGTTTTAGGGTGTTACTCTTTAACAGTTACTTAGAATGTCATATTAAGCTTGGGACAAACCCAAAGACTGGACAAACCACACAAAGATAGTTTCCACCGACTTTTACATATTTTTTTGACAGTCAAGAAGGAGCATAGACCTTACAACTGAGTAAATGTACTAGACAACACACTGATCGACTGGTCAGTAACGACTAGCGATAGGTGACCCCGCAAATCCCACGAGAATTGTCACGTGGTGTTGTTGGATGGCAACCAGCCGCTTGCACTGTTTATATGAAGTGCAATTTGCGCTGAAAAGGCCAAAAAAAGGATGGGAAAAAAGTGCAGCGTTTGGGTGAGATCTTCATAGCCTACAGAGGGAATTGGGAGTGAGTGAACTTTGCAGATTAAAGCTAGCTTCAGTTTAGGTAAAATTGGTATGTGAACTTTGGACAACACACAAGTGACGCCATCGCAAATATCAAACATGATTTAAAAAGATCTTTATGAGAACGACTGGCAGCGTCTGGATCTGAAGATTTAAGAGTCTTCACACACTCTATGATTTAATAATAATAATAATAAACTTTATTTATATAGCACCTTTCATACAGGGGGTGTAGTTCAAAATGATTTGTGAAGAAACAAGACGATAAATAAAAACAGGCAAATTAAAATAAGTGCAAATACTGCGCAATAAAACCAAGCAAACAAATGAATACCAAAGAAGAGAGGCAGCAAATAGCAAGAACAGGTATACTAAGATAAAACAAAACAAAGGAAGAGTGGCAGTTAAAAGCAATGCTGAATAAATAAGTTTTCAGCTGGCGTTTAAAAATGTTCACAGAGCTTGAATCTCTTATAGCCTTGGGTAGGGAATTCCATAGTTTTGGTGCATAGTTAAAAAAGGCTGAGCTGCCGATTGTCTTATTTGTGTGAAAGTTTGTATTTAAAAAAAAACAAAAAAAAAACGACAGCAGAGGATCTATAATGAATATATGTAGACTGTCAACACCAACTGAACCCGACTGGAACAGACCCGGTCCAGCTTGGTCCGATCAGTCATCCCGCCAAAATCGTATATTAATTAATGATTACAGATCAATAATCACACAACAACTATGATAAAAAGAGTACCTACAGATAATGCTCCAACACGGGCGTTAGGGGAGTAGAGGGGAAAAAATGCTTGTCAATATTTGTTTGGTCACAGCAACTGCTGGGGAACTGTCCCAGTAGGGGTTGCTATAGCAACAGCACATTCAACTGAAACTAACTGCTGTTGTCAGAATAATCATGACAAGAGTTAAGTTTTCTAGGCAACAATCTCTGTTTTGCTAGGATTAAGTTAGGTTTTGAAAGGATGAGTCTAAGTGTTTTGGCTCAAACATAAAAGCAAATTTAGTTTACCATGCTTGAATTGAGCTGCCATTCCCAGCTCCTGGTCCCAGTCCAGTAAAGTTTGTAACTCCCTCAAAACTTCACCAGACCGTCTACATATACTTTCACCCCAAACTAAGCTTAAATCTCCCTCATCTGTCTCTCTTTCCATCTTTCTCTCAGCTCTCTGTCCATCTGTCTCAATTCTCCCTTCATCCTTTGGCTCATGGGGTTGTGCAGCCTTATGTACCCTTCAAATAATTGGTGTCAGTGTCTCTTGATGTAATATGAATGGATGGCATTGTGTCTGGGGGATACAAAGCACCCTGAGAGCCTGTGAAACTACACACAGTAATAGAGGGGCAGAGGTGGGGGGGCAGAGAGAAAAATCAAAGTACAAAGCTGGAGAAAGAGAAAGGAGGAAAGTAAGAAAGAAAATAAGGGGGAGTGTTCAAGATAGAGGGAGATAGAGAAAAAGAAAGGGAGTGCAATAGTGGGAAGCATGTCTGAAAGAGATGGGATGGTTCAGTTGGAGAAAATTTGAGGACTCTGTGTGTGAGGGTGAGAGAAAGATAAAGGGAATTCATATTCCACTCCAGGCTTTAAAGTAGCCTCTCAAGCCACTTGAGATCTCTGGATCTCTTGATGTGTGTCTGACTGGCCGTCATTGTCACCGTAAGGTAACGCTGTTCAAGCTCAGTGCAAGTTGGTGACAACTTAATCGTGCTGCTGACATTCATTCACGTACATTCAGCCTGACATGTAGACAGCCAATAATGGAGTCAACACACATTGTACCTGCCTACCAGATGTGGACGTTTTGCTCTGTACTACTGAAAATGTATTATACGCTAACATACTGTATATACTGAGTTGTAGAGGCTAGGGATAAAATAACCAGCACCAATTTTAGAAGATCAATATTATACTTACTTTTTTCTTTCTAAGGCATTGTTAGTGACTGAAAGAAATGACAGCTAATCATTGTTTTTCCAGAACTTGGATAATGGGATAATGGCATTTAGATAATTTAGGACACCAATTTCTCCAGTGAAACACATAATATTTAGTTATGTGTGCACTTTGTGGCAGTGAGGCAAATCCAGGATAGATACATACTGTGAAATTTAAAAAAAATAAAACAAAGATTATTAGAATAAAACAGAATTTTATTATAGGTTTTACAGAGTATTTTAATTAAGCTTTGATCAGGAAGAACATAATTTAGATGATGCTGATTGTCAGCCAAACCTTTTGAATGCATATAGGGGAAACACTGCTTCCTGCTTGCTCTGAAATCAAAAATAATTTCCTTAGTTTTCTTGGTATTTAGCTGAAGAAAACTGGCCTGATACCAATCAACATGTTTTCAGTGGGAGTCTGGCTGCCGAGCATACGTACACATATGCGACAGTGCACATGAACAAACTTAAAAACAAAGATAAAACACTGTAGAATCACATTTCCTAAACTGTAATCTGAAACTGACAGCAGGTGAGGCTAAACAATATGATCGATACGATGCAGGATATTTAACGAGCTCAGCTGTTGACTTGCAAAAACCAATCTAACAACACTGACAATTACAAATTGCACATAACGGCTGGTTTCTTCTTACTTTATGGTGTTTCATTCAGCATGTTATTACTGATGTGTCATGTTTCAATAATACCAGATACTCATCCAGTCTGTCTCATGTTGCTGCAAAGAGCGTTTGTTTTTGTCTCCTTGGGACAAGTCGATTAGGGTTAGTTGTTGCTCTGCGTTCACATGAGGACAATAGGTAAACCCAGGATTTACAGGCCAAAAGGTGCCACACAGTGTACAGACCAGTAAAGATTCTGTATAAATGCTCTCTATACTGGACGGCGTGTCCTTTTTATATTTTTGGATAAAAAATATAAAAAGTTACTTTGCTAGGGCCAGTGATGTTTGGCAGCTCCCCTACACTCCGGTAGGTGACAGCATGATGCAGTCACAGCAGGATACTAAAGCAGAATGCCATACATATGCATGTTTATCCATCAAATTTAACTTTTTTTTTCATGCTTGAACCACAACAGAATAATGCATCCACAATAATTTTAATCAGATGATTTAAAGGGTATGCCTTATTTCCACTGTGTTTCACTATGACCAGAAGGAGGAGCGGGGGGGGGGCGCTTTGCATCTGTTTAGTGAATATGAACATGAAATCAATCTTTTTAAATATGTTGCCATGAAAAAAGAATATATGTCTAGATGAAGGCTCTGAATTGAAATTAACAGCACAGGTCAACAACAAGTTAATTCCTCTCTGTCTCCTCTCTTTACCATTTTGCTGTTGTTCTCTAAAATATTTCTTACTTTTCAGCTAATTATTTTTTATAACGGCACCTATCCTTTGATAAAACATTTGCCGTTAAAGTGTGTTTTTTTGTTTTTGTTTTTATTTTTCATAAATCTATCCTGTGTTTTCCTTCTCACCTCTTTCTCAGCTTTCATTGATTGAATGGAATAAATAAACAAATAAATAAACTCTTCATATAATCATCTCCATCACCTTGAGAATACTTCTACCTGCAATGATGTAAAAAAAAAAAAAAACCCACCCACGGCAAATCAATAGTTCCATTATGAAATGTTTATTCTAGCATGCCTGTCCGTCTCCAAGGTGCTGAGGAGAAAAGTTTTACCTGCACGCCTTTGAGAGGCAAAGAGGGAAGAAGGAGAGATGGAGGGACGGATGGAGAGATGAAGGGAATAGATCACAGGATGAGCAGAGGAGTGAGGGAACTGAGGAGAGAGAAAAAGAAATATGGATAGAGAGGTCTCCCTGTGGACTGACTGCTTGTTTTTACTTCAAGTCCGTCTTGATCTTGGGTGTACTCGTTAGGGGCAGAAACATTCGCTGGCTGTCTTCTCGCTGTGGAGTTTGTTTGCAGCTCCTGATTTTAAGGTTAGTTTGCAGTTTTCACTTGCAGCTGACAATTTAAAATTTCTGTGCTTTCTCTACTGGAGATTGAGGTAAACACTGTTATTGGAATGTGTGTTTGTTACTGAATGCTAAATATAAGATAAATGTACAAAGTAGGTAGTTGTTTGGTGTAGAACTTTAGTTTACCAACATATTTTTGCTATCCACATTTAAACCAAAACCCTCCATGGTTGCCCCCAGATCTCTATGCTGTATATAGTTCTGTATACATCTGTCCCTGCAAACTACCTCGCTTACAACTTTTACCAAGCCATGACAGAAGTCATTCTTGACAACTCTTGACAGATGAGATGTTTTCTGTACATGCATTTGTGTATTTTTTACCATAGACTGTATATAAAGATGGATGACGTGACAGCTCCCCAAAAGTGAAGCCAAAACATCTTGATCGCCCCCTGGTGGCTGGCTGCAGTATAGGTCATAAGCCCCACCTCCTCCATGTTAGCAGATGGGACATGGACCAAACGGTGGCTGTATAGGCGGGAACTCAATAGGATTACTACTGCACAAACTCTGGCTCCAAATGACGCCACCAGCACAAGATGGCAGCTCCCGGGGTATTTTGGCTTCATTTTTTACAATGGGAGGAAGTGGAGACGCGTTGTCCATCTTTATGTACAGTCTATGATTTTTACGTGTTTGTGTATGTGCGTGTGTGCTTGTAGTTTTGTGATTGTGCTTATTAGGGCTGCCACTAACTTATTTTCATAAAAGATTAATCGTTGGGTCAATAAAACACCAGAAAAGACTGAAAAATGCCCATCATAATTTCCTAGAGCCCAAGGTGATCAAATGTTGTCCGTCTTTTGTCTTTTGTCCAACCAACAGTCCAAAACCCAAAGCTATTCAATTTAGTATGATATGTTAAGTCAAGGAAAGCTAAGACGAGGAAAATCTGCAAAATTTAAGAAGCTGGAAACCATCAAATGTTTAGCATTTTTGCTTGAAAACTGACTTAAGTTGATTAATCAGCTAATCATATATTATGCTGGTAATATTATGATATACAATTTTTATTTATTTATATAGATAAACTTTTTATTTAAGAGTGTGTGCACAGCCACTTTGGCAAATCCTCTCATTCACCCCCTCGTTTCCTCAACTGGACAAAATAAACCTCCAAAAGGACCATGTTAGGCCTTCATTAATCCAGTATGACATTTTCACGAAATGGATTTTCACTGAAAAGCTGGATTGCTTTCTTATTTCTAAGCCGCCTTGTAGTTTTTTCTCCTGTTGACTGCAGCTCCTTCTTCCTTGTATTCAGACGAACCCCCCCGGACCAAACTGTGTGCTTGGAGAGAGAGCATTAACATTTATATAGAAACATGAGGCCGTTGTTTGACGGACGATAAATGGGGTATTTTCCTAACTCTGTTTCAAATGGAACAATGGGGACGGAACTCGGCAAAACATTGTCCATTGGCACACAGTAACCCTGGCTAAGAGCTACATACATCAACACAATTGCCTTTATTAGTCTGTCTCTTAGAATTCATTGTTGGGTTGTTTCTATGTGTGGGTCGGGCTTGAGGGGAGCTGGTGGATTGGGGGGGTGTTTAAAGGAGTGTGGGTGTGGTGGTGGAGGGGTGGACGTATATGTCAAGCCTGCTTAAGAGGCTCAAAGTCAATGGCTGCTGCAATATCAAAGTCACACATGATAAATACAATATGAAAGGAATGTGAGTGGGAACAAACACAAAATCCCAGAGCAGGGACAATGTAATAAATCATGTGAATAAATCCGCCAACTGACCACTAGGGAGCACTAATAATCCGAACCCGACATGCCCCCTCTCTCTCTCCTTGTTCATTCCTCACTGTTGCCATCTTTCCCTCATTCTCTCTCTCCCGCCCTGCTGTTTCTGTCTTTGTCCCCCTCCTTGGCTCCATACACACAATGCACACACACATGCAGTATACTGTGCCTGGCCCTGTAATGAATTAATCAGAGCTGGGGCAGCTGTGTATTTGAACAATGCCACCCTGAGAAGTTGGCTGGAGTTTTAAGCATCAGTGTGTGTGTGTGTGTGTGTGTGTGTGTGTGTGTGTGTGTGTCAGTGGGGGAAAGCAACTAGCAGCAGCTGAAGCAGTGATATTGACTTCAAGCTTGTGTGTGTTGCTGTAGAGTTTGATTCAGCAGTAGGTGTGTGTGCGTGCGTGCATGTGTGCACACAGATGAGGCTGACCTGAAGACCCAAACGAGTAGAGGCCACTGGAAGAGTTAACAGTGCATTATGATGAATGTACCACCATGTTTTCCATGAAAGCAAGAACTATTGTACCACTCTTTAACCCCATCCACCCTTCATCTGCAGACACAAAGCTCATTTGTCCTTCACTACCCTGCCTTTTCTTCTTTTGTCTTTACCCGTGTGTTCTTTCTTACCCTCGACCCTTCTTATCCCTTTGCTAATGTGACAAAAATATATGTCCAGTGTTCGTCAGTTGCAAATAAGGTGCTCAAAGCATTGCCCTATTTGTCTACGGAGTTCCTCCAAACATCCTTTTCTTTACTCACTCTCTCCTTTTTTAAAGGGGCTACCCTTTGTTCTTAATCATACTGTACCTCATGTTGGACATATTATAAATTACTGAGTGGCTGTAAATCAGCTAGACTGATATGTATCAGCTATATCGGTAACAGCTAATATGTTATATATAATAAGTAACAAGAAACTGCTGTACAGAAATGCCAAACATGTTTGAGATCGTTTACAATAGGAACAGTGACTCCATTACATAATTTTAATTGACAAGTCTATTTTTTAACAATGAAATGTCTTGCTAAGTAAATGGTGAACAGTACATTTTAAATAGCCTTTTTGCCTCTCATTCACACACACACAAACACACACTGATGGCAGGGAGCTACCATGCTGGGTGTTGGCCTGATCATCAGGACCAATTTGGGGTTCAGGGTCTTGCCCAAGGACACTTCGACATGTGGACAGGAGGAGCCGGGGAACAACCTGCTCTAACTACTGAACAACAGCCGCCCTGTACATATTTTGGTCACAATATTGGTAGATATATTGTTATAGGATTTTTTTAAACTCTCAAGTATTAATATTGGTATCAGCCTGAAAAGATAGACTTAGATTAACTTCTTACTAATCACATCAAATAGTAAATTACTTAGTTTATCAAAATTGTACAGATCAAGTTTGTTCATCAAGTTTAGATGCAGTTACAGCACTACAATAGTGATAAGTAGATTAGGTATCAATTTGATGCTGTGGTATAATGATATATAATCAAACATGATCTCCATCCAAAGAGACAGTCACTCATTGCCAAGAGAAAGTTTTTGAAAAAATCACTAATTTCTGTTTGCCTTAGCAAATGCACGTCCAACTCTCACCTGATAGCCAGTGCTTGGCTTTGGGGTCCATCTGTCAAACATCACTGAAACTGAGACATCTGCTCAATGTGAGCTCATCGACTTGACTGATTGTGTTTGCTCACACACACTCTGTGAAGAACTTCACTGAAACTGCTGGCTGCTGTTTACTTTCCTGCTGCTCTGCTGTTTGCTTTTTAACATTGCACGTCATGTAACTGGTGCTCAGCTGCAGAATGTCACCACTGGGTGGTTTCTTGGTCAGAAGTAAATATATGGGTGTACACTAGTGCTGTCAATCTTCCTCTATATTCCCCCAAAATGAATAACGTTAACTGTGATGAGGAGGAGGGAGGCACAAAAGAGGTATTTCTTGCCTTGTTTAGCTGCGGTTCCTCGGACTAGTGATATTTCATTTGGACCGTGCGTATTCTGCAGATTACTATCTTTATTTGTTATTTTTTCATTTGTTGACGGAAATCCAAAAACTTTCCACACATTGCTTCTTAAATGGTCAGGAGTGGTGATCTCTGAGTGCATTGCCATTTATGATTCAGAAAACTTTATTGTTCATCAGACATGACAAAAGCATTTCATTTTCACATGCGGGTAAAACTTAGGCCAAGGCGAGAAGGGTGAGATTCATTTTTTAAAAATGTATTTAAAAAAAAAAAAAAAAAGACATTTGAATAGTAATTTCAGCATTTGATTAGTTTCAATTTTGTTCTGACAGCCCTGGTGTACACTAACTGTAGCGGGATATGAAGGAGAGGGATTTGGAAAATTATGGAAACATTATTAAATATATTCTCTTCCCCTTTTTGGTTGCCTTTGTTGTTAACAGGCTTAAGAAGGAAATCACATTGCTAACAGGAATAAGGAAAGGCTACCTGTTTACTGTGCAAGCAGGAAGTAGATGTATGATGCGTATACAAAGTACATGATGGTGGCTGCCATGGCCATTTCTTACTTGCCTCTTTTCTGTCCTGCTTTGACCCAAGCCTCCCAACCTGAGCCGTGTATCAGGCTCCTGTATCTGATCTTCTCCCCTCGCTGCGGTTTCTTTGTCAATGGCTGTTCTTTCCCCGCATTTTATTGAACTAAACTCCAGGCAAGTGAGGAGGATTCCACAGATAAGCTATCAGGCCCTGGCATCACACAGAGAAACCATCAAGCCATGAAATATGTGTCTGGCTGTGAGTCCGGGTGGCAGCGCTGCATGAGGAGTGGGGACTAGTACACACACACACACACGCACGCACACACGCACACGCACGCACGCACGCACGCACGCACACACACACACACACACACACACACACACACACACACAAAGCATGCAAAGCACAAGCATATGCACACACACATAAATACAGACATTTACATACGCTCTGGGCACATACTGTAATACTGCTCATTGTATCTTGTATTGTATGAATACAGATACACAAACACATCTCAGAAAAGCAGATGCAATGTTTTCTGATGAACTGTGTTTCATCTGGGAGCACATTCATACAAAACGGTGAAGTTATAGAACAAGTTCAAATCAATGTTTTGATTTATTAGCCAACTTAGAGATAAAAAAAAAAAAAAAAAAAAAACAGGAAAAATTCAGTCACTGTTTTATTTGTTTAGCTGGCCAGTCTGTCCTCATCTTTGGTCCCGACTAAAATATCTCAGGTATTTGATGGATTGCCATGATATTTTGTACAGAAATGTGTAGTCCCCAGACAATGAATCCTACTGACTTTGGCGATTCCCTGACTTTTCATCTTATTTCTTGTTTTCCCTGAATCGATAAAAATTGCCCTAGACATACATGTTCCCCTCAGGATGACATAGAGCCACCATCAGGTTAAAATTTAAATTTGTCCAATACTTTAGTTTATGACCAATACCTGAGACTCATGGCATTCCCATCACCCTCAGCTTTACTTGTGATTTGTGGTAATTGGTGAATATTAGCTGCTAGCGTGGCTGTAGACCCCAAACTTTGCATTTCAGCAACTCTAACTCTAATACAATATAATACTCTTTTCTACTTCTACATGTATATCTCTTGATCTTGTGTACTATATACACAGCTATCATATTTGTGACGATATTTTTTTTAGTCAATGTCAAATCAAGGTTAGATGGATACCAAGGGACAAAGACCTCTGTACCGAACAAATATTGGCAGTGGCAGAGACATGAACTTTTGGAGCCAGGTTTGTCTGCTCGTGATATTAAATAAATAATTCAACATCATTAATGTTAAATAGTGTATTTGGATTGTTTTTGTAATTACTTTTCATCCCCTTTAATAAACCTTTCTTGGCTGACTGCCAGGCTAAAGGTCAGTCATCCAGAAAAACGCCTCATTCTCCAGATGGCCAATCTGCCCGTTATAAATGCACGTATGCATCAAAACACAGCAAGAGATAAATACATCTTACACTTAGAGCCAGATGCACAAACATAAGTCACACTTTACACACAGACATTACGACACGCACGCACGCACACAAAAACAATGCAAAGGGTTGGGTATCAAACATCTGAAATGTATCTGTAGCTTTGAATATTGCAAACTGTCAAGTACTGAGTTCAAATTCTTACTCTTATTCACTTATTCTTTGATCAGGGAGTTTGTCATTCAAATCATAATTTTGCTGCTTGTGTTTAGACACCATTTAATAATTAAGAAGTTTGGCTTTTGATTAATGAAAAAAGGAGTTTTGTTTATAATAAAGTAAGGTATTGAAAATAGCATCATTTTGGTATTGGTACTGAGACTCAGCAACTAGTATTGAATGATACCCAGCCCTACAAATTAATTATCTTAAAGCACAGGTTCCAATTTTCATTCATCATTCATTCAACATTTTTTTAATAATAAAATACTCAGTGTTAGATGAAAGTGGGACAATTAAAGGCTTATCTTATCTTATCTTAAAGCATTACTGGTCACTGTATTCAGGCTAAAGTGAGGCCTCAGCAGCCAGAGTTAACTAAATCCGTGCTGTGGTTCTTTTCCAAACTTAAAATTTAAAAATTGGGACTGTGTTTCAATGCTGAGCCATGGCCGAGGGATACTCTGGTAGCATTTTGGCGTTGTTGCCAGTGTCACAGGCCTACAGTACATGTGACTACCAGGGATTACTCCTCCTTGAAATTTTACCCCGATTTTCCAAACCTAGTCCTTTGTAGAAGTGGGAACTGGCTGAAAATGTCTTCATCTTTGAAGGATTTAACTCCTTGTTCCCATCTCATGAGCACATTTGGTCCTGATAAGTATAGAAACACAATAACACACACACACACACACACACACACACACACACACACACACACACACACACACTTCACATTTTCTTCCCCTCTCTCCATAACCAGCTCTTCCTTTTTATCTGCCTCTCTTCTTCCCTTTGCAGGACATGTGTGAAAATGTTGAAAGCAGGCCCACCAGGCCTTTAGGATTGAGAAAAACAAATAGCATAATTCAGGAGAAAGCCCCACAACTCCAGGCTGTTGGACCTCACCAAGCTTTTTTTTTCTTTCTGTAATTTAGATTTATTTTAAAATGCAGCCACACAGCAGTGTGGCCACAAAAACGAGAACAGGAGAGACAGACATGGAGAAAGAGAAGGTGAGGAAGACAGAAGATATGCAGGCAGGAAGATGGAGAGAGAAGCAGTATAAGAGAGAGAAAACAAACACATATTGGTATGATTGAATGAGGTTTAGCATGGCTGTTGGACCAACAGCAGTTTCCTTTCTCTCTCTGTCTGTAATATATATTTCCCTTCAAGGCTCCTTATGATAAATGAAAGACTGTTGAAGAAGGGCTGTTGTTTATTCTTTTTTCCCCCTCTTTCATAATGAAGTGCGAGGCTTTATTCAGGTCAACATAATAGAATGAAACGGAAACATGATGCTACAGGGTTTGGTGCAGACATGCAAAGCATTACTGGCGGTGGAAGAAGAAACAACGTCTTGATATAATACTGTAGTACTCTTGTAATCCTATTCATCATAACTTTTACAGACCTTTACATCTGCAAGTGAAGTGCAGGTACATCAAAACTGAACTGAAACTTTATTTTTAGAAATCAGTGTATATATATATATCCTCTGTGTTTAACTTGTGTTCTCAAGGGATTGTGAATTTGTAGTTCTGAAAATGATACTGAAATTTGATTGGTGCAATATTTGTGTGGACGGGCATTTAAAAGTGTGTTACATCACTTAAATTCCAACAGTCACTCAGGCAGTTCATCAGCTGTGTGGCTAAACGTCGTTAGCTGTTGCATAGTCCCATATATTAGTTGAGCACTCCCTACATTAATCCACGACTCTGTACGTCACTCCGTGTCATGATTCAAATTAAGGGGCATGTGCAGAGGGCTGAGGTTACAGGACTACCCGTTGCTGTGAGTTTTCACAGCCTAGTCATTTGCCATCACCACAACTGGACCTCTGAAAGAAAGACAGCTAAGCAAGACAGCTCTCCTTTAATGTGGGATGAACACAGCACTAAATGTGCTGGAGCTTGACAATGGTGTTGAAATACCATGAATGAAAGATAGTGTCTGGTGAAAATCAGTGCTAATTTTAGCAAGTTAAGCTAACAAGCATCCACTTTCCAAGTGAAATATAAATTTAACACTCAAAGGTGTGAAGCATAGACGCTGTTTCCACAAATACATAAAAAAGAAAAATGCTTTTATCCTCTTATGAAAAATGGAAAAATATGCACAATAGCTACAGTATCATTGTAGTTTTTTTTTTTTTACTCAAAGTGTCGAGAATTAAATTTCCCGTTTGGCTTTAAAGTAGTGAGATTTGTTACCTTTCACCTTGACCCCTTGAATCACACACATGAATCACAAAGGAAATATGCAAATATACAAATTACTTTTGGCTTTTTAGAAACAAATTACTGTAGCTATTAATGTACAGTTTGTTTTGTCAGTGACTGTGGTTCTCATCATTTCTGTCCACAAGAGTAAGTCATTTCAGTTATTATTTAGTCCTAGGTCTTATTTTTCTATGCAGAACATTCGGCCCACTGATCATTTAAGTTTTTACTCGTGTAGTCACCATGTTTTCCAGAACTTCCTTGGTGACATTATCTTGATACTAATGGAGTGATTTATAATGTTTCCAGCTATCATCTCCTGACTCAAAAAAAAAACCAATCCTAACAATCAATACCAGACTAAATGACTGATGACAGACATTTTTGAGCGGTGTAGTGAACTGGCAGGTGCGCTTGTTTTTTTTGTTTTTTTTGTTTTTTTTTCCTTGTGTGAAGTGATGCCCCATCAACTGCTCTCGTCCTGACCTTATCCTACGTGCTGATTTGACATTTCCTCCTAAAAGGCCACAGATAGATCATGTGTTGGGTGCAGGAGGACTCTGCTGTACAAAGAGTAATGAGCCTTGCCATACTGGGAGGCAAGCTGCAGCAGATCTGTTTGTGTTCTAGTTTAGGAGCAAGCTGATTTTATGTGGCAGTGCTAAATATTACTTGTGATATCTCACACAGCTACGTGAGATAACAGGTCACAAAAAATGAACTTCACGGTACGGGAAAATAGATGACACATTACAATGGCATGTTTATGGTATCTGTTGCGTGTATTATATTAGCATCATTAGATCAGATATTCAAAAATCAAGACGTTAAAATGAGTGAATATGCAATTTAGTGCCAGTGCTCAGAAAACATTTTTAACAATTTCTGCTCATATTTAGACATGTTATTTTAGTTCAAATAGAAATTCATTAATTTAATGCTTTGTAACAATAATTATGAGATCTCATAGATTACATTTCTAATACAGACTAAACAAATTGATTTCTTAAAACCCTATGCAGTCATAACCATCAGTAATCAGTGAGTGATTGCATTTTGAAGATAACCGGCACCACTGGAAGTGTTTTCACGCACAGTAGGGAAGGTATATAAACTTATGAAGGCCACAGAGATTTCATTCAGTTTTCTCATCTCCGTCAGCTCTAATCTCAGAGACCGCAATCTCTTATTATAGAATAAGCATCTGCCCCCCCCCAAAAAAAACAAAAAACAAAACAGCAAGACGGAGCTCTGTTCAAGATCAAAGCAAAGATTAACCACTGCAGCTTTGTTGATTTGTTTTACCAACCTCAAATCCTCCTGTCTATGTAATTTTCATTTGGTTTTCAGATCACCCACTATCTATAGATGCACATCTGTGAGTGTGTATTGACCATGGCTCCTCTGGAGTGTGTTTGTACTTGTGGATGAGTGTGTGACTGTGAGAGAGAGGAGCAGAGTGGAGGAGTAATGAGGGAGAAAGCGCCACTATGAGAGAGTGGTGAAGCTGAGTGTAACATAGCGGATATAAAGCTAAACAGCCTCACTAACAAACCAAAAATCAATAGATTGTTACAGGTTTGGTTCTCCATCTTTGAAGATTGCTCTCCCTTTGAGAAAATCTGCTTCTTGATCCATTAGAAAACCACGATCAGATGCTATTGAGTAGCTATTAACTAAGCTAAACTAGCAGTTACAAAACAACATACCATACAACTGCACTCCAAGACATATCCTTGAGTTTATCTGACATTGGCTTAAGTCGAAAAAATGGTAAAATCCTCCCCTTTAAATAATATGCCATGTTTTGAATACATGGTGTATTAGCTTCTCTAATCTTAGGAATGGAGTCCCATGAAAACTTAAAAAAGCAGAGCTCAGGGTGTAGGCAGTACCAGGGGTGGGTTACGGGGCTTAAGCTCCAAATGTTTTCAGCAAAACCCTGAATCTTTACTGTTTATCACACGCTGCATTTTTTGTACTAAACCTTAATCATAGCTGCGTAGGAACCAGTGTGCTTTAAACAGAGCTGTCGGCGTGAAGACCTGACAGAATGAAAAACATCCCTTATTGTTTTATTCTTTTTTTGTTATTTTAGGTCTCTTGTGTGATGTAAGGCACTTTGTCAATGTGCTGAATGAATAATCACTATTGTTATTATTAGATTACGAGGGCAACTGCAGAAGAAATAGAATGTGTCCAATACAGTGTTCATGTACAGTCTTTTTAAATATTTAAGCATTGTGGTCATTTCTTGACATCGGTGTGTGTGCTCACCTGCCAAAAAAGGTTGGGTACCCCTATAAAGACCCATGCAGGGGTCTGCACAGAGGCAGACTTGGCCCTGCGGCTCAGAACGACTGCCAAGGCACACACACACAGACACACACACACAAAGCCTGGCACACAACAAAGCGCTGGCACCGAGCGAGGCATGCTGTCTGCCTGAGTTCAGATCAGCCCCCTCCTTTTTTTCCCCCCTCACTCTCTCGTCATCCTCTCCAAATCTCTGCTCTCTTGGCCCGACAGCTAGGCAACCTTTAGAGAAAGAGGGATAGAGTGAGAAAGACAAAAAAAACAACATCAGAGGGAAAGTGAAAGATAACTAAAGTGGCAGACTGATCAAATAAATCAGAGAAAGGGGGTCAGAAACAAAGAGAAACTGAATGGAAAAAAATAGAAAAAGAGAGGGAAGGATGGCGCGAGACAAAGTGACAGGAAGAGAGAAACCTGTCTTGTTTGCTTGGCTTGATTGGACGGGGATGAGGGATTTGGGGTTTTGGGGAAGTGCAGGGGATTTGGACGCAGACCGTGGATGGTCCCCTCGCAGATCTCTCAATCATGCTGCTGCTGACAGATTTCAACCGACGCCTCTATTTGGAAAATAAACCGACCCAGAAAATGTGCTCAGACTTGATTTTTCGCCTGCTCACGAGTCACGACGCATACTTAAAATGCACGGAGGAAGTAGCTCTGTGTCTCGCACGCCTCAAGAGACCTGTGACTTTGGATTGGTATCTAAATTTATACAGTGGAAATTGCGTCTGTTATAGCGGTATGCCAATTAAGGTCGAGCTTGTGAGGATGCCAGTGAACAATAAGGAAGACAGCTTCTTTATACCTCTGATGTGTTAATCCGACGGAGGCCTCACACAAGAATCTTGTGATAGGAAAGAAAAACATCCCAATCAATCCATCTTGTTCTTTTACTTAAGTGCATTGTTACTTTATTTCTTTGACTTTTTTAAAAATTATTTGCCTTAATAAAGAAATGTCATTCATTAACTATTGTTAGCTCTCACAGTATTCACCTGTAATATAATAGTTATTGTTACAGGTTGATTGTAATTAGCAGCCTTTGTGAGGGGCTCTTTAAAGGAAACAATAGTTAGTTAGTTAAGGAGTGCGTGACTGTGTATGTTGCACATATATTTCTCATGGTTAACTATTTAATCAATAGCACGTGTGTTTTGGGTAAGTGACACACATAATTATGTTGCTGCTATACTTGGATGATTTCATCGAGAAAAATTACACACCTTCAGGCTCTGGCACTGTCTACAGAAAATCAAACAACAATTATTTTGATCATTTTTATTATCATGTGAAACATGTCAAACAGTTGTGGGTTCCTGCTTTTCAAATGTAGCAGTTTTGGTCTGCTGGTTGGACAAAACAAGCACCTTGGCTTCTTTTTTTTTTTTTCTTTTTACTGTTTTCTGACATATGGACTAAACCGTAAATCTATTTATTGAAGAGATAATTGACAGATGAACTCATAATGAAAACAAAAACTTAGCTGCAGGCCTACGTACTGTATAAGGATTAAATCCAGATCAGATTTATATACTTTAAGTTACACTTAGCTACGTACAGTATATGCAGCTCCATTAGAAGTTTTCCAGAGCTAGATGCAAATCTGGCCCTATACACACTCCAGGGTGGAGGAGAGTCCCAATAAAGCTGTTTGCAAGAACAACAAGGCGGCAAAGGCCTGCAAGGCGGAGTCAGCCGAGGGACATCCCTAAACTACTTTTTGGTGACCTTGCTATCTTGTCTACTGTGTATAACACAACTGCTCTTGAAAAATCAGTGAAAGTCCAGCAAAGAGAAAACACAAAAAATCTTGTTAATGAACCTGCCATGTGTCTTTATTCTGTCACCTCTATTCAGATTATGCCCCTTTATCGAACCAACCTCTCTGCAAAAAATGACATTGTACCCTTCATGAATATTGGTTGAAACATAACTTAATGTTAATCAGATTTTGGAAACCACTTTTAAGGATGACTTCAATATAAGTCACTGCCCATTTTCTGTATTACAACTCTTTTATGACAGAATTTTTCCTGAAACTCTTTTAATGTGTGGGTTTCAAAGATTTCAACCAACGCTGTTCAGAGTGTTTGTCTGGTGAAATTGTCTTACTATTTGTCTGTGATTATGTGCTTTTTGTATGTTTTCTTTTAATGTTTTTTCATATGCCAACAACCTGCCAGGGACTGCAGATGTAAATGAGCATGTATGGCTAAATCTGGCACAATTACATGATGGACCTATGTATGTGCCCATGTTAATGTGCATTGCCCTTTCTTAAATAAATAAACATAAGCATAAATATCAGAAAATTAAGATGACCCAGCTGGATGCCACTGTAGTCAAAAAACAAACGTATCCATTGTAACATTATTTTTTATAAAAGCTCATAAGAAAGTCTGCCGGCAGTAAACATGCTAGCAGATTAGCTCGCTAGCACTGGTGCTTGACTACCCTTGTCACATTATTCTCGCCTTTGCAGGTCGTAGCGGCCCCTCAAGAGTCTTCTGTTTAGCTAGTTGGCTAACAACAAAACTGTCAAGGTAAAATGTTAGTATGTGCTGCGGCACAGATAATTCCAGTGTCATTATCGGCAGCCTTTATCACATTGACAGACCCATCGAGTGGCTACTTCCACATAATACGTCCTGATGTAGTTCTGTCCGGGGAAAGTAAAGATTATGTATATGGTTTGGAGAAATGGGTGCATTTACATGTTTTCAGCATCTTTGTAGAATGTGTCTCACGTCACTGTTTGAGATGCTTTAGAAATCCAAAAGCGATCCATCTCTAGAGCCTCTTGGCTGAACTTCCACTGGATTGGTAGATGTATGAAATCACCAAGTGTAAATGGCTGGTCAAATTAAAGGGACATCAAGTAATTTATGTACTCCACATGATCACTAGGTAAACTATGAATTCTTGTCATGTTGTGCTTTGCGACAGTAAAAAGCGCCCATAGTTCCCCTTTAACAGGAACACAGCATTTCTGCCACATTTTGGTAAATGATATCCAATGAAATCTGTGCTTGTGAAGATAATACATACTTACACTGACACAGTCACATCCATTCCTGTCTCTGTTTAGTGTTTTACAATATTTACAACTTCATCTCTGACGTGTGGTGAATTGTTTCTTCCCCGTCATCTTTGCCTTTTGATAACTAAATTGCTTTCTCTGAGTTCTCGCAGCATTAGCTTGTCTTGACAACACTCTGAGCGGCGGCAGGGATTGCTGTGGCACAGTCGTGACATACATCATTCAGTGAAACCTGTTAAAGGCCCAAAGAAGCCATCAGAGGGGGGAAATCGGATAACAGGCAGAGAACTGCATTCATCATTCACCCCCCCAGACAAGGCAGATGACACGTGTATCTATTCTTTGTTGTGAGAAGGTTTTCTTTCAGTGGTGGAATGATTTTCTAACCATATGAGTGTGAAGATATCAAAGAAGAAGAGATTTAGACAGACAAGGGAAGTGAGTTGGTGTCATGCTGTGAGGTAAAATCTTTCTTTGTAGCTAAGAAAAACAGTGATTTAAGGTAATATGGTGATCTTTGTTTAAAGGTCAGGAATGCCCTTTAAGACCTTTAAGTGAGCATCTCTACCTTTGCAAAAATTTCCATAGAAATAATTTTAGAACAGGAAATTAAATGTTTGATTAAAATGACACCATGTTTGGTAAAAAAAAAACATCTGGTGATATTCTATAGTGCCATTAATGTCCAAAAACTATTAAAAACACATCAACGAGGTGCATCTTTGTACCTGCTTACATGTTTCTTCATTACCATTATTGTGTACAGTGTAGTTTATTTTTTAGGCAATCCCACATACACTGTCCTGCTGCCGTAAATACTGTCACACCAGATGTGTATTAATCCATGGCAGAAAATAATCCCCAACAAATATACTATTTACTCCTATTTGAGTAATGTTTGCTAAAAACTACAGTGCCCTGCTGTTTTAGGAAATTATTTAGCCTTTTTAAAAAATGACAGTTTATGTTTGTGATTGTTGTGTTTTTAAAGATTTATGTCTTCAGAAGGATCCACTGGGCTGAGAGCCTCAGAAAGTCAGAAAGCATTCAGAGACTAATGCATTGTTGGTTTCAGTCTTTTCATAGGATTTGATGACAGTAAGAAAAATGTAGAATTACACAGTAAAAAGAGACGTGTGTGAGTTCACCTCAAACCAAATGTGTTGTTAGTATAGAGTTACTCCATCACCTTTGACGCTTTACCTTTCTCACAGGCATTTAATTAATTTACTTTAAAAAACTAACAATGGAATAATATGCAGTCTTCGTTGACTTTTAATTTAATAACAAGCCAGATATTTCTTTTATGTCGTGAACATCCTGTAAGGCTAAGAAAAAAATACAAATGCGGGGAAAGAAGTGTAATGTCGACCCCCACTGGCATACTTCAAATCCTGGCTTTTATAGTTTATTTGCAACTTCAGAGTGATTGTGTTAAAAGAGCAATCCTATTATCTGTGGAAGCAGTTTAAAAAAACAAAAAAACACTTACTTTTTGTTACCATGTTAAGGGGATTATCACCTTCATTTGGTGTTCTTAGGTAGCAACAGTCTTTAGTTTCACCTACAATGAATAAATTCAGTGTTCAATTACTTCCCTTATGCTTGAGATCAATATCTTGGCTGCCTAAATAGTGGGAATGTTTTGGCACATTTTCTATTTAACATACAGTTCTCTGAATAATTTTTCATAAATCAGTCAAGATGATGATTTGCTGATTTTTTTTTTTTTTTTTCTATCCGAGTGCTAATTGTACTCCCTAACAGCGGTTTCGTCAAATGTCTGTAATTTTCATTCAAAGCTGATTTCTACTGTTGAGCTCCACGTGAATTGTTCTGGGGAAAAGGTCAACTTTATTGACTGCTGTGTTAAATGTAAATTGAAATGTGTTCATCATTATGTCCTGGCACATGAATTACAGTGAAAACCATAGAAGATCCTAATGGTGAAGACTTCGGCAGTGTCAATAAGCTAATCAATGATACATTAACGGAGAATGGACAAAGGTCCATTAAGATCCACAAAATAGTCATCTGTGTTGTGCTTTGTTCCTTCCTCATTAATATGCGACTCACATATGATGTAAGAACATAAAAAAATATTGCCCCCAAAAATATTGCCCCCAGTTATGAGAACAGGTAACATTTTATTCTATAACGTGTTTCAATTTGGTGGGTTTTGCTCCATTAGAATTTGATTTCATACTGTTGTCGCTCCATAATAGAAGCTCTTACCCACATCAGCCCCGCAGCGTCGGACTCCGTCACCGTGTTCTCCACTGGTCATGTTTGAAAAGGATCATCTCTCAGGAAAGCTACGAGGGCTGACACCATCCCTGTCTGGCTGTTCTGTTGTCAAACAGGACAAGGAGACTTACTTAAAGAAGGTTCAGCTGTTTCTGCAAAAAGATATGCAGCAGAGAGAGTTTTAGTCAGCAGCGAGTTTTCCCTCAGCCCCCGTGTGCATCCCAGAGATGTGTTCAAATCACTTTGGATCAAGTCAAGAAGATCAAGAATTTAAATTTGACTGCATTATGCGGTGGCAGTGGGGTTTTTTTTATATCCAGTCTTGTCTCTGAAGGCTAACATAAACTTGTCTGCCTTTAGCAGAAAATGACCATGATATGTCATTGAGTAAAATTCCTTGATATCTAGTGGGCTGAGAGATGTGTTGATTAGTGGTGATCAGGGCTGCAGCTAAGGATTATTCTCACTATCAGTTAATCTGCTGATTATTTATGTGATCAAATAAATTCTTTGTTCAGTCGATAAAATGTCAGAAAATAGTGAAAAATTTCACAATTTCTCAGAGCCCAAGGTGACATCTTCACATTGTTGTTTTGTCTGACCGACAGTTCACAACACAAAGATTTACAGCTAAATGATTTTAAAGAAAAACAGCAAGTCTTCACATTTTGAGAAGCTGGAAACAGCAAATGTTTGAATTGTTTCCTTTATGAGCTATTTAAACAGTTACCAAGAACATGCATTAGCGGTTTTCCTTCCTGTTGTTCTTCACAAACATAAATGGAGCTACGTGGTGTAAAGTGTTGTCTTTGAAACAGAAATGTGATCTTGATAACACAGCCTTAAAGGGCAGATTGGAAAGGTGGTAAAGGAGGTGTGAACATGCGAGAAAAGAGCACAGAAAGTGAAGAAATGTTGCATCTTTTCTTTCGACAAATGCAGAACAAATGTAACACATTTAACCTGCACTGAAGTGAGTCATAGTTTGTCAGTTTCATAGAAGTAGTCAGAATATTTTAAAGATATGCAAAGATACCTTTGTTTATCAGCTGTTCTGTTTGAAATGTGTGGGTTTTTTTATATAGATTTTAGGCATTTATTTAGTAAATTAATCCAGCAAAAAAGGCACAGATCAGTACATTTGGGTTTTTTGAGTAGCATTGTGTGTAATCTGTTGCTGTAGTCAATCTTTCAGTTTGTAAGAATAGTGTGGTGCCAGCTAAGAGGGTTCTGAACTCCAGGTAAACTTTGCAGACACACATTTGGCAGTGTTTGGATTTTCTTGGTAAACTCCTTTGAGGATTAATCGGTTTTCTCGGATCATGTGGCCACTGGTTGTTTTGGCTCCTCTCTTATGTGCTGTCAAACATTTGCTGATTTCTGGGATTTCACATCTCACTCCTGTCTGTATGTTTGTGTATTTTCTGTGTACATAACAGTAGCTGCGTGTGTGTGTGTGTGTGTGTGTGTGTTTGAGGACCGCACTTGGTTGCGTATGTGGCCATGTGTATCTAGTTTTGTGTGTGTTAGATGGTGTGTAATTGTATTTGGAGGTGAGGTGTGTCACTGTGAAAGAATGTCATTGCTGATGAGTTATTGACTGCTGTATGCAAACCCATATAAGCTGACACATCCTCTTTTTGGAAAGCGTCCATGATCATAAGCCATTGTAATTACAGGGAAGGCCGGACAACATGGATTGTCTTTGCTCTAATTAAATTACGGAGGTCAAATCGGAAGAAAAGGTGCCGCAAACACCGCCGATACTCCTTTGTAGCAAACTCGATGCATTTTGATCCGAGTGCTCCTGTTCTTTTGAGGTACATTGTCCTTTTTCTCTGTCTCATTGAGCATTTTTGACTGCCTGTCTTCACATCAATAAACCAATAAGAGCAATTTTGGGTTTTTTCTTCACGCAAGCTTTCCCATTTTGTCTCTGGGCTTGGAGAGAGGTGACAGATGGGCTGATTGTTCAAAACCAGAATGCATGGATAAACATTAGGTAATCATATTTTTTTGTTGTTACTTGTGCCACCCTGGGAGGATGATGAGGCTGATGGGAAAGACATTTGGTTAGAAGGTATTTGGTCATAAACCGAAGTTCAATTGTGATCTGATGATGGGGCTAGATTAAAGGCAGTAAAGGGATCACAAAAGTTATTACGGTTCATCCTCGGGGGATACATGAATGTCTACCAAATTTCATGGCAATTCTTCCAATAGCTGTTGAGACATTTCACTCAAAACCACAGATGTGAACCTCATGGTGCTTGAAGAAAAGTCAGGGGCTCACCAAACTCAGTAGGTTTCATCCTCCAGGAACCATGAATGTTTGTAGAAAATTTCTAACCCAAGGCCAGTGCAGTTGAGAGGGGAGCAAATGTCTGGTGTACCTAGGCAGTCGCCCATGTTCAACGCTTGAGAGAGGCACAAAACCAAATCGTACTGTTCCGGTTAATAATGCACACAGCAAGTGTGATTTCCTGACTAAGCTCTAAGAGCACAGCCGTCTCCTCAGGCTCTTCCCTGCCTGGTCACCTCGGCTGGTGACAGATTCAATCTGTCCCTACGCTGTGCTGTCCTGGCACACCAGTACTCTTGGCTTGCTATTTATCTTGTCAGCACACATTCTTCACCTTTCTCCCATCTCTAACTAGCCTGGTAAGTGGCTCTGTCTTCCCCTTCTCCACTGCACCTTCTTCTTGGGGTGGACATCCCCCTCTCGTTGTCTCCCACTTTGTTATCACAACGATTGCTGTCGTCGTCATTGTCGTTCTCCATGGGTGTGCCTTTCTGTTCCACACACAGGTCCTCAGGCATTTATAGGAGATTTATGACCAAATATTACTGTGGGTGGGTGGATATCTAGTTGAAAGGAGGTGTAAGCATCTGGAAAATGCTAAGAAAATAAATACAGTACAATATACAAAAACAAACCATAACTAAAGAAAATACAGGACACGCAGGTTAAAAGGAACTAAATAATAATTACATGCAAAGCAAAATAAGCTAATCCACTGAACTCACACACAAACACAGAATCAGGTTTTTATATCATGGCTTGTACAAGACACTTGTCCATACAAAATAAGCATATTCTATACATACTGAGTGTTACATTTTCTTAACAGTCTGTCCTGTCAGAGCTCTAAATGAATCATAACAATATTTTAAGAAGTCATTTCAGGCAGATATGATGAGCTGTCCTTCAGCTGAGGTAAAACCTGCAGTGAAAAGCAAACTTGAATACAAAACTTGACATATCCAAAACCTGAACTGGGTACAACTGTCTAACCTGTGAGTAGTTAAGTGTTGAAGAACAAGTTAATGTGCCAACACATAGTTTCCCTCTTCAACACACCTGTCATGCAAATAGATCCATGACTAATTGACTGTCTGTGGCACTGAATAGACAAGATAAGAGTTTAATGAATTAACATCAGCTGGCAGGGATAGCTCACGTATGCTGGGTAAACCTAACCCTGTGTGACAAGAAAATGAGACTGTCAAAATTAGAACCGTTGTACTTCCAGTTTGGTTCTGTCGTCATTGTGCTAACGTGAAATACCTGCCCATCTTCTATTACTTAGCAGCAACATAGCAAAGGAAGGATGAACTTTCTGCCCCTGTCAATTAGTTCCTGTTGTCAACAAACTGTTATCCAGCATATTATTCCATTTTGCATTCTGACAAATGCAATCTGAGGTAACACCTAGAAAATGCCAGATGTGTAACTCAGTTTTGTACAAGGTGATAATAGGATTCTCTGAGCAACTGTCAGGTCTTTAAATACCTGTCAGAGCTGTTTGCGTGCAGGTGAGGTCTTCACTATCTGGCAGATGAAGTGATGTACAATCAAATCATGTCTGTTTACTGTAACATTAGCACACAACTCTACAGTTAGCAGGCGACTGATTGATAAAGTTATTATCCTTTTTCCACGTGTCCGACATCTATGTCCGGCCCACATACGTGTTCAGCTATTGCAGAGTGTTTGACTAAATTGAATAAACATGAACCCGGAAAACCATCTGCCCCTTGTGATACTGATGCTTTGAAACCAATACCAAGCTGTCACTCCTTCATAGTAAAGAGCTACGAATCAAGTGTAATTAGTCTACTCAGTTGCTGAAAATATACTCTTTAAGCCTCACAGAACGGTGTAGCCAGCGATGAAAGTCATACTTTTTCACTTTCTTTTCCTAGCTGGCGTGCAGAAAGACTCAGGGGTGTAATTGCGGCAGGATATTCACTTTGAAGATTACACCTGCTTATGCTGAGATGTCGGAACAGAAACGTGGATGAGATGATCTTGACAGGGAGATGCACCACAGCTTTTCTTGGCTGCTACACAGCTATCAACCAACAAGTCAAAGTGTTCTGGGGAGATGGAACAAGATTTTTCTTTTTGGCAGCTTTGAGTGCTTTTGTTGGAGAGCTTCTGACAAATTCAGGGGTACTTAAGTACCACTTTATCCTCACTTTTTAGACATGGTTGTTCCAGCTGCTATGGAAAGTTCCTGTCTAGAGACGACATCGTCATCAATTATCTACAGGTTTTTTCAATATAACTCTTTGAGAACTCCTCATGTACTAAAAAGATGAAAAGAAGTGCAGGAAAGTCTCAGGGTATTTGACGCTTTATTTTCTCATTTCACCCTACTAGAGGTAGAAATCTTATCTGAAGTTCACTGCAACCCACAGCATATCCCTTTGAGCATTTTGGTACTGATTGTGGAGAACAAATAGGACTGTGTAGAAATGTAGAAGTGTAGTACTTTGATTCTAATTCAGTTCATATACAAATTGGTTAAATTTCAAATTACACCTATTTACCTTCCATGCAACTTCATTACATCCCTAATTTGGGTCTGACTTCCCTGATGCCACATATAAATGATGATGGTGTGTGGCTTTTAGACTTGTGCCTGTACAACATTTGACACAAATTTTCTTTCATTTCCTTTCCTGACAACACTCGCACACACAACTCAAATTCTCTAGCCTTAGATGAAAGCATGAGTAGGTCAAGGTTTTCAATTTTTGCGCAGACCTTCCGAGCTTACCTGCATCACCCTGCTCAAGCAAACTCTTTGGGGATATAAGTGCTACACCTCAGCGGGCCCACAATGCAATTCTTTTCACAAAACCCATTAAAGGACACTGCTCTCCCCTGCCTCCCTCTCCTCAGCCGTCCACTCTTTTGCTGTTGTGCCTTGTTTCTCTGTCAGAACTGGTGAGATTAGATTTCAAAATGCATTTTACGATATCTTTAACCCTCAACTGCTGGCTGCCAGGTTGGGTGTTTGCCATGTTATGCAAACAAAGAATTTGAAAGCTGATTGTCAAATCTATATGACTGACAACTTGTGTGACACTGATTAGTTCTGACATGTGACTTGTTCCTTGTGTTTCTGCCTTTGCTTCGTCTACATCTACTTCAGATCTATTTTTATCTCAAATTTTATTACCGCTTTAGTCCCTTCATTCCCCGTTCACACTTCAACCCAGACCATTATAGAAGCTGTGCAGATGTATCACCAAACAGCCATATCTAGTGCCGTCACAGAGGCTTAATTGAGAGCTGGCTGTGTGAAAGGGCTAAATACTATATATAACAAGCACAGTAAAGAAAAAGACTGATGGACTCTAGTTATAGGTCAGATTATAAATGTAATGTAAAGTCTGATGAAGTCTTTTAATTATGTACTTGTAATCCCTTTGGGTACATGTCTAATGTCCAACAAACAACTGATTTTTAGAGACTGTCCTTCCCAGAAGAGGGTTTTACAGCCTTGTTGGTGGATCTGTGAGGCTGCACACCGCTGTGCTAAGGAATGATCAGGGGATTACCAAAGTCACTAGGATTCATCCTCTGAGGACCCTGAATGTCTGTACATCATGGCAATCCATTCAACAGTTGCTGAGATATCTGTGTGGACCAAAGTCAGACCGACTGACTGACCGACAGACGGACATTGTCATCCCTAAACACAGCATTGTTTGTTTGTTCAAACAGCTTGAAGTGCAATGTATTTATGTTCAGTAGCAAACCAGCATTTAACAGTAAAATCAGACAGAAATCAATCATTTTCAGTGGAAAGGCCACAAACAGTGGATTAGCTCAAGAGCGCCAGTAGATCTTTTCCATTTTTTCTACAATGAAAAACAGCCACAACCAGGGGTAGCCACTGCACAACCCGCAGATAGTCACTGCATCACCAAGCTTTCAGCACCACCCATTTTACGAGGATGCACACATACAAACTTTTACTGCTGCAAAAAGCCTCGAGGAGGTTGGGGTGAATGTTTGGGCGTACAAAGCATCTGACTTTGCCTTCCAACAGTGAATGTTGGTGGCTTTGAACCAAAACCACGATCTTTCTGTAACTTCATTCAGGTACAATTCATTGCCTAAATCATATCATCTCTCCCTGTTGGACAAAAGCGATTTTTGTGCAACTTTTATTCCCCCGTTGGCCCATGTTTTCATATCTTGTCCCCTTCTATTTTCTCTTTTTACTCATCCCATGAGGCTAAGACAGGGGTACAGCTGGGAGAATGCCACGCTGTCAGCACATCAGCCAAAACATTACTTTCATTAGGCCCCATTATATCACCACAGATATCCTTGTTAAAATGTAATTTGCTAATTCCTTTCAATACTCATTTCCACCCGGCTGTCCCAGAAGGATTAACATGTCATTTATTGGGATGTGGAAGAAAACAAGCTCAAAGTTGATTAGCAAAAGTAAATAGAGAGAGAGAGGGATGGGGGGGGGGGCAATCCCTCTGTTTTGGGTGTATTCATAGACATTAGGGCTGCCACAAACGATTATTTTGATAATCGACTAGTCACCGATTATTTTTTGCGATTAGTCGACTAATCGGATCATACCTAAATTGCAGCGTATCGCACCAGCATGCAGCTGCTCTTATATAACCATCATTAGCTTCCAGCTTGAAGTGTTTAAGGTATGTGCTAACTAAAAAATAAAGACAATTAAGACGACAGTCCATTCAACTTTTAATGAACTTTGCAGCTTGTAGCAGCTTCATCGCCAACCATGGACAGGGGTCTCATGTCCGTCACCAACATGTTCAAGATTGCTTCAGTCAGGACATTCACCTGCCCAGGTGTGCATGTTGTTGCCTTGGTAACAAAGTTGTCCATTGAAGAGCAACGTATTTTTTTAGCACTGTAACGTAGCGTTATAAAACATTAGCGTGTGCATATGTGTGCTAAGGCTGATGAAATCGTCATCGTTAATGTTAACGTTTACAGCTATCAATATAAGTAAGTAGCTCACTGTTGACGTTAATGTTAGCAGCTAACTGTCCCTCTTCGTCAGAAATTGAATCGGATTCAGCTACAACAACGTGCTTTCTTTTCAAATGCTCGTGCATCGCTGTAGTGCTCCCATGGAAGGCAAGTTCTGCCTTGCAGATTTTGCATTGCACATTCTTTTCATTTCTTTTGATAAAATGCTCCGTTTGCGGCTAGCCACGATACTGTTGATACTGGGCACAACTTCTCCGGTGACATCACGGCTGACCCCGATTACCACTACTGCGCGTGTGCGTCAAGGACAGAAAGGCAGACAAGGCAGCGGAAGCTACAGCGGCAGTTTTGAGAGAAAAACAAAGCTTAAAAAAATAAACGACAACGTCGATTATTAAATTAATCGTCGACGATTTTGATAGTCGACATAATCGTGACTAGTCGACTAATCTTGGCATCCCTAATAGACATGCTTTGTTTTCATGGTCACTGAATAACCCCTTTTTTGGTGGGTAACATGATGCATTATTTCAGTCACTGTTCTTAAAATATAATCGAGTTATTTGTTGTGGAGGCATATTGACAAGCAAGGATAAAGTATTTATCTTTCCTCCTGGTTGACAAAAGTTGTGTTATGCTTGGGTACGTGAGGTTGGCGGGTTGTGCTCACTTAAGATAATTATGTCTGGCACTCGCTAGGAGCTATATACTAATATGTGCAAAGAGTGTGTTGGAAGTGTCAGTAAAAAAAAAACAACAACAAAAAAAACACCATAACATAGCATATGAAAATGCATGATTTTCTGCTCTAAAAATAATGTCTTCTTGATGTTCAAATCCCACTGCAACTCAAATAACAGACAGAGACAGAAATTAAAACAAGACCAATAGAGTCTACACCCATGCTCACAATGACAATGCCAATGTTTGGCAGGTATAGTGCTTACCATGTTTAACATCTCAGTTTGCTAATTTGTTAATTAGTAAACACAAAGCACAGCTGAGGCTGATGGGAATGTCATTACTTTTGTACGCATTTAGTCATAAACCAAAGTATGGGACAAACTGAACTTTGACCTGATGATGCCACTTGAGGAGAAGTTGAGGAAATGCCAAAGTTACAACAGTTCATCCTGAGGGGATCATGAATGTGTCTACCAAGTTTCATGGCAATCCATTCAATAGTTGAGAGTTTCCACTCAGTACCTCAAATGTCAAACTCATGGTGGCACTAGAGGGAAAGTTGTTATGATATTTCATGGCAATCCATCTGTTAGTTGAGATATTTCAGCTGCTGCTAGCGTGGCTAAAACAAAGTGGTGAGATGAACAGGTCAGCAGTTTGTCTAATAAAGGCCTACTCTGATTTCAGATATGAAAAAATGAAATTAAATAAAAGACCACTAACGTTATTGCAGTGCAAAAGAAATATTACTCACTGCCATTTCTTGGATAACTGATAAGCAACAATTCACAGGAAGTGAAATTACCTTAATATGTCTTGCTTTGATAGCCAGGTAGCATTACAGGAGAACATTTGAAGAATTTTTCAACAGTGCTGTTTTGAAACGCTGCACCCAAAAACCTGTGAAGTCTGGATTTGACTGAAGAATAATTTATGTAACTTAAGTACTGTGTTAAAAAATGGCAACCGCTCTAAATTCAAATAATCACCACCATAAATCCCTTCTTTAAAACTATAGTGGGCCAGTGTATAGTGTCTGTTCTTCTTCTTGTAGATGTACCAGCTTTTTAAAGCAGCTCTGTGTGTATGTATTAAAACCAACACGTCTGCTCTTTCTCGCCTACGAAGCACACAGTCAACTGCTGTGTATAAAGAAGCTCTCTTTCTGGGTGGCTGCCTATTGAAGTGGTATAAGCCAGAAGCCTCGGTAGTTCCAAATAGGTGTGGGACAGTGCCACAGCACTTATCTGTTTTTGCAGGAGTCTGTTTACAGAGTATTGTTACTGCTATTTTTGAGTTTTACCACAAACTGAAAGATGATCTTTCTATGGGACTGTTTTGCATCATCTGCAGAAAACGTGGAAAGACATCTTTTTTTCAGAAAAAATAAAATCAAAGACATTCCAAGAGAAATGAATAAAGTCCATTGGTTTGTTTTGGTGACATTTCATTTGAAGCTATAGATTATGTATACCCTCATAACACAGTTAAAAGAGTTGCTATAAACCTTGATACAACATTTCTTTCTCTTCGTCCACTTACTGTTGAACGTACTGAAGAGCATTTGAACGTTGGTGCAATTGCTTATCAACAAAGTGATTGGTAATTTCCACCTTCTTTTTAACCATTTATGGTTACAAAAAGCACCATAATGTTCATAATAAAACCTCATAACGTTTCAATTAAAACAGGGTGAGCAATTCTAAGCAGTTGTGAACCTGATAATAAAATACTGTTGTTATAGGATACCATAATACATCTCACTGAATGATAACAACTTGTATAATGCATTGTGCATTTATTATAATGTATGCAGGTATCTATGGCCTTTTATAGAAATGTTTACTGCAGTTTATTATTGTAAACTCGCACATATATTAAATGGGCAATAGAGGCTTGCTTACACTATATTTAAATTATGTCACTTAGATTTTGTCCCACTAGCTCTTGCTATCATGGAAAATATTTGTTGTATGCGTAAGGCTGTGAGGGATAATGGATGCAATTTAGTTTGCAATTATCGGAAATGGTTCTTGACAGGAACATTAGGTACGGGCCTAAAAAGTAAATGCAATGTTTTCATCATAACCCCACATCAGCTCTAAGTACTGAAATGTGCAGTTTAATCGTCTGTGCCATTGTTAAACTGAATCAAGGTGCTGGATTTGACAAACAACCCCTCTGCCTCTGCAGCTAAAAGGAAATAAAAAAGCTTGCTGTTTTCCTGTGATTTAACAGCTATTACTTATCCTTGCCTCTGAAGACAGACTTAAAGATAAACATAACGCTGCATTTCACAGGTCTATAAAAACTGGTGTTATCATGTAGGGAAGAGGGATTGCAGTCTCAGTGGTTGCACAGGTTCATTGGTGCAAATTTCATCCATTTTCCCTTCTGTCGGCTCGAGGGCCCAGCATGAGGAGGCTGGCTTCTGCCTGCTGCTGCTGCTGAATGTTTTCTGAAGTGTTGTATGTCTTCACATGGAGACGCACACAATGGCACAAGACAACACATCAATTATCTCTGTTGAACTCTGGGGTATCAGACTCAGGAGATCACAAATATCTTTAAGGAGGTTTTTTGTGTGTTTGGTTGGTGTCCAGCGGAGGGAAAAAGTTGTGCCTCTTTAAACAAAGACTGAACAAAATAATTGAGAAGAAAATAAAATCTTCACTCTATCGTCTCCTTTTAAAGTTTAAAGTTTTTTGCCATGCCATGTTGATGTCTCAGCTGCTGTTGAAATAACATGAACCAAAAGTAATGTCTAGTGGTAATCAGTGCTAACATCAGCTAGTTAGCCTAGCTTGCTAGCTTCCACTTTTTGAGTATTTTGTATTTTTGTGTAAGATACAAACTCAGCGACACAATGGGTCCTCCCAAATGTTTAATTTTGTAAACAGTGTTGCCAACAAGCCTGCTCGAAAAGTCGCAAGATGTCGCTAGAAGATGCCATGCGCTAATTTGCATATCTGTACGACATAATGCAACTAGATATACAAGATAAAATGTAAAGAAATGACTCTAATTTTGAAATACTGGTGACTCTCTTGTAGAGAGAAGAGTTAAGGTCTGGCCAAAAAGTCAGTAGATTTGTCACTAGTCGCTTTTTTTAAGAAAAAAAAAGTTTAAAGGGGTCCTAAAAGTTGCTAAATCTTGCAAGAAAGTCTCTAAGTTGGCAACACTGGTTGTAAAGGGGCATATGTCTTAAATCCTGGAACATAACCAGCGCTATGTGGTCTAAAAAGGGGAAAAACTGTCTTGTATAAACGATCATAGGCTATACAGGGCTATGACGTGCCCCAGCCAGTAGCGCACCACAGAAATTGACAGTGCGACATTTGAGGGCCTAGCTAACGACCTAATGCTGGCCCTCAAATGTCAGTCAAACACTGTCATGAGTAACGACCCCCAGAAGCCACAGATATGTCCAAAAACAAAATTATGCACAAACTGCAGTATCATTTTAGAGTATATTTCCTTACACAACAAGTGTGGAGGATTAATTTCGACTTAAATGATAGATTTCTACCACACCACCATCTACACCTTGACTTTCCATAGTTTTTATATTTATGTTTTTTTCTTCCACCCCCATGAATGATGCGTATGTAGCACATTAGTGACCGAACGCACCTTGATTTCTGACACTCTCTCCATTATAGCCATCATCAGATCGAGCACTAATACCTGTCGTTACTACTTGCATGTCTGCTGTAATGATAGTGATTTGGTCTCGCACTGTCACATCAGCCATAAACAGACACCGACGGCACTGTAGACTTCCCTGTCACATTTTATATTTATGGCTGTTGTTATTTTTTACTTCTGCTCTAATGGCTGACATATGCTTGACAAATTCCTGTCAGAAGATACCTGTCTTTCTTTTAGCTTCTACATCAGCACCAAACTCAGTACCTTTTGACTACAGATTGAAATGTGTCTATATCGTTTAATATCAAAAACTTTGTAGGCTGGATTTCCGTGGCAGACTCTGAATAGAAGACACGGTACCTGGATTGACACTAAATTAAATCCATACAGGTACATCAATGCCTTCTGATGTTGACATCTCTTGTCGCATCTCTGCTTTAATCATTGTGGTTTTGCCCAGGGACCATGAGCAGAAGTGAATGCTACTACAGGCCTCTACATGTCTTTTTATATTCATCACTGTTGTTTGTTTATTTATTTAGTTGCAATGAATGATGCATTGATGACAGATCCCTGGCAGAACACGTCTGGATTTCTGATGCGCTGCTCTGTGACAAGCAGCCCTTAATGATGAACACATCACTCTTGATTCCCTTTCTGAATGTTTTGTGTCCACATACCACAGCAACAATGCCCCGAAAACTGACTGTAAAACAGCTCCTCACGTCTTTACCTGGTGCTGTACCATGTTCTTTTTTTTTTTGGGATGCTGTGAATGATACATGACAGGGTGCTCTGGTGCTGTGTTCACCACAATTAACCTAAAGTATCAGAGTTGACGCTGAGGACACCACCTCCTGTATATCTCTGCTTTTTTCTTGGTTGGGCAGCTCACCTCTTTCGTCCAGACTGAAATATCTCAACCACTATTTGATGGATTACCATGAAACTTGGTACAGATATGGATGGTGCCCAGAGGATGAATCCTAATGACTTTGGTGATCTTCTGACTTTTCCTGCTCTGCCACTAGCAGGTCAAAGTTTTCAGATATGCTGAGAAATATCTCAACTTCTACTAGATGGACTGGCACAAAACTTTGTACGTGCATTAATTGGTCAAAATTTAAATTTGTCCTATATATATATATATATATATATATATATATATATATATATATATATATATATATATATATATAAAATGTATTCCCACCTGCCTTTGTCACACTTTGTTTATTATTGAATGTTAGTAAGCATGCTGAAGTGAGACGGTAAGCATGGTCAATAAAACGTGCCTCAAATCAGCATGTTAATGTTGTCATTGTTAGCATGGTGGCGTTAGCATTTAGCTCAAAGCACTGTTGTGTTTAAGTACCGCCTCACACAGCCGCTAGCATGGCTGTAGACTCTTGTCTTGTTCTACAATAATAATGACCTCTAGTCTTTGTTTTCCCCACACAAGTCGGTGGATTTTGGTCTACCAACATTTCATCAAAGGAGCAATATAGAAAAGATCCCACACACCTGCCGATATACTAGTGTAAATCTATTGATTATGAGATGTTTTGATTTTCTTTATATCTTCTGAAAAAAATCAGATCCTTGGAGATTTTCACACATAGTGCAAAAGAACATCTTGTAGTCCTTCAGTCTTTTAGCTTATCTATAACAGTATTGTATTGATAAAATGAAAACATATTCTCTGTGCAGTAAGAGAGGTGGTCTCCCACCACATGATGATCAGCGTTGTGAATGAACCAAGATTATTTCTGCTCTGGGTAAAAGAAGCATCTTCCTTATTTAACCATGACCTTTCCATATTAGTTGCTCAACTCTAATCCGAACATTAATCCTGCTTAAACCAAAAATGTTTACTTGCCTAAACTTTAATGAAATGTAATCTTTTTTACTTGCCAAACAAGTGACAGTGGCATGTCCTGTTATCACATTTAAAGATGGAGTAATTAAATTACCACCTAATCCACAACACATAAATAATCCGTCTCAGAGGTTGTGTTTATTTAATGGTATTTTATGACAGTTGTGGTAACACTTTATAACACAGGCTGGGTTTCACAGTGTAATTTGGTTGTATGAAGCAGGTACTAATTAAATGCTTACTGGTTCATACTGGTACTTAAATGTAGGTACAGTGGAAGAAAACCAGAATATGGGGAACAAAGGAGTAACAATTGCCCCAATGATGAAAACATCGCAGGTGCAATTCTGCTTAAACTGGGCAGGTGATACACAGCAGTACTCCAGTATGAATGTCAGCGTTGCTCTTTTGTGGGTGTCTGTTACCCAGATCTTTGTCTGATTTCCCTTAAAACCAGATACTAGGTATCTGTATACTGTGTATATCTTGTTTTTAAGCAGAGTGTTAGATTGATGCAGTAGAAACAGGGACAACCAGGCTTCCTCTCTTGATTTTAATTGTCTTTAGTTAAAGTGACAGTTAGTGAGATGTCTTCCTGTTTCAGTTACTACATTTGCATGAGGTTGACAGTGTTGATACCACTAAGTAATTATTTCAACAGGTTTATGGTGCTTTGTGGCTTTCAGAAGTCACTTTCCAGTCTGATGTGTTTGTTTTTGATAATATTAACTCTTAAAATATTTCTGTACCAGTAATAATTCACTTCCTAGCACCGTAATTATCCTTTATTTTACACTGCAGAGGGAAGTGGTATTTTAAGGCTGATTTAGTTCAAATTACAGCCTTTTGGATGGTACATGAATAGAATTAAATGATTTAATTACTGTTTTTCCCTGTTAGAGCGCTGGGAAAGAAACTGTGATTCCTTCTGAGGCCCGTATGAAACGATAAAACCTGATGGTAACCGATGTGGCCTTTGTGCAGAGCTGAAGATCTTTCCCATCTCAACATAGACGGTTTCCCAGATACGTGATCAGCACTCATCTTTTTGTTATTCTTTATGGTGATTATCAAGGCTCTAATGTTCCAAATCTGATTCCAGATATAAATATTGTTTTTTCTTTAAGTTACATGTGACCTTTGTGTAAACTGTGTAAATGCAGAACAGTTAGTCTGGGGGAGTTCATGAGGTTTTATACCATGGCCATGGAAAATACTTGTTTCTGATTGGCTGGCAGGTGTAAAAAGTACAATATTTCCCTCTGAAATGTAGTGGTGTAGAAGTATAAAGTTGCATGAAAATGGAAATACCCAAGTAGAGTACAAGTACCTTGAATTTGTACATAAGTACAGTACTTAAGTAAATGTACTTAATTACATTCCACCACTACTTAAATGTAGTTCCTGTCAACAGTTTACCCGCCTCTCTACCTTTCTTAAAAAGCTTTTGACACATCCATTTCTAGTTGTTTGATCTAACATTTTATCAGTAGTAGTACTTGTGTAATCATGCACATGACAAGTATAATGCATCCAAGAAACATTTGAGACAAATTGAAATCTGTTTGTTCAATGTTCTCATTAGTTTATTTGTCAGGGGCCTGGTACAAAAAACATTAATCTCATACAAAGAGATGTATTGTACCAGATTTAGCTACTAGCTAATTTCCATCTGCAGTCCCTGGACAGGTAGACACAAACACTATTACTAATCCTAGTATTAATCCTCCAACTGCAACAACATCTAGCCAGATGTTGGAAACGTGTAAATGCATCCCTTTCTCCCAGATACATACGTAATCCTTACTCTTCCCAAATGGAACTATGTCAGTAAACGCTCTGTACATGGCCTGTCCACTCTTTCGTCGTTTTCCCTTTCACATTAAAACGATTTCAACACACTGTACGACCGAGTTGTTGTAGCTTTAATCTGATCCCTGATCAGTTAAGCATTGAATTACCTGTATGGGAGATGGAGCGACATGAGTCAGAGTCTGTGAAGATGATAAAACCTTTGTTTCACTTGTAGTCCATAAATGCAACTCATCCATGTGTTTGTGTTAGTTTATGGACAGTTGTTAATTCTCTCGCTGTTATTGCCAGCTGTTAATTGTTGTAACTGAAACTGCTGAAGTGCAGAAGTTATTATTCTTCTTGTGTTTGTGGCAGTTACCAAACGGCTTCAGGTGCATCGCCACCACCCTGTGGACTGGAGGAGGGCAGACCCTGATAGACATACTGTATGGCTTAGTGTAAGTGTGTAAAAGTGTGTAAGTAAAGTGTGTTAAATCTCATCCAGACTTTATCTGGGTATGAGACACTTGAAACAAGTGTAAATGGGGACAAAAGCCTTGGTGGAGGTACATTAATTGAGTCACAACTCATATTTTTATACCATAATTGAAATATGGTTAAAATGATTGAGACTGTAACTTTAGAAACAGTGATGAGGGGTCTTTTCAGCATTGTTGGCAGCTCATATTGGTATCAGATTGTGGAAAAATTAATTTATTTGCAGCAGCTAAGAAGTGGATATGATGACTTGAAGTGTGATCATGTTGTGGTCTCAGTTCTCCTCAAATATTTCAGTAAACTGTGCAGACAGGATGAAGGCTGGTGTCTTCCTCTCTCCATTCTGTTGTAACTCATAGGAAATTGAAGCAGGCGTGAACAGGATGTTAATTGTCTTTGTGATCAGATTCTCCTCCCTCACTGACGTTTGGCTCCAGGAAGTCTTTTATTCTCTCTTTCACCCCTTTTCTGTCACTCCGACACTGACGGAGAGAGTATTGACAGCGTCCCTCAGTGGAGCAGTATTGTAAGTAATGGCCATGGATTATTGGGAGCATGTTGAGCACAGAAAGACAATAGATTACATTAACTTATACAGGAGTGAAGGCCAGCTCGATGCCAGCTCATCAGTGGACTGAGACCATAAATGACAGTGGCAGCGACGTGGGCAGGGACGGGGGATGAATGTCACATCGCAGACGGGGACTTCAGTAATTTTCCAGATGCTAAAATTGTCACTCTGTCTAACCTTGTCAGCTATAACACCTTCAAGGTGGACTGACAAGTGGTAGGTGTGTGTTTTTGGAGGTCTTGTTTGAAGAATGTGATTGAAAATTTCAAGTAAGGCTGCGACTAACTGTTATTTTCACGATTAATCTATTAGTTCGTTTAGTCTACAAAACGTCCAAGAGTCCAGACATTTAAGACAAATGAAATCAGAAAATATACACGTGAGGAGCTGGAACCAGAGAATTTTTGGCTTTCTTTCTTAAAGCCATGACTCAAAGTGATTAATCAATTATCAAAACAGTTGTCGATTCATTTTCTGTCCATTGACTAATCAAGTAATTGTTGTCTTATTTCAAGAGACCTGTTATACTTCAGAAAAATGTTAAATATAGATTATATAGTTGAAACTTGACAGATGCTACGTTATATATGTAGTTTTATTAATTGTGCTACCTTGAGATGATTATGCTTCTAGTGGATGTGCTTTTTTGACGTTTCTCAAAACTAACACCACGCTTGACGTGTCTCCATCACTTCCAGTCATCTGAATTAACTTCTAATGTTTCACTGAAGTGGATGAACATGTTGGGAGTGTTTTTTTTAATTTTATTAAACACTATCTGCTGTTGAAGACACTCTAAAGGCTTCACATTCATTTTGTAGAATTCATTTACCACATCTGACCTGGTGGTAAATGATCCTCTTCTTTTACAGTTATTACAGTGTAGAAATATTGCAATGTACCATATGCAGTAATGATTTATTGATTTTAAAATGCTGCAGGTAGCACTTCCAATGATTTGTTCATTCAGGTCAGATTTTGTACCTCGTTTCTTTCTTCTTTGAGAAGACTCACTGAGTAGACAGGCTGTCGATTTCTAACTTTTGTTACCAGTGCGAGAGGTGGGTTGTCTACTGGTGATATTTTTTATGTTGTGGTTTTGCGTTATTTTATAGACAGTTGGAACTATGGCTGCAACTAACAATTATTTTCATTGATGAATTATCGTTGGGTCTATAAAATGTCAGAAAATAATGAAAAATCCCAATTTTTCACAGTCATAATTTCCTAAAGCCCAAGTTGACGTCTTCAGATGTCTTGTTTAATACCATATATGATATATAACAGCAGCAAATCCTCATAATTTAGCCGCTTGAACTAGTGAATCTTTGGTATTTGTGTTTGAAAAATGACAGAATTGTTGCTGATCGAATCATCGATTAATCATTCTTTGCACTTTTTGGAACATTTATAAAATCCAAAATATGAAGATGAATTGAGTAAAAATGCTTGTGTCTACCTCTAAAGTAATTTTGGGGGTTTTATTTTTATGTGGGCAGCAACAGTAACACTTTATTATATGGGTCTGTATTTTCCAGTCATTTCCTCTGAAGGCTGCTGTAAGAGAACCATGTAATTTGGTACTAATTATAGGGAAAAGAGTGACAGCGTTCAATGAATACACTTTCAGTTAATTAATTCCAATTCACTGCAAGTGTAACCTAAATTGTCTTTCAGTCGGAGCTCAGTGGGTCAGCTAAACATTTGTCTACAATTCAACATATGTGAAGAATAACGTTTCCAATTATAAATGAATAATGAAAAATTATTACTCTGCTTTAAATGAAGCACTTCTTTCCCTGTTATTAACCAAATGATATAGTGCTGTGAAATAAAGCATTACCACTGTAACTAGCGACTATTATTGATTAACTATGTCAATATATTGTCAGAAAATGATGAAAAATGCCCATCAGTTTCCCAGAACCCAAGGTGATATGATTGATTGACTAACAGTGTAAAACCTAAAGATGCGCAAAATTTAAATGATAAAAAACACATTAGTGAAACTAGCATTTTTGTTTGATTAATGACTTAAGAAATCATTGATTATTGAATTTTGATTTAGATTTGCGATTGACAAATCTATTAGTTGATTTGATCGTTTCAGCTGTATTGTCATTATGTTGCCCTTCAGAGAATTACTTGTTGAATGACATGTAGCAGAAGTGCTGAAAAGATTAAGTCAATTAATCAATTAGTCGATAAACAGAAAATTAATCAGCAACTACTTTGATAATCAATTAATTGGGTTTTTCAAGAAAAAATGCTTTTCTTTGTCTTATATAGCAGTGAATTGAATATTTTTGAGTTTTGGGCTGAGAAATTGTAATCAACAAACTATTTTTTTTTTTAAATTTAAATACTAAACTATTATTCGAGAAAGTAATTCACAGACTAATCAATATTGAAAACAAGAGTGAAGACACTGCAAAACGACTGATTCTTACAATATATTTAATTCGATTTTTTCTTACAAAACAATTCCCTCATAAACCAGAACACACAAAATGCATAAAGAAAACTGTACAGTCAGTTTTGTCATGTCTGAACGTGTTCTAAACATGAACAATGATATCTACAACAGTGGTTCCTATCAATGTCTATCACACCCAGCGGTTCAGCTCTGCAGCCCCTTACTCGGGGGGGTTAAAGGAGGAGAGGTACGGAAATAGTCATGTGACACTGAAGGTAGATCCAAACAAACAACATGAGCTAGCCAATAATGTAGTTATATCAGCAAGCGCAGGTGCAGTCTCTTTGTTCTTGCTCTCCTTGGCTCTAGTAGCGATGTCATACTGCTGAATCGACCTTAAGAGATAAGCTGACAGACGTGACAATGAGAGGGCAGGAAAGTGACTTTTTCACAAGCAACTGTAAACTGTGTGTGACTGTGAGAGATCACTGAGAGGTCAATGATGATCATGTCGAAGATCTGTTTTCATTACATGCATGTCTCGGATAGATTACTCGTTTAGAGCCGCTGGGCGGGCGGGGGGGGGGGGGATAGTGACTTCAAGAAGCATCAGAGCCTGAATTTTTTAATAAGATTTTTTTTTCCATTGATACAGTGAGAAAAGTGGGCTACCAATTTAACAAATTTCCATTCAATAAACATAAACGTATGTCAGGTGTTATATTTCTCTCCTCAGTGCAACAGTGGTCTAGGAAACATTATCATCATTAAGTCATTGCCTTCAAAAAGGTTCATCAAACAGGCGTTCATGCCAGAATGGATTTTCATGGCAGATTAGCAGCAAATACCTAAATCACAAACAAGAACGACGAATCTGCTTCACTCCTGTTTACTTTTTTTTCTTTTCTTACACAGCTTGGTTTCTAGCCTACACATTGCATTGCATTGGGGAGTTACAGGCACAACTACGTATTAGGAGAAGATGATTAATATTTAATTTGGGCTGCTGTTCTGTTTCTGGGAGGCAAAAAAAAAAAAACCCAACACATGAGCAAATATATACTCCAGTCACAAGACTTCAGCTGGATTTACAGTGGTACACTTTTCTTACAGGACTCCGACAGACTTTTAGTTTGAGACGCCCAAAAAAAAAAGGCCAACAACTGCAAAATCCTAAAGGCTGTGAGTATTTGTGCCGTGATTACATACTGTGTGTACAAGCAGTGTTCATACAAAGTCTTGAAAGTTTTAGTTTTAACTGTTAATAATAGTAATATGCTTGAATTCGAATATACTCCTTGAAAAATGCTTGATTTTCAACATCATCTGGTGTTTCATCATCCACACAATCACTCATGTAAACCAAAAATCTTTTAATAATTGAATGGAAACGATCCCATCGTCATATTTGTCTCCTTGGATTTATAGTAACAATTTAGTCACAATTTAGTTAGTATGTGATGATAAAGGCTTCGAGAGTCTGGAAATGTTTGGTTTAGATACCTTGAAAGTCCTTGAATTTTACTTTTAAAAAGCTGTATGAACCCTGTACAAGGGAGCTTCCAGTCACATTTCAGCACAAGAAAATGTTTCCTCTTTCCATGCAGGGATTGAGCATTAACTTCTACTGTTTCTATAGTCCATTGTTTCTAATTGATTTAATAGCAAGTTGACAGTGTTTCTGTTCTGGAATATGTCTTGGTAAGCTCAATTAAAAACTGTTTTAGATGGGCCGACTATTTGTAGAACCTGGCACATTCTAGAAATACAATGTGGGAAGTTGCTAGTTTTTTGGTATTCAATTCTCATCCAGGTATAATGTCTTGCAGCTTTTAAAATCAGTAGCAAGCTTATATAAACAAGCATTATTAAAATCCATATTTAACAAGAATACAAATTTTGCGTTCTACGGGAATCAGCTTATTGAAAAATACCTGATTTATTCTGTAATGAGAAAACAAAAACATCTATGGCAGATGGTGAAGGATATTGACATCTAAATATTTTTAAGCTGTAGTTTGAGGCTGGGAGGCACAGAGCAGCATAAAGAGAAAGAAAGAAAGAAAAAGCCATTTGCCCCAAGACTGGCACCCATTTTAGCTCAATAACTAAGAGCCATCAAGTGTGATGCCCGAGCTAAGTATTTGTACACAGACCTGTCAAGAAGCAGAAATGTTTGAGACACTACGTTTCCAGTCATTTCTGATAACAATTACATCTGCAGAGAAGCAGCGGCGCTGTCTTGCTGCTAATGGATCGTCATTATGATGATTAGCGCAAATGGTAAAAGCAAATTACGCAGAAGATGATGCAGCTCAGCCACAGAGAGAAAAGATCGGCTATTTTGATAGATGAGAAGAGTTGCTGGTGTTTGTTCGGTTACTGCCTCCAGACAGATAAAACCGGGATTTTCAAAAGTAGGTGTACAATTTTTCAGAATAACAATGATAAACTAACCTGTACAGTTATTTTAGTAAGTTAACAACAATCAATAAGTATTCCTGGAAACAGGACAAAGGTTTAAAACAGTACATATTGCTAATATCTGTAAAAAAGTATTCCTACTTTTGAAACAGGCTGCTAGGTTTTTGAGATACAGCATATATTTTCCTGCGCAAATGACAAATCCGAAAACAAAAGTTTTTGATGTTGACTTGACAGAAACTACTAAAAATATTTTCTCTTTGTGTTACAGTCCTCTAAGTAAAGCTGAAGAAACACCACATGGCGAGTGTAGTCTACCTGCCTTGGAGTTTGATGCACGGCTCTCTGGGAGGATGTACAAATGCTCACAGCCAGTCAGATAGAGGAGTTGATGCCACTTTGGCATGGCCTCAGCATGTGGGTCAGCATAAACCGGAGTCATTACCCTGAGGGAATCTGCTAAGTGGCATTTTCAGGCTCCACAGCACAGAGTTGTGCTGCAGGTACAGAATAAATGTGAGAGACAGCGGGGGGACAGATTATACCATTGCAAGAGACCACAAGATGTACTGCTCATTTCTGGTTAGGCTTCCCCCTGCGAGCGAAACATCCATTGTCGACGGCTAATGGACCAATCGGGCTCTTTGGATAGACAATGTAAATAGAGGGTAGTACACATGTGCATAAAGCCAACCTCTGCCAGCATGAGGAGAATGAAAGCTTTCAGAGGGAGGATACAGTACAATACCATGACAAAGGCGAGTAAACAGATGGGTTGGTAGCTTTTAAAAGGACTCAGAACACATACACTAACGGCAGACAGGACAGACAGTTAGTTTGTGGTGGTTATTATATGCAGCACTGGTGAAAACGACAAACATTGTTGAGTTAAACAAAATCGGAAAGCTTTTTACTCTAAAAAAAGTGAGCATTGTGCATAGTTCATAGTTCGTTAATAACCCCTCTTCAGGTACCTATTTGCTGTGATAACATGGAAGGAAGTGCAATAATGTACAATTCTGTATAGTTAAGTGCACATAGATCACTGTTGCACTGAACGGCATTGACACTTTCTCCCAATAGAAATATCACAACAGGGTTTCTTAATGTTTTCTCAATTACTCTATTTTTAAGTGTACTTTTATTACAATAAACCCAGGCATGTATCCCTCTTGCTCAGTCCCAGGGTTGAGTCCACAACTTATGTTCACATAAATCTTTATTATAGGTAATTTGGCCTGATCTTTCCTATTTTCAATTTACGTCTGTCCCTAATCCTATGTCTCCTGTTTTTTTTTTGTTTTTTTTGTTTTTCTTTTTTACTCATACCTCGCCAACCCAGACAACTGTGTTCCCCCTCTTGATGTCTGACACCTCGCAGTGCGGCGTTCTCTGTTTGCCGTTCAGAACAAAGAGGGACTCGGCTGACGGTGTCACCAGGTACTGTCCGAACAACCCGCTGGAGACCACCACTCTGTTGGGGCCTCCCCAGGGCCAGGCTTGGGGGGCCAGGGGTTCCTTGAGGCTCCGGAGAACCTCGGTGTGGCCCGAGGACAGATCGGCAAATAGCAGGTCCGTGCCTGAGCCCGAGGTGGCCACAACCACATTCTGGTTGGACTCCGTGAAGGAAGGCTGGAAAGCCAGATCGGAGACAACTACGGGCTCGTCCAGTTCCTGGTTCAGACCCAGCTCCCCCTGGAACGACACTGTCTGTACTATCAGCTTTGAGCTCTGCGGGTTAGGTGTCACAATGTAGCGGCCGTCCGGTGACACAAAAGGCTGCCCTGTGACGTTTAGGTTCAGACCAATCACCGCGTCCGTCACGCTGTCGATGAGGAGCTGGGGCGGGGCTTGCAGGTGGCTCTTGCTCTGGCACTGGACGAAGTAGAAGCCGCTCAGATGTGTGTAGGCCATGCTGAGGGGTATGCAGCTGTAGTTCTTCAGGCTGATGGTCTTGACGCGGTGGAAGGTCTCCAGGTCAATCTTGTGTACCGCAGGTTCATTTTTGAGGAAGACAAAGGCAAACCTGAATCGACAAAGTTCAAAGGAAAGGTTAATAGCCTCTCTAGAGTTTTGGGGGGAGCAGTGATTAACACACATCGAGATTCTCATTAGATTTCTCATTTGCTCTTTTCTCCTTTACTTCAGAAGGACAGCCGTGATGAGTGAGCAATGGGGCCTGTGTTTTTCAGGTCAGAGGTGGCTGAGTGTGTGTGTGATGTTTTACCTCACGTGAGTGATGATGAGGTTGGTTGGAGGAATGAAGAAGTCGTTGACCCTCTGGAAAGTTGTGCGGATGGCATGATGTACTTCTCCCACACTGGCTTGAGGAATTACCTGTAGACATTAACACAGAACGTCATGAATATTAAATACCAACACAAAGATGTAAAAACATTATAACATGATATAGACAGTGAAGTTTTCCGTTTTAGCAGCAGAGACCATCAAAAAAATAAAGATGACATGGCTCCAAATATACTGGAACATTTCTACCAAAGAACAATCTAATGCTGTGTCCCAAATCGCGTACTTGCGTACTCAAACTTAGTATTTTGAGTGCATAAGTGCGTTCACACTGGTAAGTATGGCAAAATGCAGTGTACTGTAAGTACCCGGATGTTGTACACAAAACGGCCAGAAAGTTGAGTGTGGAACGCTGCACACTTCTCACCATAGACATATATACGTAGACGCCGCATTGACAGCTTCGGAACGTTGCTGCGATAGGTCAACGCGTCCGCCATATTGGAAAGGGCAAGACTGGCCTGTAAACAAATACAAATAAACGGAGGAGCTGCGTTTTTTCTGTATAAAAAGCACTATAAAGTTAACATCTCTCAACCGATGACTCGTTTTTATATTCAAGGGTTTATGATCTACGTGGAGTAGAATGTTTTGTCTCCAGTTACTTAGAATGTTGATAGTTAGGCTATAATCATAGTAACTGAATACCAGCACCAGTCCTCTCTATGAAAACCTGTCCGTCACTGTCAGTGTTTAAGTCTAACAAGAAAAAACGCCTGTGCCACAGTTAATGTGCTCAGTGTTTGTGTGTTATGTGTTTACGTTTGCTTCATTTATAATTATTAATATTACTACTATTTTTTTCTTCTTTTTTATCTTATCTTAAGGAAACATATCTATAGTATTAGGATAAATTGTAAATAATAGAGGTGAAGTTTTTACTATAAGCCCTCTGGATCTGCTTTCTATATTTTGTTACATATTTGTTATAATGTGTTACAGCAGATCAAAGACAGAATAAGTGCAGACAGACAGAATAAAATACAAATAAAGACTAACAATAGAAACTATACAAGTCATTAAACTCAAAATTACAGTACTCGCGACCAGTGTTGCACTCAGCCTAACAGTTTCATCTCAAGTAAAGTGACAGTCGTGGTATAACAGTATAACATACTTACATGATATGGTAAGAAATAGTAAAAATATAGTACAGTAAACAGTATGAAATATAGTATAAAGTGAGATGTAGTAGTAGTACAACAATATAAAGATATATATTATATACTATAGTACAGCAGTATAGCATATTATTAATAGTCTATAAATATAATAAGGTGTAGTATGACAATTACAATATTATAGTAGTAATATAATAGTATAAGTATAATAATATATATATGCATAATATATATAATATGTATATTGTGCAGTTATACTCCAAATATTGCAAGAGTCAGTCCTCAATATGATCTTGATTTAAATATGGACACCTAAGTGGTTAAGAAATTTTGACCGGTTAAAAAAGTGCTGGGCTTTCCATTTTTTCCAGTCCGTTCTAGTCTCGCCTTCTGGACAAGTTGCCCTTTCCAATATGGCGGCGACGTTGACGTACAATCCAGAGGCCAATGCGGCGTCTACGTATATATGTCTATGGCTCCGCCCGGTTGTAATCCGTCATTAAAAAGAAGAAGAAGAAGAAGAAGAAGACGACACGGTCAAAGGTTGCGATCGTCATTTCCGGTAAGCGCACAACAGCAGTATTTAGGACGTCACTACCCTGTCAAAATGAACGCACTACACAAGTCAGTACATAGTGTACACAGTATACTGCATGTGAGTGTACTAATGGCAGTACGCGATTTGGGACACAGCATTTGTCTCCACTGACCAATTTTCAGAAAATAATTGCAGATGATTATGAAAATAGTTACTATATATGCAGCACTGAACTATACATGATAAATCTCAGAGTTACAAAAATCATTTTTAAAAATGTGTTTTGTCTGTAACTGCACAAAGAGTCAAGAAAGCTTGACTAAAATTATATTTTTGTGGCTTTGCTGCACCAATATTGTTGCCTGAGATATCTTCTGTCTGCATAGAGAATAAAAGCCATGTCACTATACTACTGTCCATTCCTATGACTCTAACTATAGCCTGACTGATGCAGGATTTCTGAGGCCAATATCAATATGTGAGAGTTTTAAAAAATCTGATAATGATATAATGGCCAGTATTAATTTTTCTTACATAAACATAAGATATAACATAACATTTTTGATACATTTTTGATAAATTACTTTTTAAAAATAATTTTTTAAAAACTTTTTTATATGTACTGAGTCAGACATTTTATAGTTGAACTTGTCAGTACTTTCTGGTGGACAAACTATGTAACTGAGACACGGTTTCTGAATCTTATTTGCCTTTATAATATATCTGAGATGTATAAGCTAATAAAAATCTAACCACACATTTGTGTTCAATGGGAAAATACAGAGGGACGATTTAGTGCCTCTCATTAATGAGACCAAGCCATAGTAGATTGGATGAGTCTTAAAAAGGTTCATTAATAAAGATATAGTCTGTGTTAGAACAGTGAATTTGGACCAAAGATATTTATTATCCGAGTGCTGCAGAACCCTTTCCTTCAGTCTAAAATTGTTATTTGGAAGGCCTGATTTCTGTACATTGTTAGAGCCACTTCTCAGAAGACTGAGATTTAGTGTAGAACTAGACCAATTAGTCGGCCAGGCTGACATCCCAGATGAATCGGTATTGGTGAATATGCCAATAAGTAACAAGAAACTGCAGTGCAGAAATGTTAATTAAATGTTAACTTGAAACAGTAATTATATAGTTTGTCCACCGCAGAGCACTGACAAGTTTATGTTTCAAGTGTTAAATTATAGAGGGTCCTTATCAAAAATGTTTGTGTTCATGTAGAAAAGTCGTACTTTTTAAATTCTCAAAAATCCAGTATCTGTTGGGCTGTAGTTAAGTGTCCAGCTCAAAGATAGTTAAAACTTGTGATCTTTTAGCTTCATCAGAATTCTGCTGGTTTCCGTAAATGAAACAGAGGTTCATATCTCAGGTGTTAATAGCCTGAGCTTGTCCAGGTGACATGCCCATATATCCTGGACCAGATTAACATCTACAGTGTATGAGCTGATGAAACGTGGCCCCACCTCAGTTCTCTGATAAAGCATCTTATTCTGTCACGGTTGTCTTAGAAGCACACACACCACAGTAAAAGCCCCATCTCTCATGTCACACACCCGGCACTGAATCAGCATGTTTGTAAAGTGCACGCACTTTTGATGGGCTCTCGAATGCACCGCCTTGTCCACGACACATGCTCCATCATGCATGCCTGCATGATCAGGTCACAGTCAAGGACAAGTGAGGTGGTTTATGGGACACTAGTCAACTTCTGCTCTGCAATCCTGATTCCAGAGTAAAAACCAGCTCTGTTCCTTCTGATTTTACTACTTTATATTCTCGGAGAAACTTGGCTCATTGAAACGGCTCTAGGTTTAGACGGCTAGGCAAATGTTGCTCGAGAGTGTATAGAATATTGTTTTTAAAAGGAAAAAACTCAGTGTAAAATCTATTTTGATGTCTACGCCTACGCCACTAAAGCTGAACCTCTACCTGATGCCCAGTGGGGGGCCAGACTCCACACTCCTTCCTCAGAACTATCAAATGGAAGAAAATAAAAATAGCAGTTTAAGTTGCCAAGCTGTTACTTTTGCTGCACTGCTCCTCAAAAGCCCTCTCTCTCTCGATCCTCCTCGCCATCTCATCCATTTTTAACTAAACAGAAATGGCGGTTTCTCACTGCTTGCAAGACATGAAAAGAATCCTCAAAGTCATTACAACAGTTGCAGAATACAATGACGCGAGTTAATGAGGTTCAATGTAGTATCGCTCATGTATTATTAGGCAGCTGCTGTGGTCTCCAGGGCTGCAGGTGCTCTCAACTTAATGCCACTGGCTTCCCTTTGTCATCGCTCATCCTTGGATTTCATATCCACACACTCAGCAACAAGGCCCAATTGAGTTTTACTCTGTCCCTGCCTCGCTGGCTAATACCTGAGGGGGATTTGGTTCTGACTGAGTAGCTTTCACTCTCCAGAAGCCTTGAGTAGCTTCTCTTTTTCTTTTTTACTTTCTCATCTAACTACAGTACATCCAAATGAGATGGAATTCTTCAAATGCTCCAGTGTATTTGTGTCATTTAGGGAATTCAATAAATCTTACAAGGCACTTTAATATAACCCTGCATGTTACATGGTTACAGAAACTGTGCTTTTTTTTTTATATACACTGTCAGAATTACTCGTCTTGTTGCTTCTGGGGAGCAATAAAGCACATTATGGATTTCCTGGAAGACTCAGAGGCTTGTTGCTCAAGATCAATGCAGAATTTTTAAAACTTAAATTAATCCTTCGTGTGTTTTACTCCCTGAGGCATATATCATAAGATTTAGAAATGCATGCATAAGAAAGAAGACAGATGTTTGCTGATAAACAGATCAGATATTCTCTCTCTCTGATACTCTAACACTAAATTAATTTCATTAGTTTTGATGTCACACAATCATCTACATTCAAGTTGCAGAAGTTGGCATCCAGTGTCTGCAGATTCATAGTCTTGTTAACTTGTTCTTTCATCCGATATTAATTGATTTAAAACATGTTTTAAAATGGTATTTTGCAGATTATCGGACATCTTACAGTGTAAATGCAACAACGGTTCCTGGCCAGAATTTGAACCACGGAGATCGCGGTTATATGATGTGTGTCCTAACCAGAGTGCGACTCAGGCTGCATATTTTTGTCCGAACCCGACCCAAGTCTGTGAGAGTAGAAACCGAGCCCAACCCGTACCCGACAGGCATTGTTTTTTTTTATATCCGAACCCAACCTTTTGTTTGACGTCCTCCATGCATATTTACCGCCTGTTTGTTGCTTTCATGAGTTGTCCTGTAAATAACAAACCCCAGCACTGAACAGGAAGCACCATGTCAAGTAGGCTAGCCCAGCTGACGTGACTGGCCCCGACCCGAACCGGAACACCATTTCTAAATTTAGTCCTCGTCCTAACCAGGTGCCCCTGATTTAAATAATACGTTTGCTAGTTTTAGACTGTGTTTTATTCAGGTTAAGTTCTTGTAGAAAAAAATTGACATTTGAGAAGTTTGGCTTCTTTTGTTTAAGGTTTTTTGTAGAAAAACATGTTTATATTCCTCAAAGTAAGGTATCACAAAAGAACTGTTTTGGTATCAGGTGTTGTATCGCCACTCATGTCAAAACATTTAAAATAATACCCAGCCCTTCCTGCAATGACTAAAATTCTAGGTTAATAAAAACTGTTAACTGTTAATAATGTCTTTATATGGCACTTTGCAAAACAAAGTAACAATGTCTTTCACAGTAAAGAGAGATAAAACTGATGAGTGACAGATCAATAAAATAGAAAAGACAAATGAAACTGGGATAAACTGAATAAAACTCAAACTTAAAAAGTGGCTTTATGATTAAATTAGCTTTTTATGAAGAGATTTAAAAGATGGAGATGTTTTTGCTAGCCTGAAATGTAATACATGTAGTTTCCTGCTGTTGTCGTAATAATGATTTGATTTATAATAATAATCTGTCTTAAACATATATTTGGCAAACCTCAGAGAGATAAATGGGGAGGAAACAGATGGGTTCTTGTGTGTGTGTGTGTGCGCACACAGGGAAAAACAAAGTGCCCATGAGTTAAATGTCTCGTTGGCACGTAGCTGCAGACTGGACTGACAGTCTGAAAGGCCATGTCTCTCTCTGCCCGCCAGAGATTCCTCCATTTGTCTTCTCTAATGAATTGACAATCACACTCCCTCTGATGTTTACACCGAGATATTGAGCCATCCTAAAACTTGGCTGCTTAGAAATACCACACAAGCTGAAGTGAATGCACACCTACACACATTCACACATCATGAGCACACAAATTAACATGCGCAAACACAGACACACATGTATGATCTGCTGAAGGAAGCGGTGCCTCTGGTAGTGACAGGCTGCTGCTGAACAGGTCAATTACTTTCAGTCCAAATGATAATGACATTATCAGACCATTTATTTGTGGTGTGATCCATGTGGACTCCAATCCATTATGCAGTTTCCCTGCAATTGCATTTTTGAGTGATTCATGCCCTGCTCTCTAATTATTCATTACTACTGAACGACTGCAGGAAGAGGGGAAATGAATAAAATGAAAAACACAAAAATGTGTTTTCTGCAGTTCAAGCAGCAGCCAGAGAAGGGAGAAATGTTATGCAAAGCTGCTTTCTGCACTCTGATTGTTTCAAATTATACGAGGAGAAAATTGTTTCGTCTGTGATGAGAAACATCTTTTCATAAAATGTTCTGCTTCCTTTACGACTATAACCTCTGATAGAAGTTTAAAAACGGCTCGTACATAAACACCATGAGTGTGCACCTTAACTGAGACAACTACACAGAAACAAATCCCCTGCTAGTACTCCTACACTCTATGAAGAAAAGGTGCAAAACTGAAGAACAGGGATATATATGCACACACACATACATACTTGGGCATGCAGATTGTAAATCAGTAGAAAACGGTTAAAACCCACACACAGGTGGTTGTCTTTTCAGTACTCTTTGTTGCCAGACCATCGCGACACCTTTTAGATCCAAACCAATCTACAGCAGCTAACGTTTCTTTAAAAAATCTGGAAATAAAAGTGCTAAATGGAAACATTACAACATCATGAAGAAGCGTTATTTATAGGACCATTTGACAAACGACTGCAGTACCATTAATGGCTCCACAACCACTGATTAACTATTAAAAATGTAATTGATACCACTAGTGGTCAAAAAACCAACAAAGCAAACAGCCCCGGAAAAAAAATTAATTTAACCACTCAAGTGATTTTCTGAATATAAAATGAGTTATTTCACTGTAAAGATCCTCTGAAGAATGATAAATTTGAGAGTGTATCATCCCTCTGCAATCCCCATAATGAATAGACACAGCACATCCCCAAACAGTAAAGGCCGAACACAATACCTCACATGATTATAATGGGATCCTTCCCTCCAATGAGACAAAGCAGAACAATAAATATGTTTGTGTCTATTACAGAGATTACAATGGGATCCCTTGGTGGCTTTACTCGTGGTAGAGTCCTCCACTGTTGCACACACACACACCCACACATATAAATACTGGCCCTATAAAAACAGCATCATACCTCTCCCACAGGCACCAGCTCTGTTCCCTTTCCCCTCCCCTCCACCTCCTCGACCCTGCATCCTCCTCTCTCTTCCCTCGCCTCACCCAATCCCCCGAGGTGGATTAAATACAACCACACCTGTGATCATTTCTCATTTGTGAAGCCTCCAACACCAGTGGTCCAAAGGGACGCCAGGCACAAGCCGACAGCACCGCAGCTGTGAATTGCTGTTTTGCTGGCTTGGTAAATGCTCTAAAACATACATAGATTAGATGTTGTCACGCAAATACTTAGCACATAAACAGGGACGCAGGTACACAACGGAGCTCAATTAGTTATGAGGCGCTGTTTTCCTCGCTTGGTGAACTTTCTAGCTTATATAGATTATATTCTCTCAGGAGGATAATTGCTCATCAGAGATCACAAATAAACACAGCAGAAGTCGGTGTAGAAATAAGACAATAATAAAGAGGGGCTATTTTGCACTTTTAAAGCCGCACTAGGCTGGATTTGAAATAATCACTAGCCTGATTTAAAAACGAGGCTGCAATAGAGATGAGCTTCCTGTTCCTTAATCAACAGATTCGTTACATTTTCCAAAATGAGATTCTAGTGTCGGATACGTGCTAACACGACGTTATGCGTTTAGGAAGAGACTAAATAAAACTTGAGACCAAAATACAAAAGTGTCTCCTAAACAGTAACAAATAAACACTCACAGTCCAATATCCACTTATCTCTTGTTGCTATTTATCTGTCTAGTTCAGCTATTTGGCTCGTCTTTGTAGAGAAAACACTGCAAAGAACTACAGCAAAACTAAAGAGAGCTTTTGAGCATGACACACAAGCATACAAAACACACTTACCTGAAGTGTTGGATGTGTTCTGTCCATATCCCCCCATGTTAGGACCCAGACCTGGTCATGTGACTTGTCATACAGCATCTTCACTGGAAAAGGATCTGTTGTTACTGCCTAGAAGAGATGGAGAGAGTGGGGAGAAGATTCAATGAATTGTTCTTGAGCTAAATGGAATTAAAGCTCTGTCCATTGTGCTGAAAAGTCACAAAGCCTGTCTGACTGATCGGCCTGCTAATATTATTGGGGATTATTAGCTTATCACAGATACTGTATAGTATAGTATTGGTGGATATGTTGGTCAAAAAGTAACAAGAAATTGCAGCAAAGAAATGTCAAATATGTTTGAGGTCATTTAGAAAGTGTTGCCATGATAGTTTTTCCACTAGAAGGAACTGATAAGTTTATTTTTCAACTACAAAATGTCCCGCTGAGTACATCTTGGTTACAACTCTTTAATGACCAAATTTAAGCAAATTTAACAATGTGTGTTTATGTAAAAAAAAAAAAACACAAATAGCTGATTAATCATTCATCTTTTTAAACTATCTGTGCTGGTCTCAAAACAATCCAATATCAGTTGGGCTGTAGTCCTTAATCATACCATTGCTAATCTAACACCAAGGCTTGGCAACAGGGAGACCACAGTTTGATTCCTGGTTGGACTACTCCACCAGTAAGAGCCCTTTAGCAAGACCCCTAATGCTTTACTCTCCTACCACAAATATAAAAGAGAGGTCGACATCAGATGAAAACAGGATGATCTGGGGCAAACAAACTATTGGATGAGAGCAAAAAAACTGGACCTTGTTGAATGCAAGTAACTCATATGTATGAACTGTGGATGTGTAAGAGAGCACAGGCCGGTTTTGCTAAAATGATTTGCAACCGCTGCTTACACGCAGATCGCAAATGGTGCCAGCGTTCCATTTCACAAATGACTCACTAAAAAAATTGCAGATAGATTTGCCTCCTAGTCCTACAGTCCTCTTGCGCCTGGGTTGCAAGTATGGTGCTTATTTTAATTAGTTAAATGTGTCAAAATGAATGCGAGAGGAAATTACCTCAAGTCGCAGCTTGCATGTTGCAAATTTGGTGAAACCGGCCCCAGCATATTACCCAACAGTCCTTTACATACTCAAGAGTAAGCTGTTATCACATGTCCTACTAAGTAGGTGTAAATGCCAGTGAAGGAAAAAGTGTACAGCATGTGCACTTTCACAGTGCTACTGCTGGAGAGGTTTTAGTGAGGATATCTGACACACATCAGCTGAAAGAATAGAGAATAACTTGCAGAGACAGTGAAAGGGAGGAAGGAAAGGAGAGAGATGTGGGGGTGGGTTGTCCTCAACCCTCAGGTCTGCTGCAATGTCAACAACAAAGAATAATACAATCCATTACCCTGCTTCTGGCTGGGTGGACAGGGAGCTGCTGACACCCTCACCAGTGAAGCGAGACCATGAGCTCTGTGTTCAGTAATGGGAGGTCCAGCCCTCTGCTCTGCACTGGTCAGCCAAGTGCCAACTCAGCATGTGTGTATGTACATGTGAATTTGCCTTTGCGTGCGTTTAGCTTCCTACATAATTGGAGCAGAGGTAAAGCTGAGGTCAGGCCACAACGCAGCAGACTGGGAGGCAATGGACTGGATTTCTTGTCCACCTCTTAAAGTCCAACAAACTGTAACTGTTCAGTTTAAGTTGGAATTAAGGACCTGTTTGTACAAATGAATGTTGGTGTGATGTAAGACAGTATGTCTTGTTTGTCCTAAGAAAACAAAGAGTTGTGTGCTAGCTTGTTTGCAGCAAGCAGAAAAAGAACTGTTAGCAGGATTAGTGCCCACGTTTACATGCACACTAATTTTCCACTATTAGTCAGAATATGACAATATTACGAATTTGATACAGGCCATGTAAACAGCATTTCCGTTTGGATATTCTGAATGTAGCATTTTCCAATTAAGACGTGGGCCGCAGTTTGCAACACACAGCCTCTTGCCTGTTTACACTCAGCTCTGTGCAGTTTGCAAGGATGGGGTAGAGATGCATGCACAAAAGAAAAGCCCACATTTCTGGTCGGAAGGAGAAACACACCTACTTTTAACCATTATGAAAGACTTGGATATCAACAGGTTTTTGGATATGCACAAATATTGCAAGACCGACCTTTTCAAGAAAGTGGTTGAACGAATGAAAGAGGGAGGCTGTGTTTGCACGGTCAACAAGGCTACATGTAAACAGGAATATTAGTGGAATATTTATTTTCATTAGCCATATAAACAGCTTAATAGGAATATTGTCTTTTTTGGGATAACCCAGAATATTTTATGCATGTAAATGTAGTCAGTGATAGCTAGAATGAGGTTTTGATAGCTGGTTTAATTATTAGATCTGATTCCTGGTTGGTAAAATACATATGCTACGCTCTGATGCAAATGAATCTCTTATCAAACTTTTTTTTTTTCCTGTCCTCGCTCTTTTTATTATCAAAGATCACTGCTAAAAACATTAAGGTAGCTGCTTCTCGGGTTTTTAGCCGGCACTGACCGTCGCTTTCGCCCTTTTAAAATGACAAAACATCATTAGAGGCAGATTATATCAGCTGTAGCTAAGTGATCTGTAAAGGCTTAAGTGTAACTTTTGGCTCTTGTCTGGTCAGTGTGCTCTTTGCAAGCAGGCGGTGCACTGCAGGTGTCTGCACTCAAAGATCATTTATGTAACACCACTTTACGACCACGAGCGGACTGTGTGTTTTTGTCCCTTTGAGACAGAACGACTTAATCCATTGCAAATAAATTCATAAAAGAAAAGACTCTCCTTATAACTCCAGAAATGCAAATAACTAATGCGGCATACTTTTAATGCTTCCGATTTGCCAAAGGGTAAATAAATACAGGCTAAAAAACTGGGCCCAAGTTGTAGCCCACAGCGTATCTCTCTGAATCCATTATAGTTCCTGTTGACATCCCCTAAAGCATTATGGAAACCGTAGTTACAAAAGTACAAAGTAAGACAAAGAATAATAACATATGGCATTTCTGAGTAACCCAACTTATTCTGAAGATAACAATACATATCATGCCTGACTAAGACATGTAACTAAAGAGAGAAAAGAAAAAGCCGAGGTTTCAAAGGGTTAACAAGATCAACAGAGTAGCAACTGATCTAGCTGATTGTGTCACGTCAGTTTCAGGGGAATCTCCCATTTAAACTTTTATGCATACTACTATATCAATAATTTAAGCCTTTCAACTTCTGAATCAGGACCTCGTGTATTTGCAGCAAGTAGCTAATGAAAAATGAGGTGTGAAAGTCAGTAGAGTACAGCTGATTTTGAAAGGTTTCAGATTCGATAAAATGCTTTCTAACCTCAGCCCTTTTAATAGCCAGCATAGGTGAACTGTTAGAGAAATGCTGCTGCTACAGAAAGTCCAAGGCGATAGATGCTACAGTACTGAATGCAGGGTTTGATTGTCAGGAGGCCCCGAGCAGAAACCTCACAGCAATGAGAGTATTTATTACCAAAACAGAAGTAAAAATACACATGGGAGCCACAGATTACCGATTTCATCCTTCAGGAAACCTCAGAGAAAAGAAAAAGCATAACAGAAACCTAGATGACAACTGCATGCCTCCCAACAATTTACTGCGACACAAAAGAAACCACCATAGCACGTTAAAGCGACTACATAACCAGAGGTCTTTGCCATCTGGATTTCTTTTTAATTAGCCAATGTGCCGTTTGTTTTCATACCCAGTGGGAGGCTTAGCTGGCACAGGTCTGACACATCAGAGTCAAGGTTAGATCCCTTTGTGGAAAAAGATAAAAAAGGTGCAATTTTCTAGCGTGCACCAGCATGAAAAACCATGAAAGCCTTTATTAGCGCACATGTTCTCAGCCTTCATCTAGTGTCTGCCGGAAATAATGCGTGAAAACTGAAGGTTTTGGAAAAGTATGAAGCATTTTTAAAGGTGCACAAGACAACTTTTTCACAATAGTGAGCAAAAGCATGCGTTGATAAAGGACCCAGGAATGATAAAGGATCAAAATCAGCAATCTGTGCTTCTCTAGGATCTCAACTTCTGATTTAACCTTTTGTAAATGTCTGCTTTCTCTAGATGGAGCCACTATTTAGGAGAAATCTTTATTTGATGGTATTGGATGGAAGTATTCCCAACAGTGACTATTTAGGGATAACACTTTCTTCTCTGTTACAGTCCAAGTTTGTGCTTAAAGACAAATACGTTGGGTGTATTTTTACAAAAGAATCTTGCCAAAAGCTGCTTTAATCTAATACTTGTTAAGGAAAGTCTTGCTTGCCGTCTTTTCTCAAAGTATGGCAATGTGTTTGGTCACCACTGTGAGGATAATAAATGCAGCATTCTGACTTTATCATTACAAAATTAAAGCTATTGTTTTGATCATGCATTCCTTCTGTCAGTGGATAAAGAGCATTCATTGTAGCCTGCCATCTTCTCTCTTGTTCTAAAGGCCATTGCTGAAAGGAAGCTACAAATGTGCTTTGTAAAAACAAAACAAAAAGAGCTTTGAGATAACAGAGAAAGAAAAAGAAAAAAAGGGAGGGATGCATTAACCTCCTGCACCCAGAGGCCAGGGAGGGTCTTCAAGAAAGAGAGAGGGGGAGAGGCAAGAGAGGGGGATAGGGTGAAAGCAGTTTTACAGTGTTGGACGGAGGAAGAGAGAAAAGGGGCAGTTGGTTGGCCGCAATACACAAAAGGTTGTGATGTCTGTTTCTCCTTTCATTATATCACTTCACATCATTTTCTTTTTCTTGTCATTATATTTTGGACTTCAAAAAAAGATATACATTAGAACAATTTTTTTTATATTTGGTCAGGTTTTAATTGCAACAATTGGAACAAATATCTCTCAGTATGTTAAGATTTTAAAACAAAACTGGTTAATAATTTCACTGGTTTTCAGACAGGTCTCAGCATAAACGTGTGTATGAATATCTAACCTTTAGTTGCCTGTTGATTTAAACTGATAACAAGGTCTATAATGATGTTGTGCACTGCTACCTGCTCAGTTTGCTGTCTCTCTTATTCTCTCCCCTCAGACTTTCACTTATCTCCCTCCTCCTTCTCCTTGAGTTAGACCTATTTCCTCTCATCCTGTACCTCAGTATAAATGATGTTGACCCTGGGAAGAACCCCTGAGGGATTCAGTCTCTAAACAGCCGTTACAGGCAAGATGAATGGCGAGGCAGCCAGCACCCACCTGGGCACCATATTGTTTCAAATGCTTGAGGTGCATTTGATTTATTTTACCTTGCATGTGGTCTTCTTACAACGGTGGCAGTTCAATAGCGTGGCAAGTTGAATCGAATGCACTTCACGTTGGTGATGCTGTTTGACATGTAGCCAGACATTGGCTGTAAGGATGTGTACCAACTATAGGTAAGATTTTGAATGTATCCAATTTTTCACCCCCCAAGACTTGAGCTCAAATTCAACTACAGATACTGGAGTAAAGCTGTACTAGGTAATATTTTTATATAAAATATATCTGTTTTATCATCCTAAACCATTAAGTGGAACTGCATTATTCCGCCCCCCTTATTTAGTGTTGCTACGCCTGTCAAGCTTTTATTCTAGCAGGTTACAATGATAACTGTGTCAGATTTACCGCTCGGAATTCATAGTAATTTAAAACAACAAACAAAAGAGTCTTTGATTTCACAAAGAGGTAGACAAAAAGCAGCTTCTCTTGTCTAGCTGGCAACCATACATTTGGCTGGTTGAAATTAGCAGATCTTTACGAGCAACGTTAACCCTGCGAGTTGGTTGAAAATGTAATCTCTTGCTACATTTATATCATGCTAAAAGGCTGATGCTCCATGTTCCAGGCAAAAAAAGTCGACATCTTCAACAGTTGATGATCCATGTAGAAGACATGGAAATAAAGCAACAGTATGCAGCTCTTGTATTGCAGTGGAGAGCTAGCTAGTCCTACTATTACAGGTTAGTTATGTACGAAAAAGGTCATATCAGACTGTTTGGATGCTTAATTACTGAAAAACAAACTTGGACCAGTAACAAAAAAGTTAGATTCGTGCTTCACTGTTTGTATTTTAAAACAATATGTTTCACTTTTACCAGAAAAAGAGGACGAGGACTAACCGATGTGTAAGCACAATGCTATCTCGGGTAAAGAGTTAGGTTGGGGTTGCAAGAGTGTAAACATCCCAAAATCTAATCAAGACTGTGTCTGTAAGATTGAAATAACAGCTGTAGACTACTTAAACTTAAACTAAATGTCCACAGAAACCTGGTCTTAATCTCACACCTTCCTTAAGTTTACTTTTCGCATTTGTGCTGTACTTTCCTCAGAAGCTTTATAATTTCAGTCACTAAGTCATGAATGAATAATTTCCGGCATGTTCTGAGACTATACTTTGTTGTGTTGCGACAGGCCTGATACCTGCTCCACCCACCTGCACCACCTTCTGTGCTTGAATATCGACGACCAGCAGTCGGCTCAGGAGGGGCTGGGTCACGTAGATGTACTTGTCCCTGATGTTGACTGCTGAGGACCACACGCAGTGCTGGGGTGACACCCCCTCACCTTTAGGGCACATCTCCTCCTGGGAAGAACCAACGGAGAACAGAGAGGATGATGGGAGGAGGAAGAGAGCAACAGAGGGAGGAAAAGGTTGGCAGGATTTCCTGGTGTATCATAGATCAGCAGCACGGTGCATTTTACTCATATTGTGATGATATCATGGTATCAGTTTACAAAAGTCTGGTCAGATTAATTATTCAAAGCAAACTGTAATTAAGATGAGTTATTCAGATTATTCTTTAACACGAGTTTCTGGATCATTTCTTCTTCTTTCTTATTATTTTTGGGGCAGTTTTTTAATTTAACTGAGTACGAAGTCGAGAGGCAGACAGGAAATCTGGGGAGAGGGAGAGGGGGATGACATGCAACAAAGGTCCCTGAGAGATTTCGAATTGAGGACGTTTCGATTTATTATCGATTTGGTAAAGAGACCATCTTCACGCCCGGTTTGATGTATTAAGAACCAGTGAAACACACATCGTTGCATTGAACAGCATGTTGGTAATTTAGCGTATTTTCTTTGCAGTATTGGGGTTAGAGCTGCAAATATTGGTTCTTTTCATTACTGATTCATCTGCTAACTATTTTTTCAATTAACGATGAATCGTTTAGTCAATAAAATGTCTGGAAATAGTGAAAAATGGCAAGTTTCCAGAGCACAATGTGACATGATTGAATTTCTTGTCCAAAGATGAACGATATAAAACGGAAAAAAAAAAATCCTCCTACAAATCCTCACTAAAGCCAACAAATGTGTCATTTTTTACTTGATAAATGACAACACAAAACAATTAATCAATCAGAATTGTTGATTAATTTTCTGTCAATTGACTAATTTGATTAGTAAATGCAGCACCTTTTGTGGTATACATTTATATTGGGAAAATATTCTTGTTATGGCGAGGCAAGTAAAGCTTATTTGTATAGCACCTTTTAACAACAGGGCAATTCAAAGGGCTTTACATGAGATATAAAAGGCATTTAGACAAGATATAAATAATAATAAAATAGAAAATAAGATAAAACATAAAATAAAACAGATTAAACAGGAGAATAAAAATTACAGCACAGCTACACTGTAGTGCAAAAATAAATAAAAGGCAGTGGCAAACAGAAAAATCTAAGCCTTGATTTAAAAGGACTTAATTATTATTACAATAATATTGATTTCAACCACATAGCCCAGCCTTACAAAAGGTGCATACTGATGTCTTTAACACTGCATGCTTCATTCCAATAATACTGTTATTATTGATGCTACTAATACTAGCCATCATGACTGTTTCCCTTAGTTAGAAATCAGATTTTGCATCAGTTTAAAAAAAACATAAACAACACCACTACTGACTCAGGTAACATATCACCTCGACAGCCCTGCAGCCTACCATCTTTGCTGACAAGACATTTATGCGTGCACTCCCTCACACACACTACGTACACTGGTATGTAATCGCTAATACACGCACGTACACACAGGTTGTGTTTCAAGACTCGTCTCCACCTCACTAAAGTGGAGAAACTGCTGTTTACAGCAGGAACTGGCTAACACATGGCTTATTGAGTTTGTATTGATCTCTAATACAATTACAGGGTCCTGTAAAACCCAAAACCCTCAGAGGAACAAGCAACTTTTACCATCTAAAGCCCATTGCTCTGGGAGAGGGATGTTCTCCAGTGGATTAAAAGCCCCGGGGTCTGCTGTATAGACTCTACACAAGACTACTGGTGTGAGCTGTTGACTAATGGACACAAGTAATCCCATTACATTTAGTGAGGTGAGGAGCCCACTCTGGCAACAGGAAGAGGAAGAGAAGGAGGGATGGCCTTCATTCTGGTGGCAATTCCCTTTCCTTTCACACTGAAAGTCTACTGAGTAACTAAAGTATAGAATAAGATAGATATTTTAAGGACAAAACTTTAAGATTCTTGTGGATTATTATTTCCTCTTTAAGAACACAACACCTGGTACCTTGCACATTGCTTGTTTGGATTATGGTACAACAACCTAATTAAGATCTATTACTGACTGGGAGTAGGATGCTCTTAGGGGTGTACCTGATGTGTCATGATTGTGTGAGTGCATGTCTTTCTTGATGTAAAAACAAACACTTGAGTGACATCTTCCTGCCTTGCACATAATTAGATTTTTTTTCAGCTGTTTCAGCTCAGCAGTAACAAACACACATTTAGTGACATATGGAGAAAACTACACATTACCTGACATGGCCATTTTTTTATGTACTTTAATCTTATTGAATCTATTGAACCGTTCAATATTGATAACAAAAAAAAAATGACATGACATGCACTTACATAGGTAGCAACAATCCTCTCTGTCCGCTTCATGTGTCTGCGTATCTCACACTCACTGGGCTGAAGAACAGTGATGCCCTCGTCAGAAAACACATAGAACATATTCCCCACACTCAACCCTGGGAGAGAAGACAGGAAGACAGGAAAATGTTGACAAAACGTGCTTTTAAAAAAGCAACACATACAAATTAAAAACAGCAGAAAATCCCGCTCTCATCTCGTTTGACATTTGTGATGGGCAGTTCAATTTCCCTGCTGGAGGAGACACAGCAAGACGCCTGTTAGCATGCTATCATGTTAGCAGGGATGGGCAGTGTGTGGCTGCCAGCCATTTTGACAAGGCCTACAAAGGGCCCTGTCAGCAACACGTCAACAACATACTGTAGCAAGAACCATCAAATTAAAGGCACTGTCTCTAAGAGGAAACATCTCGTCTGCTCTGTGTAAACAGCTGCTGATGAGTTAGCAAGGATCACAGTCTGATGTTAAGGCATTTGGATGAGCAACAAGCTATTGCTGCTGTCAAATGAGCAGAGACGATAAGCATAAGCACATATACACACATGCGGCATGCATAAACATTTAGAAGATGCACGCATAGACAGAAACTAAGATGATGATTGAGGTTTCAGGCTGTCAAGAAATTATTTTTGCACTATAATGCTGTGAGATAAAACACAGTGCACCAGAGGATGAGCACTCCTCAACAATCTGTAACACACTGTCAGAAAAACGCATGCAATTCATAGCAAACCACTGACAAATGTATGGATACAGACACAAAAACAAGCACTTGCACACACACACACACACACAGTGTTAATGAGGGCTGACAAACGCTCACATATAATCCAAATGCTTACACTGCATTCTAAACCACACTGGCTTCTGTTGGTTTTGTGGTAAACCTGATGTGGTGATGATGTACAGTATATAAAACAGATTGTATTTGTATTGCACTCTAAACCGCAGTGGGTTTTCTAGTGCAGTAGTACCATGCTGATGTGGTAATAATATATATAGTATAAAGACAGGATGGATTTGTATACTGCTGAAAACCACAAAGTTGTTTTTCATGTAGCCCACCATGCTGGGTCTGTGGTATTATTTGCAGAATGCATAAAATTCCTGCTTGTGTGTAAATGTTTCCTCCCAGGTGATCTGAAAAACAGATTAGAAAGCACACCAGCAAGAGGATGAAACACCTTGGGCGTGCAAGAAGAAGAAGGAAGCAACATTTGAAGTCAAGTTTTGCTGGAGAGAAAACAACTTTGTGATTCTTCTGGACAGTACGACAAACATCTTGGAGAGTGTAGATATGCAGCTGCAGGCCCAGAAGAGCTACAAAACATGCCCGCCGTATTTTCTTATTCACAAGAATACAAAAGCACTTTGAGAACCATAATGTATTACCTTCTTCCCTCCACAGAATGTTTGCAACTGCAGAGTCAGCCGCCGAGCAATAGAAAGGAAAGGAAGGGGGGGGGGGCATTAAATCACCTTAAGAAAAAAAGAGACAGATCTTCCAAGAAACAGAGGAGGTGATTTCTCTCATGCCATGCCAAGACAAAACATATTTGACAGCTACAAAATGTTCCTCACTGCTGTTGACAGGATCATATTTTCTCCCAAATCAAGAGATCACTCTTATGTTGAGAGAAGACAAGTCATCGATTATTCTGTTTAATTTCAACTGGTTCTTTCTAGGCAGCGATGGTTAACTTGTCAAAATGACGCAATCTAATGAAAGACCAAATATCAAAGAAACAAAATACATGATTTAATTCGTAAAATGATTTATTTCAATGAGTCAGAATAGAGAATATAGAGTGACCCATCCACTGATCCTCTTGCAGTATGAAAACACATTCAGAAAAACAAAGTTAGAAATAAAGCCAACTTCTGGATTGTCCTGTCAAATCGTGTTTTTTGTTCACACCACGTAAAGGATATGGAAATTCCTAAAACAAGAGGTCTTATCTGGTTTTTAGATTTTCTTAAGTGATTGCACTTGTGTCCGATCCTTTTGCTGTGTTTCCTCATACACTATCAGAATTAGGATAAATCTTCATAAACGTGATATTCTGAATTTTTATTGGTGCTTAAGGGAGTCAGATCTGAGCACCCTCATCTTATGCTACATGTATATCTCTTATGCCGGGACCAGGATCCATTTGTCACTCGGCTCTTTATTGTCAATCTTTTTCCTTTGCAGTTGGTAGAAAAAGTGAAGTGTGAGGTTGCACAGCATATATACTGTATGTGTGCAGAGGGTGATGTCTCACCCACATGTGTGATTATTTGGGTGATAGTCAAAATGTTACAGGTTGACAGAAATACGATGTATTCATCTTTCACTTCACCATGTTTACAGTTGCATGTGAAGAGCTCTATGCTCCTGTGGCTCAACGTCACGAAACATGCTATTCTTTTTGTCCGGACGTTGTGACATCTCCCAGATGCTGCGTCGTTTTTCCCCCACTAAATGAGCCAATTGTGCTGCCTGGCGTTCATTTTTGTTCCTGGTGCCGCGCGTCTACTGGGTTGGGACATTATCAAGCTGATATTGTGTAGTCTGATCTCAGCATTACTATAAAAGATGCCAGGCTGACAGGTGCAGCTGCGGTAGAAGCTCAACTCCTTCCTGCAAATGCTGCTTCACTGTGGGTCTAAGATCAACAACTGTCTGGTGCTGTTTATTTTTCCTTAGTTTTCCAGTCATCTGAAGGCATGAGGAATCACCTGACAGTCAGTCATTTGACATAAAGCAATTTTTGTGCTATTAGCTATAGCGTTTACTGCAATAATAATGCAGGAGATACATGGGGCATTTGTAAAGGGGCTAGTCTACACAGGAGGCTTTTCAGCCGCCACTTGAATACTACTTACAATTGTGTCTAACTGGAAGCCATGCCTTTAAGATTGACACGAGCATAAAAAAATCATATAAACTCATACATCTTTTTGGCATTGTCTTTGACAGAGATAAGGTTTAAATTAATTTACTGTTAAATGTTTTTACTTTCTACAGTAAAACGTGAAAGCTGACACTGTATGACTTACGTGTCTTCTTGGCTGAATCTTCAACAAACAGAGAGGAGATATCCTCGTCCACTCCCACCTCGTTCTTGGCGATGCAGGTATATGCTCCGGTGTCCTCGTACCGGACGCTGCCAATAAACAGCTCACTACCATTTGCTACGAGAAGAGAGGAAACAAAAAGGAAAAGAAACAAATGTTACTATAGCAGTTTGTTGTAGTTACACACATTTGAGAGTGTTAACTGGCAGTCTTATGCAATGACAAAAAAAACCCAAAACATTTATTATACAAGGCTTCACAACAACCATGTCTGGCGTGGTTTCTTCCAGACTCTAGACTGCTGACTCCTTCAGTTCAGTTCAGCTCAGCTCGATGAGACTAATTATCTACCTTAGATGCACACCAAACATCTGGACCAGACTAACTGAAAATGATATTGCTCTTTTTCATAAGAAATGTAAATAAAAAAGAAAAACATTCAGGATTTAGAGTTGAAGTTGTTTGAATTTTTACTCGTTTGATGATGATTTATTACTTTCATTAAACCTAAATACATGTAAATTTGCTAAGCAGATTCAGTACTGGGTGTTAGGTCTCGATGTGTGTGGGAGTAATCTGACAGAAACTACAGAAATAAAGCCAAAAATGGGTTGGATGCCGTGATCAGACATCCAGCAGTCACTCATGGTCAGAAACAAAAAATAATGTTCACAACAAAACCAAGCAAAATAAATGGAGGCCAAATAGACAGAGGAATGCATTCGTTATAAACATCTGAGAAAGATGAGAACAACTGCAACGGCACAAGGCTTGAGGTGCAGATCAGATTTGTTTTGGGTGGGTAAAAAAAACCCAAATATGGTGCAAATATTCCTTCCCTTATCTTGTCATTAAGTATCAACATCTCCTTCAAAATAGTGAAATCTGAAATGTAGTCATCGTTTTCTGTGTGGTTGATTAACATGTTCTTTTTAATGGAGTGTGTTTGAATAATGAGACTTAATGCATTTTCAACTTTCAGTAACTTCACACAGCTGCTGAATACTTTGCTGCTCAGTAAAACATTGATATTGCTCTGGTTTTGCTCTGGTTTTCAATAGCCTTCTCGTCTTTCAGAACATGACTGAAGTCTAGATTCACACTTATTTCCTCGCACATACTGTACAAAGCTGCATTGTTTACCCTCGAGTTGCAGTAGTGATGTTAGATGGAGGTGACAGGTGATGTTGGCCATATTAAGACACAGAGGTCATCATCAGAGGCACACTTTCTGATGTCTGCTGTAGCATCATGCTCTCTCATGTACAGCTGCACTCTGATCCTTCCTGTACTGTATGCAGCACTACATTGAACACAACACCACACACTTTACAGCATGGGGGGGGGGGGAATGATGTGTCACAGTAGTGCTCTTACAGGCCATGTTGTATAAGAACATAAAAGAAAGCTTCAGTTTTCATCCCTTTCTATACTTCTCTTGAAATATCTATAGCACCTATCAACTTCTATAACATCTAACATTCAAACTCTCCCTCTCTCCATCCTGTTGGATTTATTTTCTTCTTCTCACATCTACTTCCTACCTGATAAAACTTAAATTTGCATACTGTAAGTGTCTTGTCTTCCTGCAGAACTAAATATTTACTAAACAGCAATCAAACACTAATTCACGCCTACAGGGTTGTAAAATAACAAGACATTACAGAAGTTGACGCAAAGCTTTTGACATTAGTGAAATTTCTTTTGGATACTGATAATAATTCTCTTTTATCGGGGGAAAAATGTGTAATGCTTTGAAGTGAAAACTGCCTTGCAGCAGGCCTTCATAGAATGAGACACCGCTTTAATTACTTCATAATTATGTTCTGATCAATTCTTATTGAAAACCACTGAATCAACCACTCATTAAATTAGCCTTTATCCTTATTTTACAGCTTGTAGCAGTGAGTTGGAGTGGTTTTGTCTTAAATTATGACTTATGGTCTTCTTTACAGGGGGTATTACTGCGAGGGCAAATGGGGCATGTGCCCGGGGCCCAGAAGTCAATGGGGGCCTTAAAGCAGCTATAATTGACATTCTTATATTTACAATGACGTGGAGCATTTAGCAGCTACAGTAAATAGCCAGATATTTGCCTGAAGAGTTGGTGGAGAGCAAAACAAAGCTAAAAGGAGAGTGAATATTGGACTTACACATCAGATGGCCAGAACACAACTCCCTTAAGGATCAAATCCCTTAAGACTCTCCAGCTGATTCAGAATGCTGCGGCACGTTTACTGACAAGAACCAGAAAAAGAGAACATATTTCTCCAATTTTAGCTTCTCTACACTGGCTCCCTGTAAAATCCAGAATAGAATTTAAAATCCTTCTCCTCACCTTCAAAGCCCTAAATGGTCAGGCACCATCATATCTTAAAAGAGCTCATAGTACCCTATTACCCCACTAGAGCACTGCGCTCCCAGAATGCAGGGTTCCTTGTGGTTCCTAGAGTCTCTAAAAGTAGAATGGGAGCCAGAGCCTTCAGCTATCAAGCTCCTCTCCTGTGGAACCAGATCCCAGTTTGTGTACGGGAGGCGGACAACCTCCTCACATTTAAGAGTAGGCTTAAGACTTTCCTCTTTGATAAAGCTTATAGTAGGGCTGACTCAGGTGACCCCTGAGCCACCCCTTAGTTATGCTGCTATAGGCCTAGACTGCCGGGGGACTTCCTATGATGCACTGAGCTCCTTCTCCTCCTCTTCCTCTCCATCTGTACGCCCTCATATCCCATCAATGCTTGTTATTAATTCAACTTCTTCCCGTAGTTGTGTGCTTTCTCTCCTCTCTCTCTCTCTCTCCCCTTCTGTTGCTTTCTGCAGGTATTTCTGCCTCTGGAGCTGTTGAGTCTGGGTCTGTGGTTGCTGCCGCCTGCTGCCCCCGTGCTGCTCTGCTATTGCTGTTGCTATTGCTGTTGTTATTAGTATTGCTATTATAATGTTGCTCTTAGTGTTGTTTCCGTTGGTGTTAACATCAATGCCATTACCATATCTATACTGTATTGTGCTGCTGTATGTTCTCTTTCCTCCTGCTCTCTCTCTCCCGCTCCCCCCTTCCCCCTTCAACCCAACCGGTCGAGGCAGATGACCGCCCACCTTGAGCCTGGTTCTGCTCGAGGTTTCTACCTGTTAAAAGGGAGTTTTTCCTTGCCACTGTCGCATAGTGCTTGCTCATGGTGGGAACTGTTGGGTCTCTGTAAATATAAAGAGTCGGTCTAGACCTGCTCTATTCGAAAAAGTGCCCTGAGATAACTTTGTTATGATATGGCGCTATATAAATAAAACTGAAACTGAAACTCCAAATCAATGCAAGTGTTCCTCCATATCTGCTGGATGTGTATAAATAAATAAATAAATAAATGTGTATAAATAGGCTACTGTTTGCTAACACTTTTAGCCATGTCAACTTAAAAGGTCAGTGTTGTGTTTACAGATTGCTGTGTCAAACACATTTAGCTATTTATTAACGAGGAATGTGATTATAGTGATAATGATATTATTTATCTGAAACTGGTCTGGGGAAAAGAAATGTGTTGAGCCTTCTTCCCACAATGCATCTGGGTGAGAAAAAGTATGTATAATGAATAGCTGTGTTAAGAGGTTTGCTCCATAACAAACTAAACAATAGGGACTATCAGGCAAAGAGTGGTTTCAGCACCGTGGACAGCTCCAGAACACGGTTTCATTCACTCAGCCACACAAAGCAGTTTCTCTCTTTACTGTTCAACTGTGGCTTACAATCAATACTCCTCACTATCAACTGTCAGTGTGTGGTTCACATTTTACAGAAGCCAAATATGAGGATTGAGGCAACACTTTTATGGTGTCTTTATCACACTCCTGGCATTATATGTGATATGTGGAAATGAAATAGCAAGTCAAACCTCCTCTCTGCTTTGATCTCTTTTTTTTAAGCATGGCTAGATAAAAATGGTAATCTACACTACTTAATCTACTTTTGCACTCTATTCTTTTCACTTTCCATAATGTTTTTAATAAAAAAAGCACAAATTATCACTTTAAGTAGGACTCCTGCCCTTTGCCATTGCCCACATTAGTTGGCAAATCTGAAACCGTAGCCTCTGCAGTGTTTATGTGTTGGTGAACCTTGCAGAACCTCCCATGTTTGAGTGTCTGAGGGTTGATAACAGGCTATTACCACAGGTAATGACCCACACACAGCCAATAAACTCTCCCTTAATGAGAAGTAGGCCATAAAAAGAAAAAGTCGTTCTCCATTCTGCTCCTTCTCTCTGATGTTCAGAGTGTGTCTTTAAAAGCACCCTTCCAGCCTGGATAAGTAGCTGCCATCTCCTTACACACAGTATATTTCATTTTATTTTCTCTCTCTTAATCTTCCTTTTCATTCGCTTCTAAAGAAGAAGTATCTTTGTTTTGTCAGATGAGCGAAATAAAGACAGTTGAAGAGGGTGGCCGCAATCTTAGTTTCATCATCTTGGTATGGAAAGCAAATAAATGGAAAGCACAACAAAATATTACTGCTGACAAGTGGCACAGCTGAGTTTTTAATAAAAAAGGGAGTTTGTCTAACAGAAGATTAGCTTTATTTTATTGTCCACATGCTTTGTCTTGGTTTATAAAAGATGTTTGCAGTGTTGCTGTTGGTATGTAACACTGCACCAATGAGATGTGACATACAGTATCTGCTAAAACATATAATATACTGACAGCACTTAAACACCTCACCTATGAGAGAGAGCTGTTTGGAGGATCTGGGCTGCAGGTCCATGCCGTTCTTCAGCCAGAGGAGTTTGGGATTTGGGATGCCGTCGGCGTGGCAGTGGAGGCTGGCAGATACGCCGGGCTCCTGGGCCTGCGTCTCTGGATAGACCAGGATCACTGGAGGGACTGGACGCACAAACACAAACAAAACCCAAGACACATACGGGGAGAGAGGAGAGGGGGGTGAGTGAAAACATAATTACACACTGTTTCATGGTAGACCGTTAACTCCTGGGGGAATATAGCACAAACACCCACACACACAGTGGGCAGAGAGGAATTTGTCTCACCCCAGCATGGAATATATTCACACATAACAAGAATCCAAGAGCTCTGGGGCTGCTTTATTACAGCTCGAGTCCTGCATGAAATAGATGTTGGACATATCTGCCACTTACCACCTCCTCCAGGGAGACGACTGCAAATGAATGTAAAGGAATCGAGGGGGAAAATGAAAAATGAGGTAATAGTTTACGTGAACAGGTAAGATGTCGTTTTCTCGTTAAGATGCTCAGGACCCTCTCAACCTTGAGGCCGCTGTCAAATCCTCACCTCTCCCATTCAACTTACAACCTTGTCCCTTAACCCTAATGCAATATTAATATTGCATCTGTTGCTTGCTACTTACTTATTTGTGTTTTAATGTTCTTTTTTTTCTTTCCGAAAGTTTCTCTTTGACCCTATTATTATTTTCAAGTTTTTTTATTACATTTTTATCAGTAGTGGAATGTAACTAAGTGTATTTACTCAAGTACTTTATACTTCTACTCCACTATATTTCAAAGGGACATATTGTACTTATTACTCCACTACATTTATCTGACAGCTATAGCTATGGGTTATCTTTTCAGATTAAGATTTTACATTAAAGATATGATAAGCTCGATATAAGCTTCCACAATATGAAAACAAATGTATGTATCAGAACTTTGTTATTTCTTTTTTCCTCTCCCATTAATCATCTCATGACCCCCAGATTGACCCCTTGGTTGGGAACCACTGGACTAAACCACTTAACTGTATATAAAGTAGTTAAAACTAGCTCCACCTCGACCATCTACAACAGTAAAATGCTGCTTACACATCAATGCATCAGTATTAACAATCTAATATTGTAACATATATGATAAGTCACAGGGGACATTTTACTGCACAATCGCTACTTTTACTTTTGATACTTCATGTACATTTAGCTGATAATACTTTTACTTAAGTAGGATTTTGACTTTCACCTATGGTGGAGTATTTTTACATCATGGTATTGCTACTTTACGTCATTATGTTAATTTTTTTTTCTTCTTTTGTTACTGGTGTTTAAATATATATCTACCTCATAAACACACATTAACAAATACCAATCTTCTCTTCCTACACACACACACTATGCCTACACAGGTACTTCTACTCGCCTCACCTTCAGTCAGTCTCTGTATTGTAATCTGCGTCTCTGTTATATCACTTGTTCTGTTTTTCTACCACAACGGTACTTTGCTATAGCAACTGCTCCTTTCTTCCATTTTTAATAATACATATGTACTTGACATTGCAGAAACATTCTTCAACAGCATTGATATACCATACTCTAGTACTGTTTCTATGGTGTTATAGTACCCTAGACTGCAACTATGGGTACTTCACCAATACTCAAGCTGCAGCGCCGTCATTCCTCTCATCACAGTAAAAAAGGAAGCATGGGTGTTTGTACTTTAATACAACACGATGCAAACCTTCCACTTAGTTTAATGTGGCACTTGGCTCCCTTCCATTCCACCTTATCTCATCTTGTCCTATCTCGCTTGAAATACCTTGAATCCCCTACACAAACATTTGGTAATTGCCCTCGCCTGATAACTCGCCCTTCAGGACCCCAGTCTGTCGCCATGACTCCCTTCCCATCACCCCCTCTCCCTCTTTAGTTCAAGGTCTAAAATGCAGCTGCGTTTCTTTTCAATTAGCATCTCAGAAAAACAAAACAATCACACCCATTGTCTCTTGTAATTGAAAGAGACTTAATTGAATACATTTTCCTCCTCCTTTGCCACCCTGAGACAAAGCGTAGAAATAAGAAAAGGGGCCGTATCTTTGATTTGTTATGTTACAGGTAGGGGGGCTTTTAAAATTCTTCCTCCCTGGATTTTCTTTGGAGAGATGCCTAGAAATAACTCTCGTGTCTAAAGGTAGGAGAGAGAAAGACCCTTTTGCAGATGATTAATATGACGGTGCTTTGATAAGTTCAGCCTGCCAAAATCAGTGTGAGCGTGTTGTGTCTGCTGGTTCTTTAGATGTATGCTTTTTATATATTTTTTAGATGCTTTTATCAACTGCATAAAATCAAGTGAATATGCTGCATACGCACACAATTAGTTTTCAGCCCCACATATGAAATGATGTCGTTTTTCACAGCAGGAGAGTCACTTTGATGCGATGCTTTGACGGTTGGGATCCTGTGAGCAGCGTGTATGAACAAATTGTTCTGACAAGAAACCCCTTCTAGTATTAAGCTATGCTTTAGAGCTTAATTATAAAGGAAAATCTAAATAATATGATGAAAATGTATAATGATAAAACAATACGAAGTGATTAATCGATTAGTTGATCAAATGAAAATTTACTATTACTATAATCAAATAATTGTTTGTCGTTTTTCAAGCAGAAATGCCAAACTTTCGCTGGTTCAGGCTTTTCAAATGTGAGGATTTGATGCTTTTCTTTGTTATTATGACAATAAATTTAATATCTTTGGGTTTTTGTGAGTGTTGGTCAGACAAAACCAAGACATTTAAAGACCTCACCTTGGCTCTGGAAAAAATATTTAGGTGCTTTTTTCTGACATTTTCTAGACAAAACGAATAATCAATTATTTGAGAAAATATTGGGCTGATTAATCAATAATGAAAGTAATTGTTAGTTGCAGACCGAAATAAAACAGATTAATGAAAGATGAAATACAGGTACAGCCCTGGTATCAATAAAACACAATATATAAAGACAATATTGCATCTGTTACTAACTGTAAACCAGCACTGTGTTCATTCACTTTCTGTGAATTATTCATACAATGCATTAACACTGCAGCTCATTTGACAACCCCAGTGATTCCTTTCACTGCATTAAAAGGTAACAAATTGTCAAATGTGTTATGGTAACATTTGACAGCTGAAAATCTGTAGCGGTAGAGAAGCCTTCAATCCATGGTTCGATCCTGTTTGATCGATTGTGATTGAGCCTTTGCTGCTGTTGCTCTCCCAGAAAGTCTCAGAGAAATTCAAACTGTGAAGTGTTTCTTGATGTTATGACCTTGTATTTTGTGGTTTGTACACTTTGTGTCTTTTTCTTATTTGTTGTTTTGTCTGTCTTGTTTTTTCCCTCCCTTCTGTAAACCACTTTGTAACTCCAGTGCTATATAAAGTAAGTTTACTTAACTTACCATTTGTTCTAATATGACGAGTGTTTCCTCACCAGGGCTACGTGTACCCCAAGGAGTACTTCTGCAGTTACCAGGGGGTATATGGAAAGATTGTGGAGTAGCTCAGCTAATTTGAGAAATAGAAATTATGATTTGGTACAAATAATATATATCTCCATGTATTTGTGTTTAGGAGGAAAACAAACACAAACAGGATTACACGTTTGTGTGAGGCTGATCTTTAGTATATTTACTGTCTCAATAACGAATAACATGATATGGATGGCTAAAAGTGGAGGACAATTGGTTAAAATGGCAATATTGGCCAAATCTACTGAAAAAAGACAGAAACCAAGTCTAAACATTGCCAGTTGGAGGGTCACTATGTCTGTATGGATTTACATGTGTCAAGAATTTTGCTGCAGTGAAAAACAATCAAACAATTCCTTGAAGCCATTTTGTATGGCTGTGGCACAATGAGGGATACTTGAGGCCTTCTGACAGGGCTGTGGGAGAACGACAGACCACTGTTGGGAACCACTGTCATATGATAATGCTATACTTAATGTATCTATGGTGCCCTTTGTTTCCAGACATTTAAATTAACAGCATGTTGGCTTAGTTTCCTTTGAGGCTGTTTTTAACTGTTCTTCACTGTAAGCAGGGAGGGCAATAAGAAAAATGCTCTCACTGGGGAACCACAGAGCAGCACAAACAAAACTAAAGCATTTTGTCCACACTTTTCCCACCACTGTAAGTAAGAAATGAGGCACTACTGACCATTCACCTGCAGCACATGTGTCTGATAGAGGTCTTCGTAGCCGTAGGCATGGCAACTGTAGTTCCCCATGTGGATTGTTGTCACCTTGGTTATGTACAGGGAGCCATCGTCCCCAAAGTCCTGTAACACAGGGAAGAGATGGAAGAGGAAAATTAAGTAAAGAAAGAAGAGGCGGGGGTGGTGGTGAAGAAGCACGAGGTAGGAAGAAGACGGGGAGCAGGGAGGAAGCAAGAACATGAAGAAAGAAGGGAGAGGAAGAATGGGGTGTAGGAGAGGGAATAGTGGTGAAGAATGGGGGGCAGGAAAGAGCCATGGGGAGAGAGGGAGAAATAAAAGTAGCTTGATAGAATACGCAAGGATGCTTGGAGAGAGAGGGGAGAGGAGAGAGGAGGCACACAACAGCAGGGAGTGATGGGAAAAGACAAGAGAGAAAAAGAGTGATGTGAAAGGGAAGAGAGACCATGAATCAACGGTTTCCCTGTTGAGCTGGAGCAGGCGTTTGGGAATTTGATCCTCCTCTCTCCCCTCATCACGCTGCCTCAGCCTGATAAATAGCAAGGGTTAAAAATATAAAGCCCATTAGGTTGATGAATGGAGCCGGTTGTTGTTGGTGCAGCATGCGGCAGTCACCAGGGGGTTCCAGCCACAGCTTAGGGCGGATTAAGGCATTAAATAGTTTGCTGTCCCACCAAGTGGCAGAGCAGATGTCCTGATGCAGCTCTGTCGTGACATGGAAACCACAAACGGCTGTTTTCGTTCTGAGGGCTCAAAGAATTAACCTGACAGAGGGTCGCTTTGTGACAGGAAAAAGTGAAATGATTTTCTTGTAGGAAAGACGTGGGGGAGTTTAGGCAGCCTTAAAAGTTCAGAATTTACAATTAAGGTGAGAGATACAACTACACCAGCGAGGGCAATTAAAACTGAATGGGGCCATTTGGGCTAAAACATATGACTGTAATATATCTGGCAGCTTATGCCAAATATATTGCAGTTTAAAATCTTAACTATCAGTTGTGGTTCCTGTGAAAAAAGGGGTATCCAGTAGGGCCGTCTCCTGAATGTTGATTATTCGAATCATCAATCAAGATGCCCCCGATTCTACCCTGATATTGTCAGTTGAATCATTTTGTTAGGCTATAAACTAACTTCAAACCAACTGCAATTGAAATGGAAAAGAGTGAGAAGGGTTTTATTTCTTTAACTGTGTGCTAATCTGTTGTTTTCATATCACAGATGATAATCTTACAGGTAAAACATTAGACTTGATATGCAGGCTGTTATAGGAGTATATTATATGAATAATACAGTATATCTCATGATTCTAAGTAAGGAGTATTGATGAACATCAGTAATAACATTCTGTATTTTCTTAAACTCAAACTGGCCCAAACTGACCACTCAAATTCAGGTGCAGCCCTGGCATCAAAAAGGCAAAAACAACTTCAACAACAAATTGGACTAATACCTCCAAGTTGTCTTTCACTCTGATCACTGAGCCTGTGTTGTGTCTGCTTGGCTGGTGTCATTAGTGACTAAGTAAGACATTAATTTAAATGGGAGCTCCTCATAACATCATGGGAAGAGTTAACTTTTGAGTTCAAGAGATGCACTGAAGGTGCACAGACAAGCAGACTGAAAAAAATCTTGGGAGAAAATTACAGGCTTTTGTTTGTATTCACACTAAATTATATGATTTTGTAATGAAAAGAGCAGTGGAAGAATTGTACATGAAGATGGCCAGTGGCCACATTCAAATTAATAAAATTTAAGTCACTCATTGAAGTTTTTTCAGATGCAAAACTACATCACTGTCTCCTTTGACCTATTCTACAATAGTAATCATCATTGCTTATAATAGTAATCATCATCCAATAGTAATCATCATTTCATAATACACATACAGTACTGATGCAATAAACATCAGCTCACATATACTTAAGAGCCACGTTCATTTTATGTTTACCAAGTGGTAGCAACGTACACGCAAATAAAAGTAGCTGTGTGGTAATTGTTTTTAATAAAAGAAATATACATTATTCATTTAATTCAGTTTAAATCAGCTTCTAGTCTCACTCAGATGTACAATTCTTTGGCTGATGGATGGCAGTAGCTACAGTATAAGCAGCTGTAGCAGATTATATTGCCGTTTTGTCTGCACCTGTTTGTAGTGCTGCCTGTGTCTTTTTGCTCACACGCAATCAAAACTGGTGAAACAGGTCTGAACCCCTCCGATATACACAGTGCAGTTACTTTTTGGAGAACACAGCTCTACTCAAAATCTAAAATACCCAGTTTTGATTGAGTAAAAAAAAAAATAACAGAAAGAAAGAAAACAGTAGAGAGGAGAAGAAGAACACAGACCAGAAAGAGACTAGGAGAGAGCAGTCAGATGAGACTGACTGTAATGGAGGCTCAGCTCTCAGGTTGAGGGGTTATATGCCAGAGTGCAGAAAGATTTCAATCATTGACGAATGAAACTTCTGAAAACAAGCCTGTTTCCGTCAAACACAGTTCAGAGGAAAACGGTGTGCTGAGAGGACTTTGACAGGAAAGTAAGGCCCTGTGATTGACTGGCGACTTGTCCAGGGTGTACCACGCTTCTTGCACAATGTCAGCAGGGACTGGCTCCAGCCCCCTGCGACCCTCTAAAGGATAAGCGGGTATAGCGGATGGATGGATGGATGGAGGAAATTAAGGTCCCCTCCCTCCTCTTACCCCGTCTACTTATTGACCTACATTGTTCCAAGTCGATGTGTATTAAATGTTGGATAAAAAAAGCTCAAAAAGAAGAACATAAGTCCTGTATTCTTTTCTCAGTTCTTTCGGTCACCCTCATCTTCCCCTTATTTTACTGTGATTTTACTAACATACTGCTTCATAGATTCATAATAGTGACGTAGTGAAGCATAATGTAATGTGAGTTTATTGGATTGCTGTCAAACATCATTTTGAATGAGTACTGTATAATATTTGCAGACTGGTCAACTTCTCTGTTAAGTTACATATAGACATTAAAATTCATTCGTGTGCTATTGATCCAGTGCTTCATATTAACACATATAACATACGCTTAATGACAAATTATTAATGAACTGTATATATGGCATGTAGAGTTACACATTTCTAGAAAGCACTACATCCATATGAAATACAAATCCAAGCACCCTCTTGAATGTTAATTTTCTGCCCTTTACAGACTTTGGGTAATTTATTTGGATGTCTACATTCTCATTACTTAATGTCGTATCTATGCTTTACTTAGCCAGGAAGTCTATTAAAATATAAAATCTTTTTGTACAAGAGAAAGCTGGCCAAACTGGCTAAAATAGACCAACTGGCCAGAAAAACCTGAAATATTCCTTTAAAGGTGTTTTTTCTCTTGTTCTTTCCTTCAGAAATTACTCAAATTAGAAAGGAATTCCCTACATAACAAAGTACTGAGGTTATCTCTTTCATTAATTTGGGGATTTTTAGTTTCATCGTCTTTGATTTGATTGAAAAGAAAGTCAAACACAGACAGGGCTCCTCTCTCCCTCCTCGTCTACGATCACTGTGCTCTGTGGAAATTCATTATGCACGGTCAAGAGCCTGAGGGACCTCCGCTGCCATCACCTCTCCTCCAGTCTCCACCTTAACACTTGACATTGTTTATGGGCTCATCATCACAGCAGATCAACAAGGTCGCTCATTAACATGCAATTAGTGAATTGTGATCCGGTGGTGGGTAAAGCAAGGCCGATGCTGTGCTGTCACCTGAGCAGATGTGTCTAAACAGGAGCATGGCCACATAGTTCATTAAGCACTGAGTGAGCTATAAGTCTCCTGTTTCATGGAGCGGGCTGTGGGTAAAAGTTTTCTTTTAGTATGATCCTTGAATTTTGTTTTTCTTGCTACTATTTTCCTGCCACCCTTCCCTCCTCATGTCCTCTCTTGCTTAAGGCCAATTGATGGTCTCGGCGTTCATGTGGCCACAAGCGTCCGTATTACATAAATTTCATCATCTTCCCAAGTCCGCAAGGGTCCCCTGTGTGGATGTCTGCGTGCAGCCCCAAATTTGTGCAGAAAGATAGCAACTAGCTGGTGAAGAGCATCTAAAGCAGCTAAAGAATCAAATATCTTCTCAGGATTTAGTGGAAACAAAACAAGAGCTACAAGGAGAGCGAAAACACGAACCCAATCCTGATGGGATGATAACGTTGCTCTGTGTTGGCTGATGTGTAAGTAGGCAATTGTTTGCCAACACATCAGCCATGACAGCTCTGATATGTCAGGGCTGTGTGTGTGTCAGGTTGTTTTGGAGTTCTGCCCCTTGTAGCCAAAAATCTATTAAAACTGCTTTAACAGTATTCATAATCACTTGACTATACATGAGCAGTGATGTTGTCATAACCAGAAGAATAAAGTCAAAGACAAACTAAGAATTCTGTAGCCATTGCCATCAACTCCAGTACCACCATCATCACCAACAGCATTAACCATGATGAAGAAAACAACAACATGCACTCACATTGATATCCTCCAGGTCCAAGAAGTTTAGTATGATGCCGTTCCTCTTCCAGATGATTGGCGGGCGCAGTGTCCCCTGGATAGCACAGGTAAGGACAGCACTGAGGCCCACTGTTACTGTGGAGACGCTGATCTGCTGGTCCTCCGCCAGGCTCAGCTGCACAACCTCTGTTAGAATGAGCGTAAGAAGGGAAATGATTAGAGTTGGAGACAGAATGGATGCCAGAGAGGCAAATAAGAGACGAGAGTAAGAAGAAAAGATTTCGAAAAATGAGAAGATGGGGGGAAAAAGGAGAAAAAAGACGGCAGAGAAAATCACAAATCAGAACAAGTGTGCTGATGTAGTGGAACTGTAGCCAAGCTTAATACATTTCTAAGCATCCATCTCATTACTAGTGGACCGGGGAGGATAAACAGCTGTCCAGGAGTGAAGGATATCCAGTATGAAAAAAGACCACGTGTCAGAGGACACACAGCTAGCCAAATATCATTCTTCTCATTAAGGGAAATTTATGTTCATTGAAATGGCCATCCAATTCAATTCACCTTTACGGCAAATTAAGAATTATTCTTAACTGGTTCCCCTTGGCACCATAAATAGTATCTGTCGCCAAGCTGTGTGGCCAGGCACGAAATCTACAGTCACAGTTACAGACTGGAAACGTTTTCATTTTTCTTATTGTCAGTTTAAACTTACAGTGAGCCCAATATTTTAACTAGACATAAAAACGGTGTCTTTGCAGCAAAATGGGTCATGTAATATATACAGTATGTGCCATGTATTTTCACTATTAAATCTCATAACCTTGAATTGCATTACAGTGCCACCTAATTCTTCGTCTTTCTCCCATTTTTCTTTTCTTTTTTTCCATACACACACTATGCTGATAAAAAGATGACAAAATATGCTTAAAAATAAAGTGGCGTTTCTTTTGTGTGAATGTGCAGTTCAGGCATGTGGGCACCGACATGATATATGTCAGTGTGTGACCCTGGGTCAATATTGGCTGGGGACAGGATATACTTGGTTCATTAAATAAGGAGAAATCTGAATGGAGCCATCCAAGCATAACACTGAGCAAATCACACACACACACACACACACACACACACACACACACACACACACACACACACACACACACACACACGGCTTTTACTGGTCTGATACTATTAACTTCACTTGCTGCATGACTGTTCAGTACAAAAATATTTAAAGAAAGGATACACCATTAAGAATCTAATTAGAGCAAAAAGAAAAAAAAAGAGCAGGGAAATTTAAATCTGTCATTATGTTTGGAAAATGAACATCGATAGATAATAAAAATGCTGTGATTTACAAAGTAAATGCTATTACATTCAGCACAAAGACAAAACACTAACCCAACCAAAGAGTAATTCTAATTAACTTCTAATAACTTCTTATTCAAGTTGGTGAGAAATTCCCTGAGAAACCTGATTACAAGGAATACCTGAACATACAGTTCAGTAGAGAAATTATATAAATCATACCAAATCATTAGTATTTCACCATTTACCTAAGCATCATTGCAATAAATATTCTGATGTATGTTCTAATAATTATGGTTTTCCAAAGAAAGGTCATTCCAGTCAAAATAAAATTTGCTTCTACTTCTAAAATATAAAATCGGCATTAAACATGGTCACTGTGATGGCATAATTGTACTCAGGTGCCTTTCGGATGCCGTAAAGAAATAGAGCTTAATGTCAATGAGTTAAATATTTATGCACTTTTAACTCTAATGAGGTGATTTGGGTGTTCCTGCTATTCACTGAAACCAATCTTATTTTGCCACTAACTATGTTAACCAATCATCTTGTTACTGTCAGACTTAAAAACTGTCATTCCACAGCGGGTGTTGTTTATTTCTTTCAGCTCCTATAATTTAACCTGACGTGCCAGATGGTTTGTTACACAGAACCATCTGAGAAGTCGTCCTTGGAAACTGTTAGGAAAAGGGCAGGCAACTTCAAAAAAATACTTGGCAGGTGATTGGATGAACCATCACCGTCTATCACGGGCTAACTGCAACCAATCAGATCAACGAACCATATGACGTAGTAGGAGAGCGTGGAAGAGGAAACACAACAACAAGCTTACCTAGCGAGACAGCTGGATTTGCAAAGATCACGGGATCACGAGCGTCAGGCTAGTTCTTTGCTCCTCTTTCAATGAAGAAGTACTCACCAGTTTGATATAACCGATGCTATAGCAGCATCTATGCTAACCTCTTTAGGAGCCGCCTCTCGCTGTCGTCATACCTAAATAACGCCTGTAGCTGCCAGTAGTTCCTCATAGGAAGCTAATTTGTCCAAACCACTGTGGTTCGGCCACAAGTGCATAACTTGAAGCCTGGCAAGATGGATTCTTGCATGATCTTGTGAATCCAGCTGCCTCGCAAGGTAACTTATAATTAGCAAAGCAGTGTAAACTTGAAAACACGTGCCAAGCATGATATCTGTCCGACACGGAGCTGCTCTCAGGTCACAAATGAAGTTGCAGAGCGGTTTCAGAACAAACTACACTGACTGTGTTGATATAATTTTTGATGTAGCTTACACTTTTCTACCATTATCTACCACCAGTTTCCTGACTTCTGACTTCTCTAGGCACTACAACTCTATCAAATCTATCACAAATTATAATGGCACACAAATCTATATGAGCAAAATATCTAAACATAAAAATTGGCTTTTAAGACCTGCAGTTGACGACTGCAAAACACAGATAAGGCCCGTATCACAACAAACTTTCATTTCAACACCCACATGGGACAATATTTCATTGTCAAAACAGGCTTCAAGTAGATTGCTAACAGACTTTGAAATGTTTGTGGGGAACTTCCTGTCCGGATCCAGACTTTGACAAACGCTGTTGTAAAAGACCCCTGGATATTAGCTGTCTGTTTCACATAGCTCTCCAGGTGATTGATATATCCAGGCTGACAGCTCGGTCTGTCAGTGATATTTCAGAATGCCGTGGGTACAGTACACTGCCAGGTCCAACAAAGTTATATTTCAGCAGAGCATTAATTTGGGTGGCAGAACAGGCTTTGAGTGCCATGTGAACAGATGAGGGATGAAGTGCATTGATCTGACATGGCTTGGAGGGGTGGTTTCAGGGTGGTACTGTGAATTTCAACCAGATCACTGCTCATATCAAATTTAATACAGTGCATGGATTTAAGTAAGACCTGTGTGGTTTGCTATGTCTTTCTGCAGAAGTTGACTGTTCAGATGGACATCTAGTGTGACTTAATATTGATTCTTTTAAAAAGGTAGAGAAGTTGGGATACAGCTTTAGAAGTCTTCTGGTGAGGACTGTCGGTTCAGTCAGAGCAGATGTACAAGCTGTAATTAATAGACTATGGCAGATAAAACACTGGCTACTGTGAAGGATTTCTGGGTTTTACCAGCTACAGTAGGTACAAATAAGCAAGTACTGGTGCAATAAAGTTGGGACGCTAATCTTGAGTCATTGATCTGACATATTCAAAAAAAGCAACTGGAGGTTTTTAATTTTAATTCCAGAGTCAAATAATAATGCTATAAATAAAGAGAGAAAATGGTTATTAAAGTTATGAGTCATTTTGAGACTTTTGTGTACCTAATAGTTGTGTTTTTGAGGACTGACTCACGTATGATTTTGAAATATTGACTGACGAGTTTCAGATAGCACTGTGTTTATCTGGTTGTGGAATGAATACCTTCATTTTACTCTGTTGTGAAGCAGCACTGACAGCAGTGAAAAGATAACCTTCAGTTCAAAGCACCTAATGCAGTGCTGTCTACATACCAAATCAAATAGGAAATGTTCAGTCAATTCAAAATGGGCAATTGTGTTTAAATATTTCCAGCAACACTCCAACCCTTCATTTGAGGTCAGTCTAAACTTTCAAACTTTCTGCTGATGTATTAGTCCTCACTTTTAATGTCTGACGGAAAGGCTATAGTAAAAAGTATCTATCTTCATGAAAGATGCACCAGTAGTGAAACTAATCCTGACAACAAGAAATTAATCCTGATACCATCCAAACTCAACCCACTGAGATTACAGTTTTAAGACCAAGAAAAGACAAAAAAGGTTTTATGTGATGAAAAATTGCTGTGTTGATTGCTGCCACTTTTCTAGGGAACTGGGTATATGAGATATTTGGATATTTTAAATGTTAAAAGTTTCCTGTTGTACAATTAAACACCCACCAGTTGATTGCAGGTTAGTCTCTAATGTGTTAAAGCTAAGTGACACCTTTAATTAGCGGAAGATAATGATAGTCACACATTGTAACTTGTCAGAGCCCACTATTCAACACTCCCTTTAAAAAGAGGCAACACTGTTCCTCATCCACTAAATCTTAAGTGACTTGTGAAGCTGGTTGATCAGACAGGTACGCCTGTGATTACAGAACTAGAGCTACAATGTGTAAATATAGGTGTATTTCAAACAGGCTTTGCCATCCAGCAGGGCTTTATTGACTTAAGGGGCAGAGCTCAATTAACTTCACCTTAACGCCACAATAGTACCTCAGATCATAGGACCCCAGAACTAATTCATCTGCTGATAGGGGGGTCTTGCATCTCAATAGGTGTGACAGGGGCAAACACAAACAGAAGCCCAGTTTTTTGGCTCCTTAATTAGTTCAAATTAGCTAACTTGCTACCTAACATACCTTATTTGGGCCAGTAAGATACCTGGGTTTTGGTACCAACAACACAATGTTTTAGATACTTTACTTTGAGTTCCATGCTTACTTTTTACAGAGCTACCATGTGGGAGTGCATACAATGTTATGGTATCACCAGCTTCAAGTTTAAGGATCCAGTTCTTAGTGTGGAGAACAGACAACAGCGTAGCCAGATAACTTTAGGTTTTTACCAGTTGTTTATTTAGGTTTTAGGCATATAAAATCAAATGTGCACTTGCATGCTTGTAACTTTATAGGGTATTTTTAAAATATATTTATGCTTAAGAATCTTTATCATTTCATCAACAGTAAGCAAGTTTTTGTGAAAAGCATGTTTGATTATTTTAATTCAGGCCAGTGTTTGCAAATGTGTTTTTATTAAGTGTGATTTTACTGTGACATGTTGGTATTTTGTGCAGCAATGTTTTCTTTTACATTTACACAGAAATGTAACAATGACCTTGACCTTAAAAATAATAATAAATGAGCCCAACTTTTCAAATGCATCAGTGTTGAATCTTGTCTTAACACAAACGAGCCAAAGAAGAACATGCCTACATAAAATACTGACTAAAATCTGCAAAGTTATGATTTAAATCATCTGATCATTGAAAAAAATAAAGAGGACTAAGAATCCGACCAAGCATTCAATGCCAGCTTTTGGTACTATGAACACATTTTGGGCAGTTCACAAAAAGTACTGGCGTTTGATCCCAGCCTTAATAGCTACACCCATGTTTAACTCAACCACAAAGATTACTTCCACTTTAAAAGCAACACTAAAAATCTTGTCAAACATCCTCCCATGTTCTGTCCCATTCTCAGATGACCCAGACAAATTGCATATCCACAGGCACACGCCTGCTCTGCCCTGGCTTGCTGGGGAAGGTTGTCATGACATTATCTAGCTAATGATTCCTACAGTCCGCCCCCCCCCCCCCCTTACCCAAAATAGCTCCAATGTGTAAGTTAGTAATTGACTTTCAGGGGAATTCAGCTCCACTGATCGATCAACCTTGCTAACTGAGCTATGGGCGTGCTGACAGGGCCAACGGGGAGGTTTCTGTATCCAGCTCTGGAGGGATATACAGTGCAGTGAGAGTAAAGAGAGGAAGAGCAGGAAAAAGAGAAAGGAGAGGGAGCAAGGCTAAATATTGGGAGAAAGATGTAAAGACAGAGACAAGGAGAGGACTTCAACGACAGAAAAATAGGGTGAATAAAACAAGTGAGAGCAGAAAGAAAAGACAGAAAAAGGAAAAGAGGAAGAAAACATCAAAGATGGGGAACAAGTGAGCTCAAATACGAGGGGGAAAAATAATGTAAAAGAAGAAAAGCAAACGAAAGAAAGACAAGCCGAAAGATGGACTAAGACGACACGGGTATAAGAGAAGGAGTAAAAATGTGTGTGCGTGTGAGACAGGAAGAGAGACAAATTTGATGCAGAGCACGTAGAAGATCTCCCAGGGAATAACTAATGTGGCGAGCTCAAGACTGCAGCTCAGAGAGTTGTCCCTTTACACTTTCTTGAGACCAGCCTCTCGTGACCTGGAGTAAGACATCAAGACGCAAAGCAGAGGAGGACACCATAACTTTTTTAGAGGGTAACACAGGTAACATCCTGACTGCAGACTAGACGGGGGGAAAGGAGAGGTAGTGAGGGGCAGAGAGCAAGGAGGAGATAGAGAAAGAATGGACAGATGGAAAGAGGGTTATAGCTGAAGAAGCGGGATGCGAGGAGCCATGTGAGCGGGGCCTGGAAGCTAGAAAAACAAGCTGACAGGCACCCGGTAAGCATAGATTTGTTGATTTGTGGGTCAAACATCAAGCAGCTGTTTTAAAACTTTAACTGGGCTAAATTAGAGTGAAAAGTTAATGTGTTTTTCATATTACCATTGTTTCAACAGCATTAAAATTAATGTATTTCAATGGGTAGCAGGTTCTAACTACACATTTTTCATTAAAATGTCTCCCAGTTTACACCTAGATGTCTTTTCAACTGCAAATTACCAAATCCATGCAACAGCAAAGTAGCCACATCCACATTACAGTAGAATCATTTCTGTCAATTGATAAAAATGCCTTTAAATTACATTCAGTTGCTGCTCCCACCAGAATGGTAACATTAAATAAGAAAGTAGAATATCATTGGACTCCTTGATTGAATCTCTCTGTATAGGGACTTGGCAAGCTTTAAGGTATGATACATAGTAATTAAATTTTTCTTTTTGAAACAACATGAAAATATTGTAATGCAAAACATACTAGAAAATTCTGCTTTCTCTCCCATGAATAACAAACTCAGAGTGCACTCACTTTTACATTTCACCAGAAATACAAGGAAGGAAAATATAAAAAATAAAAAAATAGATTCCTAGAGGTTAATCATTTTCTTCTCCAGTGGTTTAGTGGGCGTGTTTTTCCAGAACAAAATAATTAAGTTTCAGTCTCTTCCACACCAAACAATCCATTCTAGTCCAATATAAAAAGTGACCAAGTTTCAACAGTGCCTTGCTTTTTATACAGAATCTATGGCTGCTGAGGATCGCTGTCTCACACAGGGGTTGCAGAGCGAGGTGAATAGAACATTTTTGTGGGTGTTTGTGTATGTTGCTTGTTGTATCTGTACAGAGTTGAAGACAGAAACAGTCAGAGTGACAGGCTGAGAGAGAGAGAAACTGACAAAATGTACCAAATCTAGCGAAAATTTGGTAAACAGCAGCAGTGATAATAAATTACTTGAAGATGTGTTTTCATCAAGCTGTCCAGCCTGCAAATTTTACACCTCAGAGATGTCTCAAAAATATAATGTAAATTAGGAGGGTTTAATCAAACAATTAGCTCACATTAGCTCACCAGAACTAGGTTGGAAGAAAGTCAGTTCAAATTTAATACAGCCCTGATGTGAGAAATAAAAAATGTGACGTGAGGTTGTCCAAATCCACTTTTTAATCGTAGTTAATGGCACTTTTTTTAAACTTTATGAATCAAATGCCTTTCCATCACCATTTACTGAAAACATATCTTTAGACAAAAATCTGCTTCATGTGAGCAGAAAGACTTTTAAATATTAAATACATTTTATAATTTCATTCTCAAACTTCTCTATTTCATAATTCCCAAAAATAGTTTGATAGAAACCAAGCTGGTAAGCTTCTCTGTATTTAACTAAATATTTTATTGCTCTTCTTAGATCAGTGTCTCTCTGAAGTTAATGCATGTGTGATAAACTTTACAGCCACATTACAGACTATGGCAAATGTGCCTTTGGCAATAGACCCTGTAGCTGTAGGAATATCTTTATAAACCAGTCCCATAGGGCAAAACAGCACTTTGCATGTCAGGAAACATCCTGTCCTCAGCTCTCCTCAGATAACCCTCTCTCTGTAGACTCATCCACCAGCTGATTTATGTGTTACACTCTCTAGCGACACCACCATTACAGTGACGGCATCGTCGCACTGAAGTCAGTTTGACTGACAGTGAAACCACGTTTGGATTGATCACGATCGGCAGCTACCACCTCTGACAGATGAAGGTAGCCCATGTGAAAGTTATTCAGTCTTATTACTCTCATCTGAAATTGGTTACGACATAAGCTTTGGGAATGTTAGCATTATCACTTTTGACCACACGGTGGTGGTCTGATGTGTAGTAACTTGTTAGCTTTTAGACTTAATTTGACAAAATGTGTTTGTTAATCAACAAACAGATGAAAATGACAATTTAATACAAATCTCAAAGATATAAAATTGGTTTCATGAGGATTTCATGGAGGCTTGTGGATTTTGCACCCCCTTTTTTGTTTCAAAAGTTAAAATTGCCACTAATTGGAGCAGCTGATCTCAGCACAACTCAGTAAACATTCTGTTGATTTGTAGGTAAAAAAGATCTATGTGTATGTATGTGTCAAGAGCATTTTAGTGACTACATATCAACATGCAACAGGTTCTACAGGAACACCTGGACATGTTTCTTGACAAAAGTTGTACAAAAGCAGTGAAAAAGCAAAACACGAATAGGTTTACAAGTGAGATGCCACCACAGTAATGACTGCTTGTTTACTTCCACCTTCCTCTCTGGATTAGTCTGTAGTGTTTGAGCCCATCTGATACGTCTTACTACAACTGTGAGGACACGCACGCACGCACGCACGCACGCACGCACGCACGCACGCGCGCACACACACACACACACACACACACACACACACACACACACACACTCTCGGTAAATGAAGTCTTCACTGCTTTGGGCTGGTGACAGTAACACCACACACACCCCACATTACAAAACCAGAGTGCTCTCTCTCTCTCTATTCCTTTCACTCTCTCTCCCACTGAATATGAGCCTCAGTGGGGGGTTGTGTGTCACTCATTCGACAAGTACATCCTCCTCCCTTCATGTGTCATGTATGCAAATATATGCACGGCACACTCGATTATTCATATTTGACCCTCATGAAAAAAATATCCTCATTCGGTCTCATTTGGTAAATTAAGATTCAGGCATTAATCATTTATCTTATCACTAAGTGAAAAGCAGCTGCTACAGTAAGTGGGCTTGATTTGCCAGCCTTCGCACTTCCTACATGTTCCTGCAAAGCTGCCAAACTACTAAGCAATGGAGACTTGTAGGATTCAAAGTAACCTCCTGTTGGCGTCATGCTTGCACTTGGGTTAGCCCTCAACTAAAGTCACGTTTTTAACAGGCAACAGAAAGGATTTTCTCATTGATTGTTGCTATGCAACCACCAAAAAGGCATGACAGCAGGCAATCTTAGACCACCAGGCAATGCAGCACAACAGTACTGTGTGTCAGGCTGTGGTTAAACAGGTTCCTGACCACAGAGTGCTCTTCCAATCACGGGGACACATGCTGGCGCCTGTCATCATCTATGTCATTGTGTTGCATCAAGGTGTGCTCATAGGTATCTTTGACATGTGCAGAATATAAAAAAGAGACATACAGATGCATCAATCTAAATACTAATGCACACTTTTAAACTCAAATTCTTAAATACAAATGTGTTATCTTTTGTCCAATAAGGCTATAAGTGTCAGTAATAATTAAAGCTTTTTTTAAACATTTGTTCATTTATGAATGTATCATGGAACATGTATTTTGTGTAGAGAAGGCTGAAGTAGGATTGAGTGATATGAGTAAAACCTGACCAAGGTAGCAGCTGCACAAAATCACAACACATCAAAATGCAACATGTACAACACGACATACAAACATCCACAATAAAACAGAACAGCTACACAAACACAATGGCCTCTCAAGAAAAACAACCACATGCTTCTTTCACTACATTCTTTATGATGCACTTAAATCCAATCACATTTTTTGATGTTTTTGCAGATTATTGCATGCCCAAGGTGCATAACAGGAAAATGTAGTTTTATCCCAGATCTGTCAAAACTCGGGTTACATTAAAAAGCAACCACTTGGGGGAGTGTAGCTGGTAACTACCACAGCTGAGACAGAGAAGGGTACAGAGGTGAGCTGGAAGTTTACACGGTATCACTTTATCAATAAAAAATATACCAGCGCTGTTGTCTGCAAGTGGTCAATGATGTCCAACCCACCAAATCATAAAGAATGCAATAGTGAGTAAGGGACTTTGCATTTGTAATGAAACCGAGATGCATGGTACACTGAATTAAGACTTCAACAAGTTTTGTCTTTGCATTGAAAGTAAAGCAAGATTTATTTCTAATAATAAAAGCCAATCTTCACTTTGAGCTTCCTAACTAGATTAGCAATATGTACATTAAATAAAAGCTTGTTGTCTATCCATATAACCAAGTACTTGTATTGAAAGAGCACCCTTTCAATGGATTTACCGTTGGACGTGCAAATGCTAAAAACAGAAACTGTTCTTTTCTGAGTGATAATGTCCTCTGTGAACACAATGACACTGGTGGGTTTGTACAGTACGTGTGGGGAAACAGGACTCCCACTGGGAGCCCACAGTGTGTACAAATGATCTCGGTGTGTCACTGTGCATTCAGCATGAGGGCTGCTCTCTGCAGGTGGGCTGCAGCTATTAGTAAATATATCATCCATGTTTCATGCACACTGACACACTGAATTAATGTCAGGTTGTATATCATGGTGTACATGCGCACCCATTTTCTCAGTCAATCAATAACTATGTGCTCTCAGGCAGTTAATTCTATGCATACACTGTATATCACATCACTTTCACATATTGTACATACATACTGATCATTTGCTGCCCCTCATACACACTCACTGTTATCCCTTATGTACACACAAGCACTTATTCTCTCTCTCACACACACACACACAGAGAGAGAGAGAGAGAAAAACTCAAGCTCTCTCTTTGAGAGTGCAGGGTTGGTGATTATTCATGGGAGGGAGATGGGGATGAGCAATCAGCGGCCAGCTCATTAATCACACAGGATGCAGACCCTTAATCTCCTCCACAGGTACAGAGGAATCCTCCGCTGCTGCTCCTCATTGCTTCTCTAATGTCCCCTTCCTCTGTATCTCACTCTCTGCCACCCAACGCCTCATTTTCTCTCTGATGCTTTGTTTGTATCCTTGGCTATTTCTCTCTGTCTTAGTCCTTCTCAGAGTCTCTCACCCTCTTGATATCTCTGACTCTCTGACTGCCTGTCAGTCTGCCTCTCCGTCTCACTCTTTCCTTTTCTTTCTGGTCTTAATCTGCCTCTCTCGCTTCCCTGTTATTCTACTTAAAGTGCCTCCTTGCCTGGCTGTCTCTCCACTTGCCAGCAAAGCCACGATGGTGCTTCTTCTCCAGTAGGGCCCCTTAACTAGGCAGCGAACAAGCCTTGTTAGGACCACAAAGAGAAGACAGAGAGCGAGCCAGTGGAGGAAGTGCATAGTAGGAGTGTGTGCAGGAAGTGGTGTTTTAAAACAATCTGTTTCATGCTGTATTAATAAGGCAGGAGCAGCAATTTGGCAGGAGATCTGGCTCTGCTTGCTCTCCTTCCGCAGCTGCATAAGCATTTAAAAAATGGACCCTTACTTTGCGAAACGACGGGTGTTTTGTGTTGGTTAGTGCTCAGATCCACTTGTGCTGTTCTGCCACTAAATTAAAATAAAATATTAAGAGGTTAGTTTATGGTGAGTGCATAATAATTTGACAAATATTGCTACCTCTTGCTTTTTGAAAAACAACTTCTAGCATTTCCCAGAACAGAACACACAGTGCAGTACGATGGACAGTTAAATTACACTCCTGTCTTTGTAAAACCACAGGTTTGAAAAGCCAACAAAAATTAAAACGCCTTTGCCAGAATATAATAAGATACTTCTCCACTACACTAACTGATGTGAGAGCCACTAGTGGAGTTGATTTTTACAAAACAAACAAACAAAAAAAAAAAGCACTAAAAATAACCCCGCTGTTGTCAACGATATATTACCCAAGATATCTACCACAGTCCTCCTGGAACTGCACACTTCCCAGGCCATTTAAAGGGAACAATTGTCTCCCCTGCATTACTTAATGACCAATTTTGCAGGAACAGGCTGCTAACAACAGAGCCCATTTCTGAAGTGGGTGTTGCTGCTAAGCACCTGAGCGCATTGCAAGGTGACAGTGGATTTACAGAGGACAAGGCTCAATAATGAACCGGCATCAGTTGGGTAATGACAGGGCAGAACTCTCTTTATTGTGTCATTCAATCCCTAAGGGCGGGAATAACCTGTCGGGAAAATGAACAGATTAATTGCCTGCCTGGAGGGTTCACAGACGTGTTTACTTAAATGGTAGACCACCAAACTCCACGGATACTAACTTTTATCATATATGACTATACATTCTGAGTTATTTTGTTGCTTACAGCCAGGTCAGTCATTTGAAACAGAATCACTAACCTTTGCTGCAAAGTCCCTTTAATGCCAAGCCTGTAAATTGCTAATACAGTTAAAAGGAAAGTTATACCACTCGGCTTTTAAGCTTGTCACACTGCAAGTCCCCACAGCTTTTCCAATATTTCTTGTGTTATGACTCCTGAAGGTCAAAGATACTGCGACCCTCTGGCATTATCAAGTTGCATTGACTGAGATGAAAGAGAGCTTGTAGGCAGTCATGTTTTTCATGACATTTTTCTTTTAATACAGCTACAGAACATGTCTTTTCTTTCAGTCATTTTTCAGAGAAAGAGCCTTTGCATTTCCAAATTCTTTGATCTTGAAATTCCATATGCTGTAACTCAAAAATATATGACAATGTAAAACAATAACATAAAGTCAATTTTGACTTTCATTTTAAACTAGCTTGTGGCAACAAGCAAAAAGAAAACTAAGAGCTATTTGGGAAGCTCGTAAATGCTCCAAACTAATCATTATTGTACAAGTCTACAGTATTAAAAATTATAAATAGAGCAAAGGTGCATTTTTATTTGCTTGAGCGGCAAAAACATGAAGTGGCTTCTATAACTTCACAATTGAGTTAAAGAAGACAGTCTGAAAAAATGGTAAAAAACGAAGAGTAGATATGCAGCATTTTAAGAAAAATCAACAGCTTGGAAAAAATGTTATCTTCACATTTTTAGGTTTAATAAAACTGACATTTTAAGTCTTAAAGGCCTAAAAAGTCATCCTGCTCTGAGAGGCTTAATGGAAACAAGCTGACAGTCTGGAGCTAATCTCCCATACTTCATTTGGCCGGATGAGACCCAATTCATTAAAGCGATACTCTCATCTGATAGCGGCATAAGATCTCTGACAATCTGGATAATCTTTCATCTTTATGGAAACAAAGAAAGACCTCTCACCCTCCCTCTCTCTCTCTCTCCCCAGCTATGCCTCCTACTGTAAACTGCGAAGGCATTTTCTGATAGGGCTAGCTAAGTGGTCTTTCATGTTATAAAGCCCTTTCAGCCTTGGGGAGGAGGAGGATAAGAGATTAGTGGCCTGCAGCACAACTTTGCACTGCAGGAGCCACAGCTTGACCTGACCTGAGGGTCTGCCTCAATAGAGACTGAATGCACAATGAGATGTAGTGGGTGTGTGTGTCTGGGTGGATGCATCTGCACAGGATTGTATGTGTTTAAATTTGCATGCATGCCTGAAATCTATGCACATTTTCTGCTGTAGTCACATGCACACGTTAACCAACAATAGTCTGATTAGAGCTGCAGGATAGAGGAATAGAAAGACCAATGTTTTCTTTCGTGTGGCTCTAATGAGGGCTTTTTTCCAGAGAAACCACTCCAAGGTTAAAGAGGTCAATGGACTATTAAGTTCAGACTGGTGAAGTGATGAGAGCAAAACACTAGGTACTGCATTTTGAATGATGAATGAATGATTTGTTACAGTACAATTTAGAGAGATTATGTTTCTTGTCTTCAGAGAGAAAGAGAGGTCAGTGTTTGACTAGGCTGAATGTACAAAAAAAAAAAAAAAGCAAACAACAAAAAAAAAAAAAAGAAAAAACAGAAGCTAATGAGACAAAGGAAACAGCCAGAAAACAGCATTGTTTCTCTTTTATTTAATCTAAAATGAAGTATTGGAATGAAGTTATGTGCTCTGTTTTTGCATTGATTAAACACCATAGTCAGAACTAATGAGTGCTGTTTTACAGTGTGACAAATTAAAAACACTTAGCTATCATTATGCTCCTGCACATACTACTTGATTTTTTAATATCACTAAGCAGCTTTTCTATAGAGTAAAGAAACTAGGCTGTCCATGTAAAGCTAATATGTGAAATGCTGTTCATCTGTCCAGCTTTGGTACTACAGCAAGGTCACTGTTGAATAAAGTACAAGAGGATATAAGTGGAGTAATAAATATCACATCTGTACGACATTTTAAGAATAGTAAGCTATAATAATTCTAAGTGGGTAAATACTTGGAAATTGCAGCTGAATTGCTTAACAACACCTCTGGGGTACCACTTTTCTAAAAACTTTTATTTGAGAAAAATGTGTCAGGCAGTATCAAGTGAAGCAGCTATATATTCCTGCTCCAGCTCCTTCAGTAAAGACAAAAATAACATTTCCAGTTTGGGTTTGACAAGTTTTAAACTAATTAATTTTGTGTTTAATGGTCACACCTACTGGGTAAATCTATTGAATTACTGATCGATGCAAGTTTAATGTAAATGTCATAATGTATTAATTTCACTGCAGAAACTACACATAATTGTCCATTTGTAGCACAGTGAGAGAAGCACACTGATAATTAGGCCCTAGAAGTTTAAGAAAAACTCTAATAAAAAAAAAAAAGGCATTTCTTTTAAAGAGCAAGTTTTACTAGTAAAAAAGTTAGTAAAATACATAGCTGGGTCATGATTAGTATCTTTGATATGTTTCGAAAGCAGTCATAACTTGGTGAGATTAAAAAATTGGGTTTTATTATTTCTTTTTATTAAATTATTGATCCAGGAAAAGTTTGCTGAGCACACATTTCTCACAACAATGCTACATTTCACAGTCAGATAGGACTGCATGGTCACACCTGGGAGTAGTCAAGTAAAACCAAATCCGTGCTGAACGGAAACTTGCCAAATTCAGGTATCTCACTAGACTTTGATTATAAAAATTAGCTTCCTAAACACCGGGGTGATGCCTGTGGCCAGTTTGGCAAGTATCTGAGTCAATCATGATCTAAACTAAGGTTCTCTGATGTAGCAACCTCTGCAACTTAGTAAGGTTGAGCAATATGATGATATGTACTGAGAGACTTTTAAATTTTATCAACCGTCATACTGTTTATACTGTAGTAGCTATCACATGGATTTTTCCATAGCAACTTAATGGCATCTTTTGTTATACCCTGCCTGCCTGGTAAACACCCATGTCTTTCCAACTCCACACCACTAGTTTGAAACACAGGCTTTCTGTTAAGAATTTGTAGTCTCCAAGCCCAAGCCAAAATACTCAAGGGAAGTCACCTGAGTTATTTCTCAGAGTTGACAAATCTGCTCTAGAGGCATGGAAAACATTGTTCAACTGTTTTCATAGGGATAGGCATGTAAAATCAGTGATGTGCTCATTTAAAACAGCTATTAAGACGTGATGTGGTGATGTATAAAAGTTAAAAAAAGAGCCCCTGGAAAAGAAATCTACACAGATCATTTTTTTCTTCTATATAATGCCCTTCAGAGTGTGTCTCTGATATAAATACTAATGGGAGAAAAAAAAACACATCTACTTGGCTCAGAGTTTGGGATCTTTATCATCTAATGACAAGGACTTGACTTTGTAGAATTATGAATGGACATTTGTAGGTTAATATAGTTGAGTGTTGGTTGATTTATCTCATTTACCATCAAGATTATTCCTGCACATTTCTGTGAGTTTCACGAATTCAGGCTCATTTTATTTTACAGTAGCTACATAAGACAATTGGAAAATGCATTTTTGGATTTTTTGGACTCATGTTAAAACCTCTAAATATGTATGCCATGTTCTTGCTTTTAAATGCTGGCACACATTACATCTGTTTATAAAGTCTGAACCAGTGTCTGTGATAACTGCTGTCATAACAGAAACCTTCATTAAATATTTAAAGGCATTTGATAAAGATCAGTCTATTGAAACAACAACAAAAAAAATATATATATATACTGTATATATATATATATATATATATATATATATATATATATATATATATATATATATATATATTTCCCATTGAGCTGAGTCCCTCCGTACTCTCACAAAAATATATTTTCTTTCTTTTACACCTTGGTAAAACGTGGGCTGATTAATTAGCAGAAAAGCGAACTAAACAGGCATTGTAACATTGCACCATTATAACCACTAACAGGGTTTTTAAAAAGCTGCTGATGAGTTGATGAAGTTGATTAATTGCTCCATATTTTCCCCTGGAGTACTCTCTCTCTCTCTACTTTGCAATGAATTATGGGAGAATAAAGTTTGTCTACACCACGCATACACCACACTGCTAAATTATTATAGATCCTCCAAGCATGACAGGAGTTTTGAAAATAATTATGAAAGTTTCAGGCTAAATTCCTGCATGCTTAATGATTAAACTATATGTGGGCAGCACAGAGGCTGGAGGGTAGAACCGTCAGCTCAAAGTGAGAAGGACGTGGGTTTGATCCCCAACTGGACCTTTTCCATATGGATCTGACCTCAAGTAACAAGTGACCTGTGTGTTTACAGAAGATAGTACATGCTAATGTTTGTCACACAGTGGCTGTCACACTAACAACGCAGGTGTGAGCAATCTGACCAAAGGCATATTTTCTGTACAACTCTGCTGCAAAAGGGCGACAACATAGAAGCTCAGCCATGACTGATTCAGACCTTTTCGTAATCGCAGTCCATTATGAGATGTAAATGATGAGGTATTCGACACTTCTAAATTTGTCCAAATGGTGATATTCTCTTTCTAGCTCTTCTTGATGGTTTTTGGCCTTTGCTCTTTCTGTCTAAACGTGGCGAACCCACACACTGTCAACATTTACTAAAGAAGCAGCCTAGTTTCTGTCATAGATCTTCATTAGAAATATAAGTGGCATCTTTATATATAGTCACAAGCTGCAACAGCCAATCACAAAAGTGGTCTGTGAGGGCCCAGTCACATGTCTCTTAGGCGCATAAGTTGAGTTGTGCTTCCCCAAACCATTTCATGTTACCTCTATTTTGTCATTAGGTGATATTCATAGTTGTCATTTACAGGTTAAACAGTGACATGTTTCATGTATATCATAAAACAGACTTTATTTATTATGAATGAGTTGAGATCTTCCTGCTGCTTTAGTTTCTGTCCTGTTTGTTACCTGTTCCCTGATGTGGCAGGAAGAAGGAAGGGCTGCATTATTTTTCCCCGTTAACAATTAAATGTGTTTATAGTCGAGTTAAAGTGACTTGTTTGTCATAGATGTTGAAATTTGGGTAAATAAAACTCTTAATTCACTGTATGGCTGATTTGCTTGGTCCCTCACGGGGTCGAGATGTGACCACAAATATATGATTTCAGATCAGTGATAGACTAGCAGCTGGTTTGGGACCAGTGCAGTCAACAGCCCACTGCAATCCTGATTGTCACAGCTGAGTTCATGACATAGAGGCATCAAACTCAGAAGCTTCTGAATTTCTTCCTGGATCTTTGATGTGTAGTACAAGCTTGCATCAAGGTGTTCCACATGAGTGTAGCTTGTAACTGGGATTTAGCCTGGCAAACCAAAAAAAACAAAACAAAAACACTGCACCATTTTGGTACAAAAAAGCCTCTGAGCTTTAACCCTCAAGCCAGCTCAGCGCATGTTGTTTTAGAAGACTGGGTTGAGTAGGAGCTTGTTGCCACAGGAGATATTGAGTACTAACAATCTGCTGGGAGCGTGCAACATTGAGCTGAGCCGCAGAATCAGTCCGCACTCCTGAGAATAAAGACTTTGGAGATTTGGGATTACCTGCTCCTCTATCATCACCTTCTCTCTCTCTCTCTCTCTCTCTCATACACACTTGCACTTCAAAATGTTTGACTATTTCAGCTTTCTGAAGCTGTCAAAGCTGCACTTTCAAGGTCTATTGAACAAACAACATTGGCTTTGGAAATTCTTTGAAATCCACTAAATGATATTGGCTGCTAGCGTGAGTGCTTATGTAATTCTAACAGATCAGGAAGGCTCAGGATCACTGTATGACAATTGTAAGAAAACTAATCGAAACCCCTCTCAAATGCAAAACTAATCAGGTTTCATTTAGTTTGGTTCTAATCACCTTCAACTCAACCACAAAGGATCATATACACAACACTTGTCAACGGATCTGTTTAAATGACAAGCATCTGTATAATTATTATCAATGAGAAATGCTATTTGTAAAACTTTCCATTTTGTAGTTTTGGTGTGGTTTGTCCTGTCCTGTTATGTCATGCTGCATAATTACAAATAAAGCAATACAAAAATACAAAAAAAATTACCATCAGCTTTCCTACGTAGTGGTTATTACTGTAATTACACCTTTAGTCCACTGCTGTTTGATGGAATATTTGCATCACACACAAAAAATCTTTCATTTCTTTGCCCAAAACGTCTATTTATTAATAGATCAATCCATGTTTCACATGGTTGGTAATTGGTAGAGCTGTACCTGAATCAGAATATTTAGAGTCGGCACTTCAGGTCAATGCATCGACTTGACATCAGTATTTCAATTTGTCATGTGCTTGTGGTTCATGCTTTGTCTATCTATAGATGTTTGTCATTATATAAATGCTCATCATTATTGCTGATGTTTTTTGTTCAATACACATTACCTATGATTATGAGAAATATATTATACACAACCACCCAGTTTCGGTACAGTTCAGCACATGAAAACATCTGAATTCCACACAGTCAGAGAAATAAAAAGTGTGCGTCTTGGTCACAGTTCTGTTATAAAATCCCAGCACACAGACTGCCAGCGCTGTCAGCGGAAGAGTCAATCACACAGGACGGCAGAAGAGGAGGTTGTATCACGCTGACTTCCTTTATTACATCTGAACCCTTAGTCATCAAGATAAACTTGACTAAGGCCTGCTTGCTTGTTGGAGCGCACAATTTACTAAATTACACAAATTCACAACCGCAAACAGCCCAATCCAATTCTGTTCAATCCAATGCTGCCAAACTCTTTGACTGTGTCATTAAGTGTTACTGAAGTACAACCTGACACTTCTTATCGAGAGGGAGTATGACTCATTCACTTTTTATCACTGTTGCCCTGAATGTGTGTAAAGACGGTAAAAAGGTGTGTATGTAATCTTCTGTGTCCGTCCCATCTGCCTTCCCTCCCAGTCCCAGCTTTGTGTTTCTGCCTTACCAACTCCTCTCTTCATCCTCACTTCCACCTTCCTCTGTTCTCCTCCCATTTTCTTAAACCTGTCATCTCTAATTTCTCATTCCCTCCACATCTTCCCCCACAGTCTTTACTGCTGCCCCTGACTCTGGTAAACATGTAATTGTGTATTACCTGCTCTTGTTTTCTCCTCTCTTTTCTCTCCATCCCCCTTCTCTTCCACATAGTCCCTGATTACTCCTTACCCTGCTGCCTCACCCCACCTCTGTACTCCTCTAGACCTTGACAAACATGTGGAAACATGTAATTATGCATCACCTGCTCTTCTAAATCCTCTCTATCTCGCTCTGTCCTTCTCCTTCTCCTCAACACTTTTGGCCTCCTCCCAAATCCTATTCTCTGCTTCCTCCCTGGTAAACACATGTAAACAGGCAGCATCACCACGTTAACATTAGCGTCTTTTTGCAGCTCCTCCGCATTTGTAGTCCTTACTCTGATCAAAACACAGTTTCATCCTTTTGAATATGGAGGAGCTAAAATTAATAGCCCCCTAAGATGTTTGTTTTGGGTTTTGGATGTGTGCGATTTGGCTGTTTGCAAAATAAGCATTTCAGCTGGAAGCCACCACCATCTACTCACTTGTACACTCATTCTTTCCCTCCTTTAGCCCGTTCCACTCTCTTTCATCCCTTTATAAGATCTGAGTGTTTGTTGTCTTGTTTGTCGAGTTCAGCTTAGTGATGTCAGCGATGACCTCTGTTCAGTTCCATCGTACGAAACACAAGAGAAAAACAACTCTTACTAAAACATAACCTTATCACTTTAACCAAGCCATCTGGACCAACTCGCTGATGATTTACACAGAACAGATGTTTGCCCGAAGAAAACAACACTCTCTGAGTGCATCTATTGGAAATATTTCTTACTTTTTCCACACAGAAATGTCGCAACAGCAGAGAACCCAAAAGCTGAGGTTATCCAGCCATGACGGATTATGTGGTCGTACTCTAACCTTGTTGAGTTGTTTTGCGTTCTATGAATCTGCTAGTATATTCTTTTTTTTTCTCTACAAAAAGTCCCCCTTTTCCTTTTTCTTTCCCCTTTTTCTGCTGTGTTTATCTCCTTTGTTCTGAGAGAACATTTTCAAAGCTGATGAAGGTGGATGCTGGAGGGGATTTCGTTGAGGAGATGAGGAGAAAAAGGAGGAAGAGTACCGCTCCCATGCAAGCACACACAAACGGAGAGGCAAACACACATCCATATGGAGACACACTTGTTTGAAATTGCAGAAGGGTGTTAAAATAAGAAAAAGAGGGGGAGAAAGGGGGGATTGTTCCACCAATGAGGCAAGAGAAAGAGCAAATCAATGGAGGCATGATAATGAATTATTTCCTCGCCAGAGAGGGAGTTAGAGGAGAGAGATAAAAGCAGACCACATGCTGCGCCACTAACAGCCTGGGGGTTGCTGCCTGTGAATTGTGGCACGTTGGAACACACTTGCCGCCCTTGGGACCCATTGGTTGCAAAGGAAAGAGAAAGGGGAAAAAATAGAAATAAGAAAGCCGCAGAAGAGATGAGGGGGACCAGAAAATGTCGGAAAGGGTAATAGGTCAAAGGAAAGCCCCTCGAGTCCCCTGCAAAGCACGGATTTACATCTCTAAGGCTAATTAGAGACGTAAAGATGAAATTAAAGTGGTGGAAATGAAAGGATGGATAGATGAGGGAAATTGATGAGCGGGGGTGGGGGTTGGTGGGGTGGCAGTGTTGGATGGGATTATTCAGCATGTGTAATTATGAGAGATATTAGATGTCTGGTAGAACAGCGAGCGTGTCACCAATGAGAAGTCATGTCTTAATGATCCTTACATGATGTTCCAGATGTACCGTGAGATTTTTTTTTTTTTTTACCGTGAGTGTGTTGTTCCCCCATTACAACATGACCTGCATTTAGAAGGCCCAGATTACTCAGCTACCATGAGTCGCAGAATCTGATGAATTACAAGTGTAATTTGTACTTCATTGCACCATGTTTAACACACCCAAGGCAGACATTTGTCTAACTCCACTCTTTGTTCTTTCTCAACAAAGACATCCTGCTGAGATTGTCCCAATTTAGGTGCTTGATTTAGATCAAGCCTTTACAACTAAAAAAGACTTGTGGGAAGTATATCAATATACACATGAAATACTCAAATATCCTGTTGGTGATTGCACAACAGTTAAAATATAAATTATGGGATACATTAAGACCCAATCTGTGGCTGCAATCTGCTTGTGGCTGATTATTTTAATGTTTCTTTATTGTGCAATCAGTACAATGGTAGCCCTCAACTGAACTTTTTATTTAATTAATATACTTTTTTTTTTTTAAGGGAACAACTATTACAGTTTTATACATCATCCATCTGTGATGTTCAACACTTTTTGCTTTACTCACTGCTGTAATTTAGATTTTGGGTGTATGTACTAACTTTCTTTCAACTTGCCTCATCTACTTCATTTATTAATTAACTGTGTGTCCTGAAATTAGTTTCAATATCCCTCAGAGATCATCTCTGAATCCGATACATCCAGCTGTTGTTTTTAAGTCTAGGTGGAGAGAGCAAACGCAATAGTGCAGTAAGAGCAACAGAGCGAGTTTTGCCAGTTGAGCAGATAGCTATAATTGCTCTCCTTTCTCAAAATGTAACATCTTGCATTGTATTTGGTTTTGTTGGTATAACACCAAAACCTTAAGTTTATTGTTTAGATTTAAGGCAGTTAAAGTTAAGATAAGATAAGATAAGCCTTTATTGTCCCACAGCGGGGAAATTTGCTATGAAACTTAAGTTTAAGCCTGAAGAACTTACGATGTCCACGTATTGTGACTTTATGGAAGTTTGCAACCACAGAAATGTGAAAAAAATTAATGAAAAATGACACCTTTAAAAGCAAGGTATATCACCACAAGCTGTCAATGTAATCAGCACCTTCTGGGCCACTGGGTAAGAGAGCAGCTCCCTCTCTGTATTTCAGATCCATATTAGCCTCTGCACAAACAAGTGCAAGTATTTTGATAGTAGAGTAATAGTATGGCTTGAGATACTGTCCCTGAACAGGTTTGGCTAATGTGTGTCTAACAGGAGCTATTTGTCTGGTCATACTGTGACTGAGCAAGACTTTAAATCACTGCCCGCTAACATAAAACATTTCTACTAACCAAGAACATGTAATGTAAATGCTAGGTTGTGCACTAGGGATTTGTTGACATTACCCATGATTACAGAGACAACTCTGGAGGGTTCACTCACAACAAGCTTCAAAAACACAACATCTCAATATTCTCAGACATTTCATCCTTTGTTACTGACACACAGTAAAGGGTATAAATACCCAGGTCAGTCTCCCTACAAACATTGTTAATACTGGATTAATATGCTAGTTAATACTCTTATGTTCATTGTCAATGTAGGAAGTATTGTGACGTTCCTATAGTGCAGCAAAAATTAGGGTGAGGACTTTGGGGAAGTGGATGTTTTACTTCAACACCCGTTTTCTTCAATGTTTCTATCAAGTGTTTTATTTACCAAACCTTAACCATTCTAGATTTCTTAGAACAAATTTTTTAAAAAAAGTTGTCAGTGAACGCAAAAAACAAGAAATAAAGGAATACCTTTACCTTTTGGGAAACATGCTTATTTACTTTCTTGCGAGAGTTAGATGAGAAGATTTATATCACTGTATGTTAACACTAAGCATGGAGCTGGAGCCAGAGGAGATTAGATCAACTCTGAGTCTAATGATGACAAGACTCCAGGAAGTCTCTGCGCCCAGTTACAGCACGCAACTTCCTGTAAAATCATGAACTATCGTGTTTACATTTCTGTTTGTGTACAAATTAAACAAACAAGACACAAAATATTCATTAGTAAGCTTTAGACATGTTGGTAGGCATATATTTTAACTTTAGAGATAGCCTGCTAGCTGTTTCCCCCTGCTTCAAGTCTTTATGCTAAGCTAAGCTAATTGCCTCCTGGCTCCATCTCCATATTAAACGCACAAACATGAGTGGTATTTATCATCTCCTCTGGCTCTTGGAAAGCAATCGAATAAGCCTATTTCCCAAAATGTCAACAATTTCTTTAAAGTATTTTGTGGGCATTTTGCTTTTATTTTGATAGAAGACAGTAGAGAAGTGACAGGAAATGAAACATGAAGCAAAATGTCTTAAACCCCGTAGGCCCCCAGGAAGACCTATAATCTGGGTGTTTTCATCATGCTTCACTAACATATGAGGAAAAGGATCAAATTTATTTTCCAGGTTAACAAGACTTTAATAATGACTGTCAACCTTTCCACTGCGCTTTGTGTGATTTCACCCTGAGCTACTACACTTAGTTTTTCTATCAAAGCATTGCACACACACACACACACACACACACACACACAGTATACAGTATATGTCTAGTCTGGGAGATGTTTACAGAACATGTATGTCTCAGTTGAGGGTTTCACTGAAGAGTGCTTTATAGTGCTGTGCACAGTAAGTTGTAGTTATGAGTAATATAAGTAATATCATAAAATAAATTGATGGCCTACTGGCTCTAGATATCCTTTTAGGACAGCACTCATGTTTTTTCATTTAGATAAATTATTGCTTCTTTTTTGTATTAAGGGCCTCAACAGACGCCGTCCGAATGTCATCTTATGTTTCTCATTTAATTTTTGCTTCCTCTCTCCTCTCCTTGTTTGCCCCTCATATGTACTTAAGATAACCACCTGAATTGCAGTGTTTACACTCTGAGAAAATACAGTCATATATCTCGCACCACACAAGTCACATCCTTAAATGTCGATCGTGCGCAGGGTTCATGTCGCTTATTTTACTGAACCTCTTCTTTACTCTCACTGTTCTGCATCTTCTCTCCTCTCCTTTCCTCTCTGGCTTTATGCTCCCCTCGTCTCCCGTCCTCCTCTCTCCTCCCCTATCTTCCAAGGAATTAGCTGCACCGGCTAAGTGTTGCACTTAATAAATGATTTGGACATTAAACCGACAGCCACAGTTGCCATGACAACTCACTTAGCATCTCTCACTATTGTATTCGGAACAGACTGCTGGATGACCACTGGCTGTAACATGTTTTGTGAGTGTGTGTGTGGGACTGTATGTGAAATGCATATGTATGTGTACTTCAGTGAGTACATGAGTGTCTGAATTTGTGAGGCAGTTGTGCAGAACTAAAAATTAATTGGCTGCTGGCCACGTGGTTATATGTTGGCAAGATATATTCAGGAGGAAGTGGCTAAAAATAAATGAACTTTCTAATACATTTGACCAATTTAAAGTAATAATTTGCTGCTTTGAACAAGCTGAACATACAATGAAACCTACAGGAAATTAAGGGTTAATGAGTAAAAAAAATAAATTAAAAACAATAATGCAATCCGACTAAAAAACGCTTCTCTCTCCCTAACTGTTATGCCATTGATTTACAGTTTGGAACGATCCTTTCCTGCTTTATGTGCCATTAAAATATCTAATTTCCACAGGAAACGGATCTAGTTAAAGATGCAGTTAATGTGATGTTTCATTATCTGTGATGAACAAACAAATCTATTTACAACAATCTTATTCCAGAAGCAAACCAACCATAGATCACATGAAACATGGATCACTTCGCAACACACCTTATCAGATACACAACATTTGGTAAAAGAAAATCTATCTTTCTCTCAGTACAGCATGGAAGAAGTGTGACCAAAGCCTCAGCAGTCCCTTACCTGTTACTGCAGATTCCTGACACTGGGTAATTACCCAGGAATAGAGACGACACTTGGTGCCAGAAAGCCCCTTATACACACCGGCAATTAGCTGTAAAGGTCCATTGAGCGGTAATGAGGCATCAGACACTAGCTAGGGGAGATTGGGCAGGGGGGAGGAATGGAAAGGAAAGGAAAAGAAAGAGAAAGGAACAGTAAAGAGGGATGAGTGCAAAAAGGTGAGAGGTTAAAGGAAAAAAAGCGGGGAGGGATGGAGAAAAGATAAGAATACGGTAGAGATAAGATGAACAGGAAACAATAGAAAGCAGAGGAAAGGAGAAGGTGGAGGGGATGTTATTGTGTGGGAGCAGAGGGAACCTCCAAGACCTCCAGTTCAAAGTCACTTTGTTGTTAAGAGCGTAGTTGGAGGTCTCTCACCCACTTGGCTGTCGGAGAACAACAGGCTCCTGTTGTAAAAGTGATATCTGATCTCAGCAAGATCATTTGTGCAGATTAAGGGGAAACTTGAGAAACATGGAAGATCAAACCTTGACAGGAGCTGCCAGGTAGCAACAAAAAGATATTATCTTGCTGCAGAGGCATCAGGGCTCTCTTAGACCTTCATTGGATACATAAAAGGTGTAAAATGGAGACAGAGCCCAGCAGCAAAAATCCTGTTGCAACAGCTGCATTTCTGCATTGTACATAACCTGCACTGTTATACAATTCAAAATGTGATTTCAGTTTTTGCGCAAGTGTGATGCTGAAATGACAACCCTGTCATAATTCGCAACAGTAAACAGATTCTGGACTTAACGTGACGCTGTCCTCCTTTCTTTTTATATCAACATAATGTGGAAACGCAGATTAACGTAGCTGGTAAGTTGGAAATGTTCATACTGAACAAATTAGTAAAATGTTTACTGCCAACGTATTTCATTTGTTTTCCAAATATATCCCCTCATGGCAACTACAGCTTTATTAAACTTTTTTATGGTTATGTTTAGGCACTTACAGCACTTGGTTAAGGTTAGGGAAAGATCCTGGTCTAGGTTTAATACAGAAAAAGTCTGCAGTGACTTGAAGCACTGGACACGACACATTTACTTTATTAACATTTTACCAAAACCACAATCTTTTCCTAACCTTAACAAAAGTGCTATTGTTTTTAGGATGTGAACCCCGCTTGTTATATGCCCACCTCCCTACAACTTCTCTGTGGTACTAAAATGTAGCACTCTCTGTGAACATAGTTGAGGCAGCGATTATGTTTCTTCCCACAACGTTATTGGTGCTGTAAAACAAGTTAGTACTATCATCATCATTTCTAGGAGACAGGGTTGGAAATGATGAGTTGATTCATTGATTCAATTAAACAAAACTACTCTAAAATGGAGAACTAAAATGGGAAAATGCATGTTTTAATACAAGTTTTGTCGCCTCTGCCATAGCAAATCTGAATACCCCGCTGTACACTTTCCCGTATGTCCATCTATTTTTATTTGCATATGTATGTATGGATGGATGAACATGAATGGTTTTATGTGGGTGTCTCTGAGTGCATGTAGTGTTCAGGTACATCACTGTGGAAACAAATTCACACAGCTAGACACCATGTACAAATACAGAAAAGCACTTCCAGGGAAATACACACACACACACACACAGACATTTAGGTATACAAATGTGCAGTGCAAACATATGCACAGTCTCATGCTTGTACATAAGGTACACATCCAGTACACAGCTGTACATATCCCTCTTTTCAACCTACCAACCTGTTGACCTTTATCTGACCCTGCCTACTCTTTGTCTCTCACCAGCTGACCAATTACAACCATCTCATTTTCTTTTCTCCATTTCCATCGTTTCTCATTTTTTCGCTCTCATTTCTCCCATATGCCAAGAGGCTCTTCTGTTCTTCCACCACTGGCTCTCATCTTCCCTCCCCCACCCTTCTCAGAATCCCTTCTTTTCCACATGATACTCTTTCTCCTCTTCCTCCATATCATCCACTCTCCTCCTCCCTTTACCATTCTCGCCTTCCCTCTCCATCTCTGCTACGTCACTCTCTTGATTAATTAGTCAGACCTGCTGAGCGGCCCTGCCAGTGCAGTCCAGCATCGCCATATAATTCCACTATTAACAGGAGTCATGGAAAACAAATAGACTCACAGTGGAGGAAGAATAAAGAGAAAAAGCTTGGAGGGGAAGAACTGCATGTGGGAGAAAGATTGAAGAACAATGGGAACAAGAGAAAACTAGCCTGGTCCTAATTAGATGCTCACCAGCTTTTTGCAAATAAATTAAAAACAGGACCACTGGCTCATTGCGCTGCACCTTAACAACTAATGGTCCTGTTACCATACACTAACAAGGTCTACAACCTTATAGTTACGTGTTCAAGTAAATCTCTTTTAGTCCAACAAACAAAGTAAAAACTTTATAAACCAATCTGATGAGGAAATCAGCAACCTTAAAATCAATTTGGAAGCATCCAAAATACTTCCAGAAGCATTTTAAATTGCAAAGAAAATTGGGAAACAGAAAAACAAATCCTTATTGCAGGTGGATTGCTCCAAGATCGATACTTTCCGGGAAGAATATATAGGTTAGAACCACAAACTTTTAAGTAATGTCTAATATAAGAAATCTTGCCAACGTAAGCACATGATGACAGCAAGCAGAGGAGTTAAATTTAAGAATAACAAAATCATGAAAATTTCACATCACTTTTCTTCTGATCTTTCTTTAAAATTTCCCACTATCTTCCTGCAGTCTTTCTGCTGCTGCCCTGCTGCTTTCTTCTCACATGTCCTCTTTCTTGTCGTGTTTTCCTCCTTTACTCCTCTGTTGCTCTCCCAATTTGCTTGCTTGATGACCCAGAGTCAATCGTGAAGATTTAGTGAAATAAACAAGCCAGTGGGCTGACATCGGTTTGGGGTATTAGTTTGAATTCATGACCATCATTGTTTATCTTTGTTCTGCTGCTTTCATGCTGGTCTCTGCAGGATCTGGAGGATCTCCAACAGTCCCAAAGTTTCTGCATCAAAGACAACTTTTGAAGTTTTTGACAATAATCGCACACTAAGGTCTCTAGTTTCATGGTGGTAAATTGAAGAGTAACAGCCGATAACGCTGCGGCAGTGTGTCGATCTTGACGTGGGTGTGTAATGAACTCCACTTACAGCAATCAGCTTTGTCTAGTTTATCGGACAAATCTCTCCTCCATTCATCTGGACAGCCACTAGACACAGATACAGTAGGACACACAGACTAAAAGTCCCTATAAAATTATGCTGGTATTATGAGAAAAATCTCAAACACACTTTTCAGCATCTACAACAGTCTGTAGTACTGTGCTGTAAGCCCATGTGGGCTTGGCACATTTTGGTGTACGACACGTGAATAAAAGCATTAATTCCTTCATTAAAGTGAACCTTTACATCAGATAAAACTCTTCAAATAGGAATAATTTCATTTGAACATCTGACTTTGTAACTTGATAGGAACATATCATCACAATACAATGCCACAAAAAGTTGTTGAATAATACTGAATTATCACCCTACTCTATGTTCAAAGCCTTCCCTTTTCTAACTCTGCGTCTGCCTTGCAGCCATAAGGGGACACAGTCTACTAAAGGGTTATTCAATGAATACTTGCACTGTACAGGACGTGTTGAACTCCAGAAACTGTGTAAAAGCCAATATTATGAAGTCTAGCGCAGATATCTTGGACAGCACATTTACAAAAGGTTACTCACCATACATAATGCACATGCAGTCCATGTATCACCGCAGGGCAGCTTTACATATTACACATGTATCCACAAAAGAGCTTTTGACCTTGTGTGACCGTATTTATTACATCTGCAGGCTACAGATATCTCTCAACAAGCCTGCTCAGCTATCAGCTTCAGTGCTAATGCACTGTTGTCTTTTGCCGAACTGTTAACGTGAATCATTTCGGCTCCGCCATCAGTGCAAAACGGCCGCGAGGCAAATTCCTGCACATTTATTATTGTTTAATTATAGTGGTTCTAATTCGGATACAAAGGGCACATGTACGAGTCATTCACTCCTACACAATGTTGACACTGTAATAAATGTTAGGAAACAGAAACCTGTGAAACTATACACCATTAGGAAACCACACAGCAGATTTAAAGCCATTATGCCGTTATCTCTGTCCGGTAATATTCTCTATGGCAAAGAGAAGGTTGATTACTCACTCCTGCTGTAGCACAGAACAAGAGGTCGTCCTTTTTCTGGCTTCCTTTACCTAAACCTCAGAATTACTGGTGTGATTTGCAATATGGGCAACAGCATAGAAATGGAGTTTAGTGCTGAAACAATTAATTAAATAGGTAATTGACAGAGAATATTTCAGACGTTTATCAACCAAAAATGCTGAATGTTCTCTGCATCTAGCTTCTCATATGTGAGGATTTGCTGATTTGCTGGGTACTTGTGATGGGCATTTGTCACTAATTTAATAACAAAAGAAAAACTGCCAACAGATGAACCGATAACTAAAATAATCAGTGGTTGCAGCTCGAGTAGAATTCGAATTGTAGGGTTACCTACTGTGAACACGAATATGAAATCACTTCAGACCTCTGACGAGCACTATAAATACATGGTTTATCAATACACGGTTTAGTGAGTCATCAGTGTTTTTTTAAAGACTTATGATTAATTAAACACAGAAAATAGCATCTCTACCATATATGTTATATCTAGAGACAAAATTGCTGAATGTCTTCCCATCATTTTGTGACTAACATACTGCTGGGGACGTATAAAACTGATAATTTAGGAATGAAAGATTATTCCATGGTTGTACTGATTGGATTAGAACACCATCTAAATGTCTGAGACACAAATGTAAATGTGATTGCCGTCTCCAAGTAATTGCCAGTAATCTTTGAGACTACATCAGTAACATTCAGTTAGCATTATTCTTTGATTGTAATTATTAATCCATACTCCTGGAGAAAGAAATAGGTGTTTAAGTAGAATCTACTTAACAGAGGTGCCAATGAGGCAGTAGAGAAAAGTAAAAAAGTACATAAAAACAACCTGCTGGGCTTGTAAAAGGTAGACTAAAGGAAAAAAAATCAATAAGAACACAATCATCTGCGGCGTATTCTCCAAGCATATTCTCCTTTATTCAATTTATGGTAAAAATAAAAAAATGATTTGGGTGGCAACAGAACAGAGCTCTGTAGAGCAGTGTGCTTGTCAGGGTTTATACATTAAATAAAGCAAAGACAACAAAGGGGGAAAACGACACAATTAGCGTTTCTTAACAGCACAAGTTCAGTGACCGTGGGAGCAACACTGAAGCTGGAGTTGTGTTTTTGGGAAACGCCCAGAGGGTTTTGATTTTTACATCAAAGCTGCAGAAAGAAAGTATCAAGAGAGGAGAACCATGAAAACTAAAGAAGGATTGCTCGGTACATTTTCTACCCCTGTGCTTTGAGTTATAGGGTCTCCAAAACATGACTAAAGCGTTCAAATGATCGCCTGAGATCAGACAATTGGCTTGACAGTAGAATATCAACCAGGGCAAAATACCTTCTTACATCATTTGGGTCTATTATTCGTATTCTATTTTCCAAGCTTATCACCATATTGTAAATTTCCACCCCGCTAAACACACCTGTGATTCCTGGCTGCTTTGCTTCCCAGACCACTCACTGGGGAAAGCACTGACTGCATCCCAGGAAAACACACACACACACACACTTACGTGCAAACTTACGCAATTCAACACCATCAACATTATCCAGAACACCAGATGCGCCACTCAAAAATAATTACTCCCCCTTGGTGTTTCCTTCCTGCAGCCCAACAGTTAACCTTGAGTGTCATCTGATCAATAGCTTGTTTTATTGGTCCCAACCCATTCCTTCAACTGCTTGTCAAACATAAAATGCATTGACAAACATGGCCTCAAACCCTGTAGGCAGGCCTGTAGGTAGATAAATACCATGCAATGTCTGCTCACTGCCCATCTGGAAGGTGAGGTGAGTGCAACCGAATAATAGCAGGATGGTTCCCACTAAAACCAGTCATTAGGAGGCTAAATTAGTGGTAAGGTTTAATGGACCTCCAAAAACTGAAGGTAGAGCCTTAGAAATGGCCACCTGCCACAGCTAACTGCTGGATTCATCAACTTTAGCGGATTTTATCGCCACTTTGGATTCAGATCTAGGTTATTTCACTGCAGTTTGAAGTGAGATATGGAAGGGAGACAAGACAAGCCTCAAAAGACAAGACGGAAATAAAAAATGTGAGTTTGAAAACAGGAGCAGGTTGCCATGGCATCCAGCAATTATGATGGTGATGCTACAGCAAATTGTGATTATTGGTCTTAATAAGGTGGAACCTGCCTGTGCTCTCAGCTGCCGCTCAGCCTAAACTCCAAAGGCTATTATGGCTGTTCCAGATGCTATAATCATGGCTGGGTCTGGGCACATGGGGTTGTGTGCAATTATCAATTTATCTGTGGCTGAAACACTTTTGCCCTGATGCTGTGGAGAGGCTGACTGGATGGGAGGTCACCAGGTTCTTAATAGGAGTCCGTAAGCTGTGTGTTTTTAGTTTTTAAAAGCATGCGTGATGTATGTATTGCACAGCTTGTAAACTAAAGCAAACTAATTGGCCAAAAGGTGCAAAACTGGGCATGTAGTTTTAGGAGAAAATGCAGACAGGCAGAAAGGATTTAAGTATGTACAACTATAGAGATTTATTGGCAAAGTGCACTGTTTTACATTTTATATGGAGACATACTTTAAATATGCTTAAAGTATGATAGATACAAATACTTTGTATCTTTGTTTTCTGACAGTGCACAGGGAAGAGGAAGAAAAAAAGGTTGAAGGGAAAAAAAGGGAGACTGGTAAAAAGGGCAAAGCGTGGACGGACTCACGGAAAGCTGTGTAGAACTCATGCAGGCTGAGGTGTCCATCATTGTTGTAGTCGTCGTAACGCAGCAGGTCCTGCATGGTGCACTCCAGCAAGGTGTCCTCCAGGTGCTCCTTCATAGAGATCTAACACACACAAACACACATGCATATAGCAGAAGAAAAAAAATAAATAAATCTGCGTGGAAACCTTGTGGGAAAGCCAGGTGATAAAGGCAACTATCATTCACAGCTACAAAATTCTCACACCTTATCATAGCCATATCATTTCTCTCTTGCCTTCATCTTCTTTATTCTAAGCTATCAGCTATAACATAGAACCACATTATGCACATTCGGTATAAATGTAAATCTGACAGTTTTTTAAGGGGAGATACCATTCACATTTAACATTTCAGTATTCTTCTAATAGGGTAGCCTAGGCATTTTTATGACTATGAACAGCTGCACTCAGCTTGTCTCTTAAAGAATCATAGAATCCTTCATGTAATTAAAATACATTCTGTATTTGACATATTTAAGTTATTGTAAATGATCTAAATTGGACTTTTGCTGCTCTCTTTTATAAAAACATACAACATAATAGTGATTAAACCTACAGTACAGGCTTCTCATGAAAGCGTTCAAATTTTGCTGTTCCAAGTGCTGCAACAAGTGATCATTTGGGTTTCCAGCAGAAGCAATAGTGATTTGAAATAAATTGCCAACCTGAATACAGTTGCTATTATAAGTAGTGTTTAGAATGAGCTTTCCATTCCTCCAATAATTAGAATAAGATTTCCATCAGAAGGAAAATGCCTCATGTACATAAATAACAGAAACTGACTTATTCTGAAAGTAATTTCATTCTGTTTATAAAGGGTGGGTTAAATGTGTAATCTGTCATCTAAGTGCTGTTTCTGATTACTTTCCATTTTAGGAATATCTCTGCTCTTACTGCTTACGCTTGTGAATACTGCAACTGAGTTCATTCAAAGATGTTCCCCTGAGAAAACGCACGTCTCTCTGCTCCATCGTTTGTCATTTACGAGCCCTCTCTTCCACTTTAGTGATGCGTCTTTCTCAAGGGAACCATCTTTGAATAGGTGATGTTAAGCAGCTTTAGGGAGATAAATAGAAGATTCAGCTTGTGCTCAATAACTCCAGTTGCATTGTATTCTGTTAAAGCTGTTGCTTCTGTACAAAAGCCTAGCAGTAACTAATAAAAATGCCAAACACTCAATGCAGGTCAATCTTTTGTCAAAAGATTTCTGGTGTTGAAAAGCTGAATTCTGTATTTAAGTCCTTCTGGAGCATGTAAACAGGACGCCACACCCAATCATTTTATTTAGTGCCCAAACATTTGTAATTGTCAATCAATCTCATTACATTTTTAGGAAAAAATGTTTATGTCTATGTTAGATATAATTGTGGGTATATACTTAAAGCACTTAAATGACTTTTTCAAGGTGAATAAGCTCCTAACTACACATTGAAATATAGTATATAGTTCTCTGTGCTAGCTAAACCTTCCATTTCTCAACCACATTTAGCCTGGTTTTAAAGGCACATGCACTCAGGCGTTTTCAATGACTTTGACTAATTAGACCTCTAATTGTGGGGAATTATATGGTGTCTCTAAACACTGTTAACTAAAAATGTTAATGATAAGAATGTAAATGGTCACGTCCTAACAAGTGCAACAAAACTTACCTGTTTTAGTTTAAGAATACACCTGCTCTAGTAAAATGATACTGTCCAATTAGGCTTGACTGATGCATATATGTAAGCAGTATGAGTTGACAATGAACAAACTTAAAGCTGTACTGAACTTGACTTTTTACATTATAAAAATCTTTTATTTTCTGTTGATGTTTTTAGTCAGCCTGACATACTGATATGGTTTTAGGTTTATTCATTAATTCATTCATCCATTCATTGATTGTTTGCCTTTAAACTGTTATCTCAATCACTCCTGTTATTTTCTTCTCCTCCCTGAATAAAGCTATAATCTAAAGAAGAAAGCAATTCTGAGTCAGCAGGTGAGTCAATGAAGAACCTTGCAGGCAGACAGCAGGTCAATATTTTACTCAGCAATTGTGAGCAAGGCAGGTGTATCAAGATGCACAGATAGATGAAACTAGATCGAGGTGACTCATTAATAATCTGAGCTTGAATTAAACATGTGATTCTACCTTGTATGTCTGGTGATGCCACAGTACACAAAGCTGTTTTTTTTTACTTAGGATTCTTTAATTTTAAGAAAGATAATTTGATTATTTTCTGCTAAGTTTATTAACATAAAGCGTGTTATTGGCCAAAATGCTAACAAAACTATTATGAGGTACTGTAAGTTTCATATATAATTTCCTCAGCCTTGATTTCCAAGCATAAAAATATAGCCCTGTGCTTCTTCATCTATTCCAATTGATTCTATATGGAGCTGCACATGTGACATGGCAGATTAAGGGATGTGACAAACTTTCTTCTCATGTTGCTGCCTACAGCAAACTGCAGCCATGTGTTCTCTGACACAGGCTGATCTGTCCTTGGGCATTGGAATAAAATATTTCAAACCCAAAGTACAGGACTTCACCCTCTAAGACCATCTGTGACAATAGATAGATCCCAAACTGCAGACAGTCTGGATGGGTGACTGGAATTCATCTTTGAATTCTTCTGATCCTTCTGATCCATTTTCTCTGTGAAACTGAACTTGTGAATTCCCACAGGATAAGAATGTCTTATCTAAAAGATTTCCTGGCAACATGTCAGCATTGGTAATTGCCAGCTGTGATTGATCAAAATCTTTTGTTGGATCTTTTAGTTCAGCTCTGCCAGAAAGGGATTTTATTTTTTATTTCTGCCACTAGAACTAGGCCAAAAACCACTCAGTCTTTTTCATTTAAAAAGGGGACAACGTGTGTTGTCATTTACAACCGCAGTGAGATGACAAAGGATTTATTACTTTGGCATTTTTTAGACTATATTTAGTTTCACTTAATTCATTTTAAACTTCTAATAAGCTTGTTTTTCTTTGGCATCATACAGCCATTCTCTTTCAATTTCCACATAACAAGAAAGAGCTACAGCACATTTAAAATGTTAGACATTACAATTTACTCTTCCTGTTGCAGTCTGCAGTGACTCTAACATGGTTCACTGCACTCTGGCAGAAGTCACACTGAGATGATATTATAGCATTGGTTGGGAGGAGTCTAATTAACACCTATCTCTGATGCCCATTTCCTGATACCAGATGATGTCCACAATAATTTCATTTCCTCACCCTGCAAATGTCAATGCCAATCCTTTCTACAGTTCCCCAACTGTTTCCCATCAGACCCCGGTGGGAAGATAGCCTCAGCAAACAATTTTCATTGTTAAACAAGATGATTAAATGTTCCAGCCACATGTCACTCACTCAGCAATAACTCTGGTGGAAGAAGAAAAAATCTGATCGATTGTTTGCCAATGTGAGCTGGCATAGGCTCACATTATAAGTGTAAAGTACCTCATTTAAACAAGAAAGATTTCTCTTGCCGTAGTTTTCCCTAAATTAGTTTTTTTTTTTTTTTTTTAAAGTTCAGAAAAACTGTTCCAAACATGGATGGTATACAGCAAACGCATCCCACAATCCAACACCCCTTGCACAAACCTTCACTGGAAGGCATTTTCCAGGCATATCCTTCCCTTGTTCAAATGTCTTCTTTCTCAATCAGTCTTAACCATTCATCTGTCCATCCATACAGCCATCTTATTATTCAGGCCATCTCAGAGTTGATACCCACCTTTTCCAGCTCATCACTGACCAGCCGGCCGTCCTGGTCCACATCCAGGTATTTGAACATGGTGTCCACCAGTGCTCTCTTCTCCTCCATGTCTCTCTGCTGGCTCTGCTCTCCAGTCTTCAGCACTTTAGGCTGCATATCCAGCAGCATACTCTTTAGCTTGTTGTATTCCGACATGGTGCATGCATTGCCTACAAGAGCAAACACACAGATATGGAAGAAAAGACATTTGATTAACCTCAATTATACAAGCCAAAGCCTTTGGATTGTAGCTGTAAATTGGATTTAATGTGTTTGTGTGTTTTATAGAGGGAGGAGAGGAAAAGAGGGCAAGAGGAATAGATACTGTGTGTATTTGTGTATGCATGTGTGTGTCCTTGAGCGCTTACTCATTTAAAAAATGTTAGTTTTTTGTTTGCATAATTTGTCTGACAGCTTTTCGGTGCAGGGGGTCCAATTAATTACAAGTAATCCTTGAATCCACATGAAAACAAAAGGTAAACATTCTCATTTAGACCCTCTCAAGCTTCTTGTCCTCTTTTGCTACGGGATTAGAGCTCATGTTTCAAACCAGACTGGGCGTCTAGCAAGGCTCTGCCTGATGAGGATGTGCAGAGGAAATAAGAGACCACAAATTAATCACAGGCATCTCTCAGCGTTTTTTCTTCACACTTGGAATCAATAATTATGCAAAACACGTCCGTCCCATGCTGTGAGGGACTTGATACAAATGGAGAGCAGGCAAATAAGCGGCAGACACAGAGAGCCCTCTTTTGCTTTAGTATCACCTGAGCCTGATGACAGCATGAGAGTCGCTGACAGGAGGGGGAGAGGGAGCGAGGCCTACATGCAAGTCAGAAGCATAGCGATGAGAGAACAAAATGTGAAAAAAAATCTCATATGAATAAATCATTAGGTGACGTCCCTGCCCGATCACTGAGAGAGGATCTCATTGCCTAATCCCCTCCGACAACTCAAAAACTATCAAAGCTAACAAATGCAAAATGAGTGGACATGATGGACCTAAAAGAAAGACTCTAGAAGTTCAGTCCCATCATCTCCTTTTGGTTCCAGACTTGGAGCAGTGGGGAGTGCTGCCAAAGCAAATCTACAGTTGTTAGCACAACTGTCACTGCAGCGAAGTCAACAAGGGTTCAGCTAGGCTACAGCAGGAAGACAGTGTCTCCTGCTGTGGTACTTTATGTTAAAGTGCAAATTAAAGATGCACTTTTCATGCTTATGAATATGTACACACAAACAAACAAAGGGTTTCCTGGTGTGCCAAATGCCTCCTCATCTCAAAGAGACGCTCAAGGTGACCTGTGATTAAGTCCTCAACAACCTCTAAGACTGCATACTCTCCATTCATCTCAAGTGCTTCACCTGACACTGGGACAGTGAGCAGGGCTTTACGGAAAAAAAACGGGATTGATGGTTTATTCAAACAAAGGAAAAACCAACATAATGTGTGGTAATGTGTTGGGCCACCACAAGCCGCTATAACATACCATGAAAAGACCAAAACCAACAAATTACACCGTCTCTCAATATTTTCTGACTTCCCTTCCATCTGCGACACTCACCCACAATCCCATTAGTTACTACTAAAAACATACATCTTTAGTAGTATATTTGTTAGTATATATAATACAGGCTAAATGGTTTCCTAAACAGTTGGGCACTGTAGTTTATATGGAAACATCACTCACATAGGAGTAAATAATGAATTTGTTGAGGACTATTTTGAGCAGCGGATTAATATACATTTGATGCTCTAGTTTACAACAGCTGTCCATAGCTTCATAAAGGGTCAAAAGTCAATTTCAATGCTGCTGGAACAACAATTTTTGGACCATCCCTGCTTTGATGAATTGCACACATGAGCGTGTGACAGCATTTATCAAATTATGAGTCCGGAGCTCCTTGATCTTAGGTTAGGGGGGCCTCTAATTTGTAGTACTCAGATTTGGTTATCAAGTACATCTATCAAAGTGTTGGAATGTTTTGCTTGGCGGCGGAGGTCATTGCAGTAAACATCAAGTTACGAAAGGAAGACATCAATCCAGTAAATCTCAGTTACCTCCTGTTCATTTCAGGGAGGACTGCATGATGTTTGACATGTACTCACAGTCACACATGCAAAGTCAAAGCCAAAGAAACACACAATGACACGCACACACATTGCAACACTAGCAACCCTTCTACTTGTTACGACACAAAGACTTACACACCCACAGAACAAAGACAATGTGCACTCTTCTCTACAAGCAGGCAGTTAAGTCAAGGTCTTGGCTAAATCCCTGTTCAGTGTTATTCCTGCGAGGGGAATGAGGCGTGAGATGGATCAGACATGAGGGATCATCACCTAGCTGTCATCCCTGCTCTGGAAGGACAGAAACAAATTAACAACGCTGATTTACATCTTGTCATATATGGAGAGAACAATCCTCTCTTTGCTTAGACTTACTCTGCCCCCACAAGTATCTATACAGAGGGGAACAATAATATGAAAGGAAATTCTACTGTTTTACATGTAAAAGAAAGGATATTTTAAAGACCCCGTCTGCCAATGTTGCTGCACTGACAGAGGTCCAAAGTTACAGATTACTTAAATGCCCTAATGACCTCCTTGCCTCTCCAGGTACAGCTTCTATTCTGTGGCCATGGTGAAAAAGTGGATGTTACACCTGGACGTTAGAGTGAATCACGTTCTCTTTCTTTGCAGGATTGAATGTCCTTTGATTCAGTCTCTCTCATTCTGCTGAGCGCAGCAGCGGCAGAGAAATATCTGTCTGTATTACAGTGCATCCACCCCTGACTCTAACACTGTTTTATTGTTCTAGGGGGACTAGGACTCCCTTTATTGCCCGTTTGAAATGTTAGCTGCTTAAGTGAGTGATCCGAAGCAGCTCGCACCATGGACGCTCAATGTCCCGGAGACGGAGCTCCTCTCCACCACTCAGAGCATCCTCCTCCGTGCTCACACTTTATAAATGTCAGGCAGGGGAAAACAAACAGAGAGAGGAAGAACCAGAGAAGAAAGTCCCTGTCATGCCAAAGGGAATGGATTGTATGAAAGGACAAAAAGTCATGGACATTTAAAGGGGTGAAATGTCTCAAAGGTAAAAAAAACTAAAAAAAAAAACATAAAACAAAAAATTTGGTTGGGACATGTGCGAATGTGTACCCAAGTATGTCATTGTGACTTTTTATAAATTTTATAAATTCTACAACAGAAAATCAGCAACTTTCTAAATACTACTCTCCAACTAAATGCTGCTCTCTCCAGTGGTGAGAGCCGATGAACAACTAACATCGCCGAGCTTGTGTGGAGGCCACCCAGAAATCTCTGTAAAAGTCTTATTTTAAAATTCAATTTGCAGTTTGATTTAATAATATAATAGTTTATTTATAGAGAGCTTTTCAAACAAGAAGCACAAAGTACTTTACAGAGTTTTGTTGATCAATTACTTTGTGGGATAACCAGTAATTAATTTACATTTCCTCCATATTTTTCTCTTAACTTCCATTACCAGAAGCATTTTCATACCTGTGCAATGCAATGCAAGAAGATCTTGTTTGCTGTACAAAGTGAGCAGAAACCACAACAAAACAATAAATCTGGGTGAATCAGTTTAAAGTGAGCCGTTTCTTAAAAAAAAAAAATCGGGTTTTTTTTGTTTAAATCTGTAAAAAGCAAAATTGATGAAGATTCTGCTGTTTATTTCAGTGCATAAAAATTCAAACATGGTGTGAAACTTTTTTTCCACACTGAAAATCATCCAGGTCTGACCTGACAAAAAGGCATTCCTTAATAGCTGAGCATGACCAGGTGCTAGTAAGGCATCAAAACTGATTTGTTGCTGGTCTGCTAGTCTGGTTGCTTGCCATTACAATTTACCCAGAAATCCATTGGAGAAATTCAAACGGTACAAAGCAGTCATACATCCACTGCAATTCAGATGTGTATGAATCAAAAAAGCTAAAACTTTCTCCTGTACTTATTGGATGAGTTCTTGGCTCTGGCTAAAAGACGGAGGGAGGGAAGGGAAATCCAGGGCATCAATCCTTCAGATGATGAAACCTCCCTACAATGCCCTCCAGGATGTAAAAGTGCTCTGTGTTAAATTTATGTCTGCCTGACCTCCTCTGGCTGAAATGATGGGATTATTTACTGCCATGCCGTCTGTGTGCTGCTAATGTGTGGCTGTGATGGACCTCCCTTCCAGATAATTATGAATATGATGGACACTCTTTGCTCCTGAGGGCAGCAAGGTCTAAGAGAGCTGAGCCAATCTTGGAAGGGTGACACAAGTCACAGGAGAGCCCCATATTGCATAATCGCTGTTGGCAGCTGTTTAAATCAGCTTACTGTGAGCTTCATAGTCTATCCAGCATTTTTTCTGTGACTGCTGTGACTGAAAATACTTAAACCTTTTAACTCTCTCCATTTCAATATTCATCATACTTTATTTTCAGTATGTTTAACTTACAAGGAAGTTAACAGCATTCTACAGTTTGTATAATGAATAAGAAAGAAAAGTCACTGGGCACTTGAAAACACTTCTGTCCAGCATTATGACTAAAAGGTAAATGATTAATTAATGCTGAAACAATTAGTTGGCAAAAATGCTAGGATTTGCTCCTTTGCTCCTTTTTATATCACCGTTAATTTGAATATCTTTGGATTTTAGACTTTTGGTTGGGCAAAACAAACTGAGTATTTCTTTTGGGTTCTGGGAACTTGTGTGACATTTTAACGACTAAATGTGGATCAAAAAACTTAAGAAGTTCAGGTAACAAAATTACTTTAGCCTGGTTTTATCATTGGCGGTCAGCGCTTATCTCTGACGTCGCATTTCCTGTTGCTGCTTCACAATAAAAGCCAACTTATGGTTCACTGGCTGAATGCTTTTAAGCAGCAGCAGCAGAAGGAAATGTTAGGTTTGCATTGGCACATCTCTGACTGTAGAAGACCTAAACAGAAAGGCTTCTATAAATGAGATGAAATTACAAATTGTACTGCTGAAGTACACACACAGATCAATTCCTGTGAATCCATTGTGGGTGTGCAGGTAATCTAAATCTAGTGTGGGAAAGACAGACTCCGCCAGTAACAATGAAACCTACTATACAGAGAGCTAATTACTGAACATAAATACATGCAAAGGCTATTGCAGAAAAAATGCTGACTATAATTAGTATCAATAATGGGATTTAATATACTAAAAATCTTAAGGACAATAACTTTAAATTAATCCTTAGTTGCATTTCAGATGAATCCCAGCAGCATGTGAGACATGCTGCGGGAAGTGCAATAAAAACCTCATATTTCCATAAATATGAAACCATGGCAAAAAAACAGCCATTATTCAGAAACAGCTTGCACTGCATCCATCTTCAAAGAACAGCAGGAGGAGGTGGAGGGAATTTGCAGCAACGTGGGTCAACAGCAGCAGCAGCAGCACGAATGATCAGCGTAAAAGTATGAGCTGTCAAGTTGTAAAGACCTCACTGACTGTTTGAATGTGATTGGGGATTGGAGGAGTCAGCCGATAGGATCAGCTGTGAGCTGTCTCGGCTGACTATGAATGAAATATCATGGTCAGAGTGATGGATTAAACAACATTCTTGCTTTCTAAATGAATATCCCATATGGGACTGTTCTTGGGAGCTTGTTATTGGTAGTGTGAGCAATAATCCCATATCAAAAGCAGTAAAAAGTGATGATTCACAGTTTAAAGTGACTCCCACATTTCTCGGCTAATACATAACTCCCACTGATTTAAAATGACGCCTCTAGATTTCCCTAGTACAGGCAAGCTGTCTGCCAGTTTCCCTCACCATACATTCAGCAGAGTGGATCAGTGCGAGCTCGGGAAGTCTTATCAGAGTCTGTGCAGCTTGGCACTGAATAAATGAGAAACCCATTGCAACACCAAAGTTATTGGCAAAGCAGTGAAGGAGAAATAGTACAGTAGCATTCACTCCCTGCCTGCCTGTCTGTCTGTCTGTCTGCAAGCCTATCGTCTAGAGCTGGCTTCTCAAACTGCACATCAGCACTATACACATCAGCCCCGTATCTCTTCCTCACTCTCTCTCTGGATCCGACTCCCTTTCACTCTTACTTACTCACTCTCACAGAGAATCCCATCAGTCTGAGGAAGAGTATAACTTACAGGGACACGCAGAGTTTAGTAGCCACGCAGGCTCCTGTGACTGCCCCACTGCCTTGTTTGGATGAAATTCCCCTCTGAACCATATAAAAACGTACTATTATGAAAATGACTAGTATTATTGTTATTGTTGACACTGCTGCTGCTGTTCTTTTGATAATTAGCGTTGTGAAAAAGCCTGCTGAGCCCCCATTTCACAAGTAATGACACTGTCTACAGTGTCTGTACCATTTACACCTTTCTGGGGTTTTTTTTTTCCTTTGAGCGTTAATGATGTAAAAATGTAAGTGGTTCTTCATCACGCTGAAGCTGATTTACTCAGCAGGTACAGCTGTTTTTTAAAATGTTACCTGAAAATAAGGTTGTAAAACTGTTTTTTGGTTCTTAATCAGTTCTAATTAATCACTTAATTAGTGTAAAGTGCACTGCATGGAGGCTGTATTGGGTTTGGTTATGTGTTAAGTGAGTTGTAACTGTTTCAAAGACTTTCAGTGATTATTTCAATAGAAGTATGCATGCCCACACTATAGAAATTCTTTATTACTGGTTTCAACTGATTATATTACATATCTTGGAGATCATAAATGAGGCCTCATATTGGGTGTTGCATACTGTTCAGTGACAGTGGCCTCTAAAGAGAGGCGACAGAGGCAGAGGCAGAAATAGCTGAGAGAGCTGGTTTCAAAGCAGCAGGGAGCCAACAGCTGAATCATGAGGATTGAAACATCAGCAATACACTTTATCTTCAATAACTATTTTAGTCTCCTCGCATCGGGTGGTTCTTTGCCTCTATTAAGACTGGAGAACACACACCTCGTTGGGTGTGCCAACAGTCGGCAGTCGCGTCTGTGACATATATATATATATATATATATATATATATATATATATATATATATATATATTTTTTTTTTTTTTTAAACAAGCCACAGCCTGTCAAAAAAGTTGAGTGCTCTCAAAACCATTATAAAACATCTGGGTCAGGCGTTATAATTCAGCATGTGTTCTCTTTAAAACAGCAGAAAACTTTATATTTATCTATAAACACAATTACGTTACATGGACTCACAGGAGTCTGGTGTATTGAGCAGATATTTGTAATACTATATCATGCAAAAGATTTTGGTGATGTGTGTGGAGACAACGCTAGAAAATCACACGGGACATGAACCATTAGAAGTCAGACGGTCATAAAGGTTTTAAACAAACACCCAACTCAGCCAAACTGATTTGGGAGAGAAAATGAGTAACTGTCCGTGGTGTACTTCCTGATCAACTTTGACCTATCGCACTTGTGAGAGTGATACTGATAGAAACCATGGCCAAAGCTACAAAAATAAAAGTTGTAATAATGTTCATACACAGGCATCTTTGGGTCATTGGCATTGATCATTTACATATTTAGTAAATGAAACCAATATAAAGAAGTCAACACTCCAAACATGCTTGGTGCAAATGTACCTTAAGTCAAGTGAAGTCAATTTCATTTATACAGCCCAATATCACAAATCACAGACACCCTCTATCCTTAGACCTTTTCCAAAACAACAGATTTCCTCTCATTTCCACCGTTTTTTTAAAGTTTTTTTTTTAGTAGTACTGGAGAATGAAGAACATATTCAGTCCCATCCAACAGCCTCCATTACCTTAATTCTCCCTTGACAAGCTATTTCCCGCAGAAATGTACATAACCGCAGTCAATGCCATTTATTATTTTCTGCTCTACATTTTCATGGTCAATAACACTATGTGGTTTCTCACAAATTGCAGCCCAGTCAAATTGGCTCCTACCTTCATGCGGTTTTGGCTGTAATTGCAGCAGAGTTCTGATTAATGGAGACTCAAGTGGTGATGAACTATATGATGACCTATACGACCCATAAAGCAAATAAAAAAGAACAGTTTGTTCAACAACAACACAAAGCATAATCAGATCCTCGATGCCACAGACAGAATATAAATACAGTTGCACTTGCACACTCAGCCCTGGTAAAGCGGATTTAGCGAAAGAAAATAATTACCAAGCCCCCGCTCCCGCTAATAGATTGAGACTGGGAACAAGCTCGGACGTTGATTACATTTTTAGCATCCATCTTCCTCTTTCCACTACACCTGCAGCGTAAGTTACAGTAATCTCAAGACCTTTCACAGACCTTGCTGAGGCCTGCAAGCTGCTGCCTGATGATCCCACGAGTATACAGCTTTTAAATTGCCTGGATGTGGGGACTGGAGGAGACGGCCGCCCCGGGCTGTATGTGGCCTAACTGAACCCCACTGACGACAGAGAACCCTGGACCAACATCCAACATTAGCCTGCCCAAACACTGCAGTGACCTTGTAGGGAACGTTTCAGAGGCACAGAAATAAAGGATAATGGATAAGTAACTCAAAGTGGGAGGTTTCTCCTGTACCATACTACTTTTCATTTTATTTAGGCTTTTCAAGTCAGCAAGCAAGTCAAATTTTCAGTGCTACTAACTTGACGTCCTTACAAAATGTAGTCACCAAAATCAAAGATCTCAAACATTTCCTAGACAATTCATGAAGTATGAAATTTTGTATGGCAGTTAATAACCGCGCATCATATAAAGTACAGTAAGTGCAGATGAAACTGCAGGAAAACTTGTCCTCACGCAAATCTGAGTATATAACCGAGGACAAAAAACTTGCAGCAAGTAGAAAGTAAAACTCTTTAAATGACAATCACCATGGGTAAAATAGTGACAATGTATGGTGTATGCAGTCTCACTGAGTATGTTTAAGAAGTTGATAGGTGCGAGTCATTTTTTCCCCCACATTCAGTATTGTACGTGCAGATCAATGCAGCTGAAAAATGACACTTAAAAAACAACAAAGGAAGACAAGGATGTACACTGAGAACGCGGCTTTTATTCTTTCTTCTCCGTCAAAGAGAAAAAGGTTCCTCCCTTTTATCTGAGAGTTTTATCTTTCATCTACATTCTGTCTGTGACTTTCATTTATTTTTTTTCTCTATACATTTAGGTGACAACTTTGTTTCAATGGCAAAGGCTGAAGTATTTTGTGTGGGAGTCTCTTTTGACAGGAGATTCTTTTTCTTTCACATAAATGGAGCAGCTTCAACACCTAACTACACGTCAACTGATACTTCAAGTTTACTGGACTCTTTTTTTTTTTTTAGAGGTGTCTTTGTCAAAGCGAGGGAAACTTAACACTTTTTGCTGCTTAAAATCATAATTTAAATTAAAATTGGATTTTTTTTGTTCCAACTATGGTGCAGTTTAGTTAAACATGAGTTCTGAATAACTGAACAATACTACACTTATAGTACACACTTTGATCCAATACTAAATATATCTTCATATCAACCAGTTTTATCATAGTTGCGTTACTTTTATTAGATTTTTACTGGGGTTTTCTTCCATTAGTGCAACATGAGAAAACATAAGTGAACAAGACAGAACATAACAGAGTGGGTGATTAGACAGGTGTCACGACAGAACGTACAAACAAAGACAACAACGACCAACATTAGACATATTTATTGTATAGGGTAAGACTGAGGTGACAAAAGAATGTGCAGAACAAAATATATAAATAAATAAAAGATGGAAAAGGAGAGGAAAAAATCATGGGAATGGGACCTGACTAATGTTATCAAATATTTCAAGCAGTAAATTTGCTGCATAAAGTGAGTGGCTTTTCTTTAATTTTAACCAAATTTTCATTGTATTAGCAATCATACCATGCATAAAACCCACTGCATAAAAGGGAAATTAATTTAGTCTCTGATGTTTTCCCAAAAGGCAAGATGAAGTGGTTGGCATTATTCGAGTCTATACAGTCATGCAATAGCAATGGTGTTTTCATTACCATCAGATGAAGCAAACATAGGGAGCTAATTTCAACTTTGATGACAGCCCTCAATTATAATGAGTATGTTTCCCCCTGAGCTAATGAGAGACAATGCAATCAGTTGATAATGTGGTCATTTATTTCCCTCCCAATAATTACAGTACAGTCATTTGCTTGTTGGTACATAAAGGTTAAGATATTTTGTTCCCTCTTTCCATTCTTTAAATCCATTACTGGGTCATTGGGGACAGCTGATTGCACCTCCAACTGAGAAGGAAATGGTGTAGGTTAGACGTTGTTCAGCTTTGTTGCAAAAAAAAAAAAAGGTACTTATGAACATGTTAGTGTATTGGATTTTATTGTTTGATATATTATCATATTGTACTTTGTATAATGTAAATGTTCATTAGAAAAATGTTGTTCTTTGGCTCAGTCCAGCAAGTTTTCCTTAACCACTATACCACGTTATATTTAGCCTCTAAAGCAGGTCTGCTTGAACAACCCTGTCTCCTAAAAAACATGTTCATTTACAACTAATTGGCATTAGCAACTGCTTTTTACTAGAAATGTAATGCCTCCCAGATTACGTTTTCATCAATTAAACTAAACAAGCAAACGTTTATTGAACATAATGTAACTGCAAAATGTTCATACTTAACGTAATTGCCAAAAATTCAGTGTCGATGTATTTCTGTCAACTAAAGCAAGATTTTTGGAAATTTTTGATGATTATGTTTAGGAACTCAAAGCACTTGGTTAAGGTTAGGGAAAGACTGTTGTCTTGCTTAAATGCAGAAAAAGTAAAAAATATGGTTAGCCTGAAAGAAAGACCATAAAACAAAATCTTTACAATATTGCTACCTTGAAAGTTTTATGAACTTTCTTTGTTGTATAAGTGGAAATCTAGTTTTTCTTCTTGACGAATGGAGATGATGCTGACACTGTTGTGATGATTGTATTTTACAATGGCCATTGGACCGTTAAAATGTTTTTGTGTTGTAATACTAAACGCAATTGTTAAGATGAGTGTTGACATGAGTAATTTTAGATTTTCAAAATCACAAATCAAATTCTTTCAAAAACATTTTGCTTAATGACGCATCGTTCTGACCATTTTGTGTTCCATGTCCTATTTTCTTTTTTGGGTGGGGTGGTAGATAAATAAATCAAACAATACGTCAATCTATGAGAAGTCAGAGTGCATTTGACTGCACTGCATACCAAATTGTTTGCCCCAAGGTGAACTGGTAGCAGTGGACTGATATTGACTCATTAGAGGTTTACAACTGGAGTCCTTCCCTCTGCCAGCAGGTAGAAATAGTAGCAGAGCAGGCCATTAGCCAGAAAACAGAACTAATGAAGGGGGAAATTAACAAAACACAAACAAATAACGTGTATTTCTGAATTCTCTGCCTGGCTTCTGTTGATATGGCTGCCCTGTTTGCATGTCGCCTCCACAGTTCATTATGTGAAGCTATCTGGGTCACACACATCTGCCACCGTTGGGGAAAGCCGTCAAACCAAAAGAAAAAAAAATACAAGAAACATGTTTTGTCAAAGTTGTAGTTTACCACTAATAATGAGGTGACCTGGATGGACTATGAGTTTTTCAGACCTTTTCGCCTCCAGACTATTTATAGAAATGACCACAGTGCAAACGCAGAACAGGTAAATTTATCATTGGGGCTGGGCAGTTAAAAAACATGTACCCCATTTCAACTCTGTGTCCCTTGAGAGACTTGCTTCTAAAAAAGACTTGGTGACTTTTAGTCTAGTTGTGATATTTCTTTCTTTTTTCCTTCCCCATTCAACCCTTTCCTAACCATGCTCTTCATGAATTCATACAACATAATTTTATAACAGTGGGAGCCAGTCCTTCAGTCGGCAGCTTGTCAATTGGGATGACATGTTTCAAAGCCTTGGATCTACAGCTATTTAAAAACCCATTGACTTTCTGGCCCCTCAGGATCCTGGGCCAAGCCTCCATATCCCTCCCCTCATGCCAAAGACTGTCACTCACCACATGCAAATCCAAGACGAGCTGTCTCTGAGCTCCGATGTGTTTATTTCATGGCATGCCATGCAATTCTTAAATACTTTTCTACTCCAGTCCAGTGATGCAGTGTTTTTCTTCTGTTACACAGAATATATAATAAGATATTTGAGACAGAGGAAAGTGGCAGATAGGAAGGGAGAGTGGGTTAAGCTTTGTAATGTAGGTCTTCATGTTCACTGCTACTGAGAGTTCCTGCTACTATCAAACTGAAATTAAAAAATTTAATCTATACGCAGGCTTTTGTTTTTCACACTGATGATAATGAAAAATAGATCCGTTTGAGAAACAAGACACCTAGGAAGTTTATTGGTGCAGTGCAGAGAGATAGCCATGCAATTAATTGCTACTATACAACAGAAGATCCAACCTTCACTGTGTGAATGACTGAATTGATGAGTTATTTTCAGAATCCATGCTTCACGTGTAAATAAGATTGCGTGTTCAGGTACATTTTGAACCAACAGCCAAAGAGAGACTAAAATAATAATTAACTATAATTAACTGGCAGAGAATATTAAAATATAGGGAAGCAGTGAAGCAGATTTAGGCCAGTCGGTCACATGTACAATACAGTATGGTGTAACACAGTGTACCCTGGAGTACTCCTGCTTGTAGCAGTGACTAATTTGAGAGCATTAGGGAAACACAGTTCATCACTGTACTTTCTTTAATTACCAAAGCCCCCTGAGTTATGGTGGGTAAGCTCAATTTCTCTAGAATAATGTCAGAACAACAGCAATGTTAAAGGGACAAATTCAGTCACATTGAGACTCTTGTGATTCAATATTTGTAATTTGTGCAGTCTGTCTTAATTGCAAATATGTTAGAGTACCTTAAACACATGATAGTGTAGAGTATATATATATAGTGTATACTATACACATATATAGTGTATTATTTTTTATTATGATTCACACACAAAGTACATTGTCAAGACAGCTAAGTTGTCTTGATGTGTTAAACTACCTGTTTGGTACTTAAAGGAAAAGTTTGACAATTTGGGAAATACGCTTATTTGCTTTTTTGCCGAGAGTTTGATGGGAGGATTGATACCACTCTCACGTCTGTATGCTAAATATGAAGCCACCATCAGTTTGGGTTTTAGACTGGTGGTCAGACAAAATTAACAATTTAAAGACATCACCTTGGACTCAGGGACAATGGACAATTTATTATTTTCTGGCATTAAATCGACTAAACAATTAATCAAAACAACAACTGATAGGTTGGTTTATAATGAAAATAATAAGTTGCAGCCTCTTGTTACTTGTTCGCTTTAATTTTTCCTTCACTTTGCATTTGCTTCTGTCCTTCCATCCCTTCCTATATCCTTCCTTTTCTTCCTTCCTTCCATCTGTCATTTCTTCTTTCCTTATTTTTCTTTCTTTACTTCCTTTATTATGCCTCTTTCTTCCTGATTTCTTTCCTTCCCCTCCTTTTTCAACTGATCTGAAAGCATTAAAATACTACCACTTCTTCACAATCACTACTTTGGATTTACGTTTATCTTTACTTTTTCTTATTATTATTTTTTGTAATATGTGTAGAATTTTAACATCATGGTATTCATCCTTAAGTAAAGAATCTGTGTACTTCCTTTACCACTGTGTGCAGTATTCAGGCATACAGTTATTTCAGCGTTTCTTTTGGGATATTATACCACCAGACACACTAAGAGTAATTGTACTATAAATTCAACTCTCTCTGAACCTACAGTATGACTACAGCCAGAGAGAAAGTATGAAAAGAGGTCTCATTAAAAATGGTTAGTGGCATCCTGGCACTTAAACTAGCTCACACTGCAGCAGCAGGGACCCGTCTTTGTTTTGGGAGTTGCTTTGGTGTCCACATACAGAGGCATTATGTGCGTTTACAGCAAACTCTTGTGTCTCTAGAGCTTTTTCATCATCTGGAATAATTAATCGACAGGGAGCAATTAATGAATAATGAAGAAAGTAAATCAGAGCAATTACTATCCCAAACAGTGGATTAACAACATCGTCTCTAGGGGTGGAAAACAGAGGTACATATCAATCATTATCTGTTCAAAAGCCTCAATAAGACGAGTATTAGCTGCCATTTTGGAAAGTAATGCTATGAAATTTCAAGTTAAATGTATTCATTTTTTGAATCATCTACTGTATTGTGCACCACATCACATATGATTTATCATAGTGGTGTTTTCTGTCTTGTGAATGCACTACTACAGGGCCATTATTTCATAAAAAAACCAAAAAAACAGGCAAATGCTGCTATATTTTGTTTCCCCTTCCCTAATTAATGCAAATTTAAGGTCTGTGTCAGCTTTCCTTTCTTAGCAGCATCCATCTTGATATTGCTTTAATTAAGTACCCAAAATTGCATTAAAGCGCTGCTCCAAATTTGATCTAATTTCCAGTTTCCTACACAGACAGACATTTATAGATTATGTTAATCCAACACTCACTGCCGATACTTGGGTGTTCTCAGCAGCTCTAATCAAATTAGTGTCTTAATCAGACAAGCTTTAGTTGCAGGTGTCAATGAAAAGTAAAAGTCTGCTTATCTCGGCTTAGTATTTATGATATTCTTGCTCAAAATAAATGTTGTTCATTTATTCATGAACTCAATTGAATGAACTGATGAACTCAATGATATAATAAAAGACACAATGCATTTTTCTACTCTGATTAACCTTTGTTTAATCACATTAATGTTGTGTGAGGTTTGGAAAACTCTTTCATTTTCTTCCATCAGATTTAAAATGCCATAGCAGATGAGTGTCAGGTATTTTACTATGCTAGATAAATCAAAGAAGTGAAGTTCACAGTTGGACAGACTTAATATTTTAAGATTAGACTAAAAGACTTGTTAGATGAGGCAGAGGAGGAAGTGAGAAAAAAAGTTGTTGAGTTCAACAAAGTGAGAAAATCTTATTTCGTAAGATCACAAAAAATCTTGCTGACTCCAGTTAAAACCTAATTGGCAGTACTCTGCCTCCTGAACCATATTTTACATGAGATGTGAAGTCAAATGTGTAATTTAGTTGCATATCAATTTAGCTTCCTGCAGAGAAGACTCTCGTCCTACTAAATGAGTGGATTTGCTAACAGCGGTAGCTAAAGGAAAGCACAGTAAAAACACTGTAGAAGATGTACTGTAGTCTAACCTCATTAGAAATGACACAGATGTCTAACACACACACACACAGACACACAGCCAGGGCTGAGATCAAGAGGAGGTAATATTGGCAGTGCCAGGAAACAGGTGTTTCCGAACAGAGAAGGTTAGATCAGAACAACTCCAACTCCACCAATAGGTGACTACATGACACTAATGCACCAGCTAGACCTCTAAAATACCTGTCTGTAATATCTTCATATCAATAAACATGAGGTTCCACACCATTGTCTCTGAAGTGTAGGGAGAAGTACAGCTACAACATGTCATCATTGCTAATCTTCATTACCCTGTGACGCAACAGTTGTTACATTTGTTTCTGCACACTCTCTTAGGAATAAATAATCGTCACAGGAAGTGATGCATTTGATTGCATTTTCTGCAGCGTTTTGTTTGGAATTAATACAAGAGCTGGTTGCTAGCGGGAGCTAAAGAGAGCCATCATGGCTAGGATGACAAAGATTGAGAGCGGCGAGCCCCATGAACAGAAAAACAAAACAAAACAGTGTCACAGCTGTGGCATAACCAAAATATTTGACAAATGAGTAATCTGGAAAGTTCAGTGCAATAATATTGTGGCAATTCTGAGTTAATTAGCATTGCAATTATCTACTAATAATTCATTGTAAACTGAATATGTGTGTTTGATGCCATCATTAATAAACTGCTTCTAGGGGAGTGGTCTGTAAAACTTGCAGTAAAACCTACCCCTAGAATTACTTGATTCTGGGTTTGCATGGAGAGTTTTAGTGCCCCATGATAGTTTATATGCAGTTTGAGAGGCTTGTCTAACCTTACAAGAAGAAAATAATTGGAGAAATGTTTGGCTCTACAAAATATTGGCAGCTTTGATCTAACAAAAAAAATCTATCCTTCAAAAACTTGAACCTGATTTGTAGCAGAGGTGGGAAGACGGGGGTGGGCTATAACTGCACCTTTAAACACCTGTTGCAATTTTCAGCACCTTACAAAAGTTACAGCTCACTCCCAATAACCAGACATATGCCAGGGTAATGTGTTGTGTTCCAAGTGGGAGCCATATGAAGTATTGCTATGACGATAAGCAGCATTAGCGGAGTTTCGGCCTGAATGGCACCTTGGTTTTTATAAACATACTGACTTGGTAAAAGACAGTATGTTTATGAAAACAAAAATGGCCAAAGTGGCAGGAGAATTAACGTTATAAAAATAAGGCTGCTGGACCGAATCCCCAGGCTGACTGGGAAAATCTAGGCAGGAGGCTGAATAAGAAACAAGATTGTGACCAGAAGGTTTCTCAGTTTAACTTCCCTGGACAGAGCAGGAAAAATTGGTTGGTTGCAGGACATACTGTAATGAGTAATACTCCCTCCTTTCTTCAAAAGCAGTGCTGTCAAGGTGTCCTTGTGCAAAGCGCTTAACCACCCACCTGTTCCACTGGAGCTGTTTAGTGGATTTGACTGAGATTGTACCGAGCACTTCCCAAGGGGGAGTGTAATGATAAATAAAGGTTAAAAAGAAAAATTGTCCATGTTCAAAAGGCCACAAAGTCCAGAGATGCGAGCTATTAAAGATGCAGACATTACATTAACAGTGCATCCTCTTTCCCTCCCTTCTGTGTGCCTATAATCCCTCAATATCAGTTTCTGCTATAGCAATTTGGTTGTTAACTGTTTAACTAAAACGTCATAATTCACTGTGTTAAGACAATCTACCGGACACATTATTCAGGACCCCTCTGAATAATACAATAGGTACACAATCTTTTAAACTACACCGAAATTCAATTACCACCGCAAAAAGTAAATGTGTCCTTCAATGACATCAGTGGAGGACAAAATAAAACAAAATAAAACTGACTTTTAATAAATGTGTAGTCAAAATGTAAATGTGAAACGGTGTTTACAGGTTTTGAGACGTGTGTGAAATGAGATAGATAATAAATCAGCTTTTGTTTGTTTGCTTTTGATGGAGTGCCACTTTAACAGATGAGAGACTTAAGATGGTAGAAATCAGACCTATGAAAACAAACACATTCCTTTCACAGCATCTCTCTATTTATCTGTCTCCCTTCCACCTCTAATTTCCATTACTAAAGCATGTGTGATTTCTTTCTCCTCGGAGTGCTGCAGTGCTCGTCCATGATTGGGCATATGCCTGCGACTGCTGCTGCTACTGCAGCCACTTAATAATTTGATCAGGATGAGACACACTTCAACCTGTTTCTCTGTGTGGTCCTCTCCTTTCCTTCCTGCACCTCCCTCCTTGACTCCTTCCTCCCTCCCTCTGCCATTTCTTCATCCTGTTGCCCCTTCCCCAAATTCCATCTGTGTGCTTTAGTAACAGGCTGCTGGCAGAACCATTCTCAGTGGCTTCTTGTAAATAATGCAAATCACTCACGTACACAAGAACACACACAGACACACATGCAAATTTGTATGCGTGCTCACCATGTATGCAGATACACTACACACACACACACACACACACACACACACTGCTCTAACCCTTAAGGGAATCGCACAGATGTATGGGCACCTGGTGATCCATTCTAAATGCTGCCAGTTGTCATGCCCAAGATCTAATTTACAGCCCAGGTAAACAGTTTCAATCCCACTTTGTTGGGGAAACTGACATCAATCTTGGGTTAATTGTTTGAGTCCAGCGTCATGTTTAGTGGCCGTCTGTGTTCTGGGCTCAGAAACAACAGTGTGACTGTGGAAGCATGAAATATCACTCGGCTTACAATGATAACTCACTAACAACCACACTACATGTATGTTGTTCAGTAATCTATTTCACTGGGCTTCACCAGGTGAAATATGGTATAGACCAAAAATATGGTCTAAATGTAAACGTTTAATCAACGTCTACAAATAGTTGGTGATTTGTGTTGAATGTGGTTAAATTCTGTCAAATGAGGCACTAAAACCATCGAAGCTCCAGAATCACTTAAACACAAAGCACTCGGGATGTTATGGTTTTTTTTCTCATTTTTTTGGGAAGGTGGTCTTCGGAAATGTTTTAACCCCTGAGAACCCCTGGTTCATTGACTGACATTAATTAAGACTGTGACATCATCTGTCAAAGGTTTTTGGCAGTGGATGTTAAAATACCTTTTTATTCTCTTAGCCTAGGTTCAGACATGCCAATCACTGTCCACATCTGACTTTGTGAGTCAAAGAGGTCTGGGGTTGTGCTCACTGATGGCTATTCTCCCCCGTTTGTAATACAACTAAGCTTTGTAGGCCAGACTTAGAATGAGAAAGTCATCTTGCCGCAAAAATGTTGACAAGTGTGGATGACGATGCTGTACAGGTTTTTGTAAGTGGACTTACAAAAATAACAACTCTTAAATTGGCATATTTCTTCGATCCTCCGGAAAAACATTAACTGCTACTATGGCAACCTCTTCCTCCGTATTTACTCAAAATGATTGGCCATTCAAGCCTTAACTGATGATAGAATAGAAACTAAAATGATCTTCTCCATGCAAGGTTATAAACATGCAATATGCTGTCTGATTAAAGGCAACCAACACTGCCTTAAAAGTGAGAAATGGGAACATGTATCTTCTCAACTAAATGGTGGGTAATGTTAAATTATATGTGAACTACCATTGACCGCTGTTCTTTTCTTCAATTAAGTGCTTGTTTCTTTATGTGGTGGAATATTTATTGGTTTTTCTTCATTATTTCCCTCCTCAAAGGAGTAAAGAAAAGAACAGCAATTGTGTGTGTTTACAGCAAATTAGGAATTTGAAGAAAATATATACCTATTCATTTTTCTTTAATTTCTTGATCTTTACCATTACCTACTTTTGTAGGGAGCAAAGTCTTCTGAAATAGCACCTACTCTCCAAAGAAAATTAAATAAAACTTGTTTCAATTACGTCAGTCAGCTTTTGAGGCAAGTGGCCTCAAAATTTCAGGGATACACAACTGGACACTTCAGATACGTCTTACATTAAACATTAAGTCCTGAATCGTAACAAGAAAAATAGAACAAGCAGCACAAGTGATGAGTCGGAGTTCCAAAAAGTAAATCTGTCTTTATTTGAGTAAACTCTGTATACCTCCCACAACTTCACCAGTTTAATCCATGCTTGTGTGGACAGCCATGCACTTTGTAAGTAGGCCATCTGCATCACATGTTCTTCTACGGTGCAAGAATCTGAATTTTAAATGTGGCATTGTGATTGATGAGCAGTATTCATGAATGCAAGGCTTCCCTCTTAAATTACCATATAATTGCCTTGAATATATGCAGATTGATCTGTCCAAGAATCGCAGATCTAACGCCTTCCAAGGAAACATTAATACTAAATGTCATCAAATGGTGCTTTCAAGCTAATTTTCCATGCACAATTCAGGCTCAAGATTGTCAGCAATTAAAGGAAAGGGGGCACCTTTTGGCCCAGGAGGAACATACAGATAGCGCCAACTCTGAAAAGATGGCAGCGATAATGAGAGTGTCCTGACTCCCTCATGAAATATTTTGGAATAATTTCTTTGACGGGTTAATGCTTTTCTTAAACAGCCATCTGTAAACACAATCAGTGTCCGCTCATGGTCACAGTCATAATTGATTCTGGGGAAGTCACTTCCAGAAACCAAGAGATTATGAATTACTTTAAGTGAAAAATGGAAAAGAAACCGTGCTTTATTATTTAATTTTGTAGTACTTTTGTACTTTTTGTTTTAAAAAGAGTTTCATGTCGCTTTC